>JAZKJV010006315.1:0-720632 GCA_037367405.1 Ottelia alismoides | reverse complement strand
TGTTCATGAGGTGAATAGGGACGTGGGGAGACAGGAAATGGCGGCCGGGATTCCTTCTCCGACGAGGTGAAGGAGGAGGGGAACGGAGAGTTAGGATTGTGGAGAAGGGAAGAAGGCGAGTCGGTGAAGGTGATCGTTGGTTGATGAAGGTCATCGGGGGGTCGGATGGAGGCGAAAGTGAGTGGTTGCATCGGAATATTTAGGTGAAATAACATAAAAAATGAGGAGAAGGAAACCTGGAGATCGGAGAAGAACGGGCGGAGGTGGTGGCCTAGGCTGAGAAACATAGGACGCTCTGAGTTGTCACCCGACGTGTGCGGCCATGCACAGAACTTGAGATACCGTCGGAGGTGGCATAGCTTTACATGGTGGGGTGCCATAGATCACACTGGAGGCTGGGGTTGTCAACGCCTCGACATTTGGCCACTCCGCTATCACCGAAGTGCAGGAGGCTGGGTCGAAGCCCCTTGAAGTGGTGGATGGGGTCCTTGGTGGAAGAAGGGTGGGTTTTATAGGTGGAGGATCGACGTTACATGAGGTGGATCGAGGGGTTTGAACGATGTTTTAATGGTGTAGGAGTAATGGGAAGAGGGATGTGGGGGTTACACGAAGGTGGCTGACATTAGGGCTACACAGGGCGGGCATTAGGATGAGGAAGGATGACCGGAGATGGTGGACAAAAATGGAAGGGCGTGTGGCTGGTGCGAGGCGAAATGGCTGGGAAGGGGGATTACAGAGGTAGGGGATGACCTTCCAGCCGTTGGATCTAGTGATCAACGGCTAGGATTATAATGCGATCGGAAGAGTGGGATCTGATCAAGGATCTCATTGAATGATTGAGGTGTAAGCCCTGACGGGCGGTTCAGATGGAGGAGAGGCTTGATCGGAGGGGTGGTGAGAGCGGGGAGATGTGAAGAGATGGTGGTCGTGGGATGAGGAGGCAATCGAGTGGCTGAGAAGTAGGAGGGCATGAACGATAGTGATCTGAACTGGGATAAGATTAGATGACGGGGGATGGAGCAGAGATGGATGGTCGAGATGGAGATCCGGTGAAGAAGATCAGATGGCTAGGAGATGTGACAGGTAAAGGAAGGAGGAGGACACCATGTGGCCTAATAAAAAAATCAAAAAAATTAAAAATAAAGAAAAAATATAAAAGGAATTAGTTACTGGTAAAATTAGGAAAAAGTGAAAATTTGAAAGTTGTAGATCTCGATGAGATCTACAAGTTTCATGTTGTACAAAAAGCCAAAAGAGCTTATTTTTACAAAAAGCATTTTTGGGGTATTTTTAAGAGGTTAAAAACACCAATTTTGGTCTTGATATTTTTTATATTTTTAAGTTTTTTTAAAGGGTTAGGAATTCGTAGACAATTAATTAATCTAATTTTTATTGGTTTTTAATAATAAAAAAATTACATGAAAATAAGTGCAATAATGATAGATTAATTATATACAATATAATATAATATAATAAGAGGGAATTATTAGTGAAATTTTATTGAATTATTTAAGTTAGTGGTTTAATTAGTGACTTTCAGCATAATGAATACAAGGTTCACCAACACGCGTTGTGCCAGCAGTGTACAATACCGCTTCACATGCGATGGCTTGGATTAGTCGCCGATTTAGATGGGACGGTGCTGCACTGCTTGATCCGATGCCTCCTGCTCTTCACGAAGAAATGTGCCTGATCGAATGTCCTAGAATTATTCTGGAAGAACTCATAAGAACTACGTCAATGGCCGCTTTGATCTGTGTAAGATCCCTTCTCCTTCGCTCCCAGTAGGTATTAAGATGGAGAATAGCTCGTTGGAGTTGATTCGCACTCGCTGGTATCTTCTGAATGCCCTTAACCCCGAGGATCAGGTCCTGGGATCATCCTTGCTTGGAGCTAGTTCTTGGGTCCCAGATGGGGTTTAGACACCACCTTCAACAACTGTATAGGATATAAACAATGTGGCTAGGGAGGACAGGGATGCTGGCCATTATTTGGTAGATGTCGGAGATGGGAATAAAGGTGATCAAGATGGTGGCTGGATCTCAAGAACTCCAGCGAGGGGTGAACTACAGATTCAAGCTAAATACGCGAGTAACGATGGATGAAAGCATAAAAATATATCTAAACACTACAACTATCTAAAGAGTTAAAGGAATAAAACCTCAGTAGACATAAAACCATGAGATAATACCTCGACCATGGCGCTTCGCCAGAGGTGGTGGAGATTACCTAAGACCGCCTCCCTCGATCTCCCTCAAGGCATATCGTGGATGTTGTCACCAGCCTCGACTATTTAGGCACACGAGGAGAGAGGAACGGTGGCCAAAAGAGACTCAAAAAATGAAGGAAAGTCAGATAGATGGTTATGTATAGGACGGTGGAGGCACGACCTTCGACGCAAAATCTAGGGCATATCGAAGGAGATATGCCCCAGGAAATGTCTAAGCATGGATGGTGGATGTACATAAGACAATTTTCATGAAGGGTCAAAGTCTCCTTGAGCAATCTAGCAATGGGTAAAAATTTGAGAAATGAGGGGAAACGACTGGGCTGTCAGAAGCTAGGGCGCAGGTCAGCTAGTGTTGGAAATGCGAGCCCACGGCGAGCCATTATGCAATAAATGTTATTGCAAATATCATTCCCTGATCTGAAATGAAGAATGAATAATTTGCATAATAGGTCCCTTAGTACAATTAGGGTTATGTACCATGGCCATCTTAATAATCATACAGTTGTTGATTCAACTATTGAATCATAGAGGCTGGTGCTTGGATGAATATCTAAAGATATAGATTGAGGACTCATCAAGCACCGTCAAGTGATTGTTAAGAGATGATCTCCAGCTTGAGTAGGAGATGGCAATCCTTATCTCTAAAGGTTGATATCTGATCGACCTCTTGATGCAGGTCCTCTGCATAGGAATAGAGATTCGGAGGTGTCAGATTAGTTAGGTCAAAGAGTTGACTTAACGGGATCGAGATAACCAAAGTCCTATATCGTATGCTGTCATGATATAGGCACACATCCTCTGACCGGAGACAGATGTGTTACTATATGTCTGAGTATGTACATTTGGCAGACCAATAGGTTGATGACCTAACCAAGTTTTATACATCGGCGCGCTGGTGTGCATATAAGGGCATATGAGTAATACAATCTCTCAAAGGGATCATACAGGTTCAGTTACTGAACCGGAAGACATGAGCTCACTCATGAGATATTGGGAAGAATCAAATTCCATGCGCATGGTCATCTCGCTTTGGAAGCTTGACTGAATTTGTAGGTTTGATGTATACTTTTGGAAAGTATGTGATCAAGACCTAGGTATGATATATGCTTTTGGAAAGTATATGATCGATACCGACTCCCAATGATCGAATGAGAAACATACTGATAGAACCCTGACGTAGACAGTATGAAATTGATCTAATACTTCGGGTTTATTCTGAGTCTTCCAGTATGCAGGATGTACAGGTATTAGGAATACCTAAGGGTGATGTGATCATAAACGATTGTATAACCATGACGCTTCCATTCTTAGGGAGTGATGAAACGGGTCTGGATTTTAGTGACTCCTCTCAGTAGAGAAGTAATCTGATCTTAGTCCAAATGTTGGACATTGATCTAAATGTGATTCAGATGCACTGAGAAGATTAGATTTGTGATCTTGATTTAATCAAGCATCTATGGGAGGCCCACGATTTGGATTTGAGATACGATCTCAATATCCATGTCACTATACGTGGAACAATACAATCGCCCTGTCCTTATCTCCAAGTATCTACGGAGAGATCGCATTATTCTTGAAGGGTTCAAGAATAATTCCATAAGATCTGAGCAATGAAGAAATCATGATTAAATGAGATTTAATCATCTTGATGTATGAAGATATTATCCAATATAATTAAATGTGATTTAATTATTATGGATAAGAATAATGTGGATAGAAATATCCAATTATTCATAATATATTATAAATGTGATTTATAATGTATTAGAGAGAGCTAATTATAATTTATATGTGTTGATTAATTATTATGTGTATTGTATACACATTGTTTAATTAATTAACAATGTAAATCATATGTTGCTTTCGGTTGTGAATATGATTCACAATTTTTTCCATGGCAAGATTGCGATATTCTCAAATATAATTGTGAATTATTTTTGAAGAATAAAACCCAACAAATTTGTTGCAAATAAATAAAGAGACATTTCCATGGAGATATGCAATCTCAAGATTTATCATGAGATTGCTCTCCCCATGGAAACAATGGGCGGCACCCTATTCCTAATAGGAATGGGTGGCCGTCCACATGGAAGGTGCATGGAGATGAAATCTCCATGTACATTCTCTCCTTATTTATTGGGTTGATTTAGGACTAATTTATATTTGATTTTGTCAAATATATTTTAATCTAAATTTGTTGTTTTTGACAACAACAATCTTGATCATTGGATTGACATAAATCAATCTCACCCATTGATTTTATATGTCCCATGGATTGAGATCCATGGATCCCAAAACCCTATAAATATAGAGGCATACCATGCTCTCTCTTAACATGCAATTTTGGAGCTCTCTCTCTCTTTCTTCATACACGACAACCCTCTCTCCTTCTATTTTTGGTGGCTGTCCACCATACCCTAGAGGAGAGAATCGTCAACGCTCTCGCCACCGCGCCGCCGCTTTGACGTTCTTCGATTCTCCGTATTATTGGAGTGCTACACTCAGGAAGGAGACGTTCGATCTCGTGCGACGAGATCAGGAGCAACCACGCTTGGATCATCTTTTTGGACTGCGAGGACAACGCGGTTCATCTCCGCGCTTGCAAGCGGTCTCGCAGACGATCGGACTTGAGACAAAAGGTCTCTTTCTTTAGAGACTCGATCAACCATGCTTCAAGAGGTATTTCTTATACTTATTGTGGTTATAGATGAAACGATTCAAGAAGTGTTCTTGGATCATGTGGTTTCATCGTATGAAAATTTTTAAATTCCGCTGCACCGAACAACTAGTACGACTAGTCGTTCTTCGTCGTATCCGATACGACGATCACGCTTCCGTGATGCGCTTGAGTATCTAACCATATCCTTCAAGTGGTATCAGAGCCTTAGGTCGACGGTTTCGAATATGATTCGCAAACCGAGAACGACTTGGGTTCGTTAAGGTCGCGAAAGTTTTCTCGCATTTGATTTCGCAGATCTGTTTAGTAAATAATTTCGGCCATGTTTAAAATATTCAAGCACGAATTATTTAGGTGGATTTTGTTCCCCATTAAATAAGGAAATCATAGGATCTGAGTTTGCGTAAATCGGATTTCGTATGCTCGAGATATGGTTGTTTTAATGAATATGTATGCACTGTTGCGGGTACTGTACATCTTAACATGATTAAAGAGTTAATTACTGTTTAGATACGCCTCGAAATGCATGAAACATCACTTGACTTCTGTCCTAAATCAAGTTAGCAATCTTTGAAAATTGAGTTTGACTAATTTGGATTTAAATTGATTGAGATATGTTAATTTTAGTGAGTAGGGGTCACTACTGAAATTACAGTCCTAATCTAGAACCAAGTGATTGTCAATTAGTGAAATTAATTGTTAATTTCGTGAAATAATCATGAAAAATATTTTTAAAATATTGGAAGATTATTATTTATATAATTGACTTGACCTCAATCAATTAATTGATTATATTTGATCTAAATCTTAATTGGAAACACAATCATCAAACTTGATGCTTGAATAGTGATTGTCATTTAATCAATTAGTGAAATTGAATTGTTTAATTTCTTAGAATAATTGTACATAAATATTTGTGAAATATTTGATGATAATTATTCCCTTAAATGACATTACCTTAACCAATAATTGATTAGATGTGATCTAGATCACTAATTGGTTACATGATCTACATGATCAACATTCCAACAAACATGTTGCTTGAATAGAACTTGGATTTGTTTAGCAAATCTCATTATAATGTTAATCAAAAAATTTTTTGATTATTATTATATGATATAAATTCGGTTGAAAAACCGATGATCATCTCAAGTACAAAGTGATTTATTTTGCATTATCCTTTCCCGAGGTGGATATGGTGTCTAGTCGGAGAGCATTGGGGTTGCGGGTTGTAACGTATCTGGTCCGTCCCACTCTCGTCGGTACTGACCATGACAGTGGGTAGGGTTAGTATAATGCTTAAGAAATCATGATGTATTTCTAATATTAAAATTCGGAATAAGACATATTTGAGATAATACCATAATTCAAGTAACAATAAAATGTTTGTTGGATATTAATTGGATCATTAATTTAATATGATTAGATTGATTAGAATCCAATTAAAATTAAAACACTCTATTATGAATAGAGATGTTATTTCCCTTGGAAGAATTAATCATAATTAATATGATTCATAGTGATTAATTAGAATCTGAATATGATATGGAAGATCACATAAGTGGCATCCATGGTCTCCCGTCAAGGCGAAGGGTTCCGTCGCCAGGGATTGTATATGGGAGATGCATGTCCGAAGTGACAGCTCCTGTATGCAAGCACATCTGGATCGGGCTCTTTGCTTCTCGAAAGAGTAAGGCCGTATGCGTAGTGACCCCAATATCGGATCCTCATACTATTGGGGCGATATTGGATTGCGCATAGCGAGTACTATTCCTATTGACGGTTGGTTCAATTAATGACGGGTCAACATCTCCTTAGGGGTGGTGGGCCCGGGTGTTAAAGACCGAATTGGGAAATGCAAGTTAGACTTGTAAGGCGGGATGTGTTCCCGCTTCTTTTTATCCGAGTTGCAGATTCTCATATTATTGGGATGTAACAAAGATATGGAAGGAGATCCCAGATCTTGCTGAGATATAATGGTAAGTATATCTCTTACATTGAAAGTGATTAAGGGAATGAACTTTCAGTGTTGACAAGGCAAGACAACTTTGATACAAAAAAATCCTAAATCAAAGTAAAATGTGTATAAATATATTTATATAAACTTATGCAAATTTCTTATTTCAGATAATCCTTCAATAAACCCACTCAATGTTATACTCAATAATAACCAGTAAAATATCATGGATTGGACTCATGATCCAGATATTGTACTTGCAGTTGGACACATAATGTATGTGGTTACGATGTGCAAGTTTCCTCATAATAAAGAATGACAATTAAAGGGATAATAAAAATGTAAATCCAATTTAGATTTGTTAATTTAATGTGAATCATATTCACACTTGTGCCTTTTAATAATTATATGAGTCATACTCACATAAATATCAATTAAATGTTACGAGTCATCATTTATATTAATCAATGGATCACATTTGTGAATCATATTCACAAAAAATACCCTTTTGAATGACAATAACAATTATTGTCCCAATATTGACATCAAATAGTATGAGTTCTAATCCAAATAGGACTCATGAGATACATACGCAGATACTTGGAGATAATATCGAAGAGATCATACTATCTATGTATAGTGATTTGAAATTTGGATATCTACCTTGGGTTATACCATTTTTAGCAAAAATCCGCTACGAATATTGAACTCGAGTTGAAATAATTCACACTTTAAGTGAGCACAACGAAAACCATCACACTCTCCAAGAGTAGGAGAATGCATCAGTGAGATGAATCCAACTTCCTTGACAATTTCTTATCGAAGTACAAATCATTTGGAGTTTAAAAATGAGCTTGAAGAGTGTATTATATTTTCATTTCCATCACTATTTAACTTTCTATTATTTAGACATTGAAATTGAAATTGGAAATTGGATTCAAATGAGATGATACTTAATCCAATTAATTCTCAAATTATTAAGCTAAGAAATAGAGCCACTAAAATCCATTTGGATTAATTACTCCTTCGGAATGGAAATGTCATGGTATATGATCTATAATAATAGATTGAACCATGAGCATTCCCAATACTCATTCATCCTTCGTACTGGAAGATTTTGATATATCTAAAATTTTAACCCTAGTTTAACTATCTTCTTCAAAACACATCAATAGATTTTCCATTCGATAATTGGGTGACAATATCAATCATATACTTTTAAAAAGTATATATTGATATCTTGAAATCATGTCTTATTTCATACATAAAATGACAATGCATGGAATTAATTATGACCTCAAATTATCTCATGAGTAAGCTCTGTCTCCCAGTTCATCAACTATGAACCTTTATGATTCCTTTGAAAGATCATACTTCTCATATATCTTTATATAAACATCAACTCGTTGGTATATGAACATTGGTTAGGTCACCAATCTTTTGGCATGTTAAATGTCTATAACAAGATATATAGATATGTATCTGTCTCCGATAAAAGGACATATGCCCGATTGTGATAGTAACAATTCAGGTCTTAGTTTATCTTGACATCATCAAGTCAATTCTTTGACTTGGTTATTTTGACACTTCTGAATCACTATTCATATGTAGAGGACCTGCATCGAGAAGTCGGTCCAATCTTTCAAGAAAATTTCTCATCTCTTTCTCAAAATGGATACCTTTATTGAATATCACATGTTAAGTCAGTTATGTCCTCCAACTGTGTGGTATATAATATGGCCAGGGTACATAACACTTATTGTACAAAGGAGTCTTAATATTAAGTGCATTCTTAATCATTTACTTCTGATGACATGATAAAACAATAAATTTTATTGCATTAATGGATTGCCAGAGGCTTACAACTCTACAATACCCGCATCTGCCGGATTTGAGTGATGCAAGTTTAGTAATTGGGTACCCGGCTTAACCTGACCCTGAAGCTTCTCGTTGCGTTAGGGCTTCCACCTTGAGGAGATGGCGAAGCGTCGCCTCTCGCCATCGATGCCACATTCTAACTCAATCCCTGTTAATTTCACATTTATTGCAGATTTTTCTGTTTCTTGAGAGGCACCACTAACACCAACTCCTTCAACGTACCACCGTTGCCCGCCTCAGCCGTTTGTAGCCTCTTCTAGTATGACCAACCAAAATGGGGATCGCCCTCCTGCCTATAGGGGTGTAAACGAACCAAACCTAGTTGAACCTACCAGGGTCCGATTCGATTCGTTTAGTATGTATATAGGTTCAGGTTCGGCTCGATTCGATAAGATTAAAATCATGTTCAGGTTTGGTACGGTTTGATTGAGGTTCGCAAAGATTCGGTTCGATTCGTTAAAGGTTCAATTATACATGAATGAGCACAAGTTTGGTTCATTAAGGTTCGGTTTAATTCGTTAAGGGTTCGATTATATGCAAAGTGAATGGCACAAGATTCCAAAAATTGAACATATATACAAAAATAATTACCAATGGTTCAATATATAATGATTCTTAACAAATTATATTTCACATACCACATGATCATAAAATTATGTATTTTAAAATTTTAAGATATTAATCATCTCATACCAGGAAAATGGTACATCCACAATTTAATGCAATACTACTGTACTAGAGCTTATCATTTGAATGACCACAAATCATGAAGAAAAATCACTAATTTATAGTTCTAACTTATGAATCTAATTATAATACACAGGTGCAATAATGGGAAAAAATGACATATCAATTCGATGCAAACCTTGAGAACCCATCGTGTCACCACGGGTGGGAGGAGATACGGCGTCGATGAGTGACTGGAGGAGGAGAGGTTCACCTTCGTTGAGCCTATGGGAGGAGGAGAAGGGGTGCAATGTCGCTGGCGTGCGATGCATGTCTGGGGAGGGTAGGGTCACTAGCACCACCACGTGGGAAGAGGTGCGACGTCGTTGCGCAGGAGGGGGAGCAGAGGCCGTTTGGAGAGGGGGAGAGGGTGCAGCAACCGTGTAGAGAGGGGGAGCCGACTGCTAGGAGGAGGAGGGGTTGTGGCACCAGTGGTCACTTGGAGGAGTAGGGTTGTGACGACTACTTGGAGAGGGGGAGCAAATGTGGCAGTCGCGTGGAGAAGGAGAGCAGGAGCAACAACCATTAAGAGAAGGAGGAGGGGCTATTGCATCGACAGCCGCCTGGAGGAGGACTAGGGATGTGGCAGCCGCTTGGAAAGGGGGAGAAAATACGTCAGTCGCGTGTAGAGGGGGAGTGGGAGCAGCAACCCCTGGGAGGAGAAGGAGGGACTGCAGCACCAATGGTTCCCTGGAGGAGGGTAGGGTTGCGGTGGCTGCTTGGAGGGGGGGCTAGTGCGACGATCGTGTGGAGAGGTGGAGCAAGAACAACAATCGCTAGAAGGAGGAGGGGATGCGACGTCAGCGGTTGCTTGGAGTAAGATTGCGGCTGCCGCTAGGTAGTAGGAGGAGGGACTGTGTCGGTTGTGGGTAGATGAGAGGGAAGAGAAAAGAGGAGAGGCAGCTGTGAGGGATTAGGAATGTTAGGGACCTTAGGGTTTTGGGAAAATTTTCATATTAGTTCCTTTGTTTTCTAAGAATCGAACATAAATTAATATATAAAGGTTACTTATGACTTGTGAGCATTATATGAGGTCCCAATTCTCAAATCATATTATATATGTATATTTATTTATTTATTATATATTTATTTTTATCAAACTATTAATAAACTGAACCTAAGCAAACCTACCATTTCAAGGTTCGGTTCATTTATGTAAATGATCTCAAAGTTATCTGAAGGTTCGGTTCGTTTAGAATTGAACCGAACGGACTATTATCGAATCAAACCTAGGCAGATATCGAACCTGAGATTTTTCAAAGGGCCTTATCTACTTATCTTCATCTCTGCCTTCAATGCAAGTGGGGTTTTAATCCTCCGCATTAGAATCTCTGCGTGAGCTCCCTCCACCCACCCGGAGAATAAGGATGTAGAGCTTCCCCACATCTCCGATATTTGCCAAAGCTCCACGTAAGAAATCCATGTTACAGCAGCGAAGAGGGACTCCTACCACCCTCAACCTCCATGCGGCGACTTCACCTAACGAACTACAGTCCAAGAATCGAGGCCGACAGCCTCCCTTGATTCAAGGGGGAGATACTCCTTCAATGCTCCCCCAATAACATTCCTACACCTCTGCTCAAGAGACCATGCACACACATCATCCCCCGACAACGGGAGCGGATCCTCTGTTGTGCAGCAGGGATCTGCTGCAACCCGGGAGTGTACCCGAGCCGTTCGATCGAGATCGAGCGGTTCATACGGTAAGGACCCACAAAACCCTTGATTTCGTGTGAACCGCTCGATCTCGATCGAGCGGCTCAGGTACACTCCCCGTTGCAACAGATCCCTGCTGCCCAGCAGAGGATCCGCTTCCCCCCGGCAACCAGATGATGGGATCCGCTTCCCCCGGCAACCAGATGATATCAAAACCAATACCATCCTTCCTTGCGATAGGAGTGCACATGGATCGGATAAATCCGTAATCCAATCCAATCCGTTGTCATTGGATTGGATCGGTTTGGATTTATAAGTTTAATGGTTTGGATCGGATTGGAATTTTACAAATCCGTTCATTTATGGATTGGATCGGATTATTGTCAAAATCCAATCTGATCCAATCCGTTAATCCGTTAATAAATAATAATATATACTAGTTTATTTATTCTCAATAAAGCATATTATACGTTACATTTTATTTGGAAGCTATGTGTAAATATCCAAGCTACTCTCTTTACAACTTAAACCTATTCCAATTCAAGCTTTACCACATACAACTTGTTGGAAAGCCTATTATCTCACCTCACTAATTGGTTTAGAAAATAACAATACCTACCCGCAATGCCCTTCAGACCCTTCCAATTTTTCAAACGAAACACCCTTCTAAAAATAATAATACATAAACCTAAACCCACTCGGGATCCATTCCAAACAAAACACTCACCCGTGCCACACAAATCTCCAACCTCAAGTGTACACATATCTCCGTCAGATGTCATCTTTGTCCTAACTATGCGTATGCGCAGCCAGATCTTCCTTGCGCACGCACATTTAGACCTCGTCCTCTGCTCTTCCAGACCTCCCCTGCACGTGTGTAGCCAGATCTCATCCCCAGCTGAATGTCGTCCCGTCATCATCTACGCCCTCCTTATCCCTAACTATACACACGTGTAGCTAGACCTCCCTCGCGTATGGACAGTCATGAACCTCAAATACATCCCTCCCGACTACGCAGTCGGCCACGGTTCTTGTCCCAAACCTCCCTCACGCACGGTCATGCTTCCCACATCACGTAGCCCAGCAGGTTAGTTGCAAGTTAGTTGTAGTTCCTATTTGATATATACAAACTTTCAGTTTTATTCAAAGTCCGCGTGATTATTCTATGATTTTTACGGATCGCAAGTATTTCAATGAATGTTTGTAATAAATCCATAACAAGAATATATGTTTTTGCTTTAAAAAAATTGAGTCAAATTGCTTTCCAAAATTAACTATTCTTTTCTTTACATTTATCCATAATCTCAATTTTAGATCCACGAATCGAACGTCGAGGTCGACTATGCCACAAACTTCATCATAGATTAGGTGAGCATTAAAAAATCCGAACCAATCCGATCCAATCCGTAATCCGATAGATTGGATTGAATTGTATTTGCATGTTTAATGGATTGGATTGGACTGAAAAAATGAAAAATCCGTTATGTGTAGATTGGACACGGATTAAGCCAAAATCCGATCCATGTGCACCCCTGCCTTGCGATTCCAAGTCGTTATCTCATCAACCTCAACGTCTCCATTTCTCCTTCCCCCATGACGACTCCATCCAACGGGCGCACCTCCCCTTTCTTTTTCGTCAGAAAGAATATCCCTCGTCACATTCTTCTTCTCCCACTTCCATTCTCCGTGCAGTCGCGCCCGAAGCACACGTGTGCCGCAGCCCCGCATGCCTTGGACATGTGATCTGATGCCCCCACATCGGAAGCGCCACGATTTTCCTTGTCCGCGCTTCTTGGACTCACGCTTCTTCTTACACTGTAGGCTCCACGTGCCTTCCCCGGCCAACTCCTCCATCTCGACGTCGACGGTGCCGTCGAACCCGACATCTTGACCCTCCTCTTTGTTACGCTCTTTCTCGGTGGCTCTCTGCTCTCCGTTTCTACCCTACCCTCCGATCTCCTCTTCACCCTTTTCTGATCCCCCGCCCTCCCCGAGTCTATATCCTTTTCTGTTCTACTCTATGGTTAAATCCTCAATTAGCACATTTTAGTTGACTCGTATTCTTTGTTATCTTGCATAATTCCTGGCAGGCAAAATAAAATTAAAAAAATCCGCTCAAGAAGGAAGATGACCGACGAAAAGCGGCCCTCTTATATCGGCTTCTTTTGATTGTTTTCCTTTAATTGTTGTTTTGATGAGGGGATATGTGACATGCCGCGTTTTGATTGTTTTGTTGTATTGAAACTTTATGTGGTGGAACCTCTGGGCTTGGTTCTTTTTTGGCTATTTTATATCAAATGAATGAATGATATCTTTTGTTAAAATTTTACTGGGTTCTGGGATAAAAATCTCTTGTGTTAAAACTTATCCCTCATCCAAACATGGCATTAGAGTTGAGGTTCTCGAACCTTATAGGGTTGTAGTGGGTTGAAGTAATCTGATATGAATAGTAGCTGTTTGAGATGGTTATGAGAGTTGAAAAGAGTTAGAATAAATAATGTGATGTGATGTCACTATGATTTGTGATGGAATTTCAACACCAAAAATAGAGAGGGGTAAATCAAGTTACCAGTAATCCGGTTACCAAACATAACCAATACATTTAGCTACTTCTTCAAAAACATGGAGGAGTTCTGTTCTATCATGATACATTAGCAGAGTTCGCCACGGCATCTTAGAGAAGTTTGCTGCAACTGGACGACACCTCATCCAGTTTTTTACAATCAGGGACCATGAACCCTTTGATCACAACCCTCGGTTATTCATGAGCATCTCAACCGGGCCTTTTTTTTTATGATGCCTTTTAATGTCACACCGCTTTTTTTAAAAAAAATCTGACACAAAATCTATCTACTTGTGATCTTTGTAATTTTTCACGATTTTTCTTTTTGGATTTCTTACTTGTTTTTTTGTTAAAATTACATTATTATTTTTCTATAACTTGGGGTCTCAGGAATCAATAGCAGATTTTTCGCTAGGCTGTGATGCTTAAAGCCCTATAAATATCCAAAGTTGTTTGCAATATTAGGCACACTAAGGGCATGTTTGGTTGTCAAGATACATCGGGATACTCTGACATACCGCTAGCTCCAACGCTGGATTTTTAGGTTGGGATTACTTGTATTGACCTTACAAATTCTTTGGTATATTGGTTTTTAACCATGTTTAAATACACTTATTAATATAAAAAATATGTTATAATCATTAAAAATGTTAATATAACACATAATCAATGTCACATCACATCATAATTATCATTCCAACCCTTCAAACAACTACTATTTACAGGAGGATACCTCAACCCAGTCCAACCCAATAAGCAAACAAGCTTTAAAATTTTCCAAATAAAAGACCCAAGTCATGAATTTAATGGCATTTTCACTACATTTTTTCTGCGTATATCAGTTGAGTGTCTGAAATCATAAGCTTATAATTAACATTAAAAACCATCCTTAGTACTTGTTCGGGAAGAATTTGACTGAGTTAGAGTAACATCTCCAAAGAGAGTTAGTAAGATGGATAATCCTTTTGTTAATAGTGGATGCTCGGATGGCTCGAAGGATTAAGATGATAAATGTGATGTCAAATTTATTTATTGTTATATTGATTATATTTATGCTTAAAATGCGTTTTGATGATATATTGTTAAAGATATTATAGCGAAGAAAAAGTGGGCCAGCGAACAAATTTCAAAATCATGGAATTTAAGAGTAGATGTGGAGTAACTAGTTGGAAACAAGTGTTAAATCAGTCGGCCCAAATTTTGGGCCCAAACTCGACCCAAACAAATGGGGTTCAAGTCGGGTCGAGCTTTTTATTTCAGGCTCGAGCCTATGAGGTAATCTTGATAGGAGTTTGAAAATAAGGTTTTTTTATTTGTGCCATTCTTCACTTCTGCAATATCAGTTATATCCATTTCTTTTTTGTAAATCAGTTGTATCCTTGACTCCTTACAAAATCCACAATTCTACCTTCCATTAAGGTATAGAAGCATAACTAGGGATGCAAATAGACGGATAGAGATATAGATATTAAATAACATAACTAGGGATAGCATAACTACCATGTCATTATCCATTTTTGAATACAAATACGGATGCGAATACGGATATTAACATATATATTAAAACTACACCACCATATCTTTAGAAAACAGATACGGATGTAAAATGGATACTAATTGCATATGAGTAATGTTATAAAATACTTTATAGAATCGACTTAAATATATACGAATTGGATGAAAAATACATGATATAAATTTACTAAATATATTTGTATCATAAAACTATACAAATATGGTAAAAGAATGTATAAAATTATGTTATATAGGGTTAAAAATAAATCTGTGATTTTTTTAGATACTAAACGGATATACGGATACGAATATTTGCGGATATCAAAACGATATCCATATCCGTATCTATTTTAAAATAGATACAGATACGAATGTCAAAATCTTTATAAAATGGATACAATAACGGATCATATACAGATATATTTGTAACCGGTAAAGGAGATGAACTTATAACAGTTGTCTCAAATAACCACTATGACCAACAATCGGATCAGAAAGAGCGTCCGAATCGGACCAAGTTTCTCGAAATCATTGAACCCACCAGCCGGCTTTTCAATTCTATCGGTCGAACCGGTCCGATTCCAAAGATCTCGTCTCATGATCAGCGATGACTTTTTCATGACGTAGTCGTCGTCGTTTGTTTGTCTGTAGTTCGTGTTTTTAGTTGCGGGCCGCAAACTACGTGGTGGCCTTTGCCCACACTCACCGCCACCACCTCCACCACTACACGGCTCTACGCCCCTATGCACCCCCTTTCCGAACTACAGATGGCGATCGGTGTTGTGCTATTCCACCCACTTCTCCCTTTTCCCTCTTCTTGCAACCGCCAGCGAGGTGTTTGTTTTTATGCCCCTGGCAGGCACAGTCGTAATTCCCATGTAGAAAACAAGGGAAAGGTTGCACGTTTCTTGAGAATTATTCGGAAACCTTGGTGGGTTTTCTCCTGGAGAGTGGGTGATATGATCAAGGTGAGGTTGTTACGTTGTTTCTTTCTTTCATGGGGTTGATTCCTTTCTTTTTCGTGTACGCCAATATATGGAGATAGGTGGCAGTTCAATTCATGTTTTGGTTGTGAGGTTATTGGCTTTTTCATGCTATTGGGAGATGATCGAACCCGTACCCCAATAAGTTATTTCTGATTACAGAAGCTAATTTATCTACTTATGGGGAAGGAGAGAAGTGGCTTTTACTCTTTTCCGTTTGGTAATTTCTGGTGGCTATTGGCATGATATTAGAACTGTAAAGTTGGCTCAACAACTCTGAAGACTCTCCATCTGAACCACCACTTAGTTCCATGTATGCACATAGTATGCCAAGCAAAGAAAAAATCGCCAAAATAATCTGCAGGCCTATTAGAGGTAATACACTGACATGCGCGAGAGTTTCAAAAGAGGCGGACTCTCATGGGTGTTGTGAGGATTTATGTATTACATCCAGCTTAATATATCACATTCGATAAAGTAGATTAGATGTGTTAGTTATTGGGATCGATTGATTGTTTTTTGTGCTTTTAAGTTAGTATTATATTTCTGAAGATGTTGCATAGGATTCCTAGCTCTTGTAAATAGGAAAAGATGATACTGATATCTTATGAAAGCTAAAAAGTATATAAGGTGGGAGAATAAGGTTAGTCATGTGACCTATGCCACCTTTCACTCCACCATTTCTCCATCCATTGCAAAATGCCTTTTCTGAAGGTAGCTGAAGTATCTTTTTGGTTGTTCCTGTTTTTTCAGTTGATGACCTTATGCTTAATTTAGTGCTCCTAGGCACCTGAAATATTCATGTCATGAAGGGTTCTGAGATGTCCTCGTCGGGTGATTCATGGAAGTATGTGTACCTCTTTCTCAAACTTTAATACAGGCCCGTCTGCTTAGTATGTTGGTAGCAATTGTGGATGAATTATGTTTTCGTATTGGTCTATGGAATGTTGAGATTTTTTCTGAAATTTATCTTTTGGAATTGTTCAGGACAATAGATTATTGCTTCCTAGTAGACTTTGTTGGATTCTTTTCTATATAGCACTTAGCCACAGTCTTTTGTTGCACATAGGAGATGACTACGGATAGTGCTTTTTGATATCGTTTAGAATCGTGTCTTTTTTGTATGTGTAATTGTGTGTGTATGTGAGAGAGGAAACCTTTATTTTTCTTGACCAGTTGACATTTAACAGTTTTAATGAATTTCCAAATGCCATTTTGTACATTGATTTAATATGGAACCAGATTTGATTTCTTTCTTATTTCATAAGTTTTTATTTTTGGTTCCACACTACATAGAAATTCTGTGAATGCAATTTGAATTATAATTGACCAGGTTGATGGAAATAGATCTGGCCGATGGGTGGAATGTGTTCGATCCTGCACATCTGACACTAGTTTATTCTGAATTCGACAAAGCTGATGGCTCTAGGCATAATGGACCAAATTCCACTTCATTTGGGAAAATGAAAGCACGGACTTATCCCAAGCCTAGTTCTATACGAAATCTTGCATTGAGTTGGGTCAATCTAGCTGCTGGAAGTTCTTTCATTATCTGCAAGAATTTGTACTGGATGTGTCATAGATTTGAATATTTTACACCATCCTTCTTCTTCGGTATAATCTGTTTTGCTTCATCGCACGCTTTCCTTGTGAATCTGAGGTGCTCTCTCTACCTTTATGATTACTTGTTATTCCATTTAAGAGTGGGAATTATCAATGCTTTTAGCAAACTTAATCCTGAGAATGTTTCCTTCGAAATTTACGGTTCAATTAGAAGGTCCCATAATACGGGAAATGTCTTAATAGCCCTAGTGTGTGTCCATTTGAGAGGTCTATACAGCAACATGTGGCTGAGAAGATTGGTGCCCCCTGAAGTGATCATGATGAAGGAAGCAGATTATAACAGCTCTCTGCAGGTGACTTCTCGTGCTTCACGTCCAACGGCTAGCAAGAACAGAGCATGTAACAGGAATAGAAAGCCCAGGTCTCGGCCAGCTGATCAAACATTTGTTTCTTGTGCAAATGGAGTTTCAACCTATTCTAACTGCCAGGAGTCATCTGAGCTTTCAATTATTTTTTTAAAGGGCTCCCTTTATGTATTATCTGAGAGAGGGATTCCCTATTTTACATTCTCAGTTGCTGATGGTGAGGACCACATTGCCATTCCTAGGAAGGTGAATTTGGCAACTGAAGGTGTTCATGGTTATATATTCCTGTTTCACACTATGCCAAGCAGTGGAAGGAATTTATGCGATCTAGTTGGCGTTATTAAGATTTCAAGCCATGTGATATCTGATTCATACATAACAAAGCACACAGAATCTGAGTTTGTTTTGTATGACACTAGCAAGATCTATCCAGTAGGAACAGAAAGCTCAACTCTCAGAACAAAGAAGTCAAAAGTATTTCCTAAGAGAACACTAAGCTCATTCCGGAAAGACGACAGCCAAAAAGTCGAGTGAGCAGCTTTCCATTGGGTCTCAGACATATCTTAAACACTGTATAGATGAGTTGAAGCGACTCAAAGGACATCTGCCAGACTTCCTCGTGAAACATCTTCATCCCAGTCTTGAGTCAGTTGCGGTTGTTATCAGAGATTATCACTGCGATGAGGAAAAGATGAGCAGAGGGGGCTGGGGACTGAAATTTCTTGAAAAGCATGTTGATGCAAAAGCGAAATTATCCGAAGACTTGTGCATTCCATTAGAAAGCTGTATTGCGGGTGAACGAGGATCTGCTAGGAGAATTGATGTTGTGATTCCTTCTGGACAGCATTGGTTCCAAGAATCTGGGACAGCAAGGCCATCTACTCTTATAGAAAGATGGAAATCTGGGAGTTGTGATTGTGGCGGATGGGATATAGGCTGCCCTTTTTATTTGCTTAAAAGTTGGGTGGCTGATAGAAAAGCCTTCTCTGAAGAAGCGTTGCAACAAGATTGCGGGATTGTTAACATGGTTAAAGAGGTAAGTTACACATTTCTGCTCCATGCAATTGAACCATATGTTAAGAAATCCCTCTCTTATTTTACAGACAACAATGAAGCAACCACTTATGTGGGGAGACCTGCAATGGATACATCATCCATCTCCATCTGGAAAAGGCATCATCGTGGTATCATACTTATAATTCAGAATTTGAGTTTAAAACTGGTCAAACCCTCCAGGATTAGTTTAAGGTCGTATGTGAGATTGGTATTGTCCCATGATTTAGGGAAAACGTGGAAAAATATTTCTTGGTATTTTTAATTCAGTTATTGAAGCCAATTTTAGGGTCAAAGTTTTAGAGCTAAGATATATAGTATTATCAACCGAGTGCCTCTCCATGAATTAATTCGTGGTTTGAAAGTTATGCTTGCCTATTGAGGTTCTATTTCCAAATTATTGGCTTTTCAAACTTTAAACCAATCCCACACTTTTAGTTTAAATTGTATAGAATAATAAATCCACTTGTCGTGTTATATCTAGTTATTTAGTGTTGGGAAAAATGAACGACTTGTTTATTCCATAAGCCCTAGGCTCTCTTATATAGGAGAGTAGCCTATGGGTAAATTACATAAAGCATACAACTGAAAATAAAAATAGAGAAGGGATACAAGCACTACTCTATATGCGTCAACACTCCCCCTCAAGATGGAGCATAGATATCAATCATGCTCAGCTTGGACGCACACTTACGGAATGGGCCTCGAAGTAATGCCTTGGTAAATATATCAACAGTTTGATTCTCTGAGGTGACATGAGATGTAGCAATGAACCCCTTCTGAATCATGTCACGTATGTAGTGACAGTCAACCTCAATATGCTTGGTCCTCTCATGGAAGGCTGGGTTGTTTGCAATGAACAAGGTTGCCTGATTATCACATTCCAACTTCATAAACGTAATATCAAGACATAGATCTGTAAGTAGAGCTTTCACCCACATCATTTCTGTGCTAGCCTGGGCCATAGCCCTGTATTCAGATTCAGTACTGGATCTAGCTACCACTGTCTGTTTCTTGCTCCTCCACGAGACTAGAGCATCTCCAACATAGACTGCAAATCCTGAGGTGGACTTCCTGTCCTTGGGGCATCCTGCATAGTCTGCATCAGCACACGTTGTGATAGAGATCTCCTTTCCCTTCTTAAATAGCAAGCCTGCACCTGGAGATGATTTTAGATATCTCAGAATCATGTGTATTGCATCCATATGGACCTGAGGTGGTTGCTCCATGAACTGGCTCACGCGACTCACTGCAAATGATATATCAGGTCTAGTGATCGTGACATATAGTAGTTTGCCTACCAGTTCTCTGTACCTTCTCCTGTCCACCTCCTCTGTGTCATCATCATAGAGCTTCATGCTGGGATCCATTGGTGTCATAGCACACTGACACCCAAGCATACCTGTTTCACTCAATAGATCTGTAACATATTTCCTCTGCGACATTACTAATCCATATGGATTTCTAGCAAACTCCAGCCACAGAAAATATCTAAAGACTCCCAAGTCCTTGGTGACAAATTCGGTTCCCAGTTTTTCTTTCGCCTTCTTTATGCCCTGCTCATCATCTCCTGTAATCAAGATGTCATCAACATAAACCATGATTACAATGATACCTCTAGCAGTCTTCTGTACAAACAAGGAATGATCAGCATTGGAGCGTTTGTATCCTTGTTTCTCGAAGAGATCTGAGAGCTTCTGAAACCATGCTCTGAGGCTCTGCTTAAGGCCATAGATAGCCTTATGTAACCTGCATACCTTGGAACACTCCCCCTCAACAGCAAAACCAGGTGGTTGTTGCATATAAACTTCTTCCTGCAAATCTCCATATAGGAATGCATTCTTCACGTCCAGCTGATGGAGCGGCCAGTCTCTAGCAACTGCAACTGACAACAAGATCCGTAGAGTGGAATGACGTGCCACAGGCGAGAATGTGTCAAGGTAATCCACCCCGTATGTCTGTGTAAAGTCACGTGCAACAAGACGCGCCTTGTACCTGTCAATAGAGCTATCTGCATTGTGCTTCACTGTAAACACCCACTTGCAGCTCACCGGGTTCACATCTGGAGGTATAGGAACCAAACTCCAAGTTCCTCTGGACAGAAGTGCCGCCATTTCTTCCTCCATTGCTAGCCGCCATCTATTATCCTGTAGAGCATCTTGATGATTTCGTGGAATATCTACAGCTGACAGTGCCACAACAAATGACCTGAAATCTCCAGATAGCCTCTCAAAAGACACGGATGCTGATAATGGATATGTAACACAGCTCCTCTTCGACTTGCGTAGAGCAATTGGAACATCTAAATCAGTTGTAGTCTCATCTGGCCCCTGCAACATATCCTGCTCAGAAATATCGTCAGATCCATCAACAGTAATATTTTCATTGCATACCATAGGTGAGCTAGTAGACTAGTCATAACCATGAGCGGGAGGAGGCCTGCGGGTATAATGGAACGGTAGCGGTGAGATAGGTGGTGGTGGTGGTGGTGACGGCATCTGAGGTGGTGTTGTCATGTATATGGCATCAGTAGATATAGGTGGTAGCTGCTTGTCTCCTGAGGCTGAAAAATACATAACAGATTCAAAAAATGTAACATCTGCACTGATCATATACCGCCGATGTAGAGGATCAAAGCACTTGTACCCCTTTTGAGTTCTGGAGTACCCAACGAAAACACACTTGACAGCCCTAGGAGAGAGCTTGTCAGTACCAGGTGACAACTGATGGACAAATGCAACCGACCCAAACACACGAGGAGTAAGAGTGAACAGGTCCTTGTCAGGATGAATGAGGGAAAACGGAATCTGTTCATTCAAGACAGAAGAAGGCATACGATTGATTAGGTAACATGCAGTGAGAACTGCATCACCCCAGTAGGAGTAGGGAACATGACTCTGTATAAGGAGTGATCTTGTGACATCAAGAAGGTGACGGTGTTTCCTTTCAGCAATTCTGTTCTGTTGAGATGTATGAGCACAAGATGTTTGGTGAACAATCCCTTTTGAGGAGTAATAATTGGCAAGAACATTGGTGCACAATTCTAAAGCATTATCACTTCTCACAAACTTCACAGATGTGGAGAAAACATTTTGTATTTCATTCAAAAAATGGATAATGATATTTCCTGCTTCAGATTTATTTTTCATCAGAAACACCCATGACACTCTAGAAAAATCATCCACAAATACTATATAAAATCTGTGTCCCTGATGATCAGGTACACGACTCGGACCCCAGACATCAATATGAAATAACTCGAACTTGGAGGTACTACTCCGACCTGGACGACTGGGAAAGGACGACCTGTGATGCTTTCCCAACTGACACGCCTCACAATGAATAGGTGTGTGAGGAAGACCATAAGGTAACACTTGACGCAATTTCTGAAGCGGTAAATGACCAAAGCGCAGATGCCACAATAAAGTAGATACTTATCCAGAAGGAGAGGATGAGGTTCCAGCAAATGGGGTCTGATTCAGGCGGTAGAGGCCTCCTTGCTCATAGCCACGACCAATCACATTGCCCGTATGGATGTCCTGAAAAATCAAAGAAGATGGATCAAAAATTGCCCGACAATGTAGATCCTTCGTAATCTGACTAATTGACAACAAATTCATTGAAAAATCAGGTGCATGTAGCACATTCTTGAGCTGCATAGAAGATGTCAATCTAATCTCCCCCTGATCAGTGATGGGGGAATGTGTACCATTGGCAATTACTACTTTCCGTCCTGGAGGGATCTGAGTGTATCCTGTAAGTAGACTTTGGTCGCCACATAGGTGATGTGTAGCGCCCGAGTCCATAATCCATGGTAATGTATCTGATCTACTACTGTTGAGTGCAAGTATACTACCTGAAGCACTGGTAGACGCAGAGGCAGAAGCAGCGGCATCAGAATGACTCTCTGTAGTCGGTGTTGGACCAGATGGTGGAATAATGCCCCTCAGACGGGCAACTAGATCGGCGAACCGTTGATCCAAAGTAGCAGCAGATGGAGGCTCTATCTGCTCAGCAGCTCGTGCGGATGCAGGAAATCCATGCTTCGAGTAGCATGTGTCTTCATTGTGTCCAACTCGGTGACAGTAGGTACATGTTGGCCTAGTGCGGCCACCTCTTCCACGAGGTCCACGTCCACGGCCGTGGTGATGAAATCCGCGACCTCTGTTGGCTGCCATGGTTGAAGAATTCTGACTCGCAGCCGTGGAAGGAACTGTGATCCGACTCAATTTATGAAAAGCTTCCTCCATGGGAGGAATAGTAGAGTCAGCCAAAATCTGTGATCGTGCCGCCTCATACTCTGGATCGAGTGCAGCGAGGAACACACCCACCATGGTCGCGTTCCTGTATGTCTTCTGTTGTTCTGGCGTGGCTGTAAGAGGCATGAAGCTATAGAGCTTCTCGAACATCCCTCTCAGTGATGTATAGAGAGAATGTAAAGGGTGACCATTCTGCTTTATTGTGAATATATCATGCTGAAGTTGCAAAATCTTCGTCTCGTTCTTCGCCTGAGAGTATGTTGCCGCCAGAATATCCCACATATCCTTGGTTGTGGGTTGATGTATGATGCAGAATGGCTTTCCGCGGCGTCGATAAATAATATTTTTTTCGGTAGAAAATATTTGGTAGAAGAACGAGATGGGTTGAGAAGAGAAATCGGAAGGGTTGAGAAGAGAAATCTCGTTGGTAACGAGGGATTGAAGGAGAAGAACCGCGGAGATCGCGTAGAGGGAGAAGGAGAGGAGAACGGAGAGAGATAAAAATCTCAATTGATTATCAATACTTGACTGTCTAACAACAATGGGCTACCCTCTCTTTATATAGGAGAGATGGGTTTACAAAAATAGTAAACTAATTTAAATTGACAACCAACTTGCCTAAACTGACTCTAACTAATTAATTGACCCAATTTCAAATTAAAATCTACGAAATAAACATTGAGATCACATGCGATCTCAATTATATAATTAGACAATTATGACAACTTAAAAACGTAAATAAAATTGACAATTAAAATTAACTAAATATTTGGCCCTATATTCGAGGCCCACGCTGCATCAATGTAGGATGTCATTGGCAATTTCAATAGCCAACGTACCAGATAGCCAAACCTTGGCATATGCATCATCAGCCTCCCAAGAGGCATTGACTCCAGTCTTCTCAGCAGGCTCAGGTTCAGTAAGGATGTGCTTCTTGCCTGTTGACTTCATCATGCTCATGAACTGCATTGCCCACAGTCCATAATTTGTACCATCCATCTTTACTATAGGCGCTGGACCATGAAAGGCGCCAATAGATGGGATATCTGACTTGTTTTCTGACATCTTGGATACTGAAGACTGGAGTGATTGACCAATGATGATCTTTGTCTACAATGACATTGACGGGTTTAGTTGCACGTGTAGACCTCAAGCAACTAAACCCATGAGGATGATTTTCTGCGCTTTAGGGCTGGACACGTGCACGCGTACAGGAGGTACACGCGCTGGCGCACTGGTCGCGCGCTGGAAGTGCAGTTCACGCGCACTGGTCGCGCGCTGGGCTGGTGCTGTTCACACGCACCAGGGGATGCTACAGGGGATGCGCGCACTGGAGATGAACGCTACAGCGCTGCTCAGAGATGCAGGGCACGTTCGCGCATAGGCGCAGGGAGCGCGCAAGGAGGCGCTACAGCACGCAAGGGGCTACGCGCATAGCGCACAGAGGCGTACAACGCACAGCGCGCACGAAGGAGGCGTAGTGGCGCAGTGGCGTTGGAGTACCGGCGTTGGAGCGGCAACGGCGAGCTCTGGCGGCACCGATGAGATGGAGAGAGGAGAGGTTGGCGGGTGGGGTAGGGTAGGGTTAGGGTTTCGAGAACTCCGGTCTAGGACCGTCACTCTGATACCATGTTGGGAAAAATGAACGACTTGTTTTTTCCATAAGCCTTAGGCTCTCTTATATAGGAGAGTAGCCTATGCGTAAATTACATAAAGCATACAACTGAAAATAAAAATAGAGAAGGGATACAGGCACTACTCTATATGCGTCAACATTTACTATTGACAACTTATCTCTCCATTTTACATTAGTTTTCCTTTTCACTAAATGTCACTGGCATCTGAATTAAGGAAGTAGATATGTTTTTTGAGATTACATTGGAGGTATCGATTCTGTTGAACAAAAAAGCATCTCTATAATTTCAGTCTTCCATGTCCAAGCATTTTTTTAATTGGAAAATAAATGATATACGGAGACTGACCTCTGCTTTGTTATACTACGCAGGGTTATAGAGGCGGACGAGCATGAGAATAGAAACTATAAGTGAGAATTTGCATGATGTGCACTTCCTGCAAAATCTAACATCTATTCAATCCTTCTCAATTGGGTTGTCCGTGATCCATGCACAGATCTCGTCTGATTGTCCGTATCTGTAAGTTCTTGCTTGTAAAAAGCATGCCATTGTAATGAAAGTTAAAATTAATCAGCATTCTTGTCTCTATATTATATTGTAAACACACACATTTTTGAGGAATTAAAGGTGAAGACTCTTTGAAGGGAAACAGAAGATATGGGACCAGTGTAAATTTACATTTTCTAATCCATGTGACTGTAATCTAGAATATTGATTGTTTCCAGATTTCATGGATATCCAAATTAACTTGATATGGACAGATAATGCATATTCGATTAGTAGAAAAGCCTCTAGGAGTTGCCCATAATACTGCATAATTAAATAGCACCATAGTGGGCACAACCATAGTTATTGGTTACTAGTCTTAATGAAACTGTTAGATTATTTTTTATCATTGTGACCCTCCATTAACGGAGGCGAAGCCCTCCGCATCCTAAAGACGAGGATCTCGCTGCATTACTGGGGGTTTTATTACAAGTCGCATATCTGTGGTTTTATCCTAATAATCCTATGTTTGTGTGTGTAGTTTTTTCTTCATCTATATTCCTTACCCTGGGGGAACGGCTATATCTGTTTGAGCAGCCAAGATGATGTTTATACTTTCTATATGTATTTGTTCGAGTATTTCATCTGACCTGTGTACTTTTTTAGCTGCCAGATAAATAACATTTTAACTATTATCGCAGCGATTGCTGGCAGGCTAAGCCACAACAGAAACCGGCAACCACAAAATACTAGATGTCAAGTCACATGGTTACTATCTAAGGATGTCAAAACGCTCTGCTCAACCGTCTAAACGTTCAACCGAAAGTGCATGCGCCTTCGATATACAATGTGGAGGTGTCTATGGCCAAGTCCTGGAACCTAACTGTATTCTACTTTGCAAGAGGATAAACCTTCCTTTTCTGCTGCAATACTGATGAAGCGAACTGAGCATCATGGGTTATCCATTTGTTCTCTGATCAGAATCCATGATGTAGGCGAATTATGCATCTAGTTTGCACCCTTTTTTCCTTTTTTATACTTAAAATCATGGACTCTCTCCTCCTGTACTTCACTCCCTTCCATCTTTTCCCTTTGCCTCCCTCTTTAACTCCCTTTCAAGTTGCCTTTTTTTATCTCCGAATAAAGGGAGAGCATAAAGTATATAATTGTGATGTGAAGATGGATGGACGGTGGGTTCTTATGCTACTTCATTGGTTCGTTTGCAATACATAAATTCCATATACCATAAGAAAAAACACTTTGTCAAAAGGCTGTCGGGGCTCATTGGAGTAAATTGCATGAGGCGGCGAGCAAGAAAAAATGAGCAAACTGAATCCACCATTGCAACTGTTTCTTGGGATGTCCTCTTAACCAGATGAAATAATATTAGAGCTTTAGTGATGTAAAACAAGATCGTTTTACGGGGAGTGATCAATGGGAACGCATATGCTAGAATAAGTACAATCAAAAAATGCCGTTATTCACATGTCAACATTTTTTACACAATTAAAACTTAAAAAGAAATATGGATGAAGATGAATCAAATCAACAACTAAAAAAAGAGACGAAGCCTTCTTCCACTTCAAGTAGGGTCGGCTATGTAGATTTTTATCAAATCAATGTAGAAAGATCTGATTGTTTTTTTTCCACCGGATGTCGCTACCAAACACATCCCTCCTGGGGGGATGGATTTGAACTATATTTTTTTGGATGGTAGGCACACTGCTCTGCCACCAAACAACTGAAGTGGGTGCAAATAAGCAATTATAACAAACCTAAAAAAGAAAGTTGCAAGGTGAACACACTATGGGATGGAGTTAGCTCACGGGTGGCTGATGGTAGGAGTGAGTGAGCATTGGCTCACGAGTCCGACTTGAAACCCAACCTCATTTATATTAGGTCGGGCTCGGGCAAAAAATTTATCCCATTAAATAAAGGGTTTTTATCAGTTGTGCTCTCATGAGATATTGCAATATCAACTATGCTCCTCCCTTTTGCGGAATATCAGTTGCACATGTGACTTCTTCGACAATGATCACTTGTGCCCATTAGGTTAGTTTATATTCATCCCCATCTCGAATGAACATTAACTTTAGGGATACAAGGGTAATTAGATAAAATATTGAGTATAGAAATTTTTTTCTTTCCCTTTTCTTCTTCCTTCCCCTCTTCCTCCCTCCTCCCCCTCCAGCCCTTCCTCCTCCTCCGACCACCTGCTCCTCCGCCCCTCCCTCTCAAGGTCATCCTCCTCCATTGTCACCCCTCCCTCTCCAGCCCCTCCTCTACCCCTCCCCTCCAAGCTCCTTCTTCGTCGCCTCTCCGCTAAGACCTTCAAGGCTTCAAATCACCAGTAGCGGGAGCACCGATACCTCGAGGGAGAGTACCTCAATCATCAATCGACAATGGTCCTAGATCATGGCCTTGATATTTCATTAGCAGCACACTCCATCCCCTTCTTCCTCCTCCTCCACCTCCCACCTCTACCCCACTCTAGACCCATCCACCTCCAATCGCCTTCCACCTCTGCCCCCTCCAGACACCTCCACCTCCAGCTGCCTGCTACCTCTGCTCCCTCCAGCCCATTCCACATGTAGTTGTCTTCCTTTATCGCCCTTGATGCATCCCACCACCGCCTTCCACCTTCTGGTGTTCGAGGTGGTGGTGGCTTCCTCGGAGGCATACTTCATGGTATCCTTGTTGTGCACGGTTGGCTTGACTAGGCAGCAGAAAAAGCACAAGTCCATTGGTTTAAAGAAGATAGGTCGCTCTTGGATTCCTTCTCTTGAATGGGTCTACGTCGGTCTAGGAATTTCCTGGGTGTGGAGGTTGTGATAAAGAGCTGGTGAATATTTCCTTTGTGTAGTCCTTTGAGCACTTGTGAGTTCGAGTTGGGGAAGATCCATGACACAGAGGTGATCAAAGAATGCTCAAACATTGTCAAGTGTTTAGTGGGGAGGGGCTGCTGGGGGTGGAGGAGGGATGTTTGGAAAGTTATACTACTCTTAACCGCATTATGGTTTGAAAAAAATCATGGTTAAGTTCAACTCATTGACGGAAAAAACTAACTGAAGGGCACACGTGATAGAACGAAAATAAGTGAGGGGCACAATTGATATTAAAAAATGGAGGGGGATAATTGATATTACAATATCTCAAATGACACAACTGATAAAAATCCTTAAATAAGTGGACTGGGCTTGAATCGACTTCGGCCTAAACGCATTAGGCCATCGTCCTGGGCTTGAACCGACTTCGGCCTAAACGCATTAGGCCATCGTCCTGACTCGATAAGGACACTATAAGATGTATCGTAAAATAATCCATGATTCCAAATTATTACACTGCAGCTCTTCATATTTCCATCAAGATTTACTATCTAAATGCACATAATTGTCCACTCTCTTCTCTTAAAACAAACTTGTACTTAAGATTCTCTCATTATTTTCATCGTAACATCAATTTTCTCATTACATGATGGGTATGGCTTCTCTCATTTCTTCTATGTGTATCTCATATAATACACTATTTTATTTGTGAATCGTTAGTTTCAAATAAATGCTTCATATACCTAAAAATCCATGTATACCCATTCATCCTCATTATTCCATCAATAGCATATGGACCTTCAACCACTCATTCTCCTTCTCCGTGCTCCCACCCAAACTTTTTAGTGGGCCAGCTGTCATGAACCGAAGCCCATATTAATCAGGTTGGGTTGAACTATGGGTTGAGGTGGTGAAAAGATTTCCAACCTCTATCTAGTCCATTGACCATTAATTTTATTGAGCCTTAGGTCAGGTTACCTTGAATTCGAAGGAGATTGGCCCGACGGTGGCCACGAGTCTGCACGTAGTTGCAGTTAGGCTTTGTTGGTGTGGAGCTGAACTCATGTCTATGTTGCTTCATGGAGAGTTGTTGAGGAGGACGTTGTACTAGGGTGAATACACATGAGAAGGATGACCATATTAGAATGGTGTGTAGAAGGAGAATACGGGGAGAGACACTTGGTAAGACCTTCATGAAGTTCTTTATGATGTTCTGACCTTAAGACCTTGAGATTGTTTACTATGGTAGTAAACCTAGTTGGGATGTCCTTGATGTTTTCTCTCTCATGCATTTTAATTGTATACTCTCGTTATTATAATTCTAGAACTCTTTACTTGTTTTATATCTTTATAAGTGATTTGTAGAGAGCCATCTTTCACTAGGACCCCTGGTCGTAATCTTTAGGTGAGAGTGTGCATTGGGAAAACACTCATCACCTTCATCTCTCTCTCTCTCTCTCTCTCTCTCTCTCTAATTTGGAGATTGATGAATTCAACTTGATTGTTCATCAATCATAATATTGAAGAGAGAGTGAAGATGCAAGTTTATCGCTTGTAGTCAATTGGTTGTACAAAATCTCCATTTTTTTAGCTGGCCTACAAGAGTAATTATGGCACTAAAAGAGTAATACTTCGTGATGGGAAAATCGTTTTAAAGTTAGAGGTAACAATGTTCCGTTGTATCACTGACTACAAACAAGTTATCCCACAAAGTTATTTTTCATGTGCTATGATACCAAATTAGGATACCATATGATGTGGACGGGGAGATTGAATTGTACAAATAAAACGTCAACTAAGATTGTAGAAACCAAATCACAATTTAGACAATTTTAAGAGGAAATTTTTATAGGAAAACCTCCACCTTGAGATAGGAAATCAAATGTATAATCTACCTCCCTTGAACACTCCCATGGAGGATTATAAAAAGCGGTTAGTCAACAATCATACGGATGAAAATATAGTGAATCTGGTTGAATAGAATGTGGTGTACTTTTTATACTTAGTGAGAATCCAAGATCGAACACAAGAAAGCAATGAATATTTAATATTTGTATCGACAAATACAGAATATAATGTGAAGTACATCTAATGTGGTGAAAATGAAATTTACTGCAATGTAAATTAATCCAATGTCAAAGCAAGGGTATTGTAGTGAATGACATGTGATATTGTAGATGTCAATGCAATGATTTTTAATTTTTAATTTTTTTATATTTTTTAATTTATCTTTTTAAATATTTTTAATATGCAAAATTTTAGTTGGTTTTAACTATTTAAAAGAAAATAATAACATGAGTGTACTCATATGTAAAATGTGCTTGAAATGAGGGTTTAATTATTCTTAATGGTGATAACAATATAATAAAAATGAGAAATAAGTATTTTTAGGGTTTTAAGATTTTGTGAGTTATTGGATATCGGAGCAGAATTAAAATAAAAATAAAGAAATATTTTTTAAAAGCTTAAAAGGGATTTTAGGGCTCCTTAATAAAATAAGTTTCTATGTCAATCAAGATCATAAAAATATAATATTATTTTTCCTTAAAAGTTTATTTTATGAGGAATCTATAACACATTTTTTGGAGTTTTTTAGGGTTTGAATAATTTTTATAAGATATTTGCAAGATAAGAAATGTTTTTAAATTCTCAAGCTTAAAAATGCAATATTTTGTAAAATAAAAAACATGGGATGATATGGAATGAAAGTGCAATCTACTATATTTTTTCAAAAATTGAAACTAAATTGAATTTAAATAAAATTGTAAATGCAATAGGACTTTATTTCAATTCTTTTTTTAAATAGTAAAATCATAAATTAAATCCTCAATAAAATTATACAGCATAAATAGATGTATCTAGAGGTATTTTATTTCTGGGACACATCGCATAAAATACCCTAAAAATTCAAACAAGCAATATGCTAATTAACTTCTATATGTCACAAAATGCAATGGGTATGTGTGAGAGTTATTCCATAAGTTTGCTCATCAAAAAAAAGAAAATGGAGTAGGTAAGTACCCAATTTGAAATTCGAACCGGATCGAGAAGAACAGATTAATCAGACTGGTTCATGCCCGGTTGACCAGTCAGACTTATCGAACCGACCGATTTGGTCTGCTTTCAAAACACTAGCTTTGAGATGGGTAGCTCTAATCCTGACACCACAATCGTGTGGCACTTAGGTCTCGACGTGGCTTTGCCTTGGCAGTTGATAGCAAGTTGATCAGATGGTCGTGGTATTCTCAACTTCGACGGTTGGATGAGAGAGGAGAGTTCAAGGATCAACTATGGTAGTGGCTCGATCCTTCAACGGTCGTATGGGACGAGGAGGGATAGATAATTGGTACCTACAGTTCCCACCTATCCTTCGTCCATTTCTCATATCAGACATGGGGCTTCTTTGTTGAATGAAGCTCTAGTGGTATTGGGATCTACGAATGGTTAGAGATGGAACTAGTATATATCTTAGGGGTCATAGTCCTTCCTTAATTATTACTTTTCATTTATATAATGTTGTTAATTTTTAGTATGACATTTGTTCAAAGTTTAAATATAGAAATAATTTTTTTAAATATTAATACTAAATGCTTAACTTCTTACCGGCAAAGCGTTGCGTCCTATAATTAATGAACCACTGTTGGAATTTCATCTTTGCACCTTTTGTTAAAAAATAGCTCTACTCACTTTACCTCTCACTCATTTCTTTTGTTTTAAAACTCATCCTTTCTTTGTTAAAAAATTATTTCTACTCACTTTTAATATATTAACATTTTAAGTATACATTGATATAAAATAAGATTGAGGCTTATGTATCTCTCTCATTATTTCTACATCTTTTTGTAAATGAAATATAATTTCGTGTTTCCTTTTAAATATGATTTTTTTCAACTAAAATTATAAAAAAAATCACCATTGGGAAAAAATAGTATATACCTTATTAAAAAATTCAAATAACACTAAAATAGTAAGTTCATCAAAATTAGAAATCATATGGAATTTGTTAACTCCACTTAAGGATATCGTTTGAAAATATATTTTTTTCATTTTTACTTATACATGATTGATGTATACTTGATTCTGATTTGACAAAATTCCCGATTCCACCCTGGTGGTGGTGGATCGGAATCGATGGAGTGAAGAATGCAGTAGGCGATGGAGGGTTTCGAGTGGAGAAGTGGGTAGAGGACGTACTGACGCGGGAGGAGGAAGGGGGCATTCGACTGTAATTTTCTCAAACAATGAATGCATTTTGTCCCTTTTTAATGGATTTCATCCAATTTTAACCATCAAATAGATGGGAGTTACCTACAAGCGCCGTCGTGTAAGAGTTAAAGGTCGAACATTGGAGACCTCTTCTGTTCTGAATTTCATGATGGATAAAGTAAACTTATATGACGCATGCATCAGTTTGTTCATTTCATTGCCCCTGTTCGAAGTCATAATAATATAGTTGGGAACGCTTTTGATTATGTCATTCATGCAGAGAATGGGAAGACCCCCCCCCCTCAAAAGTGATGAAGACTAATTTCCAGATGGTAATAGAGGTCTGATCTATTTTAACCCGATTGTAGAAGGATTCCTCCACGAGTCTTGATTGGTGACCCTCTTCTTACCAGAAGCTTTTTTAAGTAAATTATTTGAATCATTATGTTTATATTGGTGGAATTAATTTTGATCCCCAAGCTTATTATTATGAAATAAAAACTTCAAATATTTTGATTTACCTGAATTGATTAGGAAGTCCCTGAAAATTAGTCATTTTTAGAAAATGTCAAGTTCGACATTTGCTCAGATTCAATTCACTAAAAGCCTCATTCATGTTCAATTTGCAACTAATCGAATCAAACTTAAACATAGGTTTAGGACATGTTACAAGGTTTAGGGCATGTTACAACTAATCTTGAAAATGATAGGTTACACACACATTTACAAATTCCCATCTCGTAAAAAGTGGATCTTATTTCAAGATAAGTAAATTTTACCAGAGATAGCAAACTTTATCCCAAGATAAATGGACTTTGCGAGATAAAGGGACTTTAGCTCAGGATAAGCTAGCCAGAGATAAATGATCACAATATTCATTATGTTTGTGTCTACGATATTCTTCTCTTCCTTATCTCTCAAACCAATAAAAAACAAGCATAAACCTCATTTATCTCTTATCCCACCTTATTCTTTATCCCTCGTTCAAACAGATATAAAGATAAATTTTACAATTATATTTTTTTTCAAAGAGAGGATTCATTATCAATCTATTTAATTAGAGATGAAGATTGTAGAGACAAAGAAGAAAAAATAAGTTATTATGTTATATTTACTTATGTATATGGAATTTTTACACAACGAACCCCCATAAGTTTTGCCAATTAGCCGCTTGCTCATTTATTCATCGTGATTATTTCAAAATTCATGCAAACTCACTAGCTCTTACATCGCATCCCCTCTGGTTAGCTCACACCCAGTTTACAGTTAAAGTTGCCAAATTCCATTGAAAACATGTTAAATGCACCTTCTTGTTTAATAAAACCAAAAACTCTTAACATTCCCCTTCCTTTTTTGTCACTAGTAGAATTCGAATCCTGGTCCTTTAAAGTGGGAGTCACTGCTTCTACCACCAGACCATTAGAGGGGTTAACATTCCCCTTCCTTCCCTCTCCTTCTCTACTCATTGAACGTGCATTACTGCGAGAAGTACCACTAGAAGCAACTCCTCACTGTTGTCGAGTATGACCCACGTGAAGATGGCCGTCACCCTCCCAATCTACTTCGATTCCAAAAGATTCAAGGATAGTTCTCCCCGAATTCCATCCGCCATTCCCTCCTACATACAACCAAAAGCTCGACGTAACTTGATTGTTCCAATTCTATCCACTCCCACAATCATGAAGGAACGGTTGGAATTTATTCCGTAAGTGGTTCATATAAAATATTTATGATATGATAAATATTGGGTTTTACCAAGTCAATGGATAAACGTAACCGTATTATCTTGATCTACATTGATGGTTAGTGGATTATCAGGAGTTGGTTATGTTATGATTTTTTTATTCTTTTAAACCCTCCAACTCTACCCCTATAAAAGAGACATGATGGCTCATTATGCAAGACATCGAATCAAGAGATTCAGAGAGCCATCATCAAAACTCTCCACCATCTGAGAGAGTCTTAACGATTGGGGTTAAGGGAAGGAGAAAAGAAGGAAGAAAATATCATTGTCGGTTTCTTCATCTTCTCCATTACAAGTTTCTATTGATTTGCGATGGAAGGAGGTAACTTACGAATCATTATTTTTGTTGATTCTTTAATGATGTGCTTTATATTTTCTACAATCTGGTATCAGAGAGCCAGGTTCTGCATACATTGCTTTTGAGAAATAATGGTTAATTTTTGTCGTTTATGTTGCCGAATTGATATTTTCTGCGGATGGAATTTTTTTAAAGTTGTGATTTTCATTCCATTCGTTTATTAAAAAACGGATATTATCAACTTTGAAATGATGATCTTTTTTATCCCACTTTCCTTATCTTAGATTGATTATTCATAAAGAATAATATCGATGTGTTTTTTCTTTTTTGATTGAATCACAACCGTACATATCTAAAGAGTTTTTTATTCTAAACTTTTGGTTCATCATTGTGGCTGAGTAAAGTTTAACGGCATTCAAGTTTCTGAAAAATAATAATAATAATAATAAAGTCATTAGTTTTTAATGCTTATGTTAATGGGTCGAATTCTTGCATTGATGTCTAAGTTATTATTTGACTCATTCATATTATGTTAAGTATCATCCATGAATAGTTTAGCATTACTTATTAAGGTGAATATCTCATTATTATTGACGAATACAGTTATCGCATTAAATTTTTGCTTAGTCACCAAAGTGATCTATCCATGTAAAGAGTTGAGCCCATATTCTGATTAATGTAGTTTTGATGCAAATTAAATTTAGACATAACAGTTTATCGCGATAATCAAAATAATATAATCACGGATTAGGAGATAACCCACAGGTGGATCATTGTCCGTAGTTATGCACATTAAGAGATTAATTAATGAATCATGGGTTTTTACATCCAAAGATGGAAAAATATGAACTAGACATGATTTATTTAAGGGAAAAATGGGGTTGCCCCCTAGGGGTAGCCAACATGGCTGCCCCCACCCCATTTTTCCCAAAAATTTTTTACTTTTTTGAAAAAATATCACCATGTATATTCATCCCTATAACCCTTCTATATGTCAATCGAATTTCGTCAGAAACAGAGACTCTCTCTGTTTCTGACGAAATTCGAATGGCATATAGGATGGATATAGGGATGAATATACATGACGATATTTTTCAAAAAAATAAAAATATTTGCTCCAAAATGGGCCGGGGTAGCCATGTTGGCTGCCCCAGGGGACAGCCCCATCAACCCCTTTATTTAATTATCTATTAAAGTGTATCTAATCGCATCACTTATGTAGTTATTGATATGTTAATATTCTGCCCAAAGATGATTATTAACATGTTGTAAAAGAAATTATATATATATATATATATCATTCGTATAGAAAATTAATTTCTCAAAGCATTATTATGAGCATATGTATTATTATTTTACAGTTTCTGCAGCTATGAACTTATTTGCATTGGGCAGCTCCATAGTTAGGTTCAACGGACTCAACTATGCAGATTGGTCAGAACAGATTCTCTTCCATTTAGGAGTGATGAATTTAAACCATGCATTAATTGAAGATTAAAACCACAATCCAGTACAGAAAATAACACTGATGATGAAAGGTCGAATAGACTTTGTTTGAGCCTAATGAAAATAACAATGGCAGAGAATGTCAAACCGTCAATGCCAAGGACAAACAATGTTAAGGAATTCATGAAGAAAAATAAGGAGTACTCCCAATCTGATATAGCTGATAAGTCCATTGTTGGTACTTTAATGAGTGAGTTGACCACGAAGAAATTCAATTGGACCAACTCGATGATGTGATCAAGTAACTGAAATGTCTAGTCTTGCAGCGAAGCTAAAAATCATGGAAATAGATGTCAATGAGAAGTTCTTAGTACAGTTTATCATAAACCCCCTTCCTATTGAATTTGGGCAATTCCAGGTAAACTACAACACGTTAAAGAATAAGTGGAGTTTCATGGAATTAAAAGATATGCTCATTCAAGAAGAAGGGAGATTAAAGAAGATAAAAGAAGATTCGGTGAACCTCATAGCTATTGAAAATACTATGGTAGGGGCTAGTAGCAATAAAAGCCATACAAGCAAAAGGAACAAAGGAAAAACTCCTATAAAAACTAAAGAGAGCAATTCCAAAGAAATTAAATGCTTCTTTTGCAAGAAGTCCGCGCATATGAAGAAAGATTGCCTTAAACGGAAAGCATGGTTCGAAAAGAAAGGTATGCATTATGTTTCCATTTGCTTCGAAGGAAATATTATAGATGTTTCTAATAATACTTTGTGGTTAGATTCGGGTGCGACTACTCACGTATCTCACATATTACAGTGATTCCTTACAATCCAGAACATAAAAGAAAGTGAGCAGTATTTGCTTATGAGAAATAGGATGAAGGCACGAATAGATGAAATTGGGACTTACAGATTGAGCATGGACACTGGATATCAAGTTGATATGGAAGGATGTCTCGACGTTCCTGAATGTGCTAGAAATCTTGTTTCCGTTTGCAGACTGGATAGTTTAGGATTGTCTTTCAAGATTTCTGATGGGTCATTCTCTATGTTTAGAAATAAGTACTTTTATGGTTATGGTACTTTGGAGAATTATCTTTATCATTTTAATCTTGACAAAAAATTTATGAATTCTCTGTTTTATGCTAAATGTAATGTGGGTGTGAAAAGGAATGCATCTGATGAATGCTCTGCTCTTTCATGGCATCAAAGACTAGGTCATATATCTAAGGACAGAATTTTGAGACTTATTAAGAATTACATATTGCCTCAATCAGATTTTGCGGGCCTAAGGTTGTGCATAGATTGCATTAAAGGAAAGCAATCCAAACACACATCAAAGAAGCCAGCTACAAGGGCTACACAACTCCTAGAATTGATACATACTGATATTTGTGGTCCTTTTGATGTCTCGTCATGTGGAGAAGAAAGATACTTTATCACTTTTATAGATGATTTCTCACGATATGGGTATATTTATCTATTGCATGAAAGGACTCAAGCAGTAAATATCCGTGAGATATTTATTAATGAGGTGGAAAGGCAATTGGATAAGAAAATAAAAGTTATGAGATCTGATCGAGGTGGTGAATATTTCAGAAGACATGATGAGATGGGTCAACATCCTGATCCATCTGCAAAATTTCTTGAAAGTAAGGATATTTTTGCACAATACACAATGCCCGGAACACCACAACAAAATGGTGTCACAGAAAGGAAAAATCGTACATTAATGGAAATATTTAGGAGCATGATAAATAATAGTACTTTACCTCTTTCATTGTGGACACATGCATTAAGGACTTCAGCATATTTACTAAATAGGGTTCCTAATAAAGTATTTCAAAAGTCTCCTTTTGAATTATGGATAGGTAGGAAACCAAGCTTGTTTGGTGATGTCAAGCGGAAGTCAAAGTATACAATCCACATGAAAAGAAATTAGATCCAAGGACAATTAGTGGATATTTCATTGGTTATCCTGAAAAGTCAAAGGGGTATAGATTTTATTGTTCTAACCATAGTACAAGAATTGTTGAAAGTGGAAATGCTCGCTTCATTGAGAATGGCAACATTAGTGGGAGCCAAGAATCACAGAATGTGGAAATAAAAGAAGATAGGGATAAAGTGTCGCTTCCATATTTTCCCATATCTTCTGGAATAGATATTCCATTGTGGATTCATCTCCACATAATATTTTGGAACATCAAGAATTGACACCCGCATTAGGTAATGATGTCATTATTAATGAACAAGTTGTAAATGAGCCAAATGCACCACAATCACAAGAAGTTGCAGTAAGACACTCTGAATGGCAAAGGAGACATGTAAATTTTGATCATTATATAGTCTATGCACTTGAGCATGAATGTGACTTGAGTATTGATAAAGATCCAAGCTCATTCCATCAGGCCATAGAATGTAATGATTCTGAAAAGTGGTTGAATGCTATGAAAAAAGAACTCGAGTCAATGGTCAATAACAATGTCCGGGATCTAGTTGAGTTGCCTGAAGGTTCTAAAAGAGTCAGGTGTAAATGGGTATTTTAAACCAAACGTGACTTTAAAGGTAACATCGAAAGATATAAAGCTATACTTGTTGCAAAGGGCTTTACTCAAGAAGATGGCATCAATTATAAAGAGACCTTTGCTCCGGTCTTAAAGAAAGACTCCTTAAGAATAATTTTAGCTTTGGTAGCTCACTATAATATGGAGCTTCACCAAATGGATGTAAAGACTGCCTTTATGAATGGAGAGTTAGATGAAGATGTCTATATGGACCAACCCAAAGGTTTTAGGAATACAGAAAAGGAAAATCTAGTATGTAAATTAAATAAGTCAATATATGGACTAAAATAAGCTTCCCTCAATGGTATATTAAATTTAACAATACCATTACATCATAAGATTTTGTTAAAAACACTATAGATAGGTGTATCTACATGAAAGTTAGTGGTAGCAAGTTTATTATATTAGTCCTATATGTTGATGACATATTATTGGTTGCGAATGATTTAGGTTTGTTACATGAAACAAAGAAGTACTTTTCAAGAACTTTGAAATGAAAGACATGGGTGAGGCATCCTATGTGATTGGAATAGAAATATTCTGTGATAGACCACAAGGACTATTAGGATTGTCTCAGAAAGCATATATTGAGAAGGTCTTGGAAAGATTAATGATGGACAAGTGCTCTGCAGGGATAGTTCCTATTCAGAAAGGAGACAAATTCAGTTTGGATCAATGCTCAAAGAATGAATTGGAATGTAATGAAATGAAAGGAATTCTTTATGCATCAGTGGTTTGGAGTATCATGTATGCTCAGACATGTACTCGGCCTGACATTATTTTTGCCACTGGCATGTTGGGTCGGTATCAAAGTAATCCTGTATGGACCATTGGAAAGCTGAAAAGAAAGTTCTCATGTATTTACAAGGCACCAACGTATGCTCGTGTACAGACGATCTAATAATCTTGAGATTATGGGATATTGATATTCAGATTTTGCGGGATGTATCGACACAAGAAAGTCAACCTTTGACTACATATTTCTACTCGTTGGAGGAGTTATTTCATGGAAAAGTGTGAAGCAGTCAGTCATTGTTGCTTCTACTATGGAGGCTGAATTTGTAGCGTGCTTTGAGGCTACAATTCAAGGATTGTGGCTGCGGAATTTTGTTTCAGGACTTGGAATAGTCAACAACATACCAAGCCGCTGAAACTTTATTGTGATAATACCGCAGTAATCTTCTTCTCAAAGAATGATAAGTACTCTAAGGGTGTAAAGCACATGGAATTGAAGTATTTATCAGTAAAAGAGGAAGTTCAGAAACAAAAAGTAATAATAGAGCACATCAGTACTAATTTAATGATAGTGGATTCATTAACTAAAGGTTTAACCCCTAAGATTTTTTCTGAGCATGTAGTAAGAATGGGTAAAAAAAATCCTTGCTATGTTAGGTTAATTAGTACACTTTATTTGGTGCTCATTATGATTATGACAATCTCATTTGTTTTATATTTCTGAATCATTTCATTGTTATATTATGCATATATGTTTGCAAATAAATAACATAACCGTTAAAATGAAATTAAATTAGGAGATATTATTCTTCTAAATTACAGATGATTGGATTGAATTAATATTGATACTGGGAAGAGATCGTGTCAAGTCATATGATGTGTGATCGCCATGATCATATTAGTTTAATTCAATTAAAGTATATGGTTCATTGATATTACATAAAATCCATGAAAAGGTATGCTTAAGGTTATTATCTCATAATTAAAGATTATATGGACCAAGTGGGAGAATGTTAGAATTTTGCCCATAAATGTCCTATATAAAATATTTATGAGATGATAAATATTGGGTTTTACCAAGTCAATGGATAAAACGTTACCGCGTTATCTTGATCCATGTTGATAGTTAGTGGATTATCAGGAGTCGGATACGATAGGGTTTGTTATCCTTTTGAACCCTCCAACTCTAGCCCTATAAAAGAGACATGATGGCTCATTATGTAAGACACTGAATCAAGAGATTCAGAGAGCCACCATCAAAACTCTTCACCATCTGAGAGAGTCTTAACGATTGGGGTTAAGGGAAGGAGAAAAGAAGGAAGAAATGATCATTGTCAGTTTCTTTATATTCTCCGTAACAAGTTTCTATTTGATTTGCGATGGAAGGAGGTAACTTGCGAATCATTATTTTTGTTCATTCTTTAATGATACGCTTTATTTTTCCTACAGGAACATCCATCATCCCTCGACCCCACAACCCAGTTCGACGATCTCTAGCATAATATCAACACCATCGAGCACCACCCACTCATATGCATGTATCACCATCCCCTACCGTTGCTCCCTCACACATCCCACAATATCCAATATCCTCACCTTTTTCGAGAGCTACACCAGGAAGCGTGCATATTCCCGCTCGTCGATTCTGCATCGGTCGCTGGTGGCATGGTTGAAGAGATCAAGACCGAGCAGTGTGTGTTGTTCGGGAGTGGGAGGTCCTCTTGGAGGCGCTGGAGTATGCAGTAGAGGAGGTGGTGTGTGACAGGTGCACTCCCCTTGCAGTAATTTATGTCGTTAGCAACCGTGGAGAGATGTGTGCTATCAAACAAAAATAATAAAAGAGAGAGAAGGAAATATAGATAAATAAGAAGATAAATTTCTCTCTCTTCTATTTTTATTTGAGATTAATCATGTAAGTGTCCTTAGGTCGAATACAAGAAGGAAGAAAGTATACCTAAAAATCAATATAGGTCATGTGATTGATTTTCTTCTTTAAAGTCTTTTTGTGATTTTTAGTTTTTATTATTTTTATTTGATTTTTTGCAAATTTTTATTTTACTTTATTTTTATTTGGTTTTAAAAATTATTAATTTGGCAGAAGAAATGATAGTATAAAGTAGATAGGGTATAGTGTAATATAGTATTCTACTATAGTGATTAAAGTGAAGAAAATAAAAGGAATTTTTTATTTTTTAAAATGTTGGATATATTTTCCAAACAATATACTATATAGTACATAAGTAAAATATGATATAGATGATACAATATAGGTAAGAACGAGAAAAAAACCAAACAATGGGCTCGAAAGAAAATTCAACAAAAAACCAAAATAGGACAGAGTTTGAAAAATCAAAATGAATAAAAGGAAAGATGAAAAACCTAAAAAAATACACCGAAACCACACAAGGGTAGTTAGATAACTACTCTAGAAAAAATCGACAAAAGTTATATCTATGATGTCCAATAGTTTCAAATATTACAAGGGTATAATTGTGAGAAAAAGTTCATAAATAAAATGAAGTTTTTACGTTTAGGTCCCTATAGAGGGACCTGACTGCAAATATAAAAAATTCTCGAGGCACGTCTGAATCATGGATACATGTTGGGTCTAAAATGTGAAATCTCCATAGGTAGGGAATCGGTGGCTGGGATTAGAAGGCTTTGAGCGATCTAGAGCATCGGTTGCAGACACGTGGCATAGAATTACAGCTCCTGCAGTTCTTGAAGTTCTTCCCTAAATTGCAAAGGCGATCGTGGCACTTTGGATCCCGGCAGCGATTGAATAGATTGTTGCTAGGAACTTATCCAGAGAGGAAGATGAACGAAGGGAAGAAACATGTTGTTATGGTTGCTGATAATAAGAGACTAACCAAGGAACATATTAGAGACCTTCATGCTTATGTTCAGAAAATCTCTTTTGATGATAAGAGTACAAATAATGCAAATATTGTGAATATTGCAATGGCTGCAAAGACAAGTACGGGTAAATATTTCTTTAATGATGAATGGATTATCGATGGAGATGCTTCCGATCATATGACAGGTAATGCTAAGATGTTTCTTAATTATAATCATGCCTTAGGCAAAGAATGTGTCAATTTGGCAGATGGGTCTTATGTTATTGTGGCTAGAAAATGAAGCATATCTACCATAGATAAATTTCTATTAATAGAAGCTCTTCATGTTCTTGATTTTCCCATTAACATACTTTCAGTTTATCATATTACTAAGGATCTCAATCATCGCCTGATTGTTTATGACAAATATTGTGTGTTGCAGGACTTGGTGATGAAAAAGAAGATTAGGATTTGTTTGGTTGCTAATGAACTCTATCATCTTCTTGCTCATTGACGAGCCTCTAAATACGTGTTTTAATTCGGGTACGTTGTAGTACGTGTACGTAGCGATTCAATCAGAACCGAGAGAAGGATATCCGTGAAGAGTGTCTCGGCTTAATTTATATCTCGGACAAGTCCAGGGTCAAACTCAGGGAGGCATAGGAACAACTTAGGGTTTAATTCGAAATTTAGATATTGATTTCCAAATGCAGTTTTTTATATTTTTTAATGCAAAAAGAAATGCAAATGCAAATGCGGCTAAATTAATATACTAAGAAAGCATACAACTTAACCAAATTAATTTGAATAGAAAATAAGTCCAATTTAGCCAAGTTATATTTTTCCTAGAATCCTAATCCAGTGATGAATGCAAGACATTTTTTTGGAATTTTATGGGTTAAAATGCAACAATGAAAAATGCAAATATTTTATGGGTATTTTCACAATTATTCACACAAACAGTAAGCAAAATTTATGAAAAATTTACTGGAACATAAACATGATGCAAGGAAGCTACAGTAATATTTTTGGGATTTTTTGACAAAAGATGATTTTCTTTATGGATTTTTTAGTGGAAACAGAGTGACAGAGAGTAATTAATTTCTAGTAAATCCCCAATATCAAATTAATCAGATGTGAATTATCTTAAAAAGGTATTTTTATATAGAATCCAGGAGTCTTGAAATTTCGCAAAAATGATGTACTGGATTTAATTAAAAATCAAATACAAAAAACACTCCACAATTTATTGCCGGCACAAGACAATTCCAATTATGATGAAATTTGGATTGTAATTAGATCATATGTTAACGCATCATTCCTGATTTTTTAAGAAATTTTGGAGCAACCATGAGTTAGATATGAATTTAAGAGCTCAGATTGGGTAAAATATGCAGAATTTCACTTAAACAATTTTAGTTAATTCATCATAACTCACAAAAATACAAATAAATATGAAAATGGTAGACAATTAGTTGCTCGAAATCATGTTATTTTTCATTGAATAAAAAGATGTGACATTGGTGTCCAAATTAATCTATAAAGATAGGGGTATTTGTGTCATTTCAGGAAAGAAAACTCACGAGCAAACTATATACATGGACTACTTTGTAATTACAGAAATATGAAATAACAAGGGAATAAAATGATGGTGTGTTGAAAGTAACAAGGAAATAAAATGTGAAATAAACAAAATAACAAGGGATATGAGAGGAAATACTTATCTGATGTTCGTCGGATTTGCGGAGCAGCTACGCTGGACTCCTTTAGTCGCTTCGATTCGATTGGCGAAATCAAAATCGGAGAAGCTACGTGAGCTCGATGGAGAACTCGTGACGCGAAGCGGAGCTCCACGGATCTCGCCTGAAGGAGGTCGTCGCTTGAGGAGTACGCTTTGCCGCTGTCACCAACAAAACACTCCAAGCTCTCTCCTTTTTCTATTAGAATGGCAGATGGGGAAAAAATGAGGATGTACAAATGAATATAAAGAGAAGAGAAAGGGAGGTTAGAATGGTGGTGGTGTTGATTGGGAAGTTGTATTATTCGTGGAGTTGAATGGGAGGTTGGTGGAAGAATATGGAGTAGAATGGGAGTTATTAAAAATGGTGGAGTTGAATGGAAGTTAGTGGTAGAAGAGATGTTATTATAGATAATGGAAAATAAATAATCATATAAAGTACGCTACTAAAATACAATAAAAATAAAGATAAGAAAAAGAGTGGAGAATTTACAAAAGAAGATATGCAACATGTACATATTTTTTGTTTGCTTTCTTTTTATATATTTTTTTGTCTTTTTAATAGTAGCTATGTACAACAGGAAAATACAATAAAATAATACAATCAAAATACAACACCACCATGATTTTTTGTATTTTTGATAATTAAGAAAGATAAAATAAAAAATGAAGAAAGAATGAACATATACATAATATACAATCTACGTCTAGGTCCCAAAATCCAACTTTTGCAAATGAGCTCCGATTTTAATGAAACCATTCTGTTGGATAGATAATTTTCTAACTTGAATTTTAAAAGTGAGTTTGGTGAATTTAGGGTTCATACGGAGAGGAAATTTGGCTTGGAAGTTGGTATTTACAGCTTTTTCCCTTTAGGATCTAGGAGCATTTATTTGAGGTGAAATTTGTTTTATATTTTTGTATTTTTATATACATTGTTATGAACAAGTTGAAGAAAGAATTAGATAAAAAGGAGTTGAAATGAAATTATTAAAAATACATGAAGTTTTGAGCTATTTACAGGTGAAAAACTCCTTTATTTTTGCGGATTTTTATTGTTAAATTATTTTGTACAATCTAATATACAATAATTAGTGTATTTTATTTACAAGAGGTATTTTGTTAATTTAATGATTTTATGTACATTTATTTGAGATTTTACTCAGGGATTTTGCTAAGAGCAAGATATTGAGATGATGAATCGTGGATTCATCACCCCCCCTATACTTAAACTTTTCTAGTCCTCGAGAAAATAAAGAATGAATAAGTTGGGTCAAGACTTGATCTGTTCAAGAACTCTCGGTTTTAGAGATCCTAAAATTCTAAGTTGAACCAAGCTCTAGTCAAAAGGTATCCAATTTCCCTAATCATTAGACTCTCTTTGTATACATATATAGTAAGGATATGACTTACGTGTTGACCGTAATTACTAGAGTAGAGTCACAACGTCACCCAAGGTTCCAGTCCAAGAGACTCTTCTAAGGACCCGATCCTCAACACTAGAGAATAAACCATTTTTTGCATCCAATCCACCGTCTCTTTAGTTTTCAGACTTTAAAAGTGTAGATGGAAGGCCAGTTGATGGAGGGCATAGGATTGTGTCATTTCTTCTCTCGCTCTCATTGGAACAAGGATCCTCTCAAGTGCCTTATTATGAAACACAAATTTTTGGTGTTGATCAGTGCATCCGTCAAGAGAAGTTGGAGCCGTCTGCACTTGTTTTTCTGGGAGTACACCGGGGTGTGTCTTTTTTGAGTATCTATTATACCTTCTACACCCAGACTTGTAGCATTTACGATGCATAGCCCTTTTTTGGTGCAAGCCTGACTCCTGGTCCTAATAGCGGTGGTCCAAGTGGATACTTTGAAATGGTTGGGAGCGCTCGCCTTTGGTGGAAGCTCTTTTGATAATTGACTCTGTGGAATGAGAGATTTTCTTTATCATTTCATTGCTTTGTAGTATTTTTTACTAGCTCCACTGCTTTTACCAAGAGTTGGCGCACACTGATCAACATTTTTTTATTTTATCACACCCTGGCACATAGGTAAATGTCAAGAGATAGTACAAGAACCATGTTCTCATACTGGCTAAAAATGCTGACACTTAGGTTTCATGAAGCCTTCATTGATTTTATCCCATCCTCGAGCATCATCAAATCAAGTCCAAACTCAAATCCCTCATCCCAGTTCCTCAGGTGAAATTTCAACTCATCTCATCATAACTGCAGTCGTCTATGTGAGGTGTTGATCATATTCTTAAGGCAGAGACTAAGCATGCAATATAGCACACAAATCTTTCAAATTAGGGAAATGAGAATAATTAAGTCAAAGATCCTAATGACTAAGGCTGGTTAACTCAAAATCTTAAGACCTCATAAATCAAGTGTTCTTGAACATCACTTGTATTGTGTGAAATTGAATGTGTCGGGGATTAAACCAACTTATTAGTTAGTTTTTTTAATATCTTTTAGAGTTTTTTTTAAAAACAAAGTTAAAGAAGAAAGTTTTTTTAGAAAAAGTTTTGCGTTTTTTTCAAAAGTTTTTTTTAAAAAAATGGGTAGATAAGAACAGACATTTTTTTGAAAAAGTTCTTTTAAGCAAATAAGAAAAAAAATAGTTTTTTTTCAAGTCATTTTTATGAGTTTTTTTATCCACCCATAATTATTGTATAATATATACAAAAATACATGAAAGTACGAGCTATGGGTAAAGTATATATGTAATATATAAACACCCCCCTATACTTAGCATGTGTTATGTCCTCATGGCACTAGGTGACAAAAAGCCATAGCTCGTACTAAGTACAAGTGGGTGAAAAGAATGAAAGAATGTGGGAGAATACACAGCGGACATCGACCACCCTATATTTAGGCTATGGTCAGCCTAAGTATTGGATAGAATACAAGATTGGAGAACCGATGAGAGTGGAAAGGAATATACAAGAAGAAATAGAGCAACTCGGTTTGCTCACCCCCCTATACTTAGGATCTAGTCATCCTAAGTATAGCCACAAAGTGAAAATGATATGGAACTAGGGAGAGTGATGCGAATCACAAGAAAGGTAGGGAAATAAAGGGAGGAAAATCTATACAAGGAGGAGTGAGAATATATAAGGATCGAGAAGGTTTGTGACGGACCTTCTTGCAGGAGCGAGGAAGTGGGTAGTATACACATTTGTCACTGTCAGATTCATCCTCCGAAGAATAATAATGAGGTGTATGGAACGTCCAACGGGGGTCGACACACGGCTGCTTGCTTAAATATGGCTTCAGAACAACCGAACTGAGCTCACTCATATAGATCATCTCATCCGGACCTGATGAGGACTCCTTAGAAAGTTCCTTCTCTGGTATGTCGAAGGTAACTTTCTTAGCTGATTTTCTAGAACCTGAAGTATTAAGAGGAAGAGGAGAGTGATATGTCTAGAGGAGTTCGAAAACACTTCGAAGAATCAATACTCTTCTTCTTATTACCAAATGATCGGCTAGAGGATGGAGCAACCGATTTATCAAGATTGGTCAATTTGGTCTCAGTTGTCTCTTTTGGTTTAGATCCTGGATGTAGTGAGTGTGAGGTTTTGACCAGAGGTTCATCATCAAATGAGTCACCATATGCATTGTAATACTCCTACAGGGTCAGCACACGTCTCTGGTAAGGCACAATGTTCTCAGTTGGCTTGACATTGTTGGGTTCTTGTGTCGGATCATCTAAATAATTAAGGAAATCAGTAATGATCATGTCTGACTCAGGGACAACTTCTGATTGTGAGTCCTCTCGAGAAGCTGTCACGGTGGTGGTAATGCAAGCAGTGGGTGGTGTGGAGGTGTAGGGAGTCTCTGAACCAATGGTCGCATGAACAGTCGGTATCGCAGGTGTAGTAGAGAAACGGGACTCAACTGTCTCTCAAAGGTCATGACTGTCTGCGACTTTACGGGTTACCTTGGAATATCGTGTGTCCTCAAAGATCGGGTGAGGTTGGAGTGCTCCCAATGCCGAGAAATCGATATCCCGAGTCACGCAATCTATAGTTACCTTAGCCAAGGCTAAGAACGGCTTTCCGAGAATGATCGGAGACTGGGTGAACTCTCCTCAGTACTCAGTGTCAATGATCGTGAAGTCTATTTCCAGTAGAGCACCTTGGAAAGTAACGATGACTGAAATGGTTCCTCTCGACCGTTTAATGGACCGATCCGCCAATTGAATGATCTCTCTTGACTTCTTGGCAAATCTGAGTTTGAGCTTGGCAAGCACGGAGGTCGGGAGGATATTAATCGATGAGTCATCATCGATTCTTGCATGGGTGAATGTGGTATCTTTGATTTCACAAACAAACCTAGGCAACTGCTTTACTCTGCGGCTCTTCGTTTTTCTCCCTATCATCAAAGATGTGGCCATAAATACTACATGTTTCTCAGTCCTTGTCCTCTTGTTGCCCGACCTTTTAGGCATCAATTTACTTCTCACTAATCTTTTAAGGTCAGGAAAGTGTTCAAAGGCCATTATTAAGGGAAGCTCAAAAATCAACTTTATATCCAATGCTTCCCTAAGTGTAGGATCCAATTTTTGTAAGTCTTTTCTATTTTCAAATTTTATGTTATTTTCTGATTTTTCCATTTTTTGGTCTTTTTGATAGGTGAAGGAATAGGACAATGTACAGACTCAGGTTTGGAGGTAAAGTGGTTAGTAGAAGAGGGAGGTAGAAGGGACTCCAGTTGTACATGATGTGTGGTCAATCCGGTGTCTTCCAGGTTTTCAAAATTAAATCCGCAAACTCCATGATCCACATTCCTACCTGAACTCTTAATCGGTCTACCAATGTCATCCTCCAATAAGTTCTCATGACACATCATGAGAGAAGTCTGCTCAGTTGGAGGATACCGCTGAGAACTCAGGATCTTATACTCAACACATCTTGACTCAGGCGTGTAATGCTGGGTTGAGTATGACCCATCTGTATGGCATATGTTGGTCAGAGCCTCATAAGGTGGAGTCAGTAGACAGGGAGTCTGTAGATTGGTCTCATGAATCCAATCCCCTATATATGTCGGCTCTCCGAATGGGTGATATGAAAGTTGATCAATGTCGGTTCTATCGTTGAGGTCAATCAAGTCAGGAAGATCATGTAGTGCAGGCTTCTCCATTCAGTTTTTCTGGTTGACCTTGTTGTACCCAAAGGTTAAGTTAGGATGTGTATAGGTCAATTGTTGTCCGGTCCCAACTTTAGGTGAAAATGAGATATGAGGGGGCAACTGATTCTGCCAATCATTCATCTCAACAGTGGCTTGCTCTATGATTTGTTCCTTAATTCCAGCAAGCGGGCGAGAATATGGTAAGTCAATCCAGGGTGGTTGTGGATCAGGGGTGTAGGAATATGGGATAGGTGAGAAGGACGAAGAAGTGGAGTAGTCAGTCGAAGTTCTGACTTCGCGATCAGGGTGTGGGTATGAAGAGGAATAAGAAGGTGTAGATGATCGGAATAAGGTCGAGGAAGAGTGACATGGATGTGGTGACCAATATTCTGACATCGTGGAGGGAAATTAGAGAATGAAGCGGATCGAGAAAGAAAGCGTGCAAGTGCACCGAATAACACACAAACAAAAAAACACAAGAGCAAACCCTGAGTTCACCTACTCAACACAGTGATGGTCGCAGAAGTTTGACCGTTTATCATTTCAGTTTTAATTAGGTGATAAATCAAGATATAAGTCCAATTACGCAAGGCTTAAAAGTAGGTTTTGGGCACTATCCTAAGGATGCGTCCTCACCTCTCAACAATCGCAATAGCCAAGCATACAATGAGGGTTTTGCTCTCCCAAAACAAGTGTTAATTTTAGTCAATTTTTTTGTCAACTCTGATTAGAAGTCCTGATTTTAAGTTTGGTTATCACTTGATTAATCCACCAAACAAAGCACGCCTAACGATCAGTCCCATTTTCCTTTAACCTAAGTTTCAAAAACCAAGGGGAGGGAGTCGAGAAAAACCGATGCAAATAGTGAAATAAATGATGCATGCCCAGTTTAGAAGACTTATAGTGATCCTCACGCTCTACATGTGGGATGCAAGGCAGAATTGAAATTTTATACTATATGAATGCAAACGAGAAAACTGTTCCTAGACAGGCAGTTCTATTAGCAAGTGATGAACAAGTTAAATTTGACTAATAGTCCTTGCGGTATAAGTGTATCTCGTTAAAAATGATGTGTGGTCCTAAAAATTACGAGCACAAGAAATAAAGATATTCTAATAAAATATGCTCTAAGAGCCGCGAGTGCAAGTCCTATTCTACGTCAATCAACCACATGACCACGAGCGGGTCCAATGTCCAGTCCGGTTATAAGCGCGAGCTCTCAAACAAGAGCCGCTGTAAATGGCAAGTTACCCAAATTATTACAACACAATAATTACAAAAATTTACAAAAATTCTCTCAAAAATAAATTAAATATCCTCGCTCTTCAGCAGTCGGTGCGCGTCGCGTCCGTCGACCTTCGATGCACTCTAAGTCCACCGGGCCCTCGCAAGGAAAATAAAATTTATATTAGAGAGATAAAACAAAATATATACAAAAATATGAATAGAAATAATTGATAGGAAAATGGACTAATTACAAGATGGCTCGGGGGTCAGACTACCCAAGTAAGTGAAATCTAAATAAAAATTTTTAAATTTGTCCCTAAGTTGTTTGCCTCCTCGGCAACGGTACCATCTGACGAGTCACTAAATATGTGTTTTAATTCGGGTATGTTGTAGTACTTGTACTTAGTGATTCAATCAGAACCGAGAGAAGGATCTCCGTGAAGAGTATCTCAGCTTAATTTATATGCCGGGCAAGTCCGGGGTCGAACTCAGGGAGGCAAAGGAACAACTTCGGGTTTAATTTGAAAATTTAGATCTTGATTTCCAAATGCGATTTTTTCATATTTTTTAATGCAAAAAGAAATGCAAATGCAAATGCGGCTGAATTAATACACTAAGAAAGCATACAACTTAGCCAAATTAATTTGAATAGAAAATAAGTTCAATTTAATCTAATTATATTTTTTCTATAATCCTAATCCAGTGATGAATGCAAGACACTTTTTTGGAATTTTATGGGTTAAAATGCAACAATGAAAAATGTAAACATTTTATGGATATTTTCACAATTTTTCACACAAACAGTAAGCAAAAATTATGAAAAATTTACTGGAACATAAGCATGATGCAAGGAAGGTACATTAATTTTTTTGGGATTTTTTGACAAAATATGAGTTTTTATGGATTTTTTAGTGGAAACAGAGTGACAGAGAGTAATTAATTTTTAGTAAATCCACAATGTCAAATTAATCAGAGTGCGAATTATCTCAAAAAAGGTATTTTCATATAGAATCTAGGAGACTTAAAATTTTACAAAAATGAAATACATGGATTTAATTAAAAATCGAATACGAACAACACTCCACAATTTATTGCCGGCACAAGACAAATCCAATTGCGATGAAATTTGCACTATAATTATATCATATGTTAACACATCATTCCTGATATTTTAAAAATTTTTAGAGCAACCATGAGTTAGATATGAATTTAAGAGCTCGGACTGGGTAAAATATGCAGAATTTCACTTAAACAATTTTAGTTAATTCACCATAACTCAAAAAAATACAAATAAATATGAAAATGGTAGACAATTAGTTGCTCAAAATATGCTATTTTTCATTGAATAAAATGATGTGACATTGGTATCCAAATTAATCTATAAAGATAGGGGTATCTGTGTAATTTCAGGAAAGAAAACTCACGAGCAAACTATATACATGGACTACTTTGTAATTACATAAATATGAAATAACAAGGGAATAAAATGATGGTGTGTTGAAAGTAACAAGGAAATAAAATGTGAGATAAACAATATAACAAGGGATAATAGAGGAAATACTTACCTGTTGTTCGTTGGATTTGTGGAGCAGCTACCCTGGATTCCTTTCGTTTCTTCGATCCGATTGGCGAAATCAAAATCGGAGAAGCTACGCGAGCTCGATGGGGAACTCGTGACGCGAAGCGGAGCTCCGCGGATCTCGCCTGAAGGAGGTTGTCACTTGAGGAAGATGCTTTGTCGCTGTCACCAACAAAACACTCCAAGCTCTCTCCTTTTTCTATTAGAATGACGGATGGGGAAAAATGAGGATGTACAAATGAATATAAAGATAAGAGAAAGGGAGGTTAGAATGGTGGTGTTGTTGAATGGGAAGTTGTATTATTGGTGGAGTTGAATAGGAGGTTGGTGGAAGAATATGGAGTAGAATGGGGATTATTAAAAATGGTGGAGTTGAATGGAAGTTAGTGGTAGAAGAGAAGTTATTGTAGAGAATGGAAAATAAATAATAAAATAAATAATGATATAAAGTAGGCTAATAAAATACAATAAAAATAAAGATAAGAAAAAGAGTGGAGAATTTACAAAAGAAGATATACAACATGTAAATATTTTTTGTTTGTTTTTCTTTTTATATATATTTTTTATCTTTTTAATAGAAGCTATGTACAACAGGAAAATACAATAAAATACTACAATCAGAATACAACACCACCATGATTTTTTGTATTTTTTATAATTAAGAAAGATAAAATAAAAAATGAAGAAAGAATGAAAATATACATAATATACAATGTACACCTAGGTCCCAAAATCCAACTTTTGCAAATGAGCTTCGATTTTAATGAAACTACTTCCGTTGGATAGATAATTTTCTAACTTGAACTTTAAAAGTGAGTTTGGTGAATTTGGGGTTCATACGGAGCGGAAATTTGGCTTGGAAGTTGGTCTTTACAGCTTTTTCCCTTTGGGATCTAGGAGCATTTATTTTAGGTGAAATTTGTTTTGTATTTTGTATTTTTATATACATTGTTATGAAAAAGTTGGAGAAAGAATTAGAGAAAAAGGAATTGAAATGAAATTATTAAAAATACATGAAGTTTTGGGCTATTTACAGGTGAAAAACTCCTTTATTTTTGTGGCTCTTTATTGTTAAATTATTTTGTACAATCTAATATACAATAATTAGTGTATTTTATTTACATGAGGGATTTTGTTAATTTAATGATTTTATGTACGTTTATTTGAGATTTTACTCAGATTGAGATGATGAATCGTAGATTCATCACTCATGTGATCTCTGCTTGGGATACGACAACCAGTGATAAAGAAATGGATGACATTCTGACTCTGAAATGATGACATGAGAGTCTTAGACACCTATATTATCTTGTTTATCACAGATTATTTTCGGAATTATGCAATAAAGTTGGATGAGCGGTTCATTTTTGTGAAGTGTATCTCTCAAAGCACACTAGAATCATTTATCCTCTCTCTGATAGTAAAAGTACTCCTGTTTTCACATCGTTCAATCAGAATATCATCTTTATATGGATGACATTCTGACTATGAAATGATGGCATGAGAGTCTTGGACACCTATTATCTTGTTCTTCACAGTTTGTTTCCGAAATTATGCAATAAAGTTGGATGAGCGGTTCGTTTTTGTGAAGTACATCTCTCAAAGCACACTAGAATCGTTTATCCTATCTCTGATAGTAAAAAAGTACTTGTGTTTTCTCATCGTTCACTCTGATGTTTGGGGTCCATTAAAATTTGAAAAGATTGTGTGGTCATCTTTATATTTTATAACTTTTATAGATGATTTTTGTCATTATACTCATGTCTACATAATGAAGAGCAGAAGTGAGATAGCGAGTATCATTCAAAGTTTTGTTAACATAATCAAATACCATTATGATACTAATGTAAAAATACTACTAATTAAAATCCAGTCGATCACCTTACTTAATGTTTTATTACTAAAATGGCTGACATGTTTTATTATTAACATGCCAACCTAATGAATCTCTATTTCATCACCTTTATTTCATCATTTTGATTTTAAAAACTCTATCTAAATGCATATAAGTAGCATTATTTTACACAAATTAACATTCATTATTTATTCCATTTATTTTATATAAAATATACTTTTTAATGCTAAAATTATAGAATAAAGAAAAGAAAAGAAAAATAATAAAATACTAAAAATATTTTATGATCCTAAACACTAAGACCTAGGTATTTTGATGACTGGATCGACAAAGAATAAATAGGGGGAGATAAGGACCAAAAAACCAATAAAAAACTTAATTTATATTATTAAATATTGTATTTTGGGGACCTATTTTATTCTTTGTTATGTATACCTCAAATAAAGAAACTTTGTACATAAAAATTGTAGATAAAAATACATACAAAATTGATTTCACACAAAAATAATATACAGTGTACTTTTTATATTCTGAATAAAAATCCAAAACTAAAACTTCCCATACCCATATCTTCTCCATATGAACACAAAATGTACCAAAACAAATTTAAGTATACAACTTTTAATAAGCTACTTAATGAAGGTGGTTTCATTTAATTTGGAGTTAAGATGTGAAAGTTAGGTTTTAGACCCCTATTGTACAATATACCTGAGTAAAATATTCATTTTATTTATTCTTTATATTTTTATAATTTTATAATTATATATTTTTGTAAATATTATTTATAATATATGTACATGTTTATATGAATAAAACCATTAAGAAAGCACTAAAATAAAATAATGTATAAAAATACAAAGATGAAAGACATGTACTTGTACTTTATAATATATGTCTATATTTATTTGAGTGTACATATTACATCCAAAAAATAAAACAAAGATATATTTATGTATATAAAAAATATATGTATATAAAAAAGTTATAAATATATAAATGTGAAATAAAATAATAAAGTCATAAAATTAAAAAAAATAAAATATACAACACATAGGTAAATATACCCATATATAAAACCTTAAAAAGTAACTTGTAATAAAATAACTTATAAAAATAAATAAAAATCATATTAGAACACTACAAAAAATAATAAACAATTTTTTTATTTTATAATATAAATTTAATTAATTCATACACTATTTATTAATGAATTTACAATAATTTTCGGGTTGCCTTTTTTTTGGTTGGTCCATGTGGATCAACCAGGGGGACTCAAGAGTTGAACCCCAGTCAACTCTTCTCTGCATGCACATAGGTCTGTCAGACCTCACAGCTGACCCGTTTTCTCCTCGATTTTCCAATTTCTCCCTTCATCGATTTGGAATGCGCTTTTCACAAAAAATCTTCCAAGTCCATCGAGCTTTCACACAGGCTTGATTTTTTGAACTTTGGTCCACTGAGTCGAGCGTTCTTGTTGGTCAAAGTCTTCCTCGATCGCATACACCCTTCCTTGGAGCTTTAATCCTCTTCCACACCTGATAGACCCTAACCCTTGATGGATCGATATTGCTAGTGACAACATATTTCCTCTCTGAGGTTCAACAAACTTCTTGGAGTGTCAAATCGAGTGATCCTAATCGTCGTCGCCGGTTCCGCTGCAAGTTCTACCCGCTCCGATCCAGATCAGGTAGCTTCTCTTTTCTATCTGTCTTTTGATTCCTTAGAGTAGCAGTAGCTTAGAGTCATCTTTTTATTACATTTATTTCCATTTTAGAATTCGTAAAAAAATTTGTCTCATCGGAGCTTCGACTCTACCCCCTTTCTTTCATCATACCTGACTCCCTCTGCCTCGCCTTTCACCCTCATTCTCTTCATCATTGCCTTCTGATCATCTCAAGCACTCTCGTTTACCCAGATATTGCTTAGATCTAGAGATTGGGTCTCCCCTCTCTACCGTACGCCAAAGACTTCCATCTGAACCATCCGCACCTCCATTCTGTCATATGAAGACTCCCAAGGCTTCGCATTTTTACCACTAACGGTTACCTTCATGAAACAACGAAAGGAACCCATCAAGGCAGGAGAAGGCCTCCAGATCAGCACCTCATCGAGCCCATCTCGAGGACCTGGAGTCGTTTTGATCGAGCTAGGAGTTGTGAATCCATCCCTAGATTGTTTTGCACCATTTTCGAGCTCTTGGGAGTGAAAATTGAAGGAGAACGGGCGGATCGAAGCTCGTTGGGAAGGAGTTCTTCCATTGTTCTTCGAGTGAGCCTCGTGTCCATCCGATCAAGGATGAACCTCCATATGTATATCGACTGTTGGATCATCCTCACTTGCGGTCGTCAGATCTGATCATGGAACTAATCTTAGTCACGCATCTTCGAAGGGGTGTCGGTCACTGGATAGTCGACATGTGAATAAGGAAGCATTGCCCTTCGTTTCTTCCCCACGATTGAGGGGTATTTTGCACTGAACCCCTCATACCTTTTATTTTAAATTTTAGCCCAAAAACATCTGTTTGTAGTTCACATATTTATGTAATATTTTGTATTTAATCCCCCATACTTTCTTATTTGCACTAAGGTACATTCTGCATCACCTCGTGTGCCTGTGCGCATGAGGGGATGGGGTATTTTGTATTAAGACTTTTATAGAATTTATATTTCATTTCAATCTTCATATTTGAAGAAATAGTGTAATATTTTGTGGTTGTTTTGCATTCATGCCCTTTAACTTAGAACTTATTGCAAAAATACCTCTCCATTTATAATATTACTTTTTTTAGAAAAAAAAATTACATGTTTGCCCCTAGATTTCTCTAAGGTGTTCAGACTTAGTCTCATAACTTTAAATATTTACAAAAATACCCCTAGTAGAATGTATTTTCTTTTTGTAATTTTAATTTATGGAAAATTTCTCTCAGCCTTTAAAATTTTATTGAAAAAATCTATAAATACCTAACATCTACATATATCACATAATTTTTAGTTGTGTGTTTTGATTTTATTTTATGTTTATAAAAATTCAAAATTTGGGCTATTATTCCATGTTTGCAATAAAAAACCACAAAAATATTAAAAATGTTATGAGAAATTCCCAAAAAATAGTTTATTTATTATAGCATTTTATAATTTCAGATCAAAAATCACAAAAAAATAGAAAAAGGAGAACCTTAAAAATTAAAAGCTCTAATAGCCAACTAAAAATCATAAAAAATCCATAAACTAAAAATTGTGTTTCCTATTTCTAATTTTTTAATGTATGTACTACTAATTAAAAATATATTTGTAAAATTTCGAGTCTTTTTGATATTTTTAACTTCCAAAGCAATCAAGCCTATTTATCCTACACATTGTTTTAAGTTATTTAATCAATTAAAAATACAAAATATTAATAGAAATTATCAGAAAATATCAAAAATAGAGAAAAATATAAAAAGATGTTATTTAGAGAATTTTGAGTATTTATATGTAATATATCTATATACTAGCATATATATATATCTATACTTATATATACTTATATTACTCCTATTATTATTTATAAATAAGAAAATACAACAATTGTAAAATTAAAAACATAAAAAACATATAAAAAATTCCATAAAAAATAAATAATTGAAAAACCCACAAAAATCTGAAAATCTAAAAATATCCAAAATCATTTATTGACTTTCTTTGCCAATTGTTGGTTGTCTATCTTCAGTTGTTTCATGTATTCGACCCCTACTGTATTTGTCCACTATACATCTATTTGTATGGTATAATGAATTTTGATTCACACTTGCTTGCTTTTGTGGGTTGATTGTTGTTTGACTTGACTCTTGTGAGTGGTCGCCTCAGTAACATTTTATCTTCGCCTTCTGTGAGAATACTATTTTAGACCCTCGTAAAAGTCATCTCAACACAACCATACTTCCTAAAAAGGGAGACCACCTTAATTAATGTTTTATTATTAAAATCTAGGTGATAAGGCTTGCTATATTTCAATACATGACTCATGGTATGCATTGAAACTTACATACAAACACGACAGTTCATATTTTGAAATAATGGATATCATATTACAAAAGTTGGTCTTTGTTTTACAAGTCCCTTCATCCAATTACAAAAACGTATGCACTTTCGAGCGTCGTACTTTATGTGTAGATATATTTCCTAATATATAGGATGCTTAGACAATGAGTTAATTAATTAATGTACACTTGTGAAGCATTCTTAAAATTAATAGCTTTTTATTATAACTACATTTCTTAATAAATCGGATGGAGTTATTTGCGAAAAGCTTAATATGGTAGAGGTAATATGCCTACTATTTTTAGGAGGTATTAATTTTGTGGTGTATTTGCTTAATTCTCAAATTAGGAAAATACATGTCATGGTACATGCAATATTCAAAGAATATATATATATATATATATATCTGATTTTAGTATTTCTCATAATACTATATCTAATTATATTTGATTTTATCCTCAGCCAATATTTTGTGGGAGAAATATTTGTAAACTACAATAGGAAGGGTCCTTCCTGAGTTCAGGAAAGTCACCCCGCTTTTTGTAAAAAAATATGATAACTTTACTAGAATATATAGGATATCTTTCAAATGAGATATGGTCCTTCCATCCATAAGGAAGGCCATCAATCTCAACCAACCGTAATTAATCGTGTGGTAGGTATTAATGGCATGTTAATGTTATATATAAATTAAGTAAAAACCTATTTTGGTCTTTATACATTATCTAAATATAGTATGTAAACACCTCAATTATTTTCTCCATTAATATATCACCTTATTTGCTTATTCAAAAATAGAAACCCTAATTATATATACACAAAGAAGAGACTTCCATTTCAAATCCCGGAATCGGACCTCTCTGTTCATTTCCACCGCCTCATCAATCCGAACTCCATCTCCTCGTGGAACTCCATCGTCTTCGAACTCGCCTACAATGGTGATCCCGTGGAATTCCTTTGGGCTTTCCTCTTGAAGCTCCTCAAGTGGTTTCCCTTTGGGTTTTCCCTTTGGTCGACGGTGCAGAATGATTCTCGATGCTATGGTTTTCTTCATAAAAGTGAAATCCCTTTGGGATTTCCCTTTGGGTCGTGGAATCCCTTTGGGATTTCCCTTTGGTCGGCGGTGCAGATGAACACAGGGTCATGATGGTAGCAGTAACATCTTCATGCTCTCAAATTGCATAAAGCGGGGTCACGTGACATGTTGGGTCCATGGATTTATCAAAAAAGACATGATTCAATGATGATATCTGCATCAACAATACTTTGTTCGATGTGTACGCAAAGTGTGGGAAGACGATGGTGGCTATGGAGTCTTCAATGGAATGCAAGCGAAGGATGTTGTTTCATGGAATACAATTCTTGCGGTCCACGTGCAGAATGGGTTATTGATGGATGCATTGAAGCGGTATGCAGAAATGGCGATGGATGGATCATCAAGAGCAGTGAACAGTGGCGATGACGATGTTTGTATCATGGCGGTGGCTGCATAAGGATGCCGTGCAACCATTATTTTACATATTTCTTTTCTATTATACATTTTTTATATTGATTATTACAATTTTGATTTGTATTATACATATTTGATGTGTATTTTTACATATCAAATGGATGCGACAGAAAATTTGTACTTTTTATGTGTATTATATATTTTGGATGTGCATTACATATTTTTAGATGTGTGTTATATATACTGAAACATGTATTGTACATTTTTATAAAAAAAAGGATTGTATATTTCACATAAATCAAAAAACATAAAAATAGTTAATTTATTATTAATATGAATTGTATTATACAAATAACCATATAAATTTTACAAAATGACTAAGGAATTTGAATGAAACAGGGATTATACAAAAAAACATATAATCGTTACAAAAGGAATCATAAATTATACAAAAAAATGTGTAAGGATACAAATATTTATCCCAGGTTATGTCGCCTAGCACAAAACTGGACATTATTTAAATGTGATATTATGAAAAAAATACCAAAATTAGATCTACCTACATTTAGTATTTCGAAATATTAAATACTATCCATAATTAATACAAACTACGATGACCAAAATACCCTTTTGGGCATACAAATTGATCGAGCCGTTTGATTTGAATTTGATGGCCCAGATCGTTGGCCTTCCCTACACATGGAAGGACCACGTCTCATTTGAAAGGCCCCCGAATATATATATATATATATATATATATATATAATTTGTATTATAATTTGCAATTTTTATGTTTTGTATTATAATATATAATTTTGTGTGTGCTTTCGTATTCATAGTGTGCGGTTATAATACAAATTGTATATGTATTCTACTAAAGTGCTTGTGTTTTCTACAACAAGAGGGGGCCTTCCTGAACTCAGAAAGGACATATCCCATTGGAAAGGCCCCCTATATATGTATGTGTTTGTATGTGCATGTGTGTGTGCATGTGTGGTTGTGTGCGTCTCTCTCTCTCTCTCTCTCTCTCTCTCTCTCTGTGTGTGTGTGTGTGTGTGTGTGTGCGGGCATGTGTGTATGTGTGTTTGGGAATGTCTATGCGTGTGTCTGTGCGTGTGTCTGTCTGTGTGTGTCTGTGCGTGTGCGTGCGTGCGTGCGTGCATGCATGTGCATGTGTGCTTGACTGTATGTATGTATATGTGTGTGCGTGTGCGCACAAGTGTGTGCATGTGCGCGTGTGCACGTGCGTGTGTGCGCGTGTGTGTACGTGCAAGCATGTGTGGGTGCATGTGTGTGTGTCCATGCGTGTGTGCATGACTATATGTACGTTTGTTTGTTTGTGTACGTGTATGTTTATGTCGTGCGTATGTGTGTGTGCGCGCATGTGCGTGTGCACATACGTGTGCATGCATGGTGTAAGGATTGGAGCGCCTACACCCATGTATAGCTAACATTCATACACGCACCCCTGATCCCCTCATTTTTAAAAAATTTTGACTATCTTGATGGTTATGTTTGAATTCTCCATTTAAAATTTAAATGACGTCATGGTGATATTTGGGATTTAAATCTCCAAAGATTTAATTCAAAAAAATCAAAATAATAAAAGGGGAAAAGGGATGGGCGTCCCGTTTCAAGCAGTGGAGCACTGTTCTCTCCCTGTCCGTGCTCTGGTTATTGTCCGTACGACTATCTTCCTCTGCTGTAGCAGCAGTAGTTCATTCCTCGAATCCATCTCTTTGTGGAGGCAGTGCTTGTCATATGATCTTTGTTGGTTTCCGATCTCCGCAGTCGAAGCAGTTAATCCCGTCAATTCCTTCAATATACTGCATCTTATCCCGTCAATTCCTTCAAGACACTTCGCGGTAAGGAATGTATTGGATATATAAGGATCTTTTTTTTTACAAATCCTCACACAAAGTTTATATATACTTTATAAGGATTAATATATATATATGTGTGTGTGTGTGTTGTTTATTTTCCTTGACAGTCTCAATCTGTCACAAAAAGATACAACGAAACTCTTTCGCTGGACAATGTTTTTTGTTCAGATCCTTGTTAGAAGTCTTTGATGTGTTGCAACTTGCAAGGTTACGACTCCTTGATCGCTCCAGCTATATGAACTACATCCATGTGAATTAGTTTTTTGAGTTGTAATCCCTACATTATAAAGTATAAGCATTGCCTGCTGCTCACAGTGCTAGCAGAGAGTTGCTTCCTGGCAAATATAAAAGTTGGTTTCTCTTTAATCTAGAGTTTCTATCTGGAGATTTCAAGTTGGGAACGGTAAAAATGACTTTGCATTGTTTCTATTCTCAAAATGCGTTGATTATAATTCGCATATTAAATATCTTTAGGTTCTTACACATAATTAACAAGTTTCTCACAACGATTTGTGTTACTGTAGTACAAAATGTGACTGTCATGTAACTCTGTTATGGTAAAAACTGTCCAGTATTCAGTCTCCACCACAAGGAGAAAGACCTAATAACATCTACCTCTTGCAACTTTGCCTTCCATATCATTCTCACTTCTCACCATTATTACTACTAGAAAAACCATGTCGCTATTCTTTTTAAAGTCCATATAAATACAAACAAGAACTCAATGTAAGGTACATGCATGCAAGCATACATACATCCCTCTCTTTCATTTCTTTACTCTTTCATGAGAAAAATAATCGGAATTAGCGCAGTTAAACAGAAATTCGATTCAAATTCAGCTCAAAAGTAAACGAACAGAGCCTAAACATATGTTTAACCTCATTTATATAAAATAGAGTCTGAAAATAGTAATTCACTCAGGTTCGATCCATATACATCCATCCCTCTGAAATTCCTCCCAACTCCAAAATCATTATTAAGCAAAAACAATGGTCTAACGTATTGATGACCTTACAGATGCAGCAGGCTAACCTCAATAGTATCAAGAAATAATTAAGTTGTATGGAATAGTTGAGATTTTCATAACATCTGCCCCACATATGGTTGTCTTAAAAGAACTGCTCTCTCAAGCCCTCTTTTTGACCAGTTTCGACAATACTTTTTTAATCCTTTCTGTTACAATGCATATGCATCCCGTCCTCCAAAATTTCCGATTTTAACGCTACAATAAGCTTTTGTAATCTTATTACTTACCTGTCCCTCACACTATCTCCTTTGATTACTACTTTTTCCTACATATGTCAAAAGTTTGGTCCAGCTTCACAGATGACTTGGGGCACTTAAACTGCATTCAGCTGGTGATCAGGACTTCAACTCAGACACAAAAATTGGACAAGCCTTTATAAATCATAAGTCACTCTCCACCTAACCCTATCTACATTCTGCATTAGTAGATGGGCACAAAAAAAGTACGATCATCTTTCCTAAATTCCAAAGAATTAACTCCACGGATCCCTTTAATTCATTTCTTGCAACTAAACAAATCAAAGAACTCATGTTTCATGCACACATTTATCTTAAATATAAACTGTAAGCAAAATGCACCAAACTAAACTCCGCTAGATTTCTAAGATACCAGAATTCACGTGCACATACCAACATGCCTACAGGCAGGATGCAACACAGACAAGAAATCAGGAGATTTTAATTAACAAAGAAACTTGGACATGCAAAAACTCTATTGTTATGCAGGAGTCATAATAAAGATAATCAAGACCACTCCAGAGATGTAAAGAAAAAACAGTTTTTTTACACAGGCAACATAAAAAACCATAGCTAAATCCACGGAAAAATTCTTGAACCAGGTGTTGGCAACAGAAGAGTGATAACATAAATGAGACACAGAATCCTAGCCTAAAATATGACAAATTCTGAAGAGACAAACACTAGACAATGGCATTGGCAGCACTAGCAATTCTGGGCCATAGATCAGCACACTCCTTCCCAATAGGTCCGGTGATTGCAGAACCTGCAACAAAAGAACTTAAAAACAACCACTCTATTGCAAAAATAAATTAAATAGAGACTAACATTTCATAAACCAAATTGAGGAAAAAAACGACAATTGAACATACCCTTCATTTCACCCTTAGGATTCACAATGACTCCTGCATTGTCTGCAATGTGCATAAACACAAATATAAGACATTTTGTGGACATATGAGCAAAGTCATCGAATAATATATATGATAAGACTAAAGTCCTGCAACATCACCAACACATTGGAATAACATGACATTTTCAATTGCTTGTCAGGAAAAGTTCAGGGAAATGATTAGGGATAATTGATAGTAGCGCAAAGAATACTATGTTGAACCAAGAAATAAAAAAATCAAAAAATGTCCAATACAGAGCAATTTACCACAAACCCCAGACCAGCTACATGGGGCACAATGATGTGAGTTAGAAGGCTGTCAGGATTGGAACAGGTAATGCTAGAAAGCTTATCGTGAACACAAGTCCACACTATAACCATTAAAAGTCTAAAACAGCACACAATATTTGATATGAATTTTATCTTTTTCCAGCACACTAATAAAGAGTTGGGACTAACGGAATATGGGCAGCACCTGGTTGTAGCAACATTAGTTCGTATATATTGTGAACAAACCACAGTGAAAAATAATAACCCAGTGAGCACATACCTTCAAAATACATGAAGACTCCATCCTTTCGGCGCCACGGCTTGCGCTGTCTAACAATGACCGCAGGCATGACCTTCTTCCTCAAGTCAGGCTTACCCTTCTTCACTGTAGCCATGACCATGTCTCCAACACAGGCAGAAGGAAGTCGGTTCAGACGACCCTTGATACCCTTAACAGATATAATGTAAAGATTCTTAGCCCCTGTATTATCTGCACAGTTCACAGTGGCTGCCACCGGGAGACCCAGTGACATCCGGAACTTGTTTCCTGCACTACCTCCACGTCCTATTTAGCAATAACAGAATCAGTAAAAGAAGAATCTATTGGCAAAGCCTACACAGCTTGAAGTTTTGAAGCACAACTACAAGTTCCTGAAGAAATCTATAAGCCATTTAAACTAATTCTAGTTTGAGGACCAAGAAAATTAACACAAATTTGCATTTGGGAAAACAATCTTGCTAGTCCAAGCTGCATCTAACGGTGTTAAAAACCTCTGCTATCATGTGACAGTCAAAGAGAAGCTGTTGGTTTAGAATTAAATTCCAAAGTTATTCACATGCCCTATAATTCCTGATACTCCTAAAGTTTATAGAGAACCAACTAATGTAGGAAAAACTTTTTTATTTCAAAAGAGGATAACTAAGCCATATGAAGTTATGAACATTAATTCAACATTAGTTATAAAAATACATCAACATTATAATTACCAATGATACTTTAACGGCAGCAACTATGTGCTGACCAAAGAGAGTCAACAGTTGCCGACAGTAAGGTTATCAAGAGACAAATTGGTACGAGTACGAAATGATAGTTAAATTACATGTAAAAGTCTCCTTTTTATTCCATGACCAATTAAAATCAATAGGCGAAATAAAGGTTCCATGACCAATTAAAATCAATACGCGAAATAAAGGCATTTATTTGTTTTAATAGAAATAGAAGACCAACAAAATTCTTGCAAATCCAAGATGAGTTCGAAGTTATCACATTTTAATCAGAATTTTTTTACGAAATAATCCAGAGCATATAGCTAACATAGAAATCCCCGACACCTGCAGTTGACCGAAAATCCCAAAAATTTCCACGCAAGATAATCTATCACAGAAGACGGAGCGTTTCCTACATCATCAAGTCCTTCGATTTTAATTAACAGCAATCTAATAAACTTTATGATCAACAACTAATATCGATATCAGGTACCATTCTAATAAATTCGTACGTAACTAGACACCATACGTGCAATTGAACAAAGCAGAACGTGAAAATCTAAGAGAGCATTCGAAAAGAATGAGAGAGATAATTCATCCAAAGGAGGTTGAAGGTCCGACAAAACAATAGCTCGAGAAGATGAAGTTCTAGGGTTTTTTTACCTCTCTTTGACATCTTCGCCGAGACAGAGTGGCTGCCACAAGGCGCGAGGATAGGCACCTCCTTTCCTTTATATTGCGCCGGCTAGGGTTTTATGTTGCGGGGAGACGTCGGCATTAGAGATCTTGACCGAAACTAAGATTTTAAAATAACAATTCCATGTTAATTAGGTCCAGTTACGGATTCTTTGCCCCTTTTAGGATATTTTCTAATATAGTCTAAAATAATTAAGATCCTTTCAGATAGTCTCCTTCCAACATTTTTTGAACCTTCCCTACCCTCTCTTAGCTGGCTAACATCTCAAATCTTGCATCTTTGTGACAGGGTGCATCAACTAACCTCCTTTGCAAATGGTCAAACCATCTTAAGAGTTCTCTCTCATCTTATCCTTTATCGGAACTATATTAACTTTTCTTCTGATTATATTATTTTGAATTGAATCTTTTCATGTATAACTACACATTATAGTAGCATTTTCATTTTTTTTATTGTCATTCTATGCACATGACTATGGTTCACATGTTAAACTTTAGATCTATAAAGCATAGCATGTCACGTGGCTGCTTTGTAATATCTTTTGATTTTCAAAGGAATTTGTTATCACATAAAATTGTAGAGGATCCTCTCATATTGATGCAACTTGTATTTATTTTATGACTAATACATCTATCGATTTATCTATAATGGTGTAAAATATAACCCACGTATCTAAAAGAATCTTTCTTTTGAATTGTATCTTCTCCAATCTTTACCTTGATTCATTTACTACTGCTTCCATGAAATGCACACTCCATATTATTTAGTATTAGCTCTACTTATATGAAATTCTTTAGTCATTGTGGTAAGTCCCCAAGCGTCGGGTTTCCTATTTACTCCAACTCTAGTCTCAACTACCAACAAAATATTATCAACAAATAATAGACATTGATGAAGCGACCTAGCTAACTCAGGTTAAATTGATTAATTAAAGCACCACTGTCCCAAATCAACCAAGTCGATCAGTCGATAAAATATTTAACCACTAACGAAATCAAACAAATTACATAAGTGGTAAATCTATTTTATTAACCTGGTATAGTGAACATGGTCGAACACAAGGAGCACTGTGAAAACTAGGTAGGTGACTCAAGTAATCGAAGGATTTTTAGTCTTTTTTAATGGTTTTTTATACAAATTTTTTATTTTCAAAATAAGGAAAAATAAAGACAAAGAAGAAAATGCAAATACACTCCTCTTTTGTGTTTTTCAAATAAGCTAAAAATGCATGGAAAATCAAATAAAAATGTTTTTGGGTTTTATAGGTTTTATATTTATTTTTCTGGACTTTTAGAGAATTTTTAATTTTTTATAAGATTTTTAAATAAATCAAAACTAGGAAAGCAAATAAATAGGGAATAACCATGTTAGTTTTGCAAATTAAAAATGACAAAAATGCTCAAAACTCATGGGAACTAATTGTATTTAAAACTAGAAGAAAATATCTATAAAAAGAAATTGAAAATATAATTTTTGGATTTTCCTACAATTTTATATGATTTTTATAAGGTTTTTGCATTTTGTAAATTTTTAAGGTTTTACAAAGTATTTTCAAGCCAAATTTATACAATAGCTAATATAGGAGAAAATACATCTACATTAATCTTTTTGGGAATTTATAAACTATTTTTCGAATTTTTATGATTTTTCTAAGGAAAACATAAACTTTTTAATGAGTTTTTGAATTTCTAATAATAGTATATAAAAAGAAAAGTGGCAAACTAAATTACCACACAATAACCTATGAGATGGTGCTACTAGGAATTTTTGTAGAATTTTTAGGGATACTTTAATATTTATTACAATAAATAAAAGAGCATAAAAAATAAACAGTGAAAGAGGACCTATCTTCAAGTATTTCAAGTCCTAGGGCCAAATAATAACAAGAAAAAGGAGTGCGGGGGACATAGTGCAATTACTCAAGAGAAGCATGAGTTACACATAATTTAGGCTTGTAGGGAATAAATGCAAATTCAAAAAATAATTCCTATTTCATGAACCAATCAGAAGCACAAGTATATGGTTGGAAAATACCCACAAAAGTACATGAGGACACACGTAAGTTCGACTCAGCTGGACTAAAATGTAACTAAAGAAAGCATAGGGTCCAAAAAATATTTTTAACTACATATTACATTTATTAGACTAAACTGAAATGGCATAAAGTGAGAGGGTAAAAAGGAAATATACCCTTGCACGCGTGCGTGGCACGTGACATCGCCAACTACTCGGATGCGTCTCTGAGAAAGATCCGACGGTGCAAAACGTGGTACAGGAGTACGATGTAGATGACCATTAGTAGCAGATCTGACATGTAGCGTTTGGGTATGAATGAGGGGTCACGATCAAATCTGGGAAGAGAGGCTCCTCATCCGATGGACATGAAGGGCTCTCGAAGAACATGAAGAAGGAGCAGTTGGGGTTGATACAATCTGGGATATCTGCTGCTACGAGACTTTGATCAACTGGCTAAGTCGCTCTCCATGCTCAGCTAGTAATTCTGTGTCGGATTGGAGACTCCGATGAAGCAAGGGATGGCTGGATGAGGATCTGTCAAGTGGAGCACCTAGAGGTACTCTGATGTGCCTGTTGGTGGTCCTAATCGCCTCCTCGTACATGCCTGAACCTACTAGAGTATTGTGGCTCAAAGATGAGACCTCAGCCATGGGTTATTTGTAGTTGAAAATGAAAGAAGCGATGGGGAATGATGGGTTGATCTCCTACATAGGTGATGGACGGAAATCAGATCTAATCCTACTCTGATGAGCAAGATGTAGGGGGTTTAGGGTGTGCTGGAAGATGAAGGATGGACTGAAGGTTCGATCTAAGCGACTGGATGGGCGCAATGGAGAGTCAAAGCAAATGAAATGGTCGACGGTGATGAATTGAAATTGAGGCGGAAAGACGACATGAAGTGAAAGCGAGGGTGCCTGAATTTGCTATGATGATCGATGAAGTAAGATGAAGGTGGAGGCAGGATCTTCGTAGGGATGAAAACAGATCAAATACGAATCGAATATGCCTATTTCCATATCTTGATTCATCTCTATCGAATATGTATACGGATATGATTCACATATGCATTAAGGAAACCATATCCTTAAAAATACAGATATGAATCTGAATCAGATATTATTGAATCCGAACATATATAGAATAAAGAGCAGACCTGAATACAGATCGAATAAAGAGATAATCCAAATATGAATCGAATAAAAAGCGAAATCGGAATATGGATCCAATAAACATGGAATCCAAATACGAATTGAATAAAGACTACATACGAATACAAATTAAAGTTTTATCAAAGTGCATAATGATTTTAAAAATGGTAATGAAAAATAAGTTGCATCATCACAAAAGGGAGCGTCAAGGTGATCTGTATTCTTGACTGAAAGAAAAAAGGAGCATAGTTTCGTAACTTTTATTCGTGTCCATCACCAAATAAACTGAAGTTTATTAATATTAATATATTTTATAAGGAAAAAATGGGAATGCCCCTGCCCCAATTTTCATCAAAGTTTTATTTTTTATGTAAAATATCGCCATGTATATTCTCTCTATATCCCTTCTATATGTCGTTCGAATTTTGTCAGAAACAGAGACTCCTACGACCTCCGTCCAGATGGGGTCAATTTAAAAAATCCTGCGACCGTTGAGAAAATGATTGTCAGGATGGAGGTCGTAGGAGTCTCTGTTTCTTATGAAATTCGAATGGCATATAGGAGGGATATAGGGATGAATATAGATGGTAATATTTTTCAAAAAAAAATACGAAAAAAGGGGTGGGGTAGCCCCATGCAGTCCATTTTATAATGTATAATACTAATACAATAACACATGATTGTAACTTATATTATATTAATATATAATAATATTATTAAAAATTGTATTCGAATATCCGAATCCATATCCAAATATCCAAGCCATTACCATATATGTATCCGTATCCATAAAATTTGTAAAACCCATATCCATATTCGATCGACATTCGATTAATACTCAGATACGGATATCTATCTGTATTCAGTAATTTTTCAAATATGATAAGCGGATATTTTAATATATCCGTATCTGTTTTCATCCATAGGTCTTGGTCTCAATCCTGATGCGTAAGGCAGAAGAGGCTTCTCACGACAGAGCTTCGGTTATGAAGGGAGCAACATGCAACACAACACCAATCCACGCTCCCAAAGGCTGCTCGTGGATCATGTCAATGTCCTGGAGATGCGAGTGGAGGAAAGGATGCGTGAGGGATGAGATGTCGAGTGATGGAGGCAGAGGAGATGTGACGTTCCGTGGATCTAGAAAGATCGAACCGAAGCACGAAACCTAAGGGAATCCGACATGTCTAGGGATCCACGAGGATCACATATCTGCAGTGAGTACAAAGGTCTGCAATCTGAGGAGGAACATGGTCGTAATTGGGCCAGAGAATATCAATAAATCGACTCTAGCGAGGCGAAATCGGGTATTAACCCGGCTGGAGGAAGGGTCGACCCAGGTCAACAAACTCGGGTCGACCAATCAAAATTGAAGAATTTACAAAATCAAAGAAAATTAAATAAAAATAGTAAATGAATTTAAAATAAAAAATTATAAACATAAAAAATGTTAGTTATTTTATAAACTATTTTTCTATAATTTTTAATAAATTTAAATAATACATACATACGGTATGTACAATATATGGTATTGCATACATGTATAATAGACCTATTTATTATATACATGTATTTTTATTTTATCATTTTTACAAAAATACATTATATTTTATATTTTATTTACTTACAAAATAATTTAAGGGATATAAAAGTATTTTTATTTGATTTTTACAAATTAAGTATAGGTACCAAATGAATAGGTGTTATGCATAATATATACATATGTGACATTTTGTATAATGAGAGAGGATTTTATTTTTAATTTAACTTGTGTTTTATGAATTTTATTTCAATTTTATAATAAATATATAGGTGTTGGACATGCGAGCCCAAGGGGAGCCATTATGCAATAAATGTTCTTGCAAATATCATTCCCTGATCTGAAATGAAGATTAAGTAATTTGCATAATAAGTCCCTTAGCACAATTAGGGTTATGTACCATGGCCATCTTAATGATCATACAGCCATTGATTCAATTGTTAAATCATAAAGGATGATGCTTGGATGAATATGTAAAGAGTTAGATTGAGGACTCATCAAGCACCGTCAAAAAGATTATTAAGAGAGTATCTCTAACCTGAGAAGGAGATGTCAATCTTTTCTCTAAAGGCTGATATCTGACTGACCTCTTGATGCGGGTCCTCTGCATAGGAATAGAGATTCAGAGGTGTAAGATTAGTTATGTCAAAGAGTTGACTTAATGAGATTGAGATAACCGAAGTCCTATGTTGTACGATGTCACGATATAGGAATGATATAAGAAGAGGTACCCCTTGCTCTTCAATACACATGATCAACAATTGCTTTCTCTCTCTCTCTCTCTCTGTCCCATTCTCTACACGTCAAGAGTCTCTCTCTATCCCTCTCATTGTGGTCATCCACCATGGATCCCTTGAGAAAGTTGCCATCGCCACAGTATCGTCATTGTGATGCCGAATTGCTTGCTCATAGATCTCCATCTCCTTCGGTGCGCTTCGCTCATGAAGAAAACGTCGGATCTTGTGTGACGAGATCAGGAGATTCGTCATTTGGATCATCAACATGGATTGCGAGGAGCATGCATCTCATCAACAAGTTCACATACATCTCCTCTGTTGGATCGAACTTGAGACAGGAGTTCTCTTCGTTTAGAGACTCGATTGCAACCACACTTCAAGAGGTAAACCTTATACTTGTTCGTGGTTTAGATGAAACGATTCGATAAGTGTTCTAGGATCATGTGGTTTCATCGGATAATTTTTTTTAAATCTACTACCCGGAGCAACTAGTGCGACTAATCGCTCCCGATCGCGTACGATGTGATCCTCATGCTTCCATGATGCGCTTCAGGATCTTAGCATATCCTTCAGTTATGTATAATATATACATATGTACCCTTTTGTATAATGAGGGGAGGCTTCTATTTTTTATTTAACTTATGTTTTATCAATTTTATTTCAATTTTATATAATTAATAGAAGTGTATACACGCGTAAAATTACAAAATATATACAACCTATTTACAAAAGAAATAAATAGATATATACAAGCATGGGTGTTGTATGTTTGTACACATTCTGATTTCTTTGCTTATTTTTATTTACGCTTTCATTTACAAAATTTGTTAAGGAAATTGAATTATTTAAGATTATTTTATTTAGAAATAAAATGGTGATATATAGGAAGAATAATGATGAACATGTAATGAATAAGGACCCTATCTCTCCCTACTTTATTCCTTGTCGATCAGGAAAACGTCATGCTTGGTTATTCTATGATTCCCGATTGATAGTGGGAGGAATTATTATGACGTGACGTTTGGCCTTCTCTCAGGGTTTGGGTCAGTCTTTTTTTATTGCATAAATACATCCTTATTTATTATTTTTCTTTTCTTCTTTATTCTTTTATTTTGATAAAAAAGAATGTTAATTACACAGTATTAACAAATGCATGCATAATGCTAATTTATTGTATTTGACACATATTTGCAGATAATTTGCATAGGGGATTTTGCTAAAATAAAAGAATAAAGGATGTGAATCGTGGATTCATCATTCCCATATACTTTACCATTGCTAGTCCCCTAGTGATGACGTGCCTGACAACTCGGCTTAAGTATCAGATAATGAAGGGTCATTGTGACCCGAATCACCCAGCGCGGTCAACGGAAAAATATGTCTTAAACCACTTTAGAGAAATCAAACAATAACAAGCAATCAGTCTTCGCTATTAAATTTACCTGGTATAACGACCAAGGTCGAACACATGGAGCACGATTTAAAAACTAAGTAGTCATATTTCCAAGATAATTTTTAATGGTTTTGCTTAAAAGATTTTTTTATTTTTAAATAAAGCATAATATGCACAAAGGGATAAAAATACACATACCACACACTTTTTGTATTTTTTAGAATATTCATAAATGCTCAGAAAAATACAGAGAAAATGTTTTTGTATTTTACAGGTTTTAAATTATTTTTGGTATTTTTTGAATTTTTCTGATGTTTTTGTGATTTTATAAAAAAATAAATACTGGAAACATGAGAAAACAGTGTACGATCAAGAGTATTTGCAACTTAAAATTAATTTATCTGCTTAAAATTCCTGGGAGTTATTTTTATGCTAAAGCGTAATTAAATATCTACAAAAAGAGTCTGAAATCAGATTTTTTGGATTTTCCAGAATTTTCTACATTTTTTTAAGATTTTTAGTTTTTTACACTTTTTTGGAGTTTTATAAATGTCTATGAATGAAAATTGGATAGAAATTAAAGGTCAATAAAATACACCTACAGTAATTCTTTGGGAATTTTTATGCAAATTTTCAAATTTTTATGATTTTTCTAATTTCGGGCGGACAAAAGGACACTGTTTTTGATTTTTTAGAATATCAACAAAATACAGTGAAAAATTTATGCAATGTTCAAGGACATAACATGAATATTCACATTTTTTTGAGAATTTTAGAGCATGAAAAACATTTATTTCATAAAGATGAAAATGCAAATAAACCGTGTGGACATATAGGGACTGAAATGTGAATACCAAAAAGTTTTTGCAGAAAATATAAAAATACCAAACTTGTGGATGAAAAGTGGAGATTACCCAGATATTTGCGTGCGACGTACGTGCTTGTAAAGATGGGGGTATTATTCTAATTTGCTAAGTCCTAGGGGCCTTGTTGTAATTTTTCCCAAATAAAATATTTGCTAGGACTTTTCTGCAATTTAAAAACATTCAGGGGGGGGGTAAATGCAATTCTCTAAATATTTTATTCCTCCCTAGGTTTAGTCTCTGCGTCCTTCGTTTTTAAGAAAGGGGAGAAGGACCAAATGGGGCCGCCGCTGCAGAATCTGGAGGATCGGCGGAGGGCTTCAGCACGACGCCAAGCAGAGGCGGTGCCTGGTGGACGACGGAGGTGCGCGACCATAGCCGCTCTTTGGGGCAGCGGTGGAAGCGGTGGTTGACGCGGATGGGCTGCGCGGGTCAGCTTAGGGATGCCGCACACTGGGGCACTCGGGTAGAGGCGTGTGGGACGTGCGGTGGTGGCGATAGAAGCAGCGGCATTGGTGATGCTGTCGCGGAGGCACTGCAGGCTCCGCCCGTAGTTCTGGAGGGAGGGTGGCGTGTGACGATGCCGCTGGGGTTGGCCGTTGGAGTGGGAGGAGCGCGGGGTTGGCACGTCGTCAGCAGAGTGGAAGGAGCGCGGGCGGCGTTCTGGAGGAGGAGGGTCGCTCATGGTGGATCAGCACCGTTAGGCACGGAGGAGGGCGCGGCCTGGTCTGCTGCAACATTTTTTTTGTTTTTTTGTTTATTTATTTATTTATTATGTAAACTTTAAAAAAAACAAAAAATAATTTTATTTATTTATTTTAATGAAACAAAAACTGTAGACAGGGAATATTTTTTATAATTATTTTATATATACATTTTTAAATTTTCCTACAAAAAATGTTAGAGAGAGAAACAACTATGCTTTTTTTGTTTTTTTATTTATTTATAAACAAAATGGGAATCGTGAATGGGGCGGATCTTACGATATGAGAGATAGATCCGGTACTCCGATCACCATACATGACCTGAGTTGAAAGATCACGTGAGGTAGAATAGGAAATGAGGTGATCAGAAAAATGAGATGAAAAATCGATGTCGGATCGGAAAATATATGGTGGATTTTAGGGATTTTAGGTTATAAAGATTAATAACTATGTCTATGTAAAAATTAAAACTACAATTTATCTAGGAAAAAGATGAGAATGAAAATGAATCTTACCTCGGGATCAGATACGTCGTGATGGCCTTGATAATGGCCGACTCGCTGTCATTAGCCGACTTGGAGGTTAGGCATCCTTCTTCAACAAGAAGGCTCTTGGAGATCGGCCTCCTCTCCACGAAAGATTGATCAACGAATAACGAAGGAGGAGGAGCCCATTAAAAAGAAAAGAAAAATAAAAAAGGAAAGAATGTACACTCAATGAATGTATTTAGTAGTGGAATTAATAAAATAAATAAATAAATAAATTACGAATTTCGGAATTAAATAATTTACAAAAATTAATTAGCCACCTTAATGGTGGCTATTAATGGTATAAAATAATATCTTATATACAAGATATGTTTTTAAATCAAATAAATCAAATATCAATACAAATTTCGTAATTAAATTAATTAATAGTATATATTAAATATATTTGGTGATTTTTATATAAGGGAATTAGTTGTATACAAATATTATGTACATATAATACAATATACACATATACAAATAAGAAAATAATTTTTAATTCATTTTTTATTTTTTTTAATTATTATTTTTTTATTTTTAATAATGAAGGTAATATTTACAATTATGTACATTATGTATAAAAATAAATATGAATAAATATGTACAATAAGTATTGGTGAAACTGCACAAAACACGCCAGAAAATCGACTTATCAACTGTAACTCCAAAAATTATGAAACAACAACCATTTGAAAGATAATTTCATTTAGAGTATAATGGAAGTGAATTTGATTCAATTTGAGTTCATATGGAGCCAGAATTGGTATTTCAATTATCGTTTTGTGGCTTTTTCTGAGTGTGATTATTTGTAACATGTACATTATTTTGCTTTGCAATTATTTTTATTATTTACAACACATTTTTATTTACATTATTTTTACAAAATATTTAATTTGAGGTCTATTTATGTACAAATAAAAAAGTACAAGTTTTATGCAAATATACAAGGAAAATTTTACAAAATATTTTTGGATTTTTGAATTAAAGACCTGTTTCCCCCTACTTTATTCCTGGTGATCAGGTCTAGTCTTGACCTTCTCTAAGGGTTCGGGTCAGTTTGCATTTATTGCATAAATACATCTTTTTTCCTCTTTTCTTTTTCTTTTCTTATTTATTCTTTTATTTTGAATACAAAAAAGTGTTAAAAGGCATATTTAACAAATGCATGCAAAATGATAATTTCATGAAATTAGTGGGTATTTATAGGTGTTTGACTATGGAAATGAAGCTAAAATAAAAGAATAAAGGCGATGAATCATGGATTCATCATTCCCCTATACTTTACTCTTGCTAGTCCCTTAGCAAACACTTATTTGGAAAATAAGTGAAAACAAAAATAAAGAAAAGAAAAAGGAAAGAAGTTAGAACAACATTGACTTTTAAGCTTATCTTCATAAAATTGTAGTATGGGGCTCTATTGGACCTTTGGATTATTAGTGTGTTGGAACCTTGATAGGAAATGGATTTAAAACCTAACAGACTCCAAGTTTCATAAGACTCCTATTTTGGTCTCCTCAACAGTCAGGTCAGAACAAATCTACATACACAAATTCTTATGACTATGAATACTTACCTGTACAGTGTAAGTGAAATATAACTCCTCAAATCAAAAGTAGCAAAGAAACATCCTCTTTCAACAAGGTAACTCTAATCCCCCAGTCTAGCAACTCTTTCCTCGAGGAGCAATGATATTCCTTTGTAAGTTCAAGTACAACCAGCTCAAGAAGAGGGGATGGAGAAGAGAATGGATGGTAACCAGTATAGCTACCTATCCTTGGATGAATGATCAGTGTAGCCAAGTCATCCGCTGCAAGCTTACAAACATTTGACTTTGAAGCTCTTATTCTTTTTTTTCACTTGCATATACACTCCAGCAGACATTTTACTTTTCAATCAAGCTTGTCCACTTTTGGTTTGCATTTTTTTAGAAAATATATACAAGGTGCAACATGTACATAAGGAGTTTTTCCTCTTGAGCCAGTAGACTACCCCTCTTTTGAAGCATTATTGCAACCCCACAACATCATGTCTTTAGACCTCAACATCGCCAAACCAGGTTGAGACGCACTTCCCTCCCTAGAGGAGGACGAGAGGTTCCGCCTAGATGTACTACCCTCAAATGCTACCCCAAGCCAAAAGATTATGCCCCCTCACTATCTCCTCCATGAAGAGCTACACGTAGAGTGCTTTTCCAAGGTTAGCCATAGTATGAAAGAATCATGTGTGTGTTGTTTAATATTCTACTTAGACTTATCAAGATGACATGTGAACATAGTCTTATGGACTCAAAGAATTAAGTCACTAGGACCTGAAAAGTCTTAACTCCAGTTCTTATAAGGTTCCTCTGAAATTAAGTGGATTAAGGTCCAACTAAGCTCAATTCTTCAAATTTATTCCAGACTTAATCTAAATGTCAATATTATCCTGAAAAGTGTACATGCAAATGCAAGAAAATACGTACAGTGCAAAGAAAGAAAAATCTTTTTGTGAAATAATTTTTTAATTTTGAACTTCTTATGGATTTTTGAAAAATGATGCATGCAAAAAGTTTTTTTTAACAAATAGTTAGTAATATATATATGAGTATATACAATTTTTTTAATAAAGGTTAGGGATGAGATATACATATTTACACAAAAGTGAGTCAATTATTTACAAGAATCAGGTGAAAGGATTTATAGCTTGAGTAATTTATACATGTATATACATATAGTTGGATTTTTTATTTTTTTAATCTTGTTTGTGATGCATATATTCCTCAAACTTATTTGAAAATAATTTTACAAATAATTTTGAAAACTATTATCCAAAATAAATTTTCAAACAATTTTACAATCATTTGAAAACAATTTTGCAAATATTTTTCAAACAATATATATATATATATAGATTTTCAAAATAAATTTTCAACCATTTTCAAAACCTTTGCAAATAGTTTTACTAAAATAATTTTATTTCACACAAAGAAAAAATTACAAGCCAAAATATTTTTTACAAAGGTTGAAAACATTTTTCAAATAGTTTTCAAAAGATTTTTCAAATAGATTCTTAAACAATTTTCAAAATATTTTAACCTGACTTATTAATTAGTATATACAAAAAGAATTTTGAGGAAATATTCGCATATTTTTATTAGTTTTTTAGAAGTATTTATATAGTATTTTAGCCATATAAAAAATATGAAAGTACGAGTTGTGGTTAAAGTATATATACAATATATACGACACCCCCCTATACCTAGCTCGAACTATGTCCTCATAGTGATCAAAGAGCTGCAAAGAAAGACATAACTCGTGCTAAGTATTGGGAAGCCAAAAGAATATTATAATACAAGGACGAATAAAAGAATATAATCAATAGAAGTCGGTGATCACCCTATACTTAGGATCAAGAAATCCTTAGTATAGAAGACTGTACATAAGGGGAAAACCAAGGATTATAATGTATTGGGTTTACCTCCCCTATACTTAGGGTAAAATATCCCTAAATATGGGCAACAAAACAGAGGTAAAAATAATTAAAAGAATAATCACAAGTCTGACACCCCCTATATTTAGGGTAAAGTACACCCTAAGTATAGCATAATCATGAGATGGAGATAGGGTGTTAGACAAGAGAATGTGCGATATGGACATCTGGATCTATACAACCGTGAGAGGAAGTGATAATCAGGCACGGGATGCAATTGATGTGAGTAAAAAGCCACATTTCATGCAAAATGAATAGGGGCAACATCGACGATCAGTGGAGCACGATCTAGATATGGCTTCAGGTGCTGACCATTAACTCAGAAGGTGGACTCAAATGACATCTCAGATATATCAATGTTGCCGTTGTCATGCACCTTCCGGACCAAGAATGGTATCTTCCACTTGCTCTGCAACTTCCCTAGGAATAGTTTTAGCCTAACATCGTATAACCATACTTTCTGGTTCAGCTCAAACTGCTTATGGATGATGTGAGAATCATGCCATATCTTCACTCGCTCCTTATACTGTAGGCTACTCGAAAAGGTTGTATTTCTAAGCTCCTCCAGGGCTGCCAATTCTGCCTTTCTCTGATATCCTACACTCTCTGGATCCAAGAATATCTCAGTTACAACCCATAGTGACTTATGCTTCAGCTCAACTGGTAAGTGGCATGGCTTGCTATAAACGAGTCGGAATGGAGATGTACCCAATGGAGTCTTGAAGGATGTCTGATATGTCCACAAGACCGACTCCAAAAGCTGTGACCAATCCTTTCAGTCTGGACGACTACCTTCTGCAATATAGTCTTAATCTCCCTGTTAGAAAACTCAGCAAGACCATTCATCTGTGGATGATAAGGAGTAGCAACTCTATGATCCATGATAAACTCGTTAGCAAGGACCCTTACCTTGTCATTGATAAAATGAGTCATCCCGTCTTATATCAACATTCTAGGTACTCTGAACCATGGAATGATATTTTTCCTCAAGAATTTGTAAATAGTATTAGCATCTACGGTCAGACGGGGAAGGCCTCAACCCAACGACTCACATAATCTACAGCAAGCAAGATATACTCAAATCCCTGACTCTTAGGAAATGGGCCCATGAAATCGATGTCCCATGTATTAAAGACCTCACATAAGTGAATGGGCTGCATTGACATCATATATCTGTATCCACAAGTGCCCATTTTCTGACAGTCAATACATCTCTTCACAAATTCATTTGAATCCTTGAAGAGGGTAGGCCACCAAAGGCCGGATTGAAGCACCTTTTGTGTTGTCCGTCTCCCAGAATGATGTCCATTTGCCTCAAGTTTGTGGAAATAGGTAAGGACACTATGTTGCTCCTCTTGAGGAATACACCGTCTCCGGATGATATCCCCTCCTTCATGATAAAGAGTGGAATTTTCCCAATGGTATGACTTGGCCTTCACAAGAAAGGTCTCAAGTCGCTGTCTGGGCCAGTCTTGTGGAACTTTCTTCGTGACAAGATAGTTTACAATGTCAACGTACCATGGAAACGAGGTGATTGCAAGGATTGCCTCATCTGGGAATGTCTCTGTAATAGGTGTGATCTGATCCGAATCCTCAAGGTTCTCTAAACGGGAGAGGTGATCCACCACAACATTTTTGACTCCAGGTTTATCCTTAATCTCTATGTCAAATTTCTGGAGTAGAAGGATCCATCTGGTCAATCAGTCTTTGGCATCCTTCTTTTCCATTAAGTATCGGATGGCGGTGTGATCAGTATAAATAGTCACTATGGATTCGAGAATGTAAGATCGAAACTTATCCAAGACAAAAGACTACAGCTAGCATCTCCTTTCTGTGACTGTGTAATTCTGTTGAGCGTCATCCAATGTATGGCTAGTGTAGTGAATGGCATAAGGTAATCCATCCCTCCTCTATCCTAGCATGGTCCCTATGGCAAAATCAGAGGCATCCATCATGATCTCGAATGGGAGAGACCAATCAGGTGGCCAAAGGACAAGAACCTCAACAACTAGATTCTTTGAGAGTCTCAAATGATGAAAACCACTTATCATTGACAAGGAACTCGGTGGCTTTTGTCAACAAATTAGTAAGCGATCGGGCAATCCTTCTGAAGTCTTGTATGAATCGTCGGTAGAATCCGACATGCCCAGAAAAGACCGCAACTATCATAAATTGCATAGTGGATTGAGTTTCTTGATGATATCCACCTTGGCTGGGTAAACTTCCATGCCCCTGTTGGAGATGATATGACCAAGGACCGTCCCCCGAGTTACCATAAAGTGACTATCCTCGCAAGATAATACTAAGTTGACCTCAATGCAGCGCTGAAGTACTCGATCGAGAAAATCAAGACATGCATCAAAACTGTCACCGTAGACCGAGAAGTCATCCATGAAGACCTCTAGAAATTCACCAAACATGTCTGAGAAAATAGAGAGCATACATCTTTGGAATGTAGACGGGGCATTACATAATCCAAAGGGAATCTGTCTAAAACCATACGTCCCAAACGAACAGGTGAAAATTGTTTTCTCTTGGTCTTCGGGCGCTGTGGCCACCTGGTTATAGTCCGAATACCCATCCAGAATGCAATAGTAACTCTTCCCGGCTAATCTCTCAATGATATGATCTATAAACAGTAACAGGAAGTAGTCCTTCTTGGTGTCCTGATTCAATCGTCTGTAGTCCACACAAACCCTCCAAGAAGTGGGTACTCGGGTAGCTATATCCTCTCCAGACTCGCTCACAACTATAGTGATACCCGTCTTCTTGGGTACCACATACAATGAACTAACACTCTTGGAGTCGGAGATGGTATAGATAAAATCGGTGATCCACCACTTAGATATTTCCTTCATGACCACCTCTCAAAAATTCGGGTTCATCCTTCGCTAGAACTCATGCGAGGGCTTGGCATCTTCTTCGAGGTAAATGTGGTGGGAGCACAGAGCCAGACTTATCCCTTGGATATCAGCTACACTCCATCCTATTGCCTTGCGGTTTCTTTCAAGAACCTCCATCAAATGAGATTCTTGATCTTCAGTCAAATCTACTAAGAAAATGACTGGAAACATATCTGGCTCACCCGTAAGGAATATATACATCATTCTCTGTAGCAAGGTCTTCAATTCTGGACAAGTGGGAGCTGGTAAATATCGCTTCTGGCATGTCTAAGTGAATGCTACTAGATCTGTGTGACTCTCGTTGCAATGGTAAATCTGACGAAGATGTCCCTGTTGGTATATCTGTCAACTGACTTGGCTCAATCTCCGTTATAGTTGTCGGCTCTGTAGGCACCAGACATGGTAAATATTCATCGAACTCCTACCAGTCAAAATTAGTGTTTGTGTCCGAGGGATCTGAATCTGATGAGTATGAGACGAAATTGATTTCACTATCCTGACCATGATAAACAACCTCTATTGTACCCCGTGCTATGAGTGTGCTCTCCAAACTCTCATCTGCCATGATCTGTGAATCTACACTGTCTAAAGATGTGGCAAGAGCTCGTGTTGCAAGATCTGCCCAAACTTCTTCATCATCTGTAATCACAAAGTCACACTCCTGGTGGATGTCTAGCTTTGCCTCTGTCATCTGCTCTGAGTCGGTCATCTGATCTGAGCAGTCTGAAGCTCTAGCTCTGGTCTCCTTGATTGTATCTATTTGTACACTTTCACCCTCGACGTGAAAGTATAACTTCCCACTATCATGGTCGGACACCGCCTTGGTTGTGGCCAAGAATGGTCGTCCTAAGATGAAGGGGGTATCTGTCACAGATTCATGGACCTCCATGTCCAATACAACAAAGTCCACGGGGAATTTCAAGTCCTGAATCGTGAAGACAACGTCCTTAAGGAACCCCTTTGGTCTCTTAACAAATCTATCAGCAAACTAAAGGATCGTCCTGCTCTGTCTAAGAGGGCCATTTTTAATTTTCTTGTAAAATAAATGTTAGAGGGAGAAACAACTATGCATTTTTTATTTATTTATAAACAAAATGGGATGTGTGAATGGGGTAGATCTTGCGATATGAGAGATAGATCCGGTTCTCTGGTCACCATGCATGATCGGAATTGAAAGATCATGTGAGGTATAGTAGGAAATAAGGTGATCAGAAACATGAGATGAAAAATTGATGTCGGATCAGAAAATGTGTGGTGGATTTTTTTGGGATTTTCAGTTCTAAAGAATAATAACGACATCTACGCAAATATTAAAACTACAATTTATCTAGGAAAAAGATGTGAAAGAAAATGGATTTCACCTTTGGATCAGATATGCCATGATGGCCTTGACGAAGCTCGACTCGCTGTCATCGGAAGGCTCAAAGACTGGGCACCCTTCTTCAACAAGATGGCTCTCGGAGTTCGGGCTCCTCTCCATCAAAGATTGATAACGAATAACGAAGGAGGAGGAGCCAATTAAAAAGAGAAGAAAAATACAAAAGGAAAGGATGTACACTTAAGGAATGTATTTAGTGGTGGAATTAATAAAATAAATAAATAAATAAATTACGAATTTCAAAATAAATAAATAATAAATAAATTAGCCACCTTAATGGTAGCTATTAATGGTATAAAATAATATTTTGTATACAAGGTATGTTTTTAAATTAAAAAATCAAATAATTAAATAATTATATAAAAATTTCATAATTAAATTACATCAATTAATTAATTAATGTTAGATATTTAATTTATTTGGTTATTTTTATATAAGGAAATTAGTGTGTACAAATATTATGTACATATAATACAATATACACATATACAAATAAGGAAATATTTTTTAAATTATTTTTAAAATTTTTTAATTATAATTTTTTATATTTTTAATAATGAAAGTAATATTTACAATTATGTACATTATGTATAAAAAATAAACATGAATAAATATGTACAATAGGTATTGGTGAAACTATACAAAATACCCCAGAAAATCGACTTTTCAACTGTAACTCCAAAAATTATGAAACACAATCATTTGAAAGATAATTTAATTTAGAGTATAATGGAAGTGAGTTTGATTCAATTTGAGTTCTTATGGAGCTGGAATTGGTATTTCAATTATCATTTTATGGCTTTTTCTTAGTGTGATTATTTGTAATATGTACATTATTTTGATTTGGAATTATTTTTATTACTTACAACATATTTTTATTTACAACTTTTGTTTATAAAAATATTTAATTTGAGGTCCATTTATGTGCAAATAAAATAGTACAAGGTTTATACAAATATACAAGGAAAATTTTACAAAATATTTTTAGACTTTTGAATTAAAGACCCTATCTCCTCCTACTTTATTCCTGGTCGATCAGGTTAAGTCTTGAACTTCTTTCGGGGTTCGGGTCAGTCTGCATTTATTGCATAAATAATCTTTTATTCTTCTTTTCTTTTTCTTTTCTTCTTTATTCTTTTATTTTGAATACAAAAATGCATATTTAACAAATGCATGTAAAATGATAATTTCATGAAATTAGTGGGTATTTACAGGTGTTTGACCATGGAAATGAAGCTAAAATAAAGGAATAAAGGCGATGAATCGTGGATTCATCACCTAGCAAACACTTATTTGAAAAAGAAGTGGAAAAAATAATGAAAAGAAAGGAAAGGGATTTAGAACAATATTGATTATTAAACTTATCTTCATAAAATTAGAGTATGAAGCTCAATCAGACCTTTGGATTCTTAGTTTGATGGACCCTTATTGGGAAATGGACTTAACACCTAATATACTCTAAGTTCCACAAGACTCATATTCACGTCTCTTCAACAATCAGGTCAGGACAAGTCTACATACGCAAACTCTTATGACTATGAATCTTTACTTGTACTGTGTAAGTAATGGAGATCTCCCCACCTCATAAATGATAAATAAACAACCTCCCTTAACAAGGTAACTCTAGTCCCCCGATATAGCAACTCTTTCCTTGAGGAGCAGGGTATTCCCTTCTAAGTTCAAGCACAACCGTCTCAAGAAGGGGGGAATAAGAGAATGTATCGTTGCCAGTGTAGCCACGTATCATTTGTGCCAAGTCTCCAGATGCAAGCTTCCCTAAGATGAGACAATGTATCACATAAGATTTGCTTATTCAACCATATACACTCCGACATGCATTTTATTTTCAATCAGGCATGCCCCCTTTTTTGAAGTTTTTTATGACATATATACACAACATATCTAGAAGGTGCAACATCTGCAAAAGGAATTTTTCTTCTCGATCCAGTCGGCTATCCCTCTTTTGAAGCATTATCGCAAACCCCACAACATCCTGTCGTTAGAACTCAATGCTACTAGTCCAAGTTGAGATGCACTTCCCTCCCTAGAGGAAGACGGATGATCCCACTAGTTGTTACACACCCGTGTGCTATCCCAATCCAAAGGATTATACCTCCTCACCACCTCATCCATGAATAGCTATGTATAGAGTGCTTGTCTAAGTTAAGGCCACTGTCTAGAAGAAGCATGCGTACGTTGTTAAGTGCTCTACTTAGACCAATCAAGATGACATTTGAACATAGTCTTGTGGACTCATAGAGTTAAGTCTCTAGGATATGAAAAGTATCAACTCCAGTTCCTATAAGGTTCCTCTAAATTTAAGTTGATTAAGGACTTAACCAAGCTTCATTCTTCAATTCTGTTTCAGACTAGTTTAAATGTCAATACTATTCAGAAAAATGAATATGCACATGCAAGAAATATTTAGAAAATATTTGAAAATAAAGGAAAAGACAAAAAAATCTTTTGAAAAGTTTTTCAAATAATTTTTACAAACTTTTATGGAATTTTTTATAAGAAAGAAAAGAAAGAAAGTTTTTAGAAACATTTACAAGAATATGTACAAGGGTTTTATTTACAAATTTCATAAACAATTTTTACAAGTGAGTTCTATCTACAATAATTTTACAAAGGGATTTTATACACAAGAGTTTATATACAAAGTTTACAAAGTTTGTAAAATAAATATAGGTTCTATTTTCAAGTTTCACTGCTTGATATACCCATAATTTATAGCTCATGTGATAAAATATTTTTTAAAAAAATTTACAAACCCTTTTACAATATTTTCAAACATTTTTCAAAACTAGTTTTGCAAACTATTTTACAAATCACTTTACAAACAGTTTTTCGAAAGGTTTTTGCAAATATTCTGCTTTCACACATTTTACAAACATTTATACCATATACATAATTTTGATATACAAAATAATTATAAACATTTTACAAACAAAATACTTTTACAAACATTTTACAAAAAAAATTGTACAAAAATAATTTACAAAGGTTTTTATAAACATTTACAAAAGTTTGGCAAAACTTTTTACAAAACATTTACACATTTTTGAAAACATTTTTCAAAAATATTTTTATATAAATTTTATAAATAATATCCATGTTATTACCCCAAGGTACGAGTTATGGCTAAAGTATATATACAATATATAGGGCACCCCCTATACATTAGCTCGAACGATGTCCTCAGAGTGATCAGAGAGCGATAAAGGAAGACATAACTCATGTTGAGTATCAAAAAATGAAAAGAATCATATACTATATTGACTCAAAAGAATAAAAGAATAATATGGATCAAAGTCGGTGATCCCCCTTATACTTAAGATCAAGGAATCCTAAGTATGAAAGACTATACAAGAGAGGAAAACTGAGGGAAAAAATGTATGTACTCAGCGACTCGACTTGTCCCCCCTATACTTACGGAAAAAGATCCCTAAGTATAGAAAAGAATATCAACAATTGAGGGACAAGTGAGTGAGCAATCAAAGAAAGGAAAACAGATATTACCTCCCCTATAGGTAGGGTTGGATGTCCCTAAGTATAGCCATCAAAAGGGTGAACAAATATATGAACAAAATAAGTTAAACACCCCACTGTACTTAGGATAAAGTGCATCCTAAGTATAGAAAAATCGTAAGAGAGAGAGATGAGGTGTTAAAAAAATGAATGGATGAATGAAGGATATAAATAATATGGATATATATAGAGGTGGAAAGATATGTAACTCGGGTACAAGATGCATAAAATGAGAGTCAAAGAACACATCTCATACAAAATGAATAGGGGCAACATCAACGATCAATGAATCATGATCAAGGAAGGGCTTTAGGCGCTGACCCTTGACTTGAAAGGTGGATTCAGAAGGTAACTCATGCATGCCAATACTACCATTGTCATGTACCTTTTCTGACCAAGTATGGTCCCTTCCATTTGCTCTATAATTTCCCTTGTGCATCAAGTAGACATACTCTCTGGTTCGGCTCAAATTGATTATGGATGTTGTAAGAATCATGCCATATTCACTCAATCCTTATATTGTAGGCTACTTGAAAAGGTTGTATCTTTAAGATCCTCCAGGGTTGCCAACTCCACTCTCCACTGATCTCTTATACTCTCAAGATCATCTCAACAAGTAAGTGGCATGGCTTGCCATAAATGAGTCGAAATGGAGATGTACCCAAAGGTGTCTTGAAGGATGTCCTATATGCCCACAAGACCGAGTCCAAAAGCTGTGACCAATCCTTTTGGTCTGGGAGGACAAACTTCTATAATATAGTCTTGATCTCCTGGTTCGAAACCTCAACAAGACCATTCATCTGCGGATGACATGGAGTAGCAACTTTATGATCTATGCTGAACTCGTTAGAAAGTGCCCTTACCTTATCGTTACTAAAATGGGTCTCCCCATCGGAAATCAACATCTAGGGAATCCGAACCGTGATATGATATTCTTCCTCAAGAATATGCAAATGGTCCTCACAATAGTGGCTTGGACGGGGATGGCCTCAATCCAACGACTCACACAATCCACAACCAACAAAATGTACTTGAATCCCTGACTCTTACGAAATGGGCCCATAAAATTGATGTCCCATGTGTCAAAAACTTCATAGAAGTGAATGGGATGCATCAGCATCATGTCTCTATGACCACAAATGCCAATCCTATGGCAGTTAGTACACCATTTCATAAATTCATCTGAATCTTTGAACAATGTTGGCTACCAAATGTCATATTGGAGAACCTTTTGTGATGTCAGTCTCCTAGAGTGATGTCCTCCTACCTTAAGCTTGTGGAAATAGGTGAGGATGCTAGGGTGCTCCTCTTAAGGAATACACCAACACTAGACACTATCCCCCCCTCATGGTAAAGAGTGGGATCCTACCAATGGTACAACTTGGCCTTCGCTAGGAAAGTCTTAAGTCGTTGCCTGGTCCAACCTTGTGGAACTTTCTTGGCAACAAGATAGTTCACAATGTCAGCATACTATGACATGGAGGTGATAGCAAGAATCACCTCATCTTGGAATGTATCATTGATAGGTGTTGTAGTTTCAGAATCCTCAAGATGCTCTAATCGGGAAAGGTGATCCGCCACCACATTCTTGACTTCAGGTTTATCCTTAATCTCAGTATCAAACTTCTGGAGTAGAAGGATCCATCTAGTTAAGAGTGCCTTGGCATCCTTCTTGCCATTAACTACCGGATGGGGTGTGATCTATATAATAGTCACTATAGATCCGAGAATATGAGATCGAAACTTATCCAAAGCAAATACTACGACTAACATCTCATTCTCTGTAATGGTATAATTCCGCTAGGCGGCATCCAAAGTCCTGCTGGTATAGTGTATGGCAAAAGGAAATCCATCCCTCCTCTATCCTAATACAACCCCTATGACAAAATCAGAAGTGTCTGTCATGATCTCGAATGGGAGATACCAATTTGGTGGCTGAAGGATAGGAGCTCGCACAACCGAATCCTTGAAAGTCTTAAATGATGATAGATGTTTATCATCTACAATGAACTTGGTGTCTTTCGTGAGAATATTAGTAAGAAGTAGGACAATATGACTGAAGTCCTAAATGAACCATCGATAGAAACCGACAACCCCAGAAAAGACCACAACTGCTTCAAATTGGACGGTGGATTGAGTTTCCTGATGATATCCACCTTGGCTGGATCGATCTCCATGCCCTTGTTGGAGATTATATGACCAATGACCATCCCTTGAGTCATCATAAAATGACTCTTCTCCCAAGATAGAACAAGGATGACCTCGATGCACTGTTGAAGCACTCGGTCTAGGCAAGAAAGGCAACACATCAAACCCATCACCTTAGACCAAAAAATCATCCACGAAGACCTCTAAACAATCACCCACCATGTACAAAAAGATGGAAAGCATACACCTTTGGAATGTAGCCCGGGCATTATATAATCTAAAGTGCATCCGTCTAAAGCATACGTTCCAAATGGAAAAGTGAATGCCATCTTATTTTGGTCTTCAGATGCAATGGCCACCTGATTATATCTCGATTACCCATCAAGAAAGCAGTAATAACTCTTCCCAGCTAATCTCTCAATAATATGATCAACGAATAGCAGGAAGTGATCCTTCTTGGCGACTTAATTCATCATTTGTAGTCCACACATACCCTCCAAGAAGTGGGTACATAGGTAACAATCTCCTCTCCAGACTCACAAGTGTATTGACACCTATCTTCTTGGGTACCACATGTAATGGACTAACCACTTGGAGTCATAGATGAGGTAGATAAATCCACACTCCACCACTTGGATATTTCTTTCATGACCGCATCTCAAAGATTCGGGTTCATCCTATACTGGAACTCACGCAAAGGCTTAGTGTCATCCTCGAGATAGATGTGGTGGGAGCACATGGCCAAACTTATCCCATGTAGATCTTCTACAAACCTACCGATTGTCTTGCAGTTCCTCTCAAGAATATCCATCAAACGAGATTCTTGGACATTAGCCAAATCTGTTGAGATAATGTCTCGAAACATATCTGGCTTGCCCACAAGGAATCTGTACTTCATGCTGCGCGATAAGGTCTTCAATTATGGGCAGGTGGGAGCTGGCAAATCTGGCCTCTGAAATGTCTATGTGAAGGCTACCAGATCTTAGTGGAAGAACTCTCGTTGCACAACTGAACTCAACGACGATGACCCTACTAGTGTCTCTATCAACTGCATTGGCTCTATCTTTGTCTTGGCTATAGGCTCTATAGACATCAAACACAACAAATATTCATCAAAATCCTGCCAATCAAAATCCGTGTCTGAGTCTGAGGGATCTGAATATAAATAACAAGAAATAAAATCTGCTTCGATAACCAGATCATGATCATCAGCATCTAGAATATCCTGTGCCACAAGTGTGCCCTCCGAACTCTACTCAGATGAATCTGTGAACTCTGAAGGTGTGACAAGAGCTCATGAAATCGGGTCTGCCCAAACTGCTTCATCATCTATAATCACAAGACCACACTCGTGGTGGACGTCTGGCTCTAACTCTATCTTATGCTTTGATCCCTACTCTAAGCAAGCTGAATCTCTTCTCTAGCTCTCAACTCCTCAACCATCTCTATTTGTACATTCTCACCCTCGATGCGAAAGTATACCTTCCCACTATTATGATCTGACACTACCTTGGTTGTGGCCAAGAAAGATCATCCTAAAATGATGGGGGTATTGGTCACACACTTAGAGATCTTCATGTCCAACACAAAGAAGTCCATGGGGAATTTCAGGTCCTCAATGGTGATGACAACATCCTTTAGAAACCCTTTCAGTCTCTTGATAGATCTGTCTGCAAAATGAAGTATTGTCCTGCTCTGTCTAAGAGGGCAAAACTTGAAGCAGTCAAGTAAGGCTGTCAGAAGAAGGTTAATTGAAGACCCGTTGTCTAATAGAGTACGATCGAACCTCTGCACATGAATGTGGCATCTGATATATGGAGCCTTTGCATCTGGTCTCTTAGCCAACAATCGGTTCTGAATAGTGAAGCACGTGGCATGGGCGATGATGAATCTCGATTCATCATTCTTTATTCTATCATTTTGGCCTTAAAAACCCCAGCAAATGCATGTAAATAGCATCAATTTGTCTATAATAGCATCTATTATTTATTGTATTTATTGTACATAAAATAAGGTTTTTAATGCCAAAATTATAGAATAAAGAGAAGAAAAGAAAAAGGAATAAAATATTGTAAATATTTTATGAACCTATCCCCGAGACCAAGGCCAGAATGGAATTGGTCGACAAAGAATAAAGTAGGGGGAGATAAGGGCCAATAATACAATAAATGCCTCATTTATTTATTCATTCATTTATGCATTGTTAACACCTATTTTGTACTTAAATATTTATTCATTAAATAAAAATATTTTGTACGTGAAAGTTGTAGATAATAATGTAAATAAAAATACAAAACTGAGTTTGTACAAAAATGATGCACAATGTACATTTTATACACAAAATAAAAAGCCAAAAATCTCAACTTCACAGACCCATATCTTGCAAATAAAAACTCGAAATCAACCAAAATCACTTTAATTGTATATATCTTTTCAAGAACTATTTAATAAAATTGGTTTCATAATTTTCGGAGCTCATCTGTGAAAGTTAGGTTTTTGGCCCTCATTGTACATAGTACTGATTAAAATATTCAATTTATTCATTATCCATTATTTTTACAAACTTATATTTTTAAAATTTTGTAAATAGTATATATAATACATATACACATTGAAATTAGAATAAAACAAAAAATAATTTGTAAAATAAAATAAGTCTATGAAATACATAGGCAAAATACCTATGTTATATACATGTCTATAAATAAAAGGGGAATACATTCTTTAATTATTTTATTCTTTCATATTTTTATAATATTGTAAATATTACATAACATTTATTAAAAATACAAATACAAAATAAAAACAAATTAAATTAATTAAATAAAATGTATATAAAATATAGGTAAAATACCTATAAGTATACCTATATGTATATACCTATTTATTTAAAAATATAAATAAACTCACAAAAATAAATAAAATATATTTCTACTCACAAAAATAAGTTATACATTTATAAAATACAAAATAAAATAATAAAATAAAACATACAAAATACAAATAAATTATACAAAATACATGTAAATACACTTATAGATACATCATTAAAATAAATTCATAATAAAATTCATCAAAAAAAATAAATAAAACTCATAAATAAATACTACATTATTTAATAAACATTTTTTTATTTTATAATCAAATTCTAATAAAATCATTTATTATGTTAAATAAATTAATTTCGAATAAACACCTCTGTTTTGTCCTGTAGTGATCCTAGGTGGACCACTCAGGATGCGGCCCGAGTTGACCGCCCGGTCAACTATCCCATTTGGGACCTGACACTTCAGAACCGTCTTTTCCCAGATATTCATCCCTTTTTCCTGGACGTCTCGTCCACTGATTACACTCGATTTCTTCTGACAAAATGATCCCCGATCATTGTACATCCTCGCCCAATCCTTTATTCTTTTGTACATAACCTATATCGCCACCCGTGGCCCGATCAATAAGGGTGCCCAGCCTGTTCTTAAATAAGGACCTCTGCCATTTATGCAATTTTGGTCAGTCTTCTCCAATTCTTTTCCTCGAATTCGGTCCTGGAAGTGTTCCTCGTGACAGGAGGACACCTCCGGCGCTTTGAATCGGTCGGAGGAGGGGGAGGTTGCACCCAAGGACGCCGCTCCGGCGAGGCCTCTTCTCCCTGGCGTTCTACCAGGTATGAGCTGCGCTTTTTAGTTATTTTTCGTAGTTTTTAATATTAGCGTTTAAACGGTTTCTTTAGGTTAATCAGTAGTTCTTAGAGTGGCCTAAAATCGAGTGCCCGTAGTTCGTCGGAGCCGAACCCATTCGCGACGCTCCCAATATTTCCCGACTCACTTTCCACCTTCATCCTGTTCCCCATCGCTTTCTCCACTTCTATGTCACCTAAGTCCAACAAGATCTTCATTAGATCTGTGAATCGATGCTCATCTCCTCCACTTCGCCAGAGCATCGCCGCCACCCTTCATTTTTATGCTAACAGCTTCACTTTTCTGGTCGAGGAGCATCGCCTCGAGCCGTGCTTCCTTCCTGTGCAGGTTAGGCGCTCTAAAACGCGCCAGGGGATGAATCACAAGCGGGCGGAGGTACCTGGAGCCGCGTCTCTTCCTCAAGCTCATGGTGGCGCTCCAGCGTACCTTGGTCCGATACGACACCTCCAGCACCTAGAGGAACCTTCCAGGAAGTTTTTGCGACCTTCAGGAGTAGCGATGACCGGCGGAGATGCGAGATCCACCCGGGAGAAACTTGCCAGCCGCGAGTTCTTCCCATGTTCTTCCTCGTGCCCTCCCTGCCGTCGGATGAAGAAGGAGCCCCCAGGCGTAGCAGCTGCCGTTGGATGCAAAGCTTAACGACCGTCCGATCTCATCAGGAGATCTAATCTCCGCCATCCAACAGCAAAGCGGCATCGGCAAATGTGTAGGCGCCACGTGGATAAGGGGGAGGACCTCCTCGGAGGACCAATACACCCAAGCAAGGCGGAGTTGGCTCTTCTACACCAGCCAACGTGAGAGAGCATCAAAAGCAGATGGAGGAGAATTTTGGAAGGCATTCTTATTTTTGCATTATTTATTATTTATGTATATTTATGTGAGAGAGTGGCACTTGACATGTAATAATACAGGACTCTCAGACACTCCGACTCCCAAGGTCCATTGCCCGAGGGATTGTTCCCTTGGGGGCCTCGATGGTTTTGACGCTTTTTACTTTTGATTTTTTTATTTTATTTTTATTATTTTGTGTGAATGAGCCCTAGCTTAGGAATTGCTTGCTCGTAGAATTAGGTCCAAACACCTTAATATCTTGCATGTACCTATAGTGCACTTTGGACTTAGTTCAAACTCTAAACAGTCGCCTCATCATCTTCGAGCCTACGCGCCGTGAGCCCACCCTGTCAAGCGCTACTCCTGAACTCGATGTGTCGAGAAGAGGAGGGGTGAGCTTAGACTGGACTCCTGGATTGAAGCTGGTGACCGACTTGTGGTGCTTCACGATAATAGCAGTTACTATCCTAGGGCGATTTCTTCGGCTTGCATTTGCATTTAGCATAGGTTTCAATTCTGTTATGCATCCCGCATGGAGAGAGCTGGAGGCACTGTAAGTCTTCTTACTTAGCATGCACCATTGATTTCCGACTTGCATGGCTTTTCCAACCTTCTCCCTTTGTTTTTGCCAACCTAGGATGCTTAATGGAAATTGGAACTGCGATAGGCACATGCATTGAAAATACCCAAAAAAAGTTATAACTAAAATAAAATTGGGACTGTTAACTCTATTGGACTTAAAATAAAACATAATGGATTTCTTTGTCTTGGGAGAGCAACCCCCTCATTGTATGCATTTTAATTGCTCACGTACACACTAAGGAGTAGAGCCCAAATCCCATCAAGCCTTCTAAGTGTTTGTACAACTTTGTGTTTCTCACCTATCTCTAAAACTGAAAAGATAAATGATCGTCATATGACGGTCTTCACTATGTCGAGTAGGTGAATCAGGGGTTTGACTTGTGTATTGAATGTGACTTGGAGTCCGTTGTATTTTTTATTCATTATTAAGAGTAGTCGGTCCCATCGTGTGAGTCATCCTTTTCATCTTTGAGTCTCTCTACCTCTCTTATACATATATCTCCTCATCTGCATCGAGTCGTGATATTGGCGCTTGAACTCAATCATTTCTTTGCCAAGTCCTTTGTTTCCCTCTTCTTCACCACCTTCCTCGTATCCACTGTACCATCCCCATCTTCTCAGGTTCGAGGAGAGCATGCTCTTCGAACCACCATTTTTACGGTGTTCCCACCTTGGATGGAAGACCCAATTTTGTCTATGTACCGATATTCTCGCCCACCCTCCTCGCCCCCTCTGTATCACTTTTCTACCACCCGTGATATTGACACTTTAGCTCAATCAGCTTCTCCATTCCATTGTGTTACCCTTCTTATCCACCTTCCTCGTGTCCCTCGTATCATCTTTTCTTTTACCCGGGATTGCTGTACTTTTAGCAATAGCCCGCATCAAGGATTCATCACTTATATTGATTATTGGATTAAGTCGGGCATGATGTTGAGGATGCTGAGGTTGATTTGGTGGATTTGTTGTTCATACGTGCATACGAGCTCATTGAGGACTTTGAATGATGCATGATCATTAGGTTTGATTCTTTATTGAGGATTTGGATCTCGCACACCGGGTTGAGGATGTGATATGATGCGATGACTTGGTGATGATTTCATGAGTATTGATTGATCTATTTATCTGGAGGATCCACCACTCTTACTTTTGAGGATTGACTGATTATTCTGATTTGGACTTCCTGATAAAGGTCGGAGGATCCTGCATGATCTCTCATCTTCCTGATTGAACCATCCTTGATCTCCTGACTCTTTGATCCACCCTGGCACTTAGAGGAGTCTTGATGATATTTCATGCCATCTCCGCCAGATTAGAGTATCTTGAGGGCCTGCTTTGTGAATGACCTGATTATTTGCTCCCTCACATGATCTTATGCCCTCTGGATGATTGAATGATTGACTGCCCTTGAGGACCTGAGATTTTATGCCAGCATTCCCTTGACCTACATTGATCTAGCTCGCATTCGTCCCCGAGGACTATCTGCGGGGGAATGCGACAATTCTAGGACTTCGGTTTCATTCACTACTTGGGTCGCCATTTTGATGGGACCCGGAACCGAGTCAGATCATATGCTTGATTGGCCTCCCCCTGAGATTGTGTGCGCGATCTGTCGGCACATGAGGCCAACAGTCTGATTTCTCTCCTTGACGGTCCTCGCAAGGATGAGCCTCGATATTTTGGTTATCCACTGCCTAGTTCATAGCTCTCCTAGGGTTATCTGCGAGAGGCTATGACACATTTTAGCTCTCTTGGTCTCTTCTGTTGGTAGGCGACCTGCCGTCTATCGAGACCACATTTTCTGTGGGTCCGTTTGATGGATCCACCTCCTTCGAGCCCTTCTCTCTCCTTGACGGCCCTCGTAAGGTACATGCACATTCTGAATCTTCTTTTCCTAGCTTGCATTACTCCTCGAGGACTATCTGAGGGAGCATGAAATACTCTCTTTATGCTCGGTTCCCCCTACTGACTGTGTCTCCGATCTGCGGAGTACGAAATCAAGTCATCTGATACGGATGATTTTGGTCCCATCCTGAGTTGTATATCTGATCTGCAGATCATGGGACCCATCTGATTTGACTCCTTTGAGTCCACTCTCCTTGACGGTCCTCGCAAGATTGAGCTCCTGGTATCTGTATTTCCATGCCTAGCGGGCAACACGTTCCCCGAGGGTTGTCTGCGGGATGCTGCCACATTCTCTTGATTATCCGATCTCTTCTGCTGGGTAGCTGATCTGTCACCTACCGAGACCGTACCTGATGATCTGTCTGATGGATCACTAACGCCTTTGCGTCCGCTTGCCTTGACGACCCTTGCAAGGTTGAGTTTTGTCTGATTATTCGATGATTAGCATGTACTACTCCCCGAGGGTTATCTGCTGGAGGGTACATCATTTTCTAGGAACTCGATTTCATCTCTGGTGTCTCCTATATGTTGGAGCATGAAACCGAGTCTTCTGCGATGCGTACTCGATCTCCTTCTGATTGTTTCTCTGATCTGCGGAGCACAGAGCCGATTGTATTGATATATGTACTTGGTCTCTTCTCTGATTGTGCATCCGATCTGAGGATCATTGGACGGAGCCTTTTGATTAGTCTGATTTCTGGCTCCTTTGAGCCTTCTCACCTTGACGACCCTCGCAGGGTTGAGCCATGCCTTGCGGTATTCAGTGTGTCTCCTGTGATCTTCCGACCTCATGACCACCGAATGCCATGATGTCTCTTGTTCCTTACCTTTCCATATCTTATTGAGACTTTGATTGACCGGAGGAATCTGTACTGATCCTTCTTCCTCTCGGTCTTATAGTATCGGCTCTGTCTCCTCATGTTGACCTTACGAGCCGATTGACTGCTACCGGTCCCCGGTTTACTTTCTGACCTGTTTGTCCCCGGTAGCCAACACCCACCTGACTGCATATCCAAGTGTCTTTTCATCCTCGTTCTCACAGAGAGACGATGACGCGATTACGGTAATCACTTGTCAGATACCGTCATGTACTTCACAAGTTCTTCATCACCTGTATATATGTGTTGTATATTCTGTTCCTTTTCATCCCACATGTTTTGTGTGCCTCAAATCTATCGCCATATCTCTGTGACTGTACTTAGGATGCACTTTGACCTAAGTATAGGGGGTACACACCGCGTTGTTCTTTCCTTGTTCCGTTTCATCACTCCTGTCATTGCTTATACTTAGGGATATCTCACCCTAAGTATAGGGGGAGTGATGTGTACATTCTTCATGATCTTCTCATATACCTGTATTTATCTGTCTTTTCTTCTTTTCTTCTTTTCCTTTTCATATTTCTTTATCTACATAAAAGGTGTCACCCCTTTGTGTCAGCTTTCTGTACTTGGGACGTACTATATCCTAAGTATAGGGGGGTGCACCCCTGATTTGTTAATTCTTTGATCTGTTTATTCCCACCCACGGCCCTCCCTGCCTTGTGTACAGTCTCCTATACTTAGGATTATTTGATCCTAAGTATAGGGGGGACGATCATTTTCGTATTCATTTATCTCGTTATTCTTTCATTCTTTATTCTTCAGTCGTTGTATTATAGACTTTTCTGTACTCAGTACGAGTCATGTCTTCTCTTTGTCTCTTTGACCTATGAGGACATAACTCATGCTAAGTATAGGGGGGTCGTATATACTATGTATATACTTTAGCCATAACTTGTACTTTCGTATAATTATTAATAAACATGGCTAAAAATATGATATAATTCATTGAAAAATAATTAATAATGCTCCTTATTCCTCAGATTCTTTTTGTATATACTGATTAATAAATCAGGTTAAAAATATTTTTGCAAAATGATTTGAAAAATGGAGTGAACTGTTTGGAAAACTTTTTGTGAAATATTTTCAACCTTTGTAAAAATATTTTTATTGCAAAAATTCTTATATTTGTGTGAAATAAAGGATTTGAAAACCTATTTGCAAATGGTTTTGAAAACATTTTGTAAAAATATTTTGAAAAATGTATATAGTGTTTGCAAAATCTTTGCAAAATGGCTTTCAAATGTTTGTAAATATTTGCAAAAATTATTTTGTAGTATAGTTTTCAAAATGATTTTCAAATAAATTTGAGGAATAAAAGCATCATAATAAACAAAATAAAATTAATCACAAATAAAATACACTAAATTCTTTATCAATTGTATATACACCTAAATCACTTTGTTAAAACCTGTAAATTCTTTAAGTCTTGTAAAATAGAGCGGCACGCCCGTGTAAATAACTGTATATATTTTGTACTTTGTGTGATCAAATTCTTTTATTTGAAAAATTCTTTGTAAAAATTTTCTCTTTGTTCTCAAATTCTTTGAAAAATTGCATTATTCTTTGCATCATTCATTGTGTATAGCATTTGCATATCATTCATATTCTTTTCTTCTGAGCTTGATGATTGAACTAGTCCAATAAAGTCGAAGTTCGGAGCTTGGTTGGACCTTACCGCACCTAACTGCACTGGAACCTTATGGGAACTAGGTTTAAGGTACTTCAGGTCTAGTCAGACCTAATTCTTTGAGAAATCAGGGCTGGGTTCAAGTCACCTCAGTGGACTAACTAGAACTTTCTGAAACACACGTATGACTCTTGTCGGCCGTGACCTAACTTGGACACTTGCACCTTGCACTTGGCTCAACTTAGTTGGAGTGGTGAGGGGGTTGTATTTGCCAGTCTGAGACGTACACGAGTGGAAACATTCGTCCTCGTCTAGGGAGGGAAGTGCACCCCAACCTGGTCCAGTTTCAATGAAGTCGAATGACAGGAGAGTGTGGGTTGCAATAAAGCTTCAAAAGAGGTATAGTCTTCTGGCTCAAGAGGAAAAAGTCCTTATGTAAATGCTGCTGTAAATAGTGTGTTGAAAAAAAAACTCCAAAAAAATGGACAGGCTCGAAAATAAAAATAAAAGTGCCTGCCGGAGTAGGTATATATGTTGTATAGAAAATAAGCAAGCTTGAGCATCAAAGTTATACCATGTAAGCCTGCAACTGGATGACTTGACTACACTGGTCTTGCATCCCAGGATAGGTAGCTACACTGGCTACCATCCATTCTCTTCTTTACCCCCTCCTCTTGAGTTGGATGCCACTTGAACTTAGAAGGGAATACCCCGCTCCTCGACGGTAGAGGGCTGGATTGGGGAATCATTGGGTTGTCATTCTGGAGAAGTCAGTTCCTTTGTCATTTCAGTTGGGGAGAGCCACTATCACTTACACTGTACAAGTCAGCTTCATAGTCATAAGGGTTTGCGTATGATGTAGGCTAGTTCTGACCTGGCTATTGAGGTAATTTGAACCGAGTTCTGTGACTCTCGAAAGCTGTTGTGTTTTAAATTTGGTTCCCGACTAGGTTCCACACACATTTTCACACTAAGGTCTAACCTGAGCTCCAAACTTTGATTTTGTAAAGATGAGTTCAATAATCATGATCAATTCAATTTATTCTTTATTCTTTATTTTTGCTTTTTCTTTTCTTCTTATTCTTTATTCTTTTTGTACTTATTGCATAAGTATTTGCTAGGGACTAGTAAAGGCAAGTATAGGGGGATGATGAATCTCGATTCATCATTCTTTATTCTATCATTTTGGCCTTAAAAACCCCAACAAATGCATGTAAATAGCATTAATTTGTCTATAATAGCATCTATTATTTATTGTACATAAAATAAGGGTTTTAATGCCAAAATTATAGAATAAAGAGAAGAAAAGAAAAAGGAATAAAATATTGTAAATATTTTATGACCCTAACCCCCAGACCAAGGCCAGAATGGAATTGGTCGACAAAGAATAAAGTAGGGGGGATAAGGGCCAATAATACAATAAATACCTCATTTATTTATTCATTCATTTATGCATTGTTAACACCTATTTTGTGCTTAATTATTTATTCATGAAATAAAAATATTTTGTACATGAAAGTTGTAGATAATAATGTAAATAAAAATACAAAATTGAGTTTGTACAAAAATGATGCATAGTGTACATTTTATACACAGAATAAAAAACCAAAATCTCAACTTCACATACCCATATATTGCAAATAAAAACTCGAAATCAACCAAAACTTTCATTGTATATAGCTTTTCAAGAACTATTTAATAAAATTGGTTTCAAAATTTTTGGAGCTCATCTCTGAAAGTCAGGTTTTTGGCCCTCATTGTACATAGTACTAATTAAAATATTCAATTTATTCTTTATCCAATATGTTTACAAACTTATATTTTTAAAATTTTGTAAATAATATATATAATACATGTACACATTGAAATTAGAATAACACAAACAATAATTTGTAAAATAAAATAAGTTTATGAAATACATAGGCAAAATACCTATGTTATATACATGTCTATAAATAAAAGGGGAATACATTCTTTAATTATTTTATTCTTTCATATTTTTATAATATTGTAAATATTACATAACATTTATTAAAAATACAAATACAAAATAAAAACAAACTAAATTAATTAAATAAAATGTATATAAAATATAGGTAAAATACCTATAAGTATACCTATATGTATATACCTATTTATTTAAAAATATAAATAAACTCACAAAAATAAATAAAAATATATTTCTACTCACAAAAATAAGGTCTAAATTTATAAAATAATAAATAAAATAATAGAATAAAACATACAAAATAAAAATAAACTATACAAAATACATGTAAATACACTTATAAATACATCATTAAAATAAATTCATAATAAAATTCATTAAAAAATAAATAAAAATCATAAATAAATACTACATTATTTAATAAACATTTTTTTATTTTATAAGAAAATTCTAATAAAATCAGTTATTATGTTAAATAAATTAATTTCGAATAAACACCTCTGCTTTGTCTTGTAGTGATCCTAGGTGGACCACTCAGGATGCAGCCCGAGTTGACCGCCCGGTCAACTGTCCCATCTGGGACCTGGCGCTTCAGAACCGTCTTTTCCCCGATATTCATCCCTTTTTCCTGGACGTCTCATCCACTGATTACACTCGATTTCTTCTGACAAAACGATCCCCGATCATTGTACATCCTCGCCCAATCCTTTATTCTTTTGTACATAGCCTATATCGCCGCCCGTGGCCTGATCAATAAGGGTGCCCAGCCTATTCTTAAATAAGAACCTCCGGCATTTCTGCAATTTTGGTCAGTGTTCTCCAATTCGTTTCCTCAAATTCGGTCCTGGAGGTGTTCCTCGTGACAGGAGGACGCCTCCGGTGCTTTGAATCAGTCGGAGGAGGGGCACGTTGCACCCAAGGCCACCGCTCCGGCGAGGCCTCTGCTCCTTGGCCCAAAGAGAGGTACGAGCTGTGCTATTTCATTATTTAGGTATTTCTTCTTCTTAGCTTTCCATTCATGCTTTTATTTTGCCCAGTAGACCGTAGGATTTAGGGGAGATCCACCTTTCGTAGTTCGCCGGAGCTCCGCTCCGGCGAACAACTCCACCTCCATTTTACGTGCTAACAGTTCATCCGCCGGTCGAGAGAACTCCCCTCGTGCCGTGTGAGTCTTTTCTTGCAGGTTAGGAGCAAAGAGAAGCTCCAGGAGGCGCATTCAGAGTTCATCTGAGATACCTGGAGCCCCTCGACTTCTCCGACGTCGTGGTGGCGCTCCAGTATGTCTCCGCCTGATCTGAGACCTCCAGCAGTTAGAGCCACCTGCCAGGAAGCTCGTGGGAACCTTTGAAGCCTCGAAGGACGGCGGAGGGGCGAGATCAGCGACAAGGAAGCTTGGCCAGCCCGGCCTTCTTCCTTGTTCGTCCTCCTTGCCTCCCTGCCGTCGGATGAGGATGGAGTGCCAGTTCGAAGATCAACCGTTCGATGGAACGAAGCCTCGACCGTCAGATCAGCTCGGCTAATCTAATCTCCTCCGTTCATCGGCTAAGCGGTATCGGCCGCTGGATGGGCGACGCGTGTCAAGTAAGGAACGAAGAGCCGTTGGATCGCGCGCCCTTTTGTCGGTAATTTTCACATATAACCCCCGCCTTTTTTGTATTTATTTATTAATATTGTAAATAAATTTTCATGCGTAAATAAAATTGTAAATTTTGTAAAAGGACCCCTGCTGTTTCATGTATTTACATTTAGGTCCTTCCGCGCCTCACGTGCAATCCCACGTATGGCCCGTGAATTTTGCAATATAGCCCTGGCGGTTTTTGTAATTGTAAAATAATTCTAAAAATTTAAAATAAATGTTTTTATTGTTGGTATATTTGCACTGTGCCCCCTATCATTTATTTTTATTGCATTTGTGCCCCTGCCAGGTAGTTTAATTTTTGTGTCTTTTATGTATTTATTAAAAATACCAAGGTAGCTCCTAAAATCCACAAAAATTAGGTTAGTGCTTCATGTAGTGTATTTTCATGCCCACATTTTAACTTGCATTTTTTGCATGTAACCTAATTATTAAAAATGAAAAAGGAGCCCTTTTGTACTGTTTAAATTATAAAATACAAAAAAATAGAAAAATATTTTGTAAAATTACAAAAAAATTATATGTGGTATATTTATATATATATATTGAGTCCAGAAAATGAAAAAACCCTAAAAATAGAAAAAGAAATATAAAAATGTCAAGAAGCTCCAAAATCCTAAAAAAATATATAAAAACTCTTGAAAAATACCAAAAATATTTTTTTATCTTTTATAATTATATATATATTATTATTTACATATTAAAATGAATTTGGGTAATTTTGGGATTTATTCATTATTTTTAAAACCCAAATTAATCTTGACATATATATATATATCTAAGCCCTTATTTGTAATATTTTTGGAATTAAAAATACATAAAAATTAGTAAAATTCCAGAAAAAGAACCAAAAAATAAAAAATATAAAAAGCCTAAAAATATTATATCTAATATATTTAGTATTTATGTAAATATATATCCTTATATTATCTCTCTCTCTCTTCTTATATATAGATCTCTTTATAAATATATATCTATATTATATAATTCAAAATATAAAAGAAATATATAATATAAAAAGAAAATAAAAATCATAAAACCAAAATAAAATAAAAAATATAAAATTAAAAACCCACAAAAACAATAAGAATTGGACATAATCATTGAATTGAATAATTGTACAATCATGTTCACCACACAACCATTCGCCTCCCAGTGTTCGACCTCTACTTGTGCTTAGACCTATACACATTTACATGTAGAATTATAATAAATTTTGACTCCACATTTCTGATATTCATTGCATATATTCATTGTGGGTCAATTGTTGATTGATTGAGATTTGGTGAGCGGTCGCCTCAACGACATTGTGATCCCGCCTTGTGTGGATTACTTTAGACCCTCGTCAGATCTCAGTCATTAGGCGGACACATGGATTTCTGTACTATGGTTTCACCTCTTCTTTCTATGAATTGTGGTCTTCTCTCTAAGGTTCTTTGGAAAAGAGGGATGCGCTGTAATGCTCCTGAAGAGTTAGATGGATATGATATCTTTCTATCATCTGCTCGTTGAACTCTAGCTACTGTCTCTTTTTGAGATTTTCTATTTTTTGGCCCTTCCTAAGCAGAGTGCTTGAGGGAAGGGGATAGAGGGACCCTCCTCAGGAACTAGAGGGTCAGGAGTAGTAGAAGGTCTATGAGTATGAAAATGGCTAGAATACATATAATCCTCATCAATCACAACAGATGGATAGGAGAAGATATAGAAACCTTTCCTTTATTCATACTTTTGTTTTTCAATTTTTTTCTATTTGTTTGTATTAATCTAATAGAATCATCCTTAGGTACAAAAGTATGAGGCAAAATAATAGGAGTAACTAAACATAGACTCTTGGTGACAATTGTGCCACCGATAACATCTGAGGTTGTAGCATCAATATCGTGCTCGGGCCCGTCATATGAAATATTAGTGGCATCAGCACCGCCATCTGCAACATCCATAGAAGGGACGACTTCAACAATGCCAACTAGATCATCCTCAAAATGGGTGGCATCAGTACCACCATCAACATTAACAACATCAACACCTCTCTCTCACTCATCTAACACTCTAGAGTATCCCTTTGGATGCCGCCTAGATGAGTTGCCATCGGTTGGCTACCTATTGCTCCTAAATGTCATAAAAATCAACATTAAATAAATAATGCATGTCATCAAGTATCTCACTAGGAGTGTCAGGATCCGTAAACTGTACACGCTCAAATTTTCTCTTCAGATTGTTCGGGTTGGTCTCAATCTGTGCAAGTATGGCAGCCTTGTCCATGATGATATCTCTCATCTCCTACCTGAACTCATCCAACTCTCGCTTGAAAGTGGTCTGCTGCACTATAAGCATACATGTGAGATCCTCTAAAGTTGGGTTCTCATACGAGGGTGCATGAGAATCGAATGGGTCGCCTCTCTGAAAGTGTTGAGGCTGGCAATGCTTCTGTTGATGGTAAGAGCGAGGGGGAGGCTGATGAAATTGAGAATGAGGTTGTTGCTGCCTCTACGGTTGACCCTGGTACTAGGGTCGAGTAATGGTATGCTGGGAGTACTGGGGCTTTTGCTGGGTTCCCTGCCATGTGTCAGAGGCTGCTGCTGGGATTGAGCACCTCCAGCTGACCATCTGAAACCTGAGTGATCACGGCAGATACCGAGAAGTTGTTGGTACTGACTATACCAAATCATGTTAACTTCCACCAATGGCTTTGTCTGCTCATGTGAGGGTGGGCGAAGGGACACCAATGGATGATTGCCCTGATACACCACCATCTGTACATGTGGTGGAGGCAACTGGTACTGGGGGGTGACTGAATGTGCTTTGCCTGAATATAGTGGACCTATTGGTAAGAGGCAGTTGACTGTGATGATCGGCTCCCTTGATCAACATGTGACCTAGGCTGTGGCATAGAAGTCGTGCCTCTTGGAGGCACATGATATGTGTCTTGAGGTCACTCAAAGTCCGGGCCAACTCGTCAATCCTATTGAACTTGTCTAGGCCCTGACACATCTTCTTCTCGATAATCTCCATGCAATCCAACTTCTAGCTAATGTTGCCCATGTCTGTCGCTGATGACTCTGCTAATGCTATGACTGTAGAAGATGAAGATGGATTTGCCTCAATTTGTGCCACTCTATGGTGAGACAATGCTTGCGAGGGAGGCTTCACATGAGTGTAGACACGAGCTTGGGTCATCATAGTGTAGTTTTCAGCCATCTTCTCATAGATGGCTCGGACCTGTCCCTCGTCCTTGAAGAAATAGGACCCTCCACAAGAGGCATTGACTAACCCCTGCAGCTCATGTGTCAGCCCACAAAAGAAACTCTGGACTAAATTGGGCTTGTTGATGTCATGATGTGGACACGTGTCAATGAGCTCTCTAAACCGATCCCAAGCCTCGTGGATCATTCAGGATCATGGTGAAATTGTTGATCATGGCTCGCGTTGCAATCATTTGACCAAGTGGATAATATTTGTTGAGGTACTCTATCCTCAACTGCTCCCTAGTGGTGACAACCCTTATCAAGTGCTCGTTTGGGGGTGTAGCACGAAATTACCACGAATGGCTGGCGGCTGAATCCACCTGTGGGTGAGAGTTGCACCGGGGTTGTGCAACACTCTTGATGAATATCTTATTCTCATTCTTTATTCTTTATTTTAGCTTCATCCTTTAACAAAAAACATCTATAAATACGTGTAAATATAATAAATTACCATTTTGTATATCTTTGTTAATATCCATAATTAACACATATTTTTTAAAATAAAAATAAAGAGAAAAGAAAAAGGATGTAGTTATGTAATAAGTACATACTAACCCAAACCCTGAGAAAAGGTCAATAATTGGCCTGATCGACAAGGAATGAAGTAGGGGGCGATAGGGTCCTATGCTTCCTATATTTGTAAATACTTATACCTTATTATTTTAAATTATATTTTATGCATACTATGCTTTTAAAAACACTTGTACATATCTCCGAAACTAACATAAAAATAAAATAATAATTATAAAACATAAAATAAATAAAAAATAAAACAAAAACTCTTTTGTATAATAACCACACTTATAAATATTATGCATAATACCTATTTATTTAATACCTTAATCCAATAAAAAATCTTTTACTCCTTAAATTATTTTTTAAATAAATAAATTATAAAATAAAGTATCTTTGTATAAAAATAATAAATTAAAAATAAAATAATAAAATATACAATATATGCTATATATATACAATACCCTATATTGTATATACTATATATATATTTTATAAAAAATAAAATCATAGAAAATAGTTTTAAAATAATAATTTCATATTTAATTTATGCTCGTTTTCTATTTTTATTTAATATTCTTTCATTGTGTAAATTCCTAAATTCCTATTGGTCCACCTCAAACTGTTGACCATGGTCAACCGTCCCTTCTCCAAGCCCAGATTGGGATCCTCGTCGCTGACTCCATTTCTCCCAATTATCATGCCTGACTCTGACCTCCCTCCACCTTGAGATTCAGACCCAAGAATCCTCGTCAATCCGTGATTCTCGTGGATCCCTAATTTGGTCTGAATCTCCCTAGGGTTTTGTGCATTCCCTCGATCCTTCTAGACCCCAAGGCTACCAATAAAATATTCTCTCTGCCACCCTCACTTGCCATTTCATGCCTCACCGCTACCTTCCTCCCTATCCACCTTCAGTAGTGTGACCGCCTTCTGAAGACCCCTTCAGAGCTTGGTTTGGTGTCTATTTGGTTGCAGCTCAAGAACGTGGTCGGAGCTTCGCCACATGAAGCCTCTCCTACCTGTCGTAGTAGGATTGAGGCTATAACCCTGCCTTCCACTCTGCATTTCATTGTCAACCATCGTAGGATACTCATGTATCCTCTACTTCATTTACTGTTCATTGTTCATTCTAATTCACTTCGACTAACCTCCTGCAACTGTTGAAGTTTCAACCACTGTGGTTAGAGCTTCACGATGGCTCCCAATTGTACATATCAATTTGATATCCTACCCTCGTCTTGAGCACACTCTGATCACCTCGATCTTCTCTCATCTGAGCGAGTTTGAGTTGCGACGTCCCTCCTCAATATTCGTCGGACGTCAAACTCCATTCCCCCTTTGCTTCTCTTTATGTTTAACTGGAATAACATGATCGGAGCAAAGCCCCCGAGTCTCTCTCTCCTTTGCAGGTGTAGACACGCATGAGGCAACCTATTTAATGCTCCTGCTGCTCAAACAAAGGAGCTCTAGGTGGTGGAGTACCACCACACCTATACGATCGTACATTACCTCATCGAAGCCAACCAGTCGAAGCAAAGCACCATGGTGAAGGTGCTGGACCTCTGGGAGCATCGATCCAACAAGCTGATTGCCATATATCGTCGATCAAAGTTCCCTAGACACTAGTTCTTCCAGCACCCTTCACAACAATCAGATCCAAAGGCTCTCGCCCAGATTCGATCTGAGCTACATGTTCATCCCCCTTTCAGATGTGTCTGATCAGATTTCCAGGTAGATTTGACATGCATGCTCACCTGCGCTCTGAGCCATTAGATCCACCTCCCAATGGTCATCAGGGACATTGATGAAACCCAATTTCACGCCATTAATTCGCAGAAATTAACCCCCTAGCTTATACCAAGAGTCAATAAAAGCCAGATTATTTCCTGTAATTATCTGACCGCTTGAATAAATAACAAATTAAAAATCGTAGTGTTTTTAAGCCTTTAAAAACACTCTCAAAAATATTTCTACCTTTGTTTGACCTCTTTTACGATTTTGGTCAACATAAAACTTGTAGATCTCATCGAGATCTACAACTTTCATGTTTTGAGTTTTTCCAACTTCAGCCATTTTACCCTATTTCTTGAGGTTTTTCATCTAAATAATCTGATTGGGCCATGTGGCGCCTTCTGGTTATGCCACCGACCCATCTATCCACGTGCCATGCGCCCTTTCCTTTCCTCTGTTGGATCTTTTCCAGGCCTTAAATCCTGGTCGTTCTTTCCCGCACCACTGTCCAACCCTTCGATCAACTCTGCCACTACATCTCAACTGCTCGTCTTTGCCCTCACCTCATTTCACCATGTGTCGCACCCATAGCCATCCGATCTGTCCCCATAACCTTCATCCCCATCGTACACTCCCAGGCTATCCTTAGCCCTTCGATCAAGTCCACATATATCATCATCACCATCCACTTCCACCCTCCTATACGTTCGACACGTGGCAGTCCCTTCACCACTCGATCAGGTCGCCCTGAGATCTAATCGTAGCCCTTCGTTAGTGTTTATATCTCAGCCGTTGGATCACGTGATTCAATGGCGAAGGACATATCTTCAACCTCCGAAGACCCCTCGCCCACGTTGCCCCACCTCTCCAGCCATCTCCGCCCTTCCTATTTTCACCACCTCTTCCACTAACCTCATCACCTCCGACGACCCCACAACCAAGCCAGGTCCTCCACCTTCCTCGTGGGACTCCTAGCACATCTCTTCATGCCCCCTCATGCTCCATATCACAAATGCAAACCACGTCGGACGTCATCCGCAACCACCCACATCTCTCGTAAAATACGATGCCTCTGCCCCACACACACCTCATCCACCTTTATGCGGGGCTAGCCCAGCCCCACTTCTCCTCCCCGTGACCGGGGGAGGAGCGATGGTGACGAAGACCTCTGGTGTTGACACCTGGCCATGGTAGGCCAAGATCGCGATGGTTCTACCCTACCTAGCTGCCTCCAGTTGCCGTAGAGGTCTAGCGATGACCATGGCTTTTTCCCGGAGCTCGAGCACAGGCAATGCGTGCACCATATCCCCAAGTAAGCCTTCGATTCTACTTTGAAATTTTCCTTTCATTTCTCGAAATTACATAGGACAATCCACGCTTGTTCAACTGCCATTTTCCATCCATTGAGCTTCAACTCACATCAGCCATCCTCGCGCATGATTGATACTCGCCTTCTTTCCTTCTCTGCAGCCTAACCTCCTTCGACCATCTCCTTCGCCACTCATGACGGAGGAGCATTGAGCCTCCATCTCTTCCATTCGCATAGGCTCTCATCCATCCATATCACATCTGCATTTTTCTCGCTTCGTCTATTACGCTAATGACGCAGTTCGCCTACATCAATAATCGAAGCTTCACCGGAGCCCATTTTGCAAACCTCGTCTCCGGTGTATGAGCCTCCTCTACCTCCACCAAGGACTCTAGACATTCTACTGAGCACGACGGAGATAGCCAACTGATGAACGTCAAATTTACCTCTTTAATAATCGATAATTGTCATAGTACAAGAGGCAAATTTGGTTTGTCAAAAACCACACTCTTTAAATGTTGTGGAATATTTCTACTTGGCAAGTCTACCAAGGTCGAACAAAGGGAACGATGATTCTTAGTTGCGTGGTTTTAAACTAAAATAATTAATTAATTGCTCGGTTAATTTCTATGTTAAGAAACTATAATGCAATGATGAAAGATAGAATACAAAGAAAGTTAAACAGAGAGAATGAAGCACCAGATCTGTGATTTAATGATTTTTAATCCAAATAATGTTAATCAATATCCTCGAAGTTGAATCATAGACCAAAAGATACAGTGTCAAATCAATCCAAGACTGCAGGCAAGAAGATTATGCAATCAATTCACTCCTATGAAATAAATCATCAATCCTCAAGGTATTATTAATAACTCTTTTTCCTTGGATGGGCCACTACACAGATTAAATTATGCAAATAAACATTTTCAGCCTTTGACAGAATGTTAATCTTGTAAAATATTTTCACTTGAGTCCCTGCATAAAGATCCTCCAATTTCTCAAATAACGAGAACAAATAAGTCAAACATCAGTAAGAATAAATCATTAAACCAAAAAATCTCAATAAGTAGCCTTATATCTATTCACAATATATGCTAAATGATAGAGCTTGAAAAGATCTTTAAAATGACATATTATATGCTAAAATCAGAGTTCAAATGAGCAAGATATGATGAAATGAAATTTGAGGGACTAAAATGTAATTAAAATAAAATTTTTCCTTTAAAATGGTCACTGGAAGGACTTACATGCAATTTCGGAAAGTCGGGGGGGGGGGGGGTCGTATGTAATTTACCCCTAGCGGGGGTATTTCTACAATATCTAGAACGTCTGAGGGCTTCGGTGTAATTTTCCCAACAGCGCACGTGCGACACCTGGAGGCTCGGGGGTCCCGAGCCTAGGTGGCGGTTGGTGGAGGCTTGGGACCCCGAGGCAGAGGGTCGGGCGCCGAAGCGGAGGTTCGGACGACCCGAACCAAGGTTGCGATGACTGGAAGCTTGGATGGTCCGAACCTGTGGTTTGGACAGCCCGAGCCTCTAGGAAGGGGCCTAGGCCCGGCTGGATGATGTGGCAACCGGGGGGCCGTCGGATCAAGGGCTGCCTGCCCGATCCGGCGGCAACTGTATGTTGCGAGTGGCCGGGGCGGAGGCGCCAAGCGGGCGGGCGAGGCAGAGGCTAAGCCCTATCGATGGGGGTGGTGCCGCACCTCGGTCGACGCACGGTATGAGGGGTGGCGTGAATGCGGCAGAGCTCCGAGCTGTTGGGTGCAAGGGTCTTTGTCGGAGGTGCTCGGGCTAATTGGTGTCGGTCGAGCGCATAGGGCGGCAGGTTTGTCGATGGAGATCTGCGTGAAGGAGGGGATGATGGTTGCTGTGCTGACCGAGGTGGTGTGTGCTGGTCGTGTGCGGCGAGGCAATGGTCGAAGGTAGGCAAAGGTGAGAGGGGCAAGGCGTAGGTGAACAGCAGGGGGAGCGGACTCCAGCCTGTGCGAGGCTGGAGGAGGAGAACGAGAGGGCTCGCCGGAGATGATGTAGGAGGGAGAGGAGGAAAGAAGGAGCAGCGGAGGTACCTGGAAGTGTCTTCGCTCAAGGGCCGGCGAACCCGAGGTTATGCGAGCTTGGAAGCTCGAAGCAGCACGCAGGAGGCGGCTGGATCTCGTTGGAGATCGCCAAAGCCTTGCTGTCACCAAGGACGTCAAGGGTTCTTCCTGAAATGGAGGATGAGGGGAGAGACTGCGAGGGGCGGTTCTTTATAGGAGGCGAGGTGGAGCGTTACGCGGAGGATGTAACAGCCAGAAGCCATGGTGAGGCGGTAGCGGCCATTACGAGGGAGGAGGACAGGACGGGGGTGGGGGGGGGGGGTGGGGGGTGGCGCAGGGAAGGAGAAGGGGCGGAGGTCACGTTCTTTGCACATGATTGACTGGAGAGGGTGCCATCATGTGCAAGGCACGTGACCAGGGTCGGGGACAGGACAAACGGGGTGGCACGTGGCGCGCCTAGGGGCTGCCACGTGGCACCCCCAAAAAAATTCGAAATTAAATAGGGGAGAAGAGATAAAAGGAGACCTCGGATCGAAAAATTTTCTTCAAAAAAGTTGTTCGTCTCGATGAGATCTACAACTTTCATGAAGGACCCGTGATCAAAAGAGGTCATCTGTGTGAAATAGACTTTTAGGTGGTTTTCCATGTGTATAGAAAACCGACTTTTTGGGGTTTTGTAATTTTTTTGGTTGTTTTAAAGAGGATAAAAATTCTATAAAAATAATATAAAATATAAGGAAGTTAATTACATACTAATCTATTTTTTTGGATTTTTAATAAATAAAAAAGTACAAAAATAAATTAGAAGTATGAAATACACAATTTTTGTACAGACCAACAACGAACACCCGGACACAATCAGTTTCTTTGATTTCAATTTTAATCCAGATTTGAATTTTTGTGTCGCTTAATAAAACCTTACTCAATGAACATGAATGATGAAGAAATAAGATTAAAAGGGTTAATTACACAGGTCAAAAATAGCAAAAAGTCAAAAATGCGCAAAAGAGGCCCAAAACCCAACTTTCACATATGAGCTCCGAATTTTATGAAATTGGTCTTGTTTTGAAGGTATTTGAAAATGGAGTATCTTAAAAGTGAGTGACCAAAATCAGATACTATATGAGGTATATATGCTCGTTTTAGTCCGTCAGATGTGAAATCAGACTTTGGTATTATTTGACATTTATTTGAGTCAGTATTTTTTTAATTTTTTTATTCTTGTTAGTAATATCTACACAATTGAGGTGGTTCGGGGTCAATCAGAGTTAGGATGAATTAACTAAAAATATGAGAAGTTAGCGGCTTTTTGGGCTAATTTACACTTGGAATTTTTAATGCAATTATGCATGATGAAATGCAAATGTTATTTACACACGTATGAATGTTAATTATGCTTTATTGACAATTAAATGCATTTGAATGATGGAAAACATGGCCTAATTGACCAATTTTAGCATGATTTACAAGATTCATCATATCCCTATACTTAAACTATGCTCGTCCCCGAGCATTAATGTATGAATGACTTAGTTGAATATATCCCTGACTGTGCATGTGAATTTCCAAGGCTCAATTCATGGAAGACACTTAATTTGAGTGATACTGTAATTCTAGGCTCAACCACGCCATAGTCAAAAGGAATCCAACTTTTCTAGGTTTCAGATTCTCTATTTGTACATATAGTATAAGGATATGACTTTTAGTGTACTGCATTCATGAGAGTCAAGTCGAGTCATCACCCAAAGTTCCAATCCTAGAGACTCTCCTCTAAACCTAATCCTTAACACTAGGGAAATAAGTATATTCTTGCTTCAGTCAACCGTCTCATTAGTTTGTCAGACTTGAAATGTAGATGGACGACCAGATGATGGAGGGCATAGGATTGTGTCTATTTTTCTCTCCATCTCATTGGAACAAGGGTGACTCTCGAGTGCCTTAATACTCAACACAATTATATTTTTATTTTGTTGATCAATGTGTCCATCAAGTGAATTTGGAGTCGTCCGTAATTTTCTGGGAGTACATCAGGGTGTGTCTCTTTTGAGTATCTAAGATACCTTCGACACCCAGACTTGTAGCATTTATGATGCATAGCCCTTTTTTGGTGTCAGTCCGACTCCTTGGTCCTAATTAGTGCTTGGTCCAAGTGGACACTTTGAAAATGTTTGGGAGCGCTCGCCATTGGTGGAAGCTCATTTATAATTTTGTCTTTGTATGATAGAGATTTTCTTTGACATTTCATTGCTTTTGCTGGCTATCTCCACTGCTTTTACCAAAAGTTGGCACACACTGATCAATAATTTTCATTAAGTTTCATCATACCCTGGCACATAGGTAGATATCAAAGAGATAACATATGAATCTTATTCACATACTGGCTAGGGTTTTGCTGACACTCAAGTTTTCTGAAGCCTTCATTAACTTTATCCCATCCTCGAATATAATTAGATCAGGTCTAAACTCAAATCTCTAGTCCTAGTTCCTCAAGTGATATCTCTTCAATCATGCAATTGTGAAAGTGATTGTGCTTATCATATTCTTTTGAAGGTAGAGATGGAGAGTGCAATATAGCGCTCAAATCTTTCAAACCAGAGAAGTGTGGATAATTAAGTTCAAAACCCTAATGACTAAGGATGGCTAATTCAGAATCTTAAGATCTCAAAAATCAAGTGTCCTCAACCATCCTCAAGCCTTGAGTGATAGTGAATGTGTCAGGGATATATCAACCAAGGAATGCATGAAATGCTTGATGAAATGCAAGACTATGAGTGATTTTTTTGAGCAACAGGTAATATATACATAATATACACTACTTGAACCCATCCTCGATGTTAGATAAAAATGATTAAAGTACGAGATATGGATAAAGTAGATAAAATATATACAAACACACACCCCCTATACTTAGCGTGTGCTATGTCCTCGTGACACAAAGTGAAATGTAGACATAGCTCGTACTTAGTATAGCTGAAACAAGAAAAATAGAAGTCGCCATGCCGCCCTATACTTAGGATTTTGAGGGACTAAGCATGGAAGAAAAGGATGAAATGAGGCAGTTGAGAGTGAATGGAAAGAATAGAAGTGATGTATACACAATGAAATCGATCCCCTTAAACTAAGTATCGGGGGACCGAGAGCGGGTTGATGGATATATAGGAGAGTATTGGATTCAGAGAGGTGGTCTATCTGGGCAGATCAAATCGTTCGTCAAAAATTATGCCCTGAGTTAAGGAGATCTGTTCAACTTGTACTAATTGCTCGTTGGATTCGATAAAGTTTCTAAGTAGTTGATCGTTGACTATAGATGTTTGCATGCTATTTGCGGTCTCTAAGATGTCAACCATTATTGTGTACCTCTCTTACGATGAAGGGTCCCGTCCATTTTGATTTCAATTTACCTTGGAAGATTTTCAATTTTGCATTAAATAACCATACATTCTGCCCTGGGAAAAAGATCTTTGTTCGAATGTTCTTGTCATGCCATCTCTTCACTTTGTCCTTGTAAATGGTGTTGTTTTCATAAGTACGATTTTGGATTTCGGATATTTCATTCAAATTCATTTCTCGGTTCTTCTTCCCTTGGTGACAGTTCCAATTAATATTTTAATTGCCCATTCTGATTTATGCACGAGTTCTGCAGGCAAATGGCATGGCTTTCCATATACCATTCGAAATGGGGAGGTGCCCAATGGAGTCTTATAAGCCGCCCGATAAGCCCATAGAACTTGGTGAAGGAGTTGGGACCAGTTCTTTCTGTCAGGGCGGACGAGTTTCTATAAAATTCCTTTAACCTCTGTTTGACACCTTGGCCATGCATTGGATTGTGGGTGGTAAGGACCAGCGACACAATGCTCGATGCTGTATTCCTTAGTCAACTTCTTCACCTCCTGGTTGACAAAGTGGCTATCCCTATCATATATTAATATTTTTGGAATTACAAACCTCGAAATAATATCATCCTTCAAAAACCTGCAAACCGTTTTGCTATCTGCTGCTTGAGTAGGGATAACCTCCACCCACATAGATAATTAATCTATCGCGAGAAGAATATATTCAAATCCTTAACTATTAGGGAATGGGCCCATAAAGTCAATGCCCCATGCATCGAATACATCACAGATGATTACTGGTTGCATAGATATGGCATCTTTGGAACCAATGGTCCCTCCCATTCTTTGACAGACGGGGCACGACCTGACAAAATTGTAAGCATATTTAAACAAGGTCGGCCAGTAAAATCCACATTGCAGTATATTCTCAGCAATCCTCTTCCCAGAATGATGTCCTCCTGCCTCCAGGGTGTGGCATAGATTGAGGATACTTTGATATTCCTCTTAAGAAATACATATTCTCTATATGCAATCCGGTCCCTCAAAGAAAAGGAACGGATCCTCCCAATGGCAGTGTCTTGCTTCAGATACGAGTCGATCGATTTTATTCCTAGGCCAACCCCGTGGAACTTTCTTTGAGACAAGATAATTCACCAAATCGGCATACTAAAGGAGTGAGTCAATAGCAGAAATTGACTCGTCTGGGAAGGTTTCACAGATGGATTCAGATTCAGGGATTTTGTTATGTTCGATCTGTGATAAATGATCAGCTACGACGTTCTTAACCCTAGGTTTGTCTTTATTTTCTAAATCAAATTCCTGAAGCAATAATATCCACCTAAGGAGTTGTTTTTTTGCATCTTTTTTGGTCATTATGTATCGAATGGCAGAATGGTCTGTGTAAACTGTCACCTTCAATCCTAGAATTATAGATCGAAATTTTTCCAAGATAAAAACTACAACAAGCATTTCCTTTTTGGTCACAGTGTAATTTTTCTGAGCAGGGCCTAAAACTTTTCTTGCGTAGTGAATAACATAAGGGATTCCATCTTTTCGTTGTCCTAACACAACTCCTACTGTAAAATCAGATGCGTCTGTCATAATCTCGAAGGGAAGAGACCAGTCGGAAGCTTGTAGGACGGGAGTCTCAATGATCCTCCTTTTGAGTAGTTTGAAGGCTCCGAGACACTTATGATCCACTAGGAACTCGGTGTCTTTCCCTAGGAGGTCAGTTAGCGGTCGGGCAATTTTTGAAAAATCCTTGATAAATCTCATGTAAAATCCGACATGTCCCGGAAAAGTTCGTACTTGTTTTACATTTGTAGGTGGATCGAGCTTCTTGATCACATCAACTTTGGCAAGGTCAACCTCCATTCCCATCTTGGAGCATGCCCCAATATAATGCCCTCTTTTACCATGAAATGTCTTTTCTCCCAAGAGAGCATCAAATTCACTTCTCTACACTTTTGGAGGACTCGATCCAGGTGCGCTAGACAATCATCGAATGAATCACCATGTACCGAGAAGTCATCCATGAAGATCTCCACGAAATCCCCAACCATGTCAGCAAAAATTGCAATCATGCATCGTTGAAAGGTGCCGTGGGCATTGCAAATCCCAAAAGGCATTCAATTGAACGTGTATGTGCCAAAAGGGCATGTAAAAGTAGTCTTTTACTAGTCCTCAAGGGTGATGGCTACCTGATTGTAGCCCGAGTACCCATCTAAGAAACAGAAATATTCTCTCCCTGCTAATCTCTCCAGGATTTGATCAATAAAAGGCAGCGGAAAGTGATCCTTTTTGTTTTCGGCCTTCAGGAGCATGTAATCCACATAGACACTCCACGACGTGGGTACCCGTGTCGTGATCTCTTCTCCCTCCTAATTGGTGATAATATGAAGTCCCGACTTTTTTGGAACAACATGCAAAGGTGACACCCACTTGGAGTCGGAGATGGGATATATGAAACCATCCTTACACAATTTTTCGATCTCACTCTTAACCACTTCTCGTAAGTTTGGATTCAATCTACGTTGGCGTTCATGGGAGGGTTTAGCATTATCCTCCAGGTAAATATGGTGTGAGCACAGGGCTGGGTTTATACCTGGAAGATCAGACAATCTCCGGCCTATAGCCTTGCGATTTTTCTCCAAAACATTGCTAGACAGATCTCCTGCTCTTCGGTCAGATGTGAATTAATGATGACCGGAAATTGTCCCTTTTCTCCTGCAAGGAAGGCATACTTAAGCGTAGGGGGCAATGGTTTGAGTTCAGATAGGTCAATATTGTTGCTCGAATTTGGTCCCCTCAGTGGTGCTTCTTGTTGTGATGTGGATGCTTGCAGTGTATCAAAATCGGTCATCATCGTGGGTGTTTCTAGGATCGGATTGCTAATGATGGAATGTGGTGTGGCAAGCACTGTGTCTGATCTGTGTACCTTACTCAAGGAATGTCCATAAGGAGAATGGATTGATAGGTCCAGAGGGGCCTCTGAGTCTCCTAGAGTATAGGTAGATGCATGAATGAGCTGGTAGACTAAATCATCAACAATTTCCTCTCCAGATGAGGTTGATTATATCATAGCGGTTGGGTTTTGTCTCTAGGGCCCAACTGTTGCTTCTGTATATTTTGTCTCAGTTTCTGATTTTTCAGACTCGATGCTCGACTCAGTGTCAAGTCTTTAAAACCTAGTTTGCTTCATTTTAAGTTCCACTTTTCTAAACTGGATTCTCCCGGATGTGTAATCGAATATAGCTCCTGTGATCCTAAGGAAGGGGCGCCCTAGTATCATTTGGGAGTCTTTCCAATTTCTAGGGACATCCATGTCAAGTATTGTGAAATCTACTGGGTAATTCTGTCCCTCTATGTTGATGTCAACATTTTCAATCTCCCCCTAGGTCTCTTAGTTGATGTATCTGCGAATTGAAGTACAGCTACAGATTGCTTAAGAGGACCTAGATTCAGATGCTCAAATAGGGTTGTGGGCATGAGATTGATGGATGAGCCATTGTCTAACAAAGTTCTTGCAAACTTGATTTCTTTGATTTGGCTAGTGATGAAGTGAGCACCCATGTCTCTTTTCTTCCTTGGCAACTCATTTTTTATAAGATGAGATGTGGCAATAGAGAGTATGTGTTTCTTTATTCGGCTAGGAGTCTGTTTGCTTACCCTTGTTGGTGTGCATCTCACCTGAACGTACTTTTGAAAAGCCGAGTCTCTTTCTATCATCTCGTCTAGGGACAGAGTGACCTTAATATTTTCTTTGCAGATGCGGGCCATCTCGTCATCATTTTTTTTTGGTTCTTTATGTTTTTCTTATTTCCTGTTGTAAGTGCACAGGGGAAAGGGATGGACTTGTTGCGATAAAAAACATCACTTTTATTGAATGAAAATTTATTTATAGGACCCAAGCTAAAAGCAGGGAAATTGATGGTCAGTTGTTGGTGTCTTGGTGGCGTTTCTTCATCAGACTAAGAATCTGACTCTCCATTATCTCCAGTAGGGGTGTCTATCGAGTGCAATGAGCCGAGTTGGCCTCATCTCGGACTCGAACTCGATAAGAAACCTAAGGCTCGAACTCGGGCTCGATAAGGGTCGAGCTCTGGATCACCAACTCGAACTCAAACTCGTCGAGTTCGAGTTGACTCATGAGCCTCTAATCGAGCTAGAGTTTCTGAGCTGGCTCACGAGCCTCAAAATGAGCCGACTCACGACCTCTTATCGACTCATGAGTTTCTGAGCAGGCTCACGAGCCTCAAAATGAGCAGGCTCATGAACCTCTTAGTGAGTCATATGTTCTATTTTATACATTAAATTATGCAAATGACATTTGTAATTTTGATTTTTATACTCTTTTCTATAGCTTCTTTGGGCAAGAAAAATGTTAACCTTCTATTTTATATCAAACTCAATGTGGAAGTTTTAGTATATATGTTTTTAATTTTTTATTAAGATGGAAAATGAGTTATCGAGTCGAGTTTCAAGTTGAGCAATGACCAACTCGGACTCGACTTGATAAGCTAATGAGACATAGAACCCAACTCGAGCTAGGGATCGTTAAGGTTTGAGTTCGGCTCGCGAGCCCTTAACGAGCCCGAGTTCGAGTTAAGCTCATCGAGCTCGAGCTTTCCTGATAGCCCAAATCTCCAGTTGTGTAGTGCATCATGGGTGGTGTGGGTGGGTCTTCTTCTTTCTCCTCAAGTCTTCCTTCCTCAATTCCCCCAGGATTGTGTGAATTTGTGAACATTGGGGCTATGTCACCGTGTTCCTTTGCTTGATCAGGCATGGTTACGGTCCTTCCACTCCTAAGAGAAATATGATATGCGTTATTATTTGACAAGAGCTCGTGTTCAGGTATGGAATACTCAGAGATTAATACCTGATTATGTCTAAGGCTATTTGGGTTGGCCTGGACTTGAGTTGGAATCATGGTCTGTGGTGCAATCACCTCATCTCTCCATCGAGAGAGTCGATTTATGTCGACTCTCATGTCATGAAGTTCGTCCAACACTCGCTTGGAGTTTCGGAGAGAGAGAATAAGAGGAGGAGCCCTGGCCCTGCCTGGCCTGAGGCTGATGATATTGTCTGAATTGGCTCTGCTAGCATTGGAGTTGATTTAGCTGTGGCTAAGGTTGCGGGTTCTGACATCCAGTGCGGTACTGTTGCGGCTGAGACTGTAGGTGGGTAGGGTTTGTGATGGACGAGGGTTTTAGAGTAGAGTTTTGGTTTGAAAGATTGACAGGTTCCATGCTATATCAGACTCTGTTTATCTCCATGACTTGTGGAGGTTCCTCGTAAATAGCTTGAGCGGAGATTTCTTCAGTTTGATGGGACAAGACTTGGTCTCCAACCTAATGGCTCTATTGTCCTACCCCTTGATCTTGAATGTAGTGAATTTGGTGTATGGGGGCAGGGGGTGAAGTAAGGGCATGTATATGAATCTTAGATACCGTGTCAGCCAATTCCTCCATTTTCTTAGGCAATTTAGCCAGATCCTCCATATCAGATGATTTATGGAGTTCATCCATCTTTTTATAAATCTGTTCGACCATAGTTAGCTTATCAGTTATTATTCCCATATCAGCACTTTGATCGGTCGTCTGATTATTCACCACCTTTTTGGTGTCGGCTATGTGAGCTCGGCTGGTGGTTTGTGCACGGCTGGATTCAGCCAGTCTCTCGAACACCTTGTAGATGGTGTCCTCATGGCGTCCCATGTAGCTTCCTATGCAGTATGCATTTACTAACTCTTGAGTCTCAAGGTTCAGCCTGCTACCAAGACTTTGGACCAGCATCATTTTACTTATCCCGTGTCATAGGCATTTATGGATTAAGTCTGTGAATCTTTCCCAGGTTTCATGGAATGGTTCACTTGGGTGTTGGCTAAAGCTCGTGAGCTTGATCCTCATCTGATTGATTCTACTAACTGGGTAGAATTTCTTTATAAAAAGAGTCTTGAATGTGCCCCATGTAGTGACTACTTCCCCTAAGTTTTTCAGCCAGTAAGCCACCTTATCAGTCAAGGTGAAGGGGACAAATTCTCAACCTTATGTAGTCCTGGCTAACCCTAGGGTGGCATATGTTAGCATAGACTAACTCGAAATTACAGAGGAAGATATACGGTTCTTTATGATTATTCCCTCCAAACTTCAGCAACAGTGCAAGGAAATGCGGTTTGTGTTCAAACGCATCCTCAGGGGGTACCGACCTCAACAAGTTATAATAATCCTCCAATTCAGGGAGGTACGTGTCTTCCATAGTAGACTCACTACGTTGCATTACTGCTATCTGTGCCTAAGTAGTTCATTGTGTTGTTCAACAGCGGGTTATCCTAGCTAAGAGTGCTCAAATGGGGTCATTGTCGTTCTCATCATCACCAAGGTTCTTCTTTGGAGGCATTGTGATTCACCTTCAAAAGAAAAGAGTTCAGTATTAAGCGTCAGAATTAAGTAAAGATTTTCTAAGGATAAAAGTTTCCTTAGTGGAGGAGTGAAATGAAGGGTGAGTTTGGGATTGACTGGACCCTAAAGGAGGAGGAGTTCTAAAGATGATGATCCTAAGACCAAGAAGGATCGAGAGAGTCTTCACGAGAATGCAGACACAAAGCAAACACAAGTCAAATTCTCAGGTTCACCCACTCAATACAGATGAAGACACGTCAGGGTTCAACCGCTTATCTTTTCAATTTTAATTTAATGACAACACAATCTTGACAATTAAGCAGAGCTGTTAGGTACCGAAATATTTCACAAAGACTGTCCTGAGTTCGTACAACTAGTTGCACCTACTCTCAGCCAGTATAGGTGTAAGTACAGACCGTTTAAATGGCTACCTGTGTTACTTGAGGACGAAACCTTCCGTAGTGTCCTTTAAACCACCCACTATGCTACAGGAAGTCAGACCGTAAAACGGCTACCCGAGACCCTCACTAAAAGTAGCTAATTGTTTTTAAAAACAATAGTCTTCATGAAATTTCTCAGTTTTGGCACTATCCTAACTGTGCGTTCTAGTCCTTATAAATAATGAGTGGGTTTCTCTCCACCAGACATAGGTTAATTTTATGTCAGTTTTATTTACAGTCGCTTTGATTAGCAGTCCCAATTTTAAATTAAGGTTGTGATGAATCCATGATTCATTAACATATCTGCCACATTTTGTCTTAAAACACTTAACAAATACATGCAAATATCCATTAATTCCTATATTTTAACAAAACCTCATTCATGAATAAAAATGCACTTTTAAGCATCAAAAACATGTAAATAAATAAAATAAATAAAAATAAAGAAAAGAAAAGAAGGCAGATTGTAAATATGCATATATGTACAATATGACTTATAAATATAAATATAGCTGCAAGGTATATTTATAATCTAACCCCTAGAGACCAAGTCAGCAGGGATTGGTCGAAAAATCAATAAGTAGGGGGAGATAAGGAAAGAAAACCATAAAAATAAATTAAGTTACACTTCACACATTCCTCACTATTTATCCAATAAATACCAAATCTTCATTGATTTTTAATTAATTCATATATACATATTTTTCACCAAACTCTTTTCCTAATTATTTCTAAAAATGTATATAAAAATATAAAAACAAGTTAAAAATACTATCATATATATATATATATGCCGAGAAATCCAGCTTTTAATTTATCAAATCCTCAACTTCCGAACATCATAACTTCTTCATACGAACTCCAGTTTCACTCTACTCACCTTTAAAGTTTATAAAATAATATTCTCTAACTAATCGAGTGGTTTCATTGAATTCGGAGTCCATTTGCAAAAAAATGGTTTTGGGACCAAATGACAACGGGGTTTCTGGGCTATTTATTTTATGTAGTTCACATTATTTATAATTTTGTTAATTTTATAATTTCTAATTATTTTCATGATATTGTATTTTCATCATGATTTATTTCATAATTTTTGGAGTTTATTTATTACTTTAATAAAATACAAAATCCTAAGTTATAAATAAAAATAAACTAGTTGACTTATACTTGTATTTATTAATATATCTAAATTAACTTATTAAAATCCCTAAAAATTTACAAAGACTTTATTTATCATCGTAATATTTAAGAAAATATAAAATCGATATTTAATGATTTATTTATTGAATTAAAAATCCACACTTTATTTATTATGTAATATCTATACTTATTTATTAATATAATATTTATACTTTGAATAATAATTATTAATTATAAAAAGTAATTATTCTATAATTTAGATAATTAAATTATTTACATTTCTTGTTTTTAAACTTAATTAAAATAACGTTATTTAATATTTATTATTGAATCTATAAGTAATTTATGCATCTGGCCACTCAGGTGCTGACACGTGTCAACATCCGGTGCATCTTCTCCAAGAAGCTGGTATGGTTTCTGTTCCAACCGGCCTTCTTCACCAATTTTCCCACGCACCCTACAACTTCTTCAGGCGATCTAAATCATTGAACCTATTCTCCTAACAACCTTCTTACTCGCCACCCTTGGATTAACCTTGAAGCCCAAGTAAATTTCTCTATAAATACCCCTAAACTTGTTAGATTATAACTACCTTTTCCTTAACCACCTGAAGCCCAAAATCCAGTGGCCGACCTTCCACTTCCTTGCCTCGCTCCGTTTGCTCAGGAGGTGACAACTCCGATCAAAGGTGCCTGCGTGGGAGAAGGATCATCGGGGAGGAGTTCCAAGGCGTCCACTCCGCCTTGCATCGCCGCCGTGTGCGCGTGGAGCTCCGGTAAAGATCGGCCATCGAGCGAAAACCAGAGGCAATACACCTCTTTATCACAGATCTATTCCTCCATATTTTTTGATTTCTTCCTCGATCATTGAGCCACGAATAGCGTGGTTAAGCTCGTCATTAGAGATTTTAATCATTCATCTCAAACGCCCTATCTTCGAATCGTATTATTTTGTTTAGAAATCGAATCAAATCTCTTTTCCATTCTTGTAACCATTCTCACACCCACTTCATGTATGCTGTAAACATTAATATGAGCTTGCAATTAATCATTTATAGGCCAATTTCCAAGCAAATCGAGCATATATATCTCTTCTTTGCAGGTTCTTCTTGAATCTAGAGCAATTTCATGTGATTTGGAGCTCTAATCATCATGCAACTAACAACCAAAGAAGACACAACAACTTGATCCTCAGTTCCAGAACAGACGGACCGCCATCTCTTTCAAGCTTTCGTCGCTGCTCTAAGCCATCTCCGACCATCGTCCACCGTGGGCGAGCTCGATGGGTAGAGGAGCTACCCCTCTGGCCCCGCAGGAGGCCCAAAAGGCACATCTCTCACCGACGATAATTCAGAGAAGGAGACATCCTCTCTACATGAGTCAACTTCTTGAAGAACCCCAAGAACAACAGAGATACAGTCTACTGACAGGTGTCCTCGAGGGGACGACCCATATCACGCCTGAAGTTAATCTCTGCCGTTCAAGCCGAAGTGGTGTGAAAATTGCATACTAAGCCCCGAAGAGCTCCAGATTTCCAGTCTGCCTCCAAAGTTTCTAGGAATTGCTATTAGGTCCCTCTACAGGGACCTAAATTCAATAATTCATATTTTCTTAACAGAACAGCCCCTGGCAGAGGACTAAATCGCAGAACTTTTGTTAGCTTTTCTTGCACTTCTACCCCTGTACTGTAAGGTGACTTTGGATGTATTTTTGACATTATTTTTCATAGTTTTTCTTAGGGTAGTTACACAACTACCCCCGCAAGGTTTTTCAGTAATTTTGTGTGTTTTTGTCTCTTCTTAATCATGTTTTGATTTTTCGTGAATTGACTCTATTTTGATTTGATTTCAAGTGTTCATCGAGCTCGTTACTTGATCGATTTACCTACTATATAGTATCACCTATATTTCACTATTCTTCACATATTATATTGTAGGTAAATTGTTTGAAAAATATCACTTTGAAAAATAAAAAATTGAAAAAATATAAAATCAAGTAAAAATTTAAAATAAAAAAATTCCATAAAAAATATCGCGTTTCCTCGATCACTCTAAGAAGAGATAAAATAATCACAAAAATATTTTTTCACTTTAAAAAATCAAAGTAGCCTATTCTGCCTCCTTGAGTTCGACCCAGGTACACTTACATGGCTAAACAAAAAGTGTAAGGTTTTTTTAAACCAATCTTTGTTTGATGTAAAAGCTTGGGTCTCTTTGCAGTTCTCTACACCGACAACCCAAATACTTAAAATTGCAATCGGATCTGAGCCCCATCAAAATGGCGTCGTTGCCAGGGAGGCATTAGTGTTATTTTGATTTTTTTACATATTTTGTGATTTTATTTTCTCTCTTCTTATTTTTTGTAGTTTTTACTCGATTTTTCTTATGGTTTTTTTCTCGAGTCTTTTATCGATCGTCTTTAGCCGCTAACTAATTGTTGCAGGGCCTGCAAGATCAGCCTATTTCTTAGGAACCCGAGTCAGTTGAGAGACCAGAGGTCGATTCCTTCTTTACGAATCGGCTACAGAGGGCAATATTGATTAGTGTAATTTTGTAAAAGAGAGAGAAAGTTATATTGAACTTTAGTAGAAGGGGTCCACTAAGGACATCCTGACTTATACCTTCCCTCCATTTTTTTTCGGGGTCTGATTCGTCGAGTACCGTGTATTCGGGGGATCAGGGCACCCACCGCGGTTTTCTCACATCGACGATTTTTTCGTGGCTTTTTCGAGGATGGGTGCTTGATTAGGAGTTTTCTTTTATTCTATCTGATTGCGCTTACATAGTTAGTCTTAGGACTTGCAACCTAGGTGCATGATTTTAGGATTTTTTAAAAAAAGAAAGAAAATAAAAAAATCGGTTGACGTTTGTCTGAAAAAACTCAAAAAATATAAAACCCAAAAATAAAATCGGGAGTGCTAATGTATCTGATCTAAAATAAACGTAAGGTTCATTTGTTTTGGGAGAGTAATCCCCGCACATTTTTTTTCAGAGTGCGCGAGTGAGAGACGACCCTTAAATATATAACCCATTTTCTTTCAAAATACTACTTAGTCTATACACCTGACCACCGCTTTTCAGTGGGTACGCTTGGGTAGCCGAAAACGGTCCGAGTTTACTTAGCAGAGTGGGGGGTTTAGAGGACACCGCGTAAGGCTCCGTTCTCAAGCAACACGGGTAGCCGGCAACGGTCCGTACTTAATCTCATATTGGCTGAGAGCAAATGGTTTCTGTAAGGACTCAGGACAATATTGCAGGGAAAAATCAGGCACCTATTACGTCATGTAATTGATTATACTTGCTTGCTAATTACAACCTAAAACCAATAAGATAAAAGACCAAACTCTTACGGTCATCATCAGGTTGTGTTGGTGAAAATGAGGTTTGCTTTGTGTTTGCTTGCAGGGCGTGAGTTACCACGACTTTACACATTTTTCCCTCTCTCTTGAATCGCAAATCGTGTTCTCTCGATCATTCTCTTAATATCGAAGATGACATCTCGACGACTTTTCTGTTCAGACTCCGTGAGCTTTCGACCGTCCACCTTCATTCGTACATCTTCACAAGCTTAGGATGACTCTCTTCCCAAGCTGGTCCCATATGATATCGAGGAGAGTCAGACCTAGACTCTCTCGCCTCCCGGACAGACTATTGAGGCAGACCCTTGTCTCAATACATCATCGTTATCTCCAGCTGATTTTTCACTGAGTTCTTACGAGAGATTTTCTTTTCCAGAAGATTTGAAGCAGATGGCTTGCGGCAAAGGACGAGCAGACGAGAGGCTACCAGCTGAGGAGCATCATGACGGAAGACCGGATCCAGCCGCAGATGTTACGATAGGGATTCTTGACACTCTCCAACAGATGAATATCCAGATTCAAGAACAATTTAGAACTCAGAATGAGTTGCGGGCTGAGATAGTCATGCTGCAAGCAGGGGTTGGGAACCATTTACCACCTGTAGTAGTTCCTGCTACTTTATGGGAAGAGTATGACTCGGGCATGAGAACGCTCCATCATTGGATTCAGCTACCGCCGAATCAAGGGCCATACGAATTGAGGTCGTCCTTCATCTCATTGCTTCCCAAGTTTTACGGAAATGCTACAGAGGAGTCGTTTACCTTTCTATGCAATTCGAGATGATTTGTGGTACGGCTAGTTATCCAGGAGTTACGTAGGAGGTTGTTTGCCTCAAAGCTTTTCCCTTTGCCTTAGCCGATAAGGCGCTCTACTGGTTGAGTTACCTAGGAAGGGAAATTTCTACATGTGACGATCTGAAGTCCACATTCCTGCGTAAGTATTTTCCTCTAGGGAGGACGAACATGATGAGGAGTCAAATCTCCAATTTTACACAGCATCCGCATGAGTCTTTCTACGAGGCATGGGATAGATTCAAAGAGCTTACGGAGAGATGCCCGCATCATGAGATACCAATGAAGGTATTCGTATAGAATTATTTCAGAGGACTCCAGCTGCGCATCTAGGGCTAGTGAGTGCCACATGTGGCGGAAGCTATTTGAACAAGGATGTCGAGTCAGTCTGGGCCATCTTTGAAGGGATGACAGAGAAGTCGAGAGTCGTCGACCCTAATCGGGCATTCGAGAAAGCCCCTCAGCCACCACATCACCGAGAGCATTATAAGGTAGCTAACATATCATAGTTCGAATCCAACACCAACATGGGCTTTATTAGCGAGAAATTAACGTTGGTAGATGTGATTCAAAAACAAGTTCAGGACTTACAACCGCTGCGAGAGTTGGAGAAACTGTCATCTCTACCTCAGCAGCTGAGTGATCTTTCGAAGAAGGTTTCAGAGCTTCAACTTCAGTACTAGCAGAGCCAATCTTCTTCGACCACACAACCTACACGGAGGATCTTACCCGCTCCACCCACCCGCCAGATTCATTATGTACAGAGCGAGCCAGAGACTCCACAGATTGATTGGCATGAGGATCAATCTCATGCCAATCTTGGCCAGATCACCAGTGCTGCAGATATGGATGTTGAGTCTCAAGCCACTCTTGAGATCAACGGGATTTGGTATACTCTGATTCAGCAACCGAGTATACCGCATCATCATCATCAGCAGCAGTATAGCCAACCGCAGCATGGACGTCCACACTTCCAGCACTGACAAAACTTCACGCAGCAACAATCTCCCCAGCATGTTTATCAGAGACTACAATCATACCAGTATCCTGCTAACCATTCACAGTCATATCTTTATCAGCAACCACAACAATCTTCCTCCACACTCCAGAGATTCTCCCAGCCTTCCACCTCTCAGCAATACACGCTAAGGCAGGAGAGGGGAGCAAGCCAGGGTCACCACACCGAATCTGAGATGAATTCATAGGTCCAGGCACTAAATCAAATCATGGATATGTTGAGTACGCTCCAAATTGCGCATAAGACAGATGGAGCAGGTTAACTGTTGTCAGGATGAGTTAACCGCACCGAAGACCACTCTTCCAGCCCAGCCTCAGATGAATCCGAATAATAAGAGGAGGCATCTAGATCAGGTAGACAACACTACAAGTACGATTTCTTTTCCTGAATTTTTATCTAACTTCATTCGTCTTAGGAGCGATAGATCGCCACGAGCACCTGCTGGAGTAGAATAGCGGCACTTGATGAGGATCATGAACAAATCCATGAACAACCAGATTCTGATGTTGAGGAGGAGAACCAACACATTGATGAGGACTATCACGAAGATAAAAGAGAAGGGAGCGATGCCGAAACAATTGACATGGACAATGACGATTCAGACGATGATATCACGCCAGACCATGCAGATACTCCTAACAAAACAATGTCTTCCCCTATTTTAGAGAGTTCTGTACATAATTATGAAAATCTCGATGTACATGCTGATTCTGAATTGAATAATAAATATGATTTTCTCATTCCTAACATTGTCCCTTTTCCTGATGCTTTGTTCGGGAAAGGAAAGAAAAACACCAAAAAGAATGTTGTCATCCCAAAAACCGAGCATTTACTGAAAGATCACATCTTTTTTAAGATCCCGCTTCACGATGCCTTGGATCATTTTCCTACGCTTAAGAATCAATTAAAAAACCGATGCACCACGTGTAGGAAAAAGAGATCCCGTACGGAGAAACATGTTTTGACCAAGGATACATCTTGTGCTATTCAGAATAAGTTACCAAAGAAGAAGAAGGGCTCGTGTGCACATTATGTCAGATGCGAGATCGCAAATGCCGAATTCGATCGTACTCTTTTAGATAACGGTTCCTCCATGAATTTGATACCATCTTCCTTACTCGACAAGCTTGAGTTAGGTCCTCTTTACAAATCCCACACGATCCTTCAGTTTGCTGATAGATCCGTAAAGAGACCTAAGGGTGTATTAAGGAACATTATCGTAACCGTGCAGGGTCTGCAATTCCCAGTGGACTTTACTGTCCTAGACATGGACTGCCCTACACAGTTACACCTTACCCCGATTATTCTCGGAGGCCTTTCTTAGAAACCACGAAGGCTCTCTTCGATTATGATACAGGGAAGGTATCTTTTCACGTCGAGGGAGAGAAGGTACATATAGAGATGACGAGAGATTCAAGCATATCTAGTGATGCATCTTCTGATTTCTTGAGTTCTTTAGCCGCCTGCGATTACATGGATGAGGTCCGTCTTGATAACCTCGAAAGATATCAAGTAGAGGCCCAAGAGTGCTTAACAGAGGACGGGTCCGAGATTACAATTGGCGATTCTTCGGAAGGTACATTATATTTCAGTATGGATGATGAGAAGCAAAGGGATCATCTTCTGAGGAGTTTATTGCAGACCTTTTAGATTCAGAGACTTTACACGATTCCTCCACTTCAGATGATCTAGAGATAGAATTTCATTTAGCTGATTTGTTTTCCTCTGGTCATTTTGAGAATGAGCATAGTAGCGAGTCGGATGATGTTTTGAACATCTTCTGTAGTCCGACTCTAGAGCACACTGAGATGGTGGATAACCAGATTGCATACAAATCCACAACCAATACAGATCCCAATACACATATAGATGAGCTTTCAGCAGAGCCAGAATCCACCTTACCATAATTAAAGACATTGCCACCAAATATGAAGTATGCTTTCCTTGCGGGTCCACATCGATAGTTTCCGGTCATTATCAGTTCATCTTTGACCGACGAACAAGAATCTCGTCTGATGGAGGTTCTAGAAGGAAACCACAAGGCTATTGGGTGGACTGTTTCTGATCTCCGTGGGATTAATCCTGCTTTGTGTTCTCATCATATATATCTCGATAATGACAACAAACCTTCCAGAGAATTTCAGCGTAGGTTGAATCCGGTCTCACAAGAGGTTGTCAAGAAAGAGATTACGAAATGGTGCGACGCATGCTTCATTTATCCCATCTCCAACTCTGAATGTGTCAGCTCATTACATGTTGTCCTAAAGAAGTCGGGAATTTAGATGATTAAGAATGAGAGTGGAGAGGAGATTTCAAAGAGAGTAACCACATCGTGGCGGGTGTGCGTTGATTACAGGAAATTGAACGTCACGACGAAGAAGGACCACTTCCCTTTGCCTTTTTTAGACCAGGTCATAGAACGGTTGGCAGAGAAGGAGTACTTCTGTTTCCTCGATGGTTACTCCAGATACAACCAGGTAACAATAGCTCCTGAAGACTAGAAGAAAACCACTTTCACATGTTCGTTCGACACGTATACCTTTAGACGGATGCCCTTTGGACTGTGCAACGCTCCTGCTACTTTCCAGAGGTGTATGCTTGCTATTTTTGCGGACATGGTTGGTGATTTTTTAGAGGTTTTTATTGATGATTTTTCGATCTATGGTGAGTCCTTTGACAGCTGTTTAAGGCACCTACACCAGGTTCTTCGGAAATGTTGTGAGGTAGATCTCGTCCTGTCTTGAGAAAAGAGCCATTTTATGGTTACACACAGGATCGTGTTGGGGCAGGTCATCTCCCAGCGAGGTATGGAGGTTGACCCTGCCAAGGTGGATGTCATCAAGTGCCTCGAACCACCATCAACATCAAGCAGTTATGGTCATTTCTCGGGCATGTCGGTTTTTACCGACGGTTTATCCAAGATTTCTCCAAGATTGCCCGACCGTTAACTGAATTATTAGGCAAAGACATCGAGTTCTTGTCAGATGATAAATTTCGTAATGCCTTCCTCGCATTAAAAGAAAATATTATTAGTGCTCCTGTCCTACAGCCGCCTGATTGGTCTCTACCCTTCGAGACCATGCTGGATGCTTCATACTTTGCGATCGGGGTAATATTAGGACAGAGGAGGAATGGACTTCTTGTTGCTATCCATTATGCCAGCAGAAATTTAGATGATGCTCAACGTACTTACACACTGATGGAAAAGGAGATGTTGGTAGTGGTGTTCGCTTTACATAATTCAGATCTTATCTTCTTAACTCCAAAATCACAATCTACACAGATCATTCAACTATCCGATTTTTGATGGAAAAGAAGGATGCCAAGGCACGCCTTCTTAGATGGATTCTCTTACTTCAGGAATTCGATTTAGGCATTAGAGACAAATCTGGGGTAAAGAATGTGGTAGTTAATCACCTCTCCCGATTACAGATAAAACAACCTTCATATGAGTACACGCCAGAGATTACAGAAAGATTTCCCGACAAAAGCATCTTTGCAATTACCGAACTTCCATGGTATGTAGATATAGTGAATTTTCTGGTTACATAGAAAATTCCTCAGAGTTGGCCAAAGAATCGAGTTGATAGATTAGTTTCTGAGGCACGATACTACCACTGGGAGGATCCGATTCTTTTTTGTGAAGGACTGGATTGTGTTTACAGGCGTTGTATTCCTCAGAAGAAATATAATAGTTTCATGTCCTCACTTTGTGTCATTCTTTAGAGGTAGGGGGACATCACTAAGGGAAGAGGACAACGCAGAAGGTACTTCAGAGCGGATTATGATGGCCAACTCTTACTAGAGATTCTTGTACATTCGTAAAGAGTTGCCCGGATTGTCAGAAAGCAGTAGGAACAGTCAGTGCTAGAGATGCAATGCCGATGCAACCCGCCATTATTTGCAAGATCTTTGACGCTTGGGGCATAGATTTCATGGGACTGTTCCCTTCCAGCAACGGCTTTGAGTACATTCTTCTCGCTGTAGATTATGTTAGTAGATGGGTGGAGGCTATACCCACACGAACCGCAGACAGTAAGATAGTTTGCAAGTTCCTAAGGGAACACATTATTTCATGGTTCGGGATTCCACGTATTCTTGTTTCAGATGGGGGCAACCATTTCATTAATAAGGAGGTCAAAAAGCTAGTGAAGCAATATGGCATTGATCACAGAGTAGCTTCTCCTTACCACCCACAGATGAATGGCATGGCTGAAGTTTCAAATAGGGAGGTGAAATCAATTCTCCAAAAATTAGTATGACCGGCTAGGAAGAACTGGTCGCAACTTCTAGATCAGGTTCTTTGAGCATATCGTACTGCATATAAAACTCCCTTAGGTACTTTACCATTCAGACTGGTTTATGGAAAGCCATGCCATTTGCCCGTAGAGATCATGCACAAATCTGAATGGGCTATTCGAGAAATTTTACTTGATGCACATAAAGCAAGAGCCAAGAGAAAGATGGATCTGAATGAGTGATGAAGCCAAATTTCATCATCTTTATTCTATTATTTTGGCATCAAAAACCCTAGCAAATGCGTGTAAATAGCATTAAATCCATCATCTTAGCATTCATGCATGTGCATCCAAATAGTGTATAAAATATTGTATTTAAAGCCAAAATTATAGAATAAATAAAATAAAAGAAAAAGAATAAAATATTGTAAATATTTTATGACCCAAACCCCCGAGACCTAGGCATCTAGATGAATAGGTCGACAAGGAATAAAGTAGGGGGAGATAAGGGCCAGATACCTATTCTTTTTAATTCATTCTTTATTCATTTTGGGACCCATTTTTGGTTCCACTTTTTATACATCAAATAAAGAAACTTTGTACATGAAAGTTGTAGATAATTAAATAAATAAAAATACAAAATTGATTTCACTGAAAAATAATACACAGATAAAAAGTTATAGTCTGAATAAGATTTCAAAACTCCAACTTCCCAGACATGTATTTTGCAAATAAAAACTCGAAATGTACCAAACTCAACTTTAATTGTATATAGATTAAAATAATCTATTTAATGGAGGTGGTTTTGTATTTTTCGAAGTTACGGTTTGAAAGTTGAGTTTTGGACCCTACTTGTATACTTGTACAGATTAAAATATTCAATTTATTTATCATTCATTATTTTGATACTTTTATATTTTTATAATTCTATAAATATTACTTATAATATATTTGTATATTAAAATCAGAGTAAAAATACAAAAGAAATGCAAAATAAAATACTTGTAATATAATACATAGGTATAATACCTATATACATACTTATAGTATTCATACTTATATTTTATTAAGTGTATAAAATACATGAGAAAAATAAAATAAAAATATAATTAAGTGTATAAAAGTATTTTATAATTATATAAAATATAAATAAAAATAAATAAATAAAAATCACAAAATAAAAATAAAAGAATAAAATATATAGACATTATACCTATAAAGGGTATAAACGTAAACTTGTAAAAATATACTCCTAAAAATAATTAAAAATCACTATAAAATACTTTATAAAATAATAAGCAATTTTCATTTAATAACTTAAAATTAAATAAGTCATTTTCTATTTTTAAACGAATTAATAAAACATTTTCCCAGGGTTTTTCCTGGTTGGTCCACGTGGACCAACCAGGAGGGTCCGAGAGTTGACCGCGGGTCAACTCTCTGACCTGCCCTCTGTGGCTGTGTCAGAATGGTTTTTGGTCCGTTTTCTTGATTTTTTTCGAGGGCCGTACGTTCCTCGTTTCGTGTCAAAGTCTTCTTGACTTTTGTTCGTCGTTGATCGAGGATGCTCGCCCATATCTTCCCTTGGGCTTTGAATCATCACATCACTCGATGCAACTCGATTTGCGAGACCACTCGATCACCATTCAAAATACTCCTCTTCTCTTCCATTCGATCCTTGAACCACTCCACAGCCTAGCTTAGACATCCGAGTTATAGCTGCGGATCTCCGGTGACAGGGGAGCACTCCCAGCTCTTTGTTGAGGTATGGCGACGCTAGGAGTCGGCTTCCATCCCACCTTCGGCCACCTTGGCCGTGAGGTCCCATATCGCCCTTCCTAGGCTTGATGTCTCTATTTCTACTCCATTTTCTTCCATTTCCGCTTTGCTTTACTAGCTGTAGCTTGTAGTTGTAACTTTGTGCTTTCCATTATGTGACGCACCCACTTCTGTAGCCTACATTAGGAATCAACTCCTCGCCGGATCTCTCGAGCTCCGACCACCGTCAACCAAGCCCAAACTACCATCAACCCCCCCTTCTGCCAGCCTGGGACCTTTCTTTATTTGTCTTGATCTCAACTTGCAGGTACCAGGTGCCGCTATCCCCTTTGGGGGTCGGATTTTTGTCTAAAAACCATCTCCAGGTCGGCTTGAGAAGCTAAGATCTCCTGGGCACCTTCACCGGTCTCCAGCCATTTTTGAAGCCCCTGGAAGGTGCGAAGCTATTGCAGGAATGAGGAACGAGTGTCGTCGGGCGTGAAGGTGGCTGGAGCGGCACATAACAGTGAATCAAACCTCGTCGGAGGGAGTCTCTTCAGGAGTCAGGGATTGATTTCATGGGCCCATTTCCTAAGAGTCAGGGATTTGAGCACATTTCATTGTTGATTATGTTAGCCATTGGGTTGAGTCCATCCCCGCCCGAGCCGTAGATGCTAAAATCGTGTGTAATTTTTTGAGGAAAAATATCATTTCACGGTTCGGAGTACCTAGAGTTCTGATTTCAGACGGGGGGTCTCATTTCATTAATGATAAAGTCAGGGCCCTTGCAGACGAGTTCGACATTGACCACCGTGTTGCCATGCCATACCACCCTCAGACTAATGGTCTCGCCGAAGTATCGAACAGGGAGATCAAGACGATCTTACAGAAGGTTGTCCGCCCAGACCGTAAGGATTGGTCATAGCTTTTGGACTCGGTCTTGTGGGCCTATCGGACCTCCTTCAAGAATCCATTAGGGACATCTCCTTTTCGTCTCGTTTATGGCAAGCCGTGCCATTTGCCAGTGGAAATCAAGCACAAATCATTTTGGGCAGTCACTGAGTTACTGTTAGATCCAGAGAGTGTAGGAGAGCAGAGGAGAGTAGAGTTGGCAGCCCTGGAGGAATTGAGAGATACAACCTTTTATAGCAGCCTACAGTACAAGGAGAAAGTGAAGACATGGCATGATTCTCATATCAGCCATAAACAATTTGAGCCTGATCAACGTGTATGGTTGTTTGATTCCAGGTTGAAATTATTTCCAGGGAAGTTACAGAGCAAGTGGAAAGGTCCTTATGTGGTCAGGAAGGTACATGACAATGGCAGTATTGACATATCCGAACCGTCATCTTCCTCTACCTTCCGTGTCAACGGTCAGTGCCTGAAGCTATATCTAGATCATAATCCACCGACCGTTGAAGTTGCCCCCATTCTTCTGGTATGAGATGTGTTCTTTGACTCCGATCATTTGCATCTCGTACATGGTTATCACTTCCACCTTCCGCTGTATAGATCCATCTGTTGATATCTTTTCTTCTTTTCCTCTTCTATCTCCTGTATCTATCAAAAAGGTGTCGCCCCTTGTAGACAGTTTTCTATACGTAGGACATACTTTGTCCTAAGTATAGGGGGTGTGCACCCCGAGTGATTCTATTCTTTTCGATCCTCTCCATTGTCTCCTCTTCTTGTCTATACTTAGGGATATCTTACCCTAAGTATAGGGGGAGACAATCTGAGTACGATCTATTCATTCCCACCCTTGACTCTCCCTGCTTAGTGTACAGTCTGCTATACTTAGGATTATTTGCTCCTAAGTATAGGGGGGACGGTCGACTTCTCATTCATTTGTTCATTCATCTCTTATTTATTTATTATTTAGACTTGTCTATACTTAGTACGAGTTCTGTTTTCTCTTTTCTTCTCCGATCTATGGGGACATAGCTCAAGCTAAGTATAGGGGGGTCGTATATACTGCATATATACTTTATCCATAACTCGTACTTTCGTATTTTCTTAATAATATGGCTAATAATTCTTTAAAATTCATTAAAAACCTTAATAAAAAGATGTGATTATTCCTCATGTTCTTTTTATACCTACTGATTAATAAATCAGGTGAAAATATTTTATTGCAAAATGTTTGAAAAATAGTTTGAAAATCTTTTTGAAAAATCTTTTGAAAACTATTTGGAAAACATTCTGTGTTACATGTTTTCAACCTTTGTAAAACTATTTTGATTGTGAAATTATTTTCTTTTTGTGAAATAAAATATTTGAAAAATGATTTGCAAATAGTTTGAAAAATGGTTGCAAAAGTATTCGAGAAATCTATATATACTGTTTGGAAGACCTTTGCAAAATGATTTTCAAATGTGTGTACATGCTTGTAAAAACTGTTTCTAAAAAATATTTTGGACTATAGTTTTCAAAATTGTTTGAAAAACCTGTGTCAAATAAGTTTGAGGAATACATACATCACACCAAAATCCACTATATATTTACTTATAAAATTGACCACTTACCCTGTAAATTCTTAAAATCCACTTCTTGTATATATAAGAAGCACTCCCGTGTAAATATTTGTACCTAGTTTTTGGCCAAAACCTTTTGTTTTCAAAAATCTCAGAAAAATTTGCAAAAATTAAAATCCAAAAACATCTGAAAAACTTTTTCAAAAATACAAAAAATGCATATGCATCATCTTTTCAAAAATCCATAAAAAGTTCAAAATCATTGAAAATTGCATCATAAAAACTTTTTCTGCATAACATTGCATAGCATGAGCATTTTTCGGATTGAGTTTGATAGTTGAACGAGTCTAAGTAAAATCCGAAGATTGGAGCTTGGTTGGACCTTTAAATCTACCTAATTAACAGGAACCTTATAGGAACTGGAATTGAGGTACTTCAGGTTTAGTTGACATAATTCTTTGAGGATCACGGGGCTTGGTTCAATGGATTCTTGACTGCCTAAGTAGAGTATTTCGGAGCACACGCAAGACTCTTGTTGATAATGACCTAACTTGGACACTTTCACCTTTTACATGGCTCAACTCAGTTGGAGTGGTGAGGGGTTTGGATTTGCCGGTATGAGACGTACACAGGTGGAAACACATGTCCTCCTCTAGGGAGGGAAGTGCGCCCCAACCCGTCCAGTAATGATGAGTTTCGAGGATAGGAGATCGTGGGTTGCAATAAAGCTTCAAAAGAGGGATAGTCTACTGGCTCAAGAGGAAAAATTCCCTATGTAAATGCTGCTGTTTATAGTATTCAAAAAAATGCAAAAAGCAAAAACTCCAAAAAAGTGGACAGACTTGTACAAAAATAGAAATGCCTGCCGGAGTGTACATATGTTGTAAAGTCAAATAAGCAAGCTTGAGCTTCAAAGTCAAATCATGTGAGCCTGCTGCTGGATGACTTGACTACACTGGTCTTGCATCCTAGGATAGGTAGCTACACTGGCTACCATCCATTCTTCTCTTCACCCCTCCTCTTGAGCTGGTTGCCACTTGAACTTAGAAGGGAATATCCTGCTCCTTGAGGGATGGAAGTTGGATTGGGGAATCATTGGGTTGTCATAATGGAGAAGTCAGTCTCTTTGTCATTTCAGTTGGGGAGAGCCACTATCACTTACACTGTACGAGTCAGATTCATAGTCGTAAGGGTTTGCGTATGAGTTGAGATATTTCTGACCTGGCTATTGAGGAGACTTGAGCAGAGTCTTGGGATTCTCAGGGACTGTTGGATTTCAAATCCGGTTCTCATTAAGGTTCCGCCCGCACTAAAATTCCAAAGGTCTAACTTAAGCTCCAAACTTTGATTTTGTGAAGACAAGTTTGATAATTAAACTAAATCCACTTTCTTCTTTTTCTTTTCTTTTCTTTTCTTTCTACACTTATTGCATAAGTGTTTGCTAGGGACTAGCAAAGGTAAAGTACAGGGGGATGATGAAGCCACATTTCATCATCTTTATTCTATCATTTTGGCATAAAAAACCCTAGCAAATGCGTGTAAATAGCATTAAATCCATCATCTTAGCATTCATGCATGTGCATCCAAATAGTGCATAAAATACTGTATTTAAAGCAAAAATTATAGAATAAATAAAATAAAAAGAATAAAATATTGTAAATATTTTATGACCCAAACCCTCGAGACCTAGGCATCTAGATGAATAGGTCGACAAGGAATAAAGTAGGGGGAGATAAGGGCCAGATACCTATTCTTTTTAATTCATTCTTTATTCATTTTGGGACCCATTTTTGGTTCCATTTTTTATACATCAAACAAAGAAACTTTGTACATGAAAGTTGTAGATAATTAAATAAATAAAAATACAAAATTGATTTCACTGAAAAATAATGCACAGATAAAAAGTTATGGTTTGAATAAGATTTCAAAACTCCAACTTTCCAAACCTGTATCTTGCAAATAAAAACTCGAAATGTACTAAACTCACCTTTAATTGTATATAACTTAAAATAATCTATTTAATGGAGGTGGTTTTGTATTTTTCGGAATTACGGTTTGAAAATTGACTTTTGGACCCTACTTGTATACTTGTACAGATTAAAATATTCAATTTATTTATCATTCATTATTTTGATACCTTTATATTTTTAGAATTCTGTAAGTATTACTTATAATATATTTGTATATTAAAATCAGAGTAAAAATACAAAAGAAATGCAAAATAAAATAATTGTAATATAATACATAGGTGTAATACCTATATACATACTTATAGTATTCATACTTATATTTTATTAAGTGTATAAAATACATGAGAAAAATAAAATAAAAATATAATTAAGTGTATAAAAGTATTCTATAATTATATAAAATAATAAATAAAAACAAATAAATTAAAATCACAAAATAAAAATAAAAAATAAAAAATATAGCTATTATACCTATAAAGGGTATAAACGTAAACTTGTAAAAATATACTTCCAAAAAATAGTTAAAAATCACTATAAAATACTTTATAAAATTACAAACATTTTTATTTTATAACCTAAAAATAATAATATAATTTACTATTTTTAAAGTTATTTTTAAATCTTTTTTTAGAATCTTTTTCCTGGTTGGTCCACGTGGACCAACCAGGAGGCAGTCACAGTTGACCTCGGTCAACTGTCTGCCCTAGGTTCTGTAGCCTCTGCCAGCCTCGTTTTTGACCCGCTTCTGCGGATTTCTTGAGGCTAAATCTTTCATCTTTTGGTGTTGCATCCTTCTGCAACATTGCTCCTTGACCATCCAGCATACCCGCCCATGTGCATCCTCAGGCCTGGATCAAAGATTCTCTCGATACGCCTCGTCCTTTGGAGCTCCCCAGTCACTGAGTCAAACACCTTATAACCAAACCTCCGATTTTCTTTTGAATTTTGAACCCCATTCTTTGGTCCTTCAACCCCAATTCAATCCGCCTTGGCTCCCTGGAGGTGACAGCTCCAGCTGGGTGTCTTCAAGGCGGCGAAGCGACGAGATCTTGGGCGTTCCAGCTCACCTCCGGCCACGTGCTGTCAAGGTACCTTTAACCTCGGGCCCCTGTCCCTTGAGGTGTTTGTTTCCCCTTATTTTTCTCGCTTTCATCGCGCCATAGCTTTAGGATCAAAAACCCTCTACAAATCATCACGTTCATCGATCAAATCGCATCTCAAATCCACCTCGCCGGAGCGCATCTCCGGCCACTCACCGTCGTACTACCCCTCGCCGCCATTCATCCTCCACGGAGTCCAGGCATTTTGCCATGGACTCTATCATCTTTTTCCTACAGGTTTTCGCGAACAAGAGCTGGAGGCTCATTTTGCGTGCTGCCGGAGATACCTGGAGCCACATTGCTCCTCCGCCTCTGTCAGCATTCTCTGGTCCACGCCGGAGCTTTTGGGAACCTCCAGCATCTAGAGGACCCCTGCAGGAAGCATCCGGACCATTTTGAGGCACATAGGACCGTCGGATAGGAGAGCCATCATCGGAGGAAGGTCGCCATGGCGGACCTTCTTCCCTGTTCGTCCACCACTCGCCTCTGCCGTCGGATCATCAAGGACCCCCAGGCGTAGCAGGAGCCATCCGATCTGCGCACCCACAGCTGTCCATCGTCGAAAAGATCATCTAATCTCGGCCGAGGGATGACGATGGGGGCATCGTGCGCCCTGAAGCCGACACGTGGATAAGTGGGAGTGATCCCACCGTCCACCAGTGCGCAAGGGAGGGTATTTTGCACAACTTCCCCTTCCGATTTTTGTATTTTATATTAAGTACTTAAACTTTCGTCGGCCGTTGTATATTTTTGTGACATTTGCATATTTACCCTTGGCCCTTTGTAATATTGCGTTCCAGTCCACGCCACGTCACCTCACATGATTGGTACACGTGAGGTGCGAGCTTTTTGCGAGGAACTCCTGCAGGGTTTATGTATTTATCTTTAGTCCAGGGATTTTTGAATTGTGTAAAAGTTTTGGAAATATTGCAACTTAGCCCCTGAGGTTTTGAAAATTACAATTGGGTCCTTCCCAGGCGTGTGCAAGTCACATGTTTTGGTGGGTATTTTGCACATGTACCCTTGCGGGTTTGGATATTTTTGCAGTTGGTCCATTAAATGCAATATTAAATTATAAATTTTGTGTAAAAATTGCAACTGTGCCCCTGGATGTTTGTGTATTTGCACTTATACCCCTGCCAAGCTTAGTTATTTTTGTGTGCTTTGTCTTATTTATCTCACGCATCTTATTAACTCCAAAAATTACCAAAAAAATATCATAGCTTCTTGTTAACTTGCTCATTCATGCCATAATTTTGCATTGCATTTTTGTTGCATTTTCATATTTATTAAAAATAAAAACATGCATTTTTCCTACTGTTTGCATTAGAAAATCCATAAAAATTATAAAAACATTTTGAAAAATTCCAAAAAAAATATAGTTTATGTATCTTATCATATTTTAGTGTCAGTCCAAAAATCACTAAAAATTTCAAAAGAAAAACCTTAAAAATTAGAAAACACCAAAAAATTCAAAAAAATCTAAAAAAATCCTAGAAAATTCCTAAAAATATAAACTCAGGTTCTGTAGCTTTTCTATTCTATTGTCTTTTATTTAAAATTAATTTGGGAAAATTTTGTGGCTGTTTGATATTTTCATTCCCACATTAATTTCGGCAAGCAAGTTTGTTCACTGTTTCCTTATATCCTTGATTTTAAAAATACCAAAAACACTTAGAAAAACCCCCCAAAAATCACAAAAATAGTAAAAATTATAAAAAGACCAAAAATATTTTATTCCCTGATTTTTGACTATTTTTGCCTATTTTTATAAATACTTTATCCTCTCCTTCCTTATATTGTATATATATATATATCCTATTATTGAAGAAGAAAATTCAAAAATATAAAAGATAAAAAGAAAAATATAAAATCAGAAAATCAAAAACCAAAATACAAAATTAAAAATTTAAAATAAAAATGAAAAAAATATAAAATTAAAAACTCACAAAAACATTTGCATTGCATTTTGTAGACAATACATCACCTTCACGCGCGCGCGCGCGCACACACACACACACATACACTTGTTGATCTATCCTGCCTTGCTCCCTGTGTTCGAACTCTCTACATACTTACACCTATACATTATTTATGTAGAGTTAAAAATAAATTTGACTCCACATTTGTTTGTCATTGTTTGATATTTGATTGTGGGTTCATTGTTGATTAAATACGAGATTCATTGAGGGTCGCCACAGCGACACGGTTGTCTCCGCCTTGTGAGAGACATTAGACCCCTTGAATTCTGTGTTTATCAATGAGATGGTAGAGATTTGAAATCAAGCATACGAGAACACTCTCATTTATAAGGACAAAGTGAAGAAATGGCACGACAGACATATTCGGCACAAGCTCTTTGTCCCTGGGCAGAAAGTCTGGTTGTTCAATGCAAGATTAAGAATTTTTCCTGGCAAATTAAAAAGCAAGTGGGAAGGACCTTACATAGTGAGAATGGTTCACAACAATGGAAGTATAGCAATATCAGATGAGTCACCTGGTGTAGAACCGTTCGTGGTTAACGGGCAGATGCTGAAGCACTTTGTAGAGACTACTGATCATCTGGCCCGTATTAAAGTGATCTATTTTGTACAGGACTCATGATCATTCTTTCACTTCATCTCATCCTGTACAAAGACTTTTGCGCCATTCGATTTATGGAAATCCACAACTCTTGTATATCCTTGTAGACCACAATCGTCCCCATTTTTGCTCGTCTTTTATGCTTAGGATACCAGATCCTAAGTATAGGGGGGACTGATTTCCCGTTGATTCATGTTTTCTATTTTGTTCTATCCATTTTGTATATCCATTCTTTTTCACAAATCACTAATCCCTGATTTTTGGATACATTCTTTTATATACTTAGGATGCCTTATCCTAAGTATAGGGGGACCGAGTGATTTCAATGATCTCGTATTCTTTATTCCTTTTGATATTTCATTATATATTCTTTTCACTCAGTCATCCCATTTTTGCTCTCCCGTTATACTTACGATTACCTGATCGTAAGTATAGGGGGAGGGTTGACTGACTTGTTTTCTTATATTCTTTTTCACCCACTTTTATTTAGCACGAGTTATGTCCTCCTTTTTCTCTTTTGACGCTATGAGGACATAGCTCAAGCTAAGTATAGGGGGTGCGTATATATTGTATATATACTTTTGTCCATAACTCGTACTTTTATGTATTTTCTATATCTATAAAATCCATAAAAAGTGGGCGAGGGTTAATTTAAAATCCATCTATACATATATCTATTACTTATAAAATCCTTGTAAATAAGTAAAATATGTTTAAAAATTTGTATTTAAAATCTGTAATTAAAATTAGTATTTAAAATTTGCATAATAATTATTTAAAATCCCATCTATTAAAACATGTGTAAAAATCATGTAATCATTGTAGAATTCTCTGTAGATAAAATCTGTAACATACATTAGATACTTAACTCTAATAAAATATCTTGTAAAATTCGTGTATAAAGAAAAAAACTTGTTAATAAAAATAAGAAAATCCATAAAAATACAAATTCATAAAAGTCATAAAAATTACAAAAACCTTAAAATCCATAAAAATGAGTAAAATTCAGAAAATAAACTTCACAAAAACATGGTTGCATTTGCATTCGCATTTTTCAGAATAAGTTTAATTTCTGGAACTAATGACTGAGTCTAGTCTAAAGGATGGAGCTTGATCCCAGCCTTTAACTTTCATTATAAGGAGCCTAGTTAGGATCTGGAATTTAGACTCTTCAGGTCTTTTGACTTAAAATCTTTGGGTTCCGTAAGACTATATTTGGGAAATCAATTCATATGTGCTTAAGTAGACCATTTGGTGTCATCCGTACAACTCTGCACCAGTGAACCAATCTTGAACACATGCGCTCTGCACTTAGCTCGACTTGCATGGAGTTGTGAAGGGCAGTATATCTTGGTAGTGCATTTCTATCCTTGTCTTTGCGGCATTGAGGTCTAAAGACGAGAGAGATTGGGGTTGCGATCCTCGCTTCGGATGAGGAAAGGATCTGCTGACACAATTTTTCTAAGACCTCAAAAAATGGACGGAACAAAAGATGCTATATCCGTTGAGGCACAAAGAGATGAATGCAGTGCAAGAAAATTACAAAGTCAAATCAAAGAAGAAGCCACCAAATATAAATATGACCACAATGGTCCAAGCTTCCACCAAAAATGCCTGCACATCTTAGTGGAGACTTAGCTACACCGGTTGAGCTTCACAAGGAGATGCATCTACATTGGTCACACTCCACTTCTTTTCTCACTCTTCTACTTTCTCTCTATATTCGATTGTGGACATAGCACGAACTGACCTCAGAAGGGAATACCTCCCTCCCCGAGGAAAGAGTAGCTGGATGAGGAAGTAATAGAAGTGTATAGTCGGGATGGACGGTTTCTTCGTTTCTTTAAGCAAGAAGAGCTAAATCAATTCACACACTGTACAAATTGACTTCAAGGATGATAGAGTTTGCTATATGAATAAGTGAGTCTAAATTAGCTGATGAAGTGATCTCGAATAAGGATTTGTGGAACTTGAAGACTGTTGGGGATAAAATCCTAATCCTAGTTAAGGATCCGACAAAATGCTTGTTTCAGACCTGATCGAGCTCTGTCCTTTGGTTGTTCTCATGAATTGGTTTAGGAAAACAAATTCATTCTAACTTTCTTATTTTTCCCTTATTTTTCAAATAAGTGTTTGCTAAGGGACTAGCAAAGTTTAAGTATAGGGGGTTGATGAATCATGGATGAATCCATGATTCATTAACATATATGTCACATTTTGTCTTAAAACCCTTAACAAATACATGTAAATATCCATTAATTCCTATCTTTTAACAAAACATCATTCATGAATAAAAATGCACTTTTAAGCATCAAAAACATGTAAATAAATAAAAGAATAAAAATAAAGAAAAGAAACGAAGGCAGATTGTAAATATGCATATATGTACAATATGACTTATAAATATAAATATAGCTGCAAGGTATATTTATAATCTAACCCCAGAGACCAAGTCAGCAGGGATTGGTCGACAAATCAATAAGTAGGGGGAGATAAGGAAAGAAAACCATAAAAATAAATTAAGTTACACTTCACACATTCCTCACTATTTATCCAATAAATACCAAATATTCATTGATTTTTAATTAATTCATATATACATATTTTTCACAAACTCTTTTCCTAATTATTTCTAAAAATGTATATAAAAATATATAAATAAGTTAAAAATACTATCATATATATATGCCAAGAAATCCAACTTTTAATTTGTCAAATCCTCAAATTCCGAACATCATAACTTCTTCATACGAACTCCAGTTTCACTCTACACACCTTTTAAGTTCATATAATAATATTCTCTAGCTAATTGAGGTGGTTTCATTGAATTCGAAGTCCGTTTGCAAAAGTCGGTTTTGGGACCATATGACAACGGGGTTTCTGGGCTATTTATTTTATGTAGACCACATTATTTATAATTTTATTAATTTTATAATTTCTAGTTATTTTCATGATATTTTATTTTCATCATGATTTATTTCAGTATTTTTGGAGTTTATTTTTTATTTTAATAAAATACAAAATCCTAAGTTATAGATAAAAATGAACTAGTTGACTTATACTTGTATTTATTAATATATCTAAATTAACTTATTAAAATCCCTAAAAATTCACAAAGACTGTATTTATCACCCTAATATTTAAGAAAATACAAAATTAGTAGTTCATAATTTATTTATTGAATTAAAAATCCACACTTTATTTATTAAGTAATATCTATACCTATTTATTAATATAATATTTATAATTTGAAGAATAATTATTATTTATAAAAACTAATTATTTTATAATTTATATAATTAAATTATTTACATTTCTTATTTTTACACTTAATTAAAATAACATTATTTAATATTTATTGTTAAATTTCTAAGTAATTTATGCATCTGGCCACTCAGGTCCTGACACATGTCAACACCTGGTGCATCTTCTCCAAGAAGCTGGTACGGTCTCTGTTCCAACCGGGCTTCTTCACCAATTTTTCCCATGCACCCTACAACTTCTTCAGGCGATCTAAACCATTGAAACTCTTCTCCTAACAACCTTCTTACTCGCCACCCTTGGATTAACCTTGAAGCCCAAGTAAATTACTCTATAAATACCCCTAAACTTGGCGGATTATAACTAACTTTTCCTTAACCATCTGAAGCCCAAAATCCAATGGCCGATCAAAGGTGCCGTTTGCTTAGGAGGTGACAACTCCGATCAAAGGTGCCCGCGTGGGAGAAGGATCATCGGGGAGGAGTTCCAAGACATCCACTCTGCCTTGCATCGCCGCCGCGTGCGCGTGGAGCTCCGGCAAAGATTGGCCGTCGAGCGAAAACAAGAGGTAATACACCTCTTTCTCACAGATCTATTCCTCCATACTTTTCGATTTCTTCCTCAATCATTGCACCACGATTAGTGTGGTTAAGCTCATCATTAGATATTTTAATCATACATCTTAGACGCCCTATCTTCGAATCGTATTATTTTGTTTAGAAATCGAATCAAATCTCATGTCCATTCTTGTAACTATTCTCACATCCACTTCATGTATGATGGAAACATTAATTTGAGCTTGCAATTAATCATTTGTAGGCTGATTTCCAAGCAAATCGAGCATATATTTATTTTCTTTGCAGGTTTTTCTTGAATTTGGAGCAATTTCATGTGATTTGTAGCTATAATCATCACACAACTAACAACCAAAGAAGACACAACAACTTGATCCTCAGTTCCAGAACAGACGGACCGCCATCTCTCTCAAGCTTTCGCCGTCGCTCTAAGCCATTGCCGACCATCGTCCACCTCGGCCGAGCTCAGAGGGTAGAGGAGCTACCCCTTTGGACCTGCAGGAGGCCTAAAAGGCGCATCTCTCGCCGACGATAATTTGGAAAAGGAGACGTCCTCGCTACGTGCGGCAACTTCTTGAAGAACCCAAGAACAACAGAGATACAGTCTACAGACACGTGTCCCCGAGGGGACGGCCTAGATCACGCCTGAAGTTCTAATCTCTGCCGTTCAAGCCGAAGCGGTGTGAAAATTGCATACTAAGCCCAGAAGAGCTCCAGATTTCCAGACCGCCTCTAAAGTTTTCAAGAATTGCTATTAGGTCCCTTTGTAGGGACCTAAATGCAATAATTCATATTTTCTTTATAAAACATCCCCCGACAGAGGACTAAATCGTAGAACTTTTGTTAGCTTTTCTTGCACTTCTACCCCTGTACTGTAAGGTGACTTTGGATGTATTTTTGACATTATTTTTTGTAGTTTTTCTTAGGGTAGTTATACAACTACCCCCGCAAGGTTTTTCAGTAATTTTTGTGTGTTTTCGTCGCTCCTTCATCATGTTTTGATTTGTCATGAATTGACTCCGTTTTGATTTGATTTCGAGTGTTCATCGAGCTCGTTGCTCGATCGATTTACCTACTATATAGTATTACCTATATTTCACCTATTCTTCACATATTATATTGTAGGTAAATTATTTGAAAAATATCACTTTGAAAAATAAATAAAAATTGGAAAAATATAAAATCAAGTAAAAAATTAAAATAAAAAACTCCATAAAAATATCGTGTTTCCTCGATCACTCTAAGAAGAGATAAAATAATCACAAAAATATTTTTTCACTTTAAAAAATCAAAGTTGCCTATTCTGCCTCCTTGAGTTCGACCCAGGTACACTTTCCTGGCTAAATAAAAAGTGTAAGGTTTTTTTAAAATCAATCTTTCTTTGTAAAAGCTCGGGTCTCTTTGCGGTTCTCTACACCGACAACCCAAACACTTAAAAACATAATCGGATCCGAGCCCCATCAGGTTGTCACTGCAGTTTATGTGAGCACAGAAATTCATGCCTAATGAGCAGTCCCAATTCCTTTAAATCCTAAGTTGTAAAACTTAAGGAAGGAGAATCGAAAAAGCCAACGCAAACGTAAATCAATGATGCATGCTTAAGAGAAAGACTTACAGTGAATCGTCGTGTTCTTTATACGAGATATAGTACAAGGAATTAAAATTTAAACTAAATGATATGCACAGATGAAAAATGCCCTAAGCAGATAATTCTATTAGTGGGAAGAATTGATTAAATTTTGGATAATGTCGAACGATCTAAGTGCATTTAATTAGTGGAAGTATGGTCTAAGAATTACGAGCACAATCAATGCTAAATAAGCAAGCGTATATATGCCTAAATCCTACGCCACTAAAGTCAGGTCCCAACCACACAGAAGGGGTTGAAACAGACCCGACACACCACAGATACGTTCAGTCCAAATTATTACAAGGGTTCAACGAGAGGGACCCTGAGAATAATGCAGGAATTAAATCTAGACTACACTCTCTCATAAAAATTAAAATTCAATTCTTCATCCTTACAGATGCTTGATTAATTCCCAAAATTTGGCTCACAGTAGTCTGCAAAGAGAGAAATTGCGGTTAGTAGCAGAAGTAAGAGAGAAATGCAAAATGAAATGTAGAAAAAATGACATATAATTTTCACAAAAAATTACAAAAAACGATTTAAAACCCTAAAAATTCATTGTTCCCCGATAACGACGCCATTTGATGAACGTTAAATTTGCCTCTTTAATAATCGATAATTGTCGTAGTACAAGAGGCAAATTTATGTCATCAAAAACCACACCCTTTGAATGTTGTGGAATATTTTTACTTGTCAAGTCTACCGCGGTCAAACACAGGGAACGTTGATTCTTAGTTGTGTGGTTTTGAATTAAAATAATTAATTAATTACTCGGTTAATTTCTATGTCAAAAAACTATAATGCAATGCAATGATGAAAGATGAAATACGAAGAAAGTTAAATAGAGAGAATGAAGCACCCGATTTTTGATTTAATGATTTTTAATCCAAATAATATTAATCAATATCTCGAAGTTGAATCACAGACCAAAAGATACAGTGCCAAATCAGTCCAAGACAACATGCAAGAAGATTATGCAATCAATTCACTCCTGTAAAATAAATCATTAATCCTCAAGGTATTATTAATAATTTTTTTCTTTGGATGGGCCCGTGCAAAGATTAAATTATGCAAATAAAGATTTTCAGCCTATAAAAGAATGTTAATCTTGTAAAATATTTTCACTTAAGTCCCTGCATAAAGATCCTCTAATTTCTCAATTAACGAGCACAAATAAGTCAACGATCAGTAAGAATAAATCATCAAATGAAAAATCTCAATAAGTAGCCTCAGATCTGTCTAAAAATATGCTAAATGATAGAGCATGAAAAGATCTTCAAAATGACATATTATACGCTAAAATCGGAGTTTAAATGAGCAAGATATGATGAAATGAAATTTAAGGACTAATGTAATTAAAATAAAGTTTTTCCTTCAAAATGGTCCCTGGAAGGACTTATCTACAATTTCTAAAAGTCGGGGGGGGGGCATATGTAATTTACCCCTAGCGGGGGTATTTCTGCAATATCTGGAACGTCGGGGCTTCGGTGCAATTTTCCCACCAGCACACGTGCACCTAGAGGCTCGGGGGTCTCATATCTAGGTGGCAGTTGGTGGAGGCTTGGGACTTCGAGGCAGAGGGCCGGACGCCGAAGCGGAGGTTCGGACGGCCCGAACTGAGGTGGCAGCGACTGGAGGCTCGGATGGTCCGAGCCTGTGGTTCGGACGACCCGAGCCTCTAGGCTGGGGCCTAGGCCCTCCTGAATGATGTGGCGACCTGTGGGTCGTCAGATCAAGGGCTGCTCACCGATCCGACGGCAACTGTACGCTGCGAGTGACCGGGGCAGAGGCGCCAAGCGGGCGGGCGAGGCGGAGGCTAAGCCTGGTCGACGGGTAGTGCTGCACCTCGACCGAGAAATGACACGATGGGCGGCGCGAATGCGGTAGAGCTCGGAGCTGCTGGGCGCAGGGGGTCATTGGCGGAGGTGCTCGGGGTGATTGGTGTCGGTTGAGCGTAGAGGGAGGCAAATTGGTCGGTGGAGATCTTCATGAAGGCGTAGCTGATAGTTGTTGTGCTGACCGAGGTGCTGTGTGCTGGCCATGTGCGGCAAGGCAGAGGTCGAAGGTAGGCAATGGTGAGAGGGGCGAGGCGTAGGTGAACAGGAGGAGGAGCGGACTCCGACATGTAAGAGGTCAGAGGAGGAGAAGGAGAGGGCTGGCCGGAGATGATGTAGGAGGGAGAGGAGGAAAGAAGGAGCAAGGAAGGTACTTGGAATGGTCTTCGCTCAAGGGCTGACGAACCCGATCTTACGCGAGCTTGGAAGCTCGAAGCAACACGCAGGAGGCGGCTGGATCTTGCCGGAGGTCGCCCAAGCCTTGCTGTCACCAAGGACGCGAGGGTTCTTCCTGAAATGGTAGATGAGGGGAGCGGCTGCGAGGGGCGGTTCTTTATAGGAGGCGAGGTGGAGCATTACGCAGAGGATGTAACGGCCGGAGGCCTTGGTGAGGCGGTAGCGGGCGTTACGAGGGAGGGGGAGGGGGGGGGGGGGTTGGCGCATGGAAGGAGAAGGGGTGGAGGTCACGTGCTTTGCATGTGATTGACTGGAGAGGGCGCCTTCATGTGCAAGGCATGTGACCAGGGCTGGGGAGAGGACAAACGGGGTGGCACGCCCAGGGCTGCCATGTGGCACCCCAAAAAAATTCGAAATTAAAGAAGGGAAAAGAGATAAGAGTCGACCTCGGATCGAAAAATTTCCTTCAGAAAAGTTGTTCGTCTCGACGAGATCTACAACATTTATGAAGGACCCGTAGCAAAAGAGGTCATCTGTGTGAAGACTTTTAGATTGTTTTCCATGTGTATAGAAAACCAGCTTTTTGGGGGTTTGTAATTTTTTTGATTGTTTTAAAGAGGATAAAAATTCTATAAAAAATAATATAAAATATAAGGAAGTTAATTACACACTAATCTATTTTTTGGATTTTTAATAAATAAGAAAATAGGGAAATAAAATAGAAGTATGAAACCCACAATTTTTGTACAGACCGACTACAGACACCCGGACACAGTCAATTTCTTTGATTTCAGTTTTAATCTGGATTTGGATTTTTGTGTTGCTTAATAAAACTTTCCTCAAAGAACATGAATGATGAATAAATAAGATTAAAAGGGTTAATTATATACACAAAAACTTAGGTCAAAAATAGCAAAAAGTCAAAATGCACAAAAGAGGCCCAAAACCCAACTTTCATATATGAGCTCCGAATTTTACGAAATTGGTCTTATTTTAAAGGTATTTGAAAATGGACTAGTAGACTAAAATATCGGACATTGTATGAGGGAGATATGCTCGTTTTAGTCCGTCAGATATGACATCAGACTTTGGGATTATTTGGCATTTATTTGAGTTAGTAATTTTTTATTTTTTATTTATTCTTATTAGTAATATCTACACAACAGAGGTGGTTTGGGGTCAATCAGAGTTAGGATGAATGAAGTAAAAATATGAGAAGTTAGTGTCTTTTTGGACTAATTTACACTTGGATTTTTTAATGCAATTATGCATGATGAAATGCAAATATTGTTTACACATGTATGAATGCTAATTATGCTTTATTGATAATTAAATGCATTTGAATGAAGGTAAACGGAGCCTAATTGAACCATTTTAGCATGATTAATACGAGATTCATCACCAACCTCCCAAGAGCTTCTGAAGACCTTCACTGAGCACGCTAGAGGGTGGCAAAGTTATACTAGCTTCGTCGGAGCACATCCTACTCCACCGCAGGAGGCAATGGAGTCGATGAACTCAGCTTACAGGCGTCGTCAGATGATGAAGATCGGATGGCTAACATCGAGCCACACCTCTCTTCCCCACACGTACAGGCAACATCCAATCGTTAAGATCGGGTGGTCTAGAGGGGTCCACGTGTCTGCTACGAGCCTCAACACCACACCTCCAAGCTCGGATCACCCGCACCGAGCCGAAGCTATCCCAAGCCAACACCGAGCCTGCTCTTCCACCGAGCCTAGTGGCCACGTGCTTGTCAGTGCACTCTGGGTTAATTTGCAAGGACACCCTCGAGACTTCTTCAATTTGTATCCAGGTCCAGAACTCACGCACCTGGGGTATTTTACATTCAAGCCCTTGCAGATTTTAATAATTGTAAACACACCCCCATACGTGTGGGATATTTATAGGGAAGAACCCACACTTTATTTTATTTACATTTCAATCCCTCCCAGGGACCTATTTGCTAGTTATCTTTTATGTTTTCTTGCATTTATGCCACTACTTTGTTTCGTGAATATCTTGAGAATCCTAGCTCCTTTTTTATTGATTTTGGTCTCGTTTCAAAGCTTATTTCATTATCTATTTGATGGCATGATTGGATTTCTGATTTGACATTCTGATTCATGATGATTAAATTCATTAACATAGTTCTTTTTGTAGAATGTCTTCTCATGCCTTGTTATGACATATCAATGAGACTCGCTTAAGAAATGGAATCTGAAATTGATGATCTTGTATTGCTCATGTATTTAATCTAATTAGGGTATATTCTCGTTGCATTTGGTTTCATCTTGTTACTTGCATGTTAAAAATAAAATAAAAAATGCACTGTTCGTGTTTATTTATGAATCGTGTCTTCAAGCATTCTTTGACCTAGAAGCATTAATGTAACACTTAATTCATTTAATAGGAGTCTGAATATGCGCTTAAGAGGCTCATGTCCTTGAGTTTGACCTTGGGCTTGCCCAAGTAAAAAAAATAAATCGACCGCTTTGACCTTTAATTCATACATTATTTTGAAGCGGTTTTGACCTACTTGGTTTTACATGGCTGCAACGAACACTGCTAATTATACATAATTAGAAGGGTGAAATTACGGTTCATCAAATGGCACCATTGCTCGGGACACGATTCATCTTTTGTCTTGTTTGGATTTTTATTTATTTAATTAAGTGTTTTCTATACATAGGTCAATTTGTTCATATTGTCTTGCATTTTTAAAATTTTTTCGATTGATATCTAATATTTGCTTTTGTGGTAGGGCCCTTGTTGTTCAACGAGGCGAGGAACAGGTGCTTACCCGCTGCAAGGAGCATCGAAGCAAGTATGGAGAAAAATCGAAGAAAAAAATTTCTTACCTTTTTGTAATAATCGTCTTTACAACGGTCTTCATTCGAAGACTCATGCTTGTAAATGAACGACTTATATGTAGTTGTCTGGGGATTGCCCCACTTGAATGTCGACCTAGGACCAGGCACGCGACTCTTCGAGCTATTTATTCATTTTCTATTTTACGTATATGATCATTGGTAGCACACACAATTAATTAAGATGCACGTAAACATCACTTCACCTAGCCAAAATTGAAATTCTTCCCTGCTAATAGAGCATGTTAGGTGCGGTTTTCTTATCGACTTGCATACTTTTGGATTTGGATTTTAAATCAGTCCGAGTTTTTCACGATTTTTTGCTCATGGCACTGCATGCTTTCTCGCTTAGCCTAGATCATGATTTTTATCGATTACACAGCTTTTTCTTGACCTCCCTTCATGGCTTGATTACCTAGGTTAATGGAAATGGGAATGAGCAGTAGACTATGATTTCTTGATTTATGTTCTCACCTTAAATCAGTGATAACCTTAAGAAAATAAATTGGGATTGATAATTGCAAGTCAACCTAAAATGAAGTAAAAACTTGTTTTTGGAGAGCTACACTCTTGTTTATGTAGGATGTTTTTATCCGACATTTTCTTGATTCATACGTAAACTAGATTGTTTTCAATCACCAATAAAAATGACAAGATATTAAACTAACACATGTTGGTTTCATGTGTGAGTTAGTGAATCAAAGGGTTTTTGCATGCTTGTTTGAGCCATGATTTCTCTGACACCATTCCCTACGCCTTAGGTACTCCATTCATCTCGAAAGATTCATCTGCTCATTTGTACTCCATCCTACATCTTTGTTCAACTCAGGTCTCCCCCAACATCAATTATCCATCTTTATACTTAAGCTACTCTCAGCCTAAGTATAGGGGGGACTTGAATCACTGTGATTTTTCTTACCCATCTTTCCTTGCCCTGATACTTAGGTTATTTCTAACCTAAGTATAGGGGGAGCAAACTTCAGTTCCCGTATATTTTTCTATACTTAAATGGACCTATGGCCTTGTATCCTCGAGTGCTATGAGGACATAGCAAAGTTTAAGTATAGGGGGGTATACTGTTTATACAGTATATGTACTTTAGCCATATTTTGAAAAATTTTGAAAAATTTAAAACTTTTTGGCTAAAGTACAATCTTTTGAACTAAGTGGACAAAATCATTTTCAAGACTTTTCTATACTATGTTACACTATTTTCAAGAAAAATATCTTTGAAAATGATTTTTAAATGTTTTGAAAATGTTTTGAAAATCTGTATTTGTGTGACTTGATTTGGAAAGTTTATTTTATTGATGTCAAGGAAGATGAGTCTAATCTGCATTCTAACTTTAATAAAAAAATCCATAAAAATAAAAAAATCAAATAAAAAATCCATTAAGAATCAAATTGGTTACTAAACCCAAATAAGTGGCTGTGTTCAGTGAGGGTTTGCCCTTGGCATAGTAGGTGGTTTAGAGGACATCGCGTCAGGCTCCGTCCTCAAGCAACGGGCTCCGGCATGTACGTACACCTATACTGGCTAAATGTAGATGCCTCTACTCATTTGAGTTTAGGCACTCATGATGTCACTTAAAGTCTTCATAAAAAAATAAAAACAAAAACAAAATTAAAACTTGGATGAAGGAGTTGGATTAAAACCCTACATTTTCACTTCCACACAGGATCAGTGATGTTCGAGAACAATCGGTTATGGTTTTGAGATTTTAAGTTAACCAGCCTTAGCCATCAGGGTCTTAAGACTTAAATGATCCACATTTCCCTAAGTTTCTAGATTTGTGTGTTATATCATGTGCTTAGTCTCCTACCTTAAGAATATGATCAGCACATCACATGCACGACTGCGGTTTCAATGAGATGAGTTGAAATATCACTTGAGGGACTAGGATGAGGGATTCAATTCTGGACTTGATCTAATGATGATCGAGGATGAGTTAAGATCATTGAAGGCTTCATGAAACCTGAGTATCAACATTTTAGCCAGTATGAGAACTTGGTTCTTGTACTAATCTCTTGACATCTACCTAAGTGCCATGGTAAATAAAAAATTGTTGATCAGTGTGCGCCACTCTTTGTAAAAATAGTGGAGCTAGCAAAAAATTATGCAAATCAAAGGAATATCATTGTTGAAAGAAAAGCTCTCATTCCACAAAGTCAATTATCAAAAAGAGTTTCCACCAAAGGCGAGCGCTCCCAAACTTTTCAAAGTGTCCACTTGGACCACTGCTATTAGGACCAGGAGTCGGGCTAACACTAAAAAAGGGCTCTGCATCGTAGATGCTACAAGTATGGGTGTATAGGTACTCAAAAAAAGGCACATCCCGGTGTATTCCCAAGAAAACAAGTGCAGACGACTCCAACTTCTCTTGACGGACGCACTGATCAACCAAAAAAATTACGTTGGGTATCAAGGCACCAGAGAGAATCCTTGTTCCAATGAGAGTGAGACAAGAAATGACACAATCCCAAATCCTCCATTAACTGGCCTGCCACCTACACTTCTAAGTATGCCAACTAAAGAGACGGTGGATTGGACGCAATATTTGATTTATTCCCTAGAGTTGAGGATTGGGTCCTTGGGAGAATTTCTTGGACCGTGACCTTGAGTGACATTTTGACTCTACTCTCGTGAACACAGTCAACACTTAAGTTCATATCCTTAGTTTGTATGTATCAAAGAGAGAGTCGGGAAAATTAGAGGAATTGGATGCATCTTGATTAAGGCTTTGAACTCTGATTTTAGATCTCTAAAATTGAGAGGACTTGAACAGATCAGATCATGTACGCACATGCACAAGGGGGTTAATCTACATCATTCATTTTTTGAGATGTTGAGGGATGAGCATAGTTTAAGTATAAGGGGGTGATGAAACCCAGTTTCATGCCATTAATTCACAGAAATTAACCCCCTATCTTAGACCGAGAGTCAAAAAAAGCCAGGTTAATCCATATAATTATCTGACCCCTTGAATAAATAGCAAATTAAAAATTACACTGTTTTTAAGCCTTTAAAAACACTCTCAAAAATATGTCTACCTTTGTTTGACCTCTTTTCCGATTTTGGTCAACATGAAACTTGTAGATCTCATCGAGATCTACAACTTTCATGTTTTGCGTTTTTCCAAGTTAGGCCATTTTACCCTCTTTTTTGTGGTTTTTCATCTAAATAATTTGATTGGGCCACGTGGTGCCTTCTGGTTGCGCCACGCAGCCCAGCTATCTGCGCGCCACACACCCTTTCCTTTCCACCATTGGATCTTTTCGGGCCTTAAATCCTAGCTATTCTTTCCCGCATTACTGTCCAACCCTTCAATCAACTCTACCACTGCATCTCAACCGCTCGTCTTTGCCCTCACCTCATTCTGCCATGTGGCGCACCCATAGCCATCTGATCCGTCCCCAGTACCTTCATTCCCACCACACACTTGTGCTATCCTTAGACCTTCGATCAAGTCCACATATATGATCATCACCATCCACTTCTTCCCTCCTATAAGCTCGATACATGGTAGTCCCTTCACCACTCGATCAAGTTGCCCCGAGATCTCATCGTGGCCCTTCGTTAGCGTTTATATCTCAGCCGTTGGATCACGAGATCCAACGACGGAGGACTCGTCTTCAACCTCCGAAGACCCCTCACTCACGTCACCCACCTCGCCAACCTTCTCCGCCCTTTCTATTTTACCACTCTTCCACTATCCTCATCACCTCCGAAAACCCCACGACGAAGCTAGGTCCTCCACCTTCCTCGCGGGACTCCTAGCACATCTCTTCACACCCCCTCGTGCTCAATATCACCCACGCAAACCACGTTGGCCGTCATCCGCAACCACCCACATCTCTCATTAACTACGCTGCCTCTGCCCCACACACTCCTCGTCTGCCTTTATACGGGGCCTAGCCCAACCCCTCTCCTCCTCCCCGTGACAGGGGGAGGATCGATAGAGGAGCGACGATGGTGAATACCCCCGACGTCGACCCCTGGCCATGTAGGCCAGGATCACGGTGGCTCCACCCCGCCTAGCTGCTTCTAGTTGCCGCAGAGGTCCAGCGATGACCAAGGATTTTTCTCGAAGCTCGAGCACAGGCAATGCGTCCGCCAAATCCGCAGGTAAGCCTTCGAGTCTCCTTTGCATTTTCCTTTCTTTTCTCGAAATAAATTTAGAAAATCTACGCTTGTCTAACCACCATTGTCCATCCCTTGAGCTTCAACTCACATCAGCCATCCTCGCGCACGATTGATCCTCGCCTTCTTCCCTTCTCCGCAGCCTGACCTCCTTCGACCATCTCCTCCGCCACTCACGACGGAGGAGCATTGAGCCTCCACCTCTTCCATCCTCATAGGCTCTCATCCCATCCATATCGCATCTGCATTTTTCTCGCTGCGGCTATTGCTCTAACAATGCAGGTCGCCTACATCAATAAACGGAGCTTCACTGGAGCCCATTTTGCGAACCTCGTCTCCAGTGTATGAGATTCCTCCACCTCCACCAGGGACTCCAGCCATTTCATCGAGCGTCGATGGAGATAGACAACCTCCCAAGAGCTTCTGAAGACCTTCACTGAGCATGTTAGAAGGTGGCGGAATTATACGAGCTCCGCCGGGGTACGGCCAACTCCACCGCTGGAGGCGGTGGAGTCGATGAACTCGGCTTACATGCGTCGTCAAATGATGAAGATCATACGGCTAACGTTGGGCCACACCGCTCTTCCTCGCACGTACAAACACCATCCGATCATTAAGATCGGGTGGTCCAGAGGGGTCCACGTGTCTGCTTCGAGCCTCAGCACTACACCTCCAGGCTCGGATCACCCGAGCTGAGCCGAAGCTATCCCAAGCCAACACTGAGCATGCTCTTCCACAGAGCCTAGTGCCCACATGCTTGTCACGTGCACTCTAGGTTAATTTGCAAGGACGCCCTCCAGATTTCTTCAATTTGCATCCAGGTCCAGAACTCACGTGCATGCCTCACGACCTAGGGTATTTTGCATTCAAGCCCTTACGGATTTCAATAATTACAAACATGCCCCCGTGCGTGTGGGCCATTTACAGGGAAGGTCACGCACTTTATTTTATTTACATTTCAGTCCTCCTAGGGACTTATTTGCTAGTTATCTTTTATATTTTCTTGCATTTATGCCCTTGCTTTATTTCGTGAATATCTTGAGCATCCTAGCTCCTTTTTTATTAATTTTGATCTTGTTTCAAAGATGATTTCATTATCTATTGATGGCCTGATTGGATTTCTGATTTGACATTCTGATTCATGATGATTAATTCATTAACATAGTTCTTTTTGTAGAATGTCTTCTCATGCCTTGTTATGACATATCAATGAGAGTCACTTCATAAATGGAAACTGAAATTGATGATCTTGTATTTCTCATGTATTTAATTTAATTAGGGCATATTCTCATTGCATTTGGTTGCATCTTATTACTTGCATGTTAAAAATAAAATTAAAAAAAATGCATTGTTCATGTTTATTTATGAATCATGTCTTCATGCATTTCTTTGACCTAGGAGCATTAACGCAACACTTATTTTATTTAATAAGAGTCTGAATATGCGTTTAAGAGGCCCGTGTCCTTGAGTTTGACCTTGGGCTTGCCCAAGTAAAAAAAATAAATCGACCGCTTTGACCTTTAATTCATGCATTGTTTCGAAGCAGTTTTTGACGTACTTGATTTTACCCGGCTGCAACGAACACTGCTAATTATACATAATTAGAAGGGTGAAATTATGGTTCGTCATACGTACATTGTAGCCGAGGTCAAAACCGTCAGATCGAGCCAAGCGTCGCCCCCTGCTTGCAAGGGTATTTTGCACTCTTTCCCTTGCAGATCTTTTATTTTGTTTTAGTCCAATAAAAAATATTTAGTTAAAGACATTTGTAGCAAGACCCAGTAGTTTTCATATTTGCATATTAGTCTAGTCGAGTTGAGTCCATGTGCGTCCACACATGCTTTTGTGGGAAATTTGCAGTGCATGTCCTCAACTTATTATATGTTACTGAATGCTTTACATATTTAAGAAACTACATTTATGCCCCTGTTTGTCTGGATTCATGTAATGTGCATGTAATTGTTGGGTTAATTACATAGAGGCCCTTGAACTTTTAGTACTTGTTATCTACTAGGCCCCATGAGTTAAATAATTGCAGATTAGTCCTTGTAAACTATTTCAATTGCTTATATTTTATTTAATTCAATAAATATTAAATAAACTCCAAAAATTACCTAAAAATTACTTGTAGTTCTTGATGCATGTATTACTTATGGTGATCTTTGCTTGTTAATTTTCATGCATTTTCTATTACTAAAAATTCAAAAATATCCCAAAAAGTCCCTGTTTGTTTTGGAAAATACCTAAAATTTGAGAAATCATCTAAATTCTATAAAATTAATGTAGTTTCCTTTTCTTACTATTTAACCTATGTATAAATTTTATTGAAAAATACCAAATAAAAACTTATAAATTAGTGAAATACTTAGAAACTTATAAAAACCATATAAAATCATAGAAAAATCCAAAAATATTGATTCTAGTTCCTCTTTGTAGATATTTTCCTCTAGTTTATCTTAAAAATAACCTACAGGAATTTTGAGTTTTTTACTTATTTTAAATTTGTAAAACATTCCTCATCGTGCATTATTTATTATTTTTATCACTATTTGATTTTAGAAAATTAAAAAAAATTGGAAAATATATAAAAATGATCAAAAACACTATAAAATCTATAAAACACAAAAAAGTTTTACTTTAATTTTTTGAGCATTTTTGGATTATTTGAAAATATAAAAATTATGCGTGTTCATTTTTATCTATTGTGCTTATTTTCCTTCACTTTGAAAAACTAAAAATTTGAAAAATAAAAAACCACTAAAAATAATAAAAAATCTTGAAATCGACTACTTAGTGTATAATTGTGCTCCTTAAGTTCAACCCTGGTCACTATTCCAAGTTAATAAAAGTAGTAAAACCTATTCTTTCGTTTGATTAATCTCTTAGTGATTTATTTTCTCGTTGATTGATTCGATTGATGTAGGACAACGACATCTGCTTAATTTTATCAACCTTAATCAGCTCGAAATTCACATAATCAGAATGGTGTTGTTGTTGGGAAGCACAACTAAGTAGTTAGATTTCATTTATTTTTTATTTTTGCTTCTCTCTTTTATAACTATTTTTTACTATCTTTTGTTTTGCTTTTCGTGTGAGGTACCGCGTGGAGTACGACTCGATTCGCTTGGGAGGGACCCGCACCTGAGGAGGAGTAGAGGAGTAGGAGAAGCAGTTATATTATATATAATTTAGTTTAATTTTATTCTTGCATATACTCTTGTAATAACCTAAATATTTCGATATTCTTAGATTTGAACATTATTCGGGGTCTGTTTTGCCGAGTATCAGTGCACTCGAGGGACCTCATCTGTAGTTTTTCGTCTTTTATTTTTCTTTATTTCTCAAGGTTTTAGCCCCTAGACTTATGTTTTATTTTGGTTGAACTCGATAGAACTATGGTCCAAATACCGTAATAAGCTCTTATAGATCACATTCTGACTTAGTTAAATTAAAGGATAATAATTGGATTAGAAATCGCATGCCGTGAGAAGTCACATACAGAACTAGCAGGACTCGTTGTGGCGGGCATCGAGTGACTTCCAAGACCGGACTCAGGTCTCCTTTCTGATTAGTTAGCACTAGTTCTTCCCATAATAGAAGCTATCATCTTAGGTCGATTTCCTCGTGCATCATTTAGATTAGTTTAATTTCTATCTTTAAATTATGTGCAGATCATTTTGCATGTAGACTGTTGGAGCAAGGTACACATTTCTTACTCTGCATGCATCATTGATTTTGTCATGCATCGGTTTTTCCATCTTCCTCCCCATGTTTTTTGGACTTAAATAAAAAGGAAATCTGAAAATTCGTTAGACGTTGCTTATATTCAGAGAAAGACTTAAAAAAGAGATAACCAATAAAATCGAGGCAGCTAAAGCATACTTGACCTAAAACCAAACTTCACTAAAAAAATTATTTTGGGGAGAGTAACCTCCTCCTTATTTGATTTTACTGTTGAGAGTTGAGAGACCCACACACTATGTTAGAGCCATGCCTGAACTTTCTTCAGACTACCAGTTCTAACAAAAATGATTAGCTATTCTATAATAAGGATTTTAGGTTAGTCAGTAAACGATCCAGACTTCCCTAGCAGAGTGGGTGGTTTAGAGGACATTGTGTAAGGCTCTATCCTCAAGTAAATTGGGTATCCAGAAACGATCCGTATTTACGCCCATACTGGTTGGAAATATGCACAACTATCGTCAGAATCCAGGCTAGTCTCTAAGGAGAATCGGGCTCCTAACAGCTCATTAACTCGCTCTGTAATATCAGGTTATCACCTAATAAAATTTGATAAGATAAAAGATCGAGCTTTCATGGTCATCATATTATGTTGAGTGGGTAAATAGGGGGTTTGTTTTCTCATCCTGCTTTCAGTCCAGATCAAATCTTCATAAATCCCCACATCAAGATGATGGGAAAGAGGTCTCTTAGGCTGCTTCTGGCAGCACCGCTTTCCAACACTCCTCCTCATTCATCTAAGACGGCTTTAGAGAGCTCAGACCCACTCTTTGAACTCGAATTTGCCTCCACCCTATTCCCTCTCAACCATCCTTCTTACACCCATGTGGTATAGTTAGATAGGACAACAAAACTACATCATTTGACAACATTTGAGCTAGTGTCTTTTGCCTTTGTAGAGACCGGAGAGATGGCCAATGATGACAAAATTGATGAGCAGCCTCAAATTTTGTTGTTCGTATTGGACCATGCATCCATCAACAACACAATGATAGCTTCCTTGGAGACCATGTAGAGACAAATCAGTACCAAGGGATATTCATGGCAGAGGTTGGGAGAGAAATCATGTAGATGCGAGCCGAGAGAGAAGAGCCAGAGAGACCAATCAGTGGTGGAGAGATGCCACAATAAGAGGATCGAGTAGATGATAGATGTCAGGAAGAGACGCGAGATTCTCAGAGGCCAACACGCACCATAAGGCAATTGCACAACCCTGGTGCAACCCTCATACACTAATGGATCCAACTTCTAGCCATCCTAGGCGACTTCGAGCTTTGCCCTCAAATGATCCAACTTCTGCCCAAGTTCCTTGGGCACACCACTAAAGAACACCATCTTCGTATGCAAGAATTTGAGATGATCTGCAGCACCGTCTATGACAGATTTGTGGATGAGGAAACCATAAAATTGATCATCTTCCATTTCTCTTTGGTTGATCGAGCAACCTACTAGCTGAAACACTTGGGGAGGGTGGTTACCACTTGGGAGCAGCTCCTGACCGAGTGCTAGAACAAGTACTATCCACTCGACCATACCAATGCAACCAGAACCATGATCAACAATTTCACCATGATCCCCGATGAGAAATTTCATGAAGCATGGGATCGATTTTTAGAGCTCACCGATAGGTATCTCCACCATGAGAACAACCAGCCCAACCTTGTCTAGAGTTTCTTCTGTGGGTTGACACCTGAGCTGTAGTGCCTAGTGAATGTCTCGTGTGGAGGATCCTACTTCACCAAGGATGAAGACCAAGTCCATGCCATTTATGAGGAGAGGCCGAAAGCTACACTGTGGTGCCCAGACTAGGGTCTAAACTCAGGGGAAGCCTTCCCCACAAGCGGTTTCTTACCAAAAGATAGCACGCATTGAGGCCGTTCTTTCTACCTCTTCTACGACAATAGAATTAGCAGAGTCATCAGCTGCCAGTATGGGTATCATCAGCCAGAAGTTGGACCATAGAGAGATCATTGAGAATAAGGCATGCCAGGGCCTTGACAAACTCAACAAGATTGAGTTGGCCCAAACTCTTAGTGACCTGAAGACCCAAATAATTGTCTCCAAGAGTCATAGACAACTTCTTAGCCACATTTTAGGTCACGAGCTTATCCAGGGAGTAGCTCTTCTCAGCCCTTCACCTCATATAGTAAGGTTTTTACATTCAGGTGGAACCGATTCAACCACTCTAGTAGTATCAGTTGCCACCACCTCCCTCAAATACTCAGTTGTTAGTATACCATCCGGATCAGCCCTTGGTGTCCCTTCCCCCGCCAGTCCATGATCAACAGGAACCATTGATGGAAGTCAGCATGATTTTGTACTTACAGTACTAACAACAGCTCAGGATACGTCGTGACCACCCAGGCTTCCAATGGTCCACTAGAGGTGCTTCCTCCTAGTAGTAGCCTCCGACATAGGTAGGGAAGGGCACCCAGCAGTAGCAGCCCCAATACTTCTAGCAACAGCCACAACATGGTCCTCAACCTGCAAATCAGGGTCAATAATGGAGGTAGCAACAGCTCATCGGCAATATCCCCAGCCTCCTCCTCACTACCAACAACAGCAGAGACGTCGAGGCAACCCGTCCTATTCTCATTCACATTCGTATGAGAACCCAAACCTCGATTATCTCGTTCGTATGCTTTTCTAACAGCAAGCTACCTTCTAGTGAGAGATGGACGAGTTTCGATGCAAAATGAGGGAAATAATCATGGCAAGACCTCCATACCTGTGCAAGTTGAACCTAACCTAAACAATCTAAAGAGAAAGTATGAGCATGTACAGTCTACAAAGACCTCCTCTCTTAGTGATATTATGGATGACATTCATGATTTATTAGACGCTCATTTTGTGACACTTAGGAGTGGTAGGAAGCCAGCTAGCAATAACTCATCTAGATGACATCCCACTGCAGATTCTAGGGCACCAGATGGAGTTAGGAGCAATGTTGACGCAACTAACCATGATGATGACATTAGTACTGATGCCACCAAGGATGATGATCTAGATGATGGTGTTGATGCCGTCGTATCACCATTTTCAAACGGTGGTGCTGATGTCACCAACTTACCTGATGTTAGGCCAGAGCACAATACTGATGTTGTCGGTGGTACTGATGCCATTTAGAGTCATATAATTGTTTGTCTCCTTCTATATCTAAGGATATTTATGAAAAAATGCAAGGAAAAAAACTTCAAAAAAATCAAAAACATGAATACAGGAAAGGTTTCTATATCTCCTGAGAGTCCATCTATTATGCTTGATGATCTTTGCATGGATTCTAGCCTTCTGGATGCCCAGAAACCTACTCCTAACTTCTGAGGAGAGTCCCTTTATCCCCTTCCCTCAAGCTCTCGACGTAGGGAAGGGCTAAAAATCAGGAAATCTGAAAAAGAGGCACCAAATAGAGTCCAACAAGCAGATGATAGACAGATTATAGATCCAGCTGACTCTTCAAGAGGCACTTGAGCATATCCCTCTATTCCAGACGACCATGAGAGAGAAGACCACCATCCGAAGGAAGCAGATGAGAAATCACAATGTAGAAATCCATGTGCTCACTCGTGCCACTTGCTTCACCATCTAGAACTGATTGCCAACCAAGAGACCCGATGTAGGAGCTATGTATGTCAGATTCCATATTCATGAGCAATAATTCGATTGTACCCTATTCTATAATGGATCCTATATTAACCTCCTCCCAACTCCCTTACTCGATCGATTCGAGTTTGGCCCCCTCAGAGAGAGCAGGACAATTCTTCAGTTTGCAGATAGATCTGTCAGGAGGCTGAAGGGGTTATTAAAGGACATTATCATCATAATTCATGGCCTGAAATTCTCTGTGGAATTCATTGTGTCGGACATGGAGATCCCTAAATGTGTGACCGATACCCCCATCATTTTAAGACAACCTTTCTTGGCCACAACCAAGGTGGTGTCCGATCATGATAGTGGGAAGGTACACTTTCGTGTCGAGGGCGAGAGTATACAATTAAAGACGATTGAGGAATTAGAGCTAGAGATTCATCTTGCTCCGAGCAAAGTTCCGAGCAGATGACAGATTCAGAGCTAGACATCCACCAAGAGTGTGATTTTGTGATTATAGATGATGAAGCTGTTTGGACATATCTGATTTCACAAGCTCTTTTCACGCCTTCAAAGACTACAGAGCCACCAATGACAGTTGATGAGAGTTCGGAGAACGCACTCATGGTACAAGATACCTTAGAGGCTGATGATCATGATTTGGATAACGAAGCAGAGTATGTTTCTTGTGATTTAGATTCAGATTCCTTGGGCTCAGACACCGATTTTTATTGGTAAAACTTCGATGATTATTTACCGTGTCTGATGTCCACAGAGCCTACATCTAGGGTAGAGATTGAGTTAGCACAGTTGATTGATACACCAGCAGGGCTGTCTTTGTCAGATTTACAAATTCAACGAGAGTTCTCCATGAATATTTGGTTGCCTTTACTCAGATTTTTCAGAGACTAGATCCACTAGCTCCCACATGTCCACAATTGAAGACCTCACTGCAAAGCAAAGTACATATTCCTTGTGGGTTAGCGTGAGATGTTTGCAGTCATTATCTCAGCAGATTTGATTGAAGACCAATAATCTCATTTGATGGAGGTTCTTGGAAGAAACTGCAAGGCAATCGGATGGAGTGTATCTGATCTCCAAGGTATAGGTCTGGCCATACGCTCTCACCACATATATCTTGAAGATGACGCCAAGCCATCACATGAGTTCCAACGGAGGCTAAACCCAAATCTTTGAGATGTAGTCATGAAGGAAATATCTAAGTAGTGGAATGCTGATTTTTATCTAACCCATATCTGAATCCAAGTGAGTTAGTCCATTACATGTGGTAACCAAAAAGATGGGTATTACCATAGTTATGAATAATAATGGAGAGGAAATAGCTACCCGAGTACCCACTTCTTGGAGGGTCTGTATGGACTACAGAAGATTGAACCAGACCACCAAGAAGGATCATTTTTTGCTACCATTTATTGATCAAATTATCTAGAGGTTAGAGGATAAGAGTCATTACGATTTTCTTAGTGGGTACCCAGGATACAATCAGGTGGCCATAGCGCCCGAAGACCAGGACAATACAATGTTCACCTGTCCGTTTGGAATGTATGCTTTTAAATGAATGTCATTTGGATTATGTAATATCTCAGCTACATTCCAAAGGTGCATGATTTCCATCTTCTCGGAGTTGGTGGGTGACTGTTTGGAGATCGTCATGGATGACTTTTTTTCTCTACGACGATGGTTTAATGCTTGTCTTGCTTGCCTAAATCGAGTACTTCAGCGTTGCATAGAGGCCCCCTTAGTATTGTCATGGGAACAGAGTCATTTCATGATGACTCAAGAGATGGTCCTTGGTCACATCATCTCTAACAAGGGGCAGGGGAGGTTGATCCGACCAAGGTGGATATCATCAAGAAACTCACTCCACTGTCCAATTTGAGATAGCCACAATCTTTTCTGGAGCATGTTAGTTTCTACCGACAGTTCATACATGAATTCAGTAGGATTGCCTGACCGTTAACTGATTTACTCGTGAAAGACACCTAGTTCCTTATACATGATAAGTATCTTTCTTCTTTTGAGGCTCTCAAGAATCTGGTTATTTAGGCTACTATCCTTCAGCCACCCGATCGATCTCTCCCATTCACGATCATGACAGATACTTCTGATTTTACCATTGGGGTTGTGCTTGGACAGAGGAGGGAAAATGTACCATTTGTCATTCACTATGCTAGCCTAACTTTGGATGTTGCTCAACGGAATTACAATGTGACTGACAAAGAGATGCTAGCTGTAGTTTTTGCTCTGGATAAGTTTCAATCTTATAATCTTGGATCTAGAGTGACTATCTATATTGATCACACCGCTATCCGGTACCTCGTGTCCAAGAAGGATGCCAAGGCTAGTTTGATAAGATGGATTTTTCTACTCCAAAATTTTGATATAGAAATTAAGGATAAACCCGAAGTCAAGAATGTGGTGGCAGATCACCTCTCCCTATTGGAGAATCTTGAGGATTCTGATCAGACCAAACCTATCATTGAAACATTCCCAGACGAGATGATTCTTGCTATCACCTCACTTCCATGGTATGCTGACATTGTGAGCTATCATGTTGCCAAGAAAGTTCCACAAGGTTGGCCCAAAGAGTGACTTCAGACCTTCCTCATGAAGGCCAAGTTGTACCATTGGGAGGATCCCACCCTTTACTACGAAGAAGGGGATCGTGTCTGGCATCGGTGTACTCCTCAGGAGGAGCACCATATCTTCCTTACCTATTGCCACAAACTTGAGTCAGGATTACATCACTTTGGGGAGATGGACAGTGCAAAAGGTTCTCCAGTCTGGCCTTTGGTGTCCTACCCTCTTCAAGGATTCAAATGAATTTGTGAAGAGATGTATTGACTGTCAGAGGATGGGTACTTGTGGACAGAGAGATATGATGCCGATCTAGCCCATTCACTTCTATGAGGTTTTTGAAGCATGTGACATCAATTTCATGGGTCCATTACCTAAGAGTCATGGATTTGTGTACATTCTGTAAGTTGTAGACTGTGTAAGTCCTTGAGTTGAGGCCATCCCCTCTCGGGCCACAGATGCAAAAACCATCTGTAATTTTTTTAGGAAGAATACCATTTCATGGTTCGGGGTACCTAGAGTCTTGATTTTCTGAAGTGGGGACTCATTTTATCAACGATAAGGTAAGGTCTCTTCCTAATGAGTTTAACTTTGACCATAGAGTTGCCACACCTTATCATTCACAAACAAATGGTCTTGCTGAGGTTTCAAATAGGGAGATTAAGACTATTTTAGAGAAGGTCGTCTGCCCAAACTGAAAGGATTGGTCATAGCTTTTGGACTCGGTCTTGTAGGCCTATCGGACTTCCTTCAAGAAACTTTTAGACACATCTCCATTTCAACTCGTTTATGGCAATTAATGCCACCTACCTGTGGAGATCAAGCATAAGTCCACTTTGGACAGTTACCGAGTTATTATTGGATTCAGAGAGTGTACGAGACTAGGGGAGAGAAGAATTGGCAACCCTGGAGGAGTTCAGAGACATAACCTTCTCAAGTACCCTACAATATAAGGATAAAGTGAATATATGGCATGATTCTCACATTAACCATAAACAGTTTGAGCCCAACCAGAGAGTATCATTATTTGATGCAATGTTGAGATTATTTCCAGGTAAATTACAATGTAAATGGAAGGGACCATACTTCGTCAGAAAGGTGCACGACAACAGTAACATTGACATATCTAAGTTATCTTATGAGTCCACCTTTTGAGTCAACGATCAGCGCCTAAAACCATATCTTGATCATGATCCGCTCATCGTAGATGTTGCCCCTATCCATTTTGTATGAGATCTATTCCTTGACTTACATCATTTGCATCAGATGTCTGATTTTCACTTCTATCCTGCCCCTGTCTAGATCCATATTGTCTATATCACTCATTTTAATACCTTGTATCCATCTTGTGATTTTGTTATACTTAAGGTATACTTGATCCTAAGTATAAGGGGTATTAGACTTGTAATTATCCATTTTTCCATTACCTCTATTTTTTGCTACCTATATTGAGGGACATTTTACCCTAAGTATAAGAGAGGTAATGTCTGTACATTTTACTCCTCGATTTTCCCTTTTGTAGACAATATTCTATACTTAAGATTGCTTGTTCCTATGTATGGAGGGGGGGGTCACTGACTACTATTGATGTTATTCTCTAATTCTTTTGAGTCATTGTACTATAAGATTCTTTTTACTTCTCTATACTCAACACGAGCTATGTCTTCCGTCATTGCTCTTTGATCACTCTGAGGACATCGTTCAAGATAAGTATAGGGAGGTGTCGTATATATTGTATATATATACTTTAGCCATAACTCGTACTTTGTACATTAATAATGTGGCTATTATTTATAAAATAGGAATAAAAATGCACTAAAAATGCTTTCAAAATTGTTTATAAAAATCTTTGCAAAAATTATTTTTGTATAAATTTTGTAAAACTTCGTGTAAAAATGTATTGTTTGCAAAAAAGATTTGTAAAATTATTTTCTGTATAAAAATTAAGTAAACTATGAAATTTTTTAGAAAATTATGTGAAAATAAAATGTTTGCAAAAGTCTGCAAAATTGTTTGTAAACTTTTGCAAAACTAGTTCTAAAAAATATTTTGAAAATTATTTTTCCACTTAAGGAAATAGGTATAGGTATGAAAACTACTTGTATATATATGTAAATTAAAAACCATAATCTACCCCTAAAATTATTTATACATAAGTATCCTTAATAAAGCCAGATTAAAATACACTTATACATAAAACCTGTAATATATTTCCCTTTGTAAATATGGAGGTATCTTTGTGAAACTTTTCTTTATTTATTTTCCAAAAAACCAACAAACTTAAAAACAAAAATGCATAGTTTGAAAAGAATCCCACCGGAAAGAGTTTTGTAAATATTTTCTTGTACATTCTTATGCATTATGGTTGACATTTAAACTAGTTTGGAATTAAATTGAAGAATGGAGCTTGGTTATGACGTTAATCCACTTAACTTCTAAGGAACCTTATAGGATTCGTGGTTAAGACTTTTCAGGTCCATGGCGACTTAATTCTTTGAGTCCACTAGGCTATGTTCGCATGTCATCTTGATGAGCCTAAGTAGAACACTTACCAACATGCACGACTCTCGGAGACAATGGCTTGACTTGGACGCGTACTTTATACGTATCTCAACACAGATGAGGTGGTGTGGAGGCAAAATCCTTTGGTTTGGAGTAGCATACTGGGGTAATACAACTAGCCAGAACTTCCCGTCCTACTCTAGGGAGGGATGTGCACCTCAACTTGGTCTAGTAGAATTAATGTCTAACAACATGATGCTTTGGGTTGTAATAATGCTTCAAAAAGGGGATAGTCTACTGGATCAACAATAAAAACTCCTTATATACATGCTGCATCTTGTAGATATGTTGTATATATGTCAAACAAATTTGCAAAATTGCAAAAACTCCAAAAAGGGGACATATTTGATTGAAAATAAAATGCTTGTCGGAGTGCATATAGTGAATAAGCAAAGCTTATGTATTCCACCATCTCATCTCAAGGAAGCTTGCAGCTCGAGACTTATTTACATTGGTTGAGCTCCAAAGGATACATGACTACACTGGTCACGGTCCATTCCCTTCTTTCCCCCTCTTCTTGAACTTAGAAGAAAATACCCCACTCCTTGAGGAAAGAGTTTCTAGACTAGGATATTAGAGTTACCTTGTTGAGGGAATTTGTTTCTTTGCCATTTTTGAAGTGGGGAGCTACATATCATTTACACAATACAAGGAAAGATTCACAGTCATTAGATTTTGCGTATGTAGACTTGTTATCACCTGGTTGTTAAAGGGATATGAGCGTAGAACTATCAAACTTGAAGGCTGTTGAGTCTTAAACCCGTTTCCCATTAAGGTTCTGCCAAATTAATAATCTAAAGGTCTGACGGAGCTACATACTCCAACTTAATGAAGATAAGTTTAATAAATCAACTTTAAAGTTTCCTTTTTCTTTTCCTTCTATTTTCACTTCTTTTTCAAATAAATGTTTGTTAAGGGACTAACAAATGTAAAGTATAGGGGATGGTACGCACAGGTCTCTATAGATCACGTGCCTCCTCCTGGTGTCTGGCGTCCGCTCGGTCCTCATATCTAGGAATCTCCCCACCACCGGATCTATCATCTCTCGTATCTTCCCTCCCATATCTCATCCGAGTCAACTCCTACCTTAATTCTATCATGAGCAACCCCTAGTCTCGGATCTGTCATTGCATCACCTCTAAGGATACCAGGAGGTGGTGTTGATTGTAGCTTGATCAAAACATCGTGAATATCCATTTTCTCTTCATCTCTCCATTCTTGGGCCATCTCGTCATACTCTAAAAAGGAGAAGGAGGAAGCATGGACCTCAAAGTAACCAAGTCTACAAATATCTGCTCTGACTGCTCTGGCTATTGTACCTTAGGTGATGAGTGGGGAAGGTTGAAGAAAAAGGCGGTGGAATAATCAGGTCCTGAGAGCGAGTATGAGCTCTCAAAGAACCTCCCTAGATGAACAGACATGTGTGCTATTAAGCGGTGCTACCAAAGGTAGCCTAAGATACCACCTGCCCATCATCGTGATGTGGATATTTATGAATATTAGATCTGGTCTGAAAATAATGATGAGAAATCAAACCCTCAATTCACTCAACTCAACACGATGATGACCATGAAAGCTCGATCGTTAATCTTTTCTATTTTAGAGTTTGGCTATAATTCAATCTTAAGAAAAGAGTTTAGTCAGTTGTTAGGTGCTCGTATTTCTCTAAAACTGGCCTGAATTCTTATGACTAGTTGTACCTACTTTCAGTCACTATGGGAGTAAGTACGGACCATTGCCGGCTACCCGTTACTTGAGTACGAAGCCCTACACAATATCCTCTAGACCACTCACGCTGCTAAAGAAACCTAGACCATTTACCAGTTGATAAACCGACCCCGCACCCTTGGCTAATTCAGTCAGATTAATGTCCAAATTAATTGAGAAATGTTCGTTGCAGTCGAATACGAGAGGGAATATCAAAAACCACTTAAAAAAACAGATTTGAGTTAAGTTCAAGCGGTAATTTTTTTACTTGGTGAAGTCCAAGGTCGAACTCAGGGAGGCATCTGTCTCCTTAGGTGAATTATTAGCAAATTTCCAAGTGTTAGATTTTTCAAGGAATTGTTTTTTATCTTTTTCTATTTTCTGTGCAGACACATGCAACAATCTAGCCAATCCAAAGTTAAATCAGTTTGAGATATCAAATTAAGTCCAAAAATTATGAAAATTGGCCAGATGATGAATTTTGGTGAAAATGAACTACTAATTTTTTTGGAATTTTTCGACACTAAATGAATTTACTGTAAATTTAAAATGCAGGCAGGGTGATTTTCACTAATTTATTTTTAATGAATATCAAATCACATCTTTTTCAAGAGATACAATTATCCTAGATAGATCAAATGATGAGGAATCTAGGAAAATTGACAGACCTAAAATTTTAATGTGAAACGGATCTATTAAAATTAAACTAATGAAATCACTAAACAATTTATTTAGGCCTCGATATGTGTGCAAATGACATGAAATTTTTATGCAAAGTTGAGTTCACTATCTTAGAGCTACTGTGAATTTTTGAGAATTTTTGGAGCTACAGAGAATTAATTATTAATTAAAAGGTCTAACTGGGCAAAATATCACACAAATCAACCAATTAATTAATTTAAAATTCTCTGCAATTACAAAAATGTGACAAGTGGCACAACAGATAGAGGACAAGTTGCTCAACAAAATGCAATTTTTAGAATTTCAAAATGATGCAAAATGATACCTAGGGATGCGTACAAAGACAGGGGTGTATTTGCAATACAGAAAATCAAATTACATAAAAAGAAACATGCTGACAGGGACTTAAATACAATTACCTATAATGCTGGGGGGTGGAATGCAATTTCTCCACTGGGCACGTGCTCCTCACGTGGGGGCTGCTTCGCAGGGACCTTTTTGCAATTATGAAAAGTCCCCAGGGCCTCTGTGAAAAATACCCATGCTGCACAGCTCCTCACGTGGGTCGGCCTAGGCTCGGGCGGATTCGGAGGCTTGGGGCTTGGCTCGGGAGCTCCTGGAGGTCTGGAGTGAGGCTCGGCGTAGCCTCGGGTAGTCCGAGCCTAGGGTCGGAGAAGAGGCTCGGACTCCTCTGCGTGGCGTGCTGAAGACCGTTGGATCAAGAGTGATCCAACGGTTGTCGGCAAGGAGACGTGTGGCGCGATGGTAAGCCGTCAGATCTGGATAGATCCAACGGTGCCTGAGACCCGCGGAAGGGGCGACGTGGCAGAATGCTAACCATGGGATCACAGACAATCCTACGGCTCCTGTAAGGCTCCAGATGTCGATGACGTGGCGGACTAAGCTCCGTTAGATCTGGAAGGATCCGACAGTTGTCTGCAGCTCCGGTCGGATGGCGACGTGGCTGACTCTAGACCGTTCGATTAGGATGATCGAACGGCCGCGGGACCTTCTCCCTCAATGGTCCTCCGCCGCCTGCGGAGGAGATGGCGGGGCTCCGGCGATGAGGCCTTTGCTCCGCCCGTCCCTACAGATGTCGGTGAAGCTCTTCGACGGTTCGAAGATGTCCCAGAAGGTGCGCGGAGGTGCGGCGATGGTGTTGGTGGTCTCAGGAGTTGGAGGAGGGCATCAGAGCTCTGTGGCGGCGAAGCTCCAAAGGAACTCCGGTGAACTTCCGATCAGTGAATGAGGAGGTACCTGCAAGTGTTAAAAGGATAGTCGAAGCTCGTGCGTGTAATCGTGGATGTGTGAGGGTGGTCGGCGAGGCCTAAGGAGGAATGGAGATGGCTGGCGATGGTGCTGCGGCCAAGTGGCGGAGTTGGAGCTGAAGGAGGACGAAGTGCGTCGTAGGCAGGCGTAAAGGGTACCGCGAGGATGAGAGCTCCGTCGCGGAGCTTGGCAGAGTGGAAGATAGGCATGAAGATGGATGTAGATGTCGAATGAAATCGGAGAAATCAAAAGAAAAATCAAATGAAGATCGGAGGAAGGTGGAGGGAATTACCTGGGGTTTGGAGCTCGAGGTCGAGGTCCAGATCGTCGCTCGAAGGGGTGGTAAATCCCTGAGCTCAAGCAGCGACTCGGAGGAGTGGCTGCAACACGACGGTGCGCCGAGGATCTCGCCGGAGAAGATGACCGGTCTTCGCTCGAGGAATCGGTCGCTTGTTGTCACCAAACGAAAGTTCCAAGCTCGGGTGATCTCTCAGGGGTGGCGGATGGGTCTGAATGTGGTCGGAGGTGGAGGTTTTATAGAGTGAAGATGACAGCAGGGCTGGAGGCGAGGTGAGGTTTGTGGTCGTCGTGGGGCGTCTCTGGTGGAAGTAGTGGGAAGAGAGGGAGTTGGCGAGCATGAGGGAAGAGTGGGGATGATCATGGTGGTGTTGGCGGACGGCGAGGGTGGCAGGAGTGGAGGCGGAAATAGAAAGGGCGAGCGTGTGGCGCAAGGTCGAGATCGTGGGGGAGAGGGTGTCCGGAGGTGGAAGACGAAGTCCTAGCCCTTAGATCTTGCGATCCAACGGCTCCGATCGAAGCGCCATGGAGCGGCTTGGATTTGATCAAGGGCGTATTGATCAAGGGACTGATGGCTCCACGTGGTGCATCGAAGGCGAGGCGCGAGTGGACGGAGTGGATTAAATCCGAGGCGAGGTGATCAAGGGCGCCGAATGTGCCACTCGTCGCGTTATGGGAGCGGCGCTGGTGAACGGTTGAGATGAGCCCAGGGGTTCGATCGGACGGCTAAGGATCTGGCGCTAAAGAACAACAGGGATCAAGAGATGAGGGCGAGATCGGAAGGCGCAAGACGCGCCACGTGGCGCACTGTGGAAATGGCGCGAACAGGCAAATCAGATCTGAGATGGGAGGTGATCTGACGACGGAGGATAAAGGCGCACGTGGAGATAGCACAGCCGTTGGATCGGGAAGAAGATCCAATGGCTGTGGGCGCGGGCGGCTAGGTCAAGGGGAGAGGGCCGCGTGGCGCAACCAGAGGGCGCCACGTGGCCAGCTATGATTGGCTGCGAAAAGAAATGAGTGTAGAGGGAGAAGGAGGCCGAATTTGGAAAAACTCAAAACATGAAAGTTGTAGATCTTGATGAGATCTACAAGTTTCATGTTGGCCAAAGACGGAGATGAGTTCAAATATGATACAAAAATACAAATATAAATATATACACATATATAGTATACAAAGAGGCCCAAAAACCCATCTTTTTCATACGAGCTCCAAATTGGATGAAATTAGTCTCATTTTAAAGGTCTTTTAATGTGTATTATTCTAAAAGTGAGTAGACCTATTTTGGAGGTGGTATGAGGGATCTATGGACATTTTATGGTCCAAGGGCTTTAGGGATTTATTGACTATTTTACAAAGGGAATTCCTGGCTTTCTCCCTTATATTATTCACTAAGGTAAACCTAGTGTAAGGGAGAGCTTATTTTGCTGAGTGGACATTTTACAAATGATTTTGGATTCTTATTTAATGCAAATGGAGTTCTAAAATGCATGTTTTATGTATGCATGTATGAATGCTATTTATGCATTATAAAGGGAAATATGCCTCTATTTACTCGGGAACAAGGCTCTATTTTTAACTTTTAGAGTGGTGAATCACAGATTCATCACCAGTTTCCTGCATTCCCTCACTGAGAAGTAGCTAATCATTTTTATAGAATCAATAGTCTATAAGAGGATCCATGCATGGCTCTATCCTAGTGTTCGTAACTTGCTCACTCTGCAAGTAATTTGAAACAATGAGGGGATTACTCTCCACAAAATAATGACTGTGATCTTTTTGTTGGTTTTATGGTTGAGTTTGTTTAGTAGCCTTGATTTTATTAGGTGATCACTTTTTTTATCATTTTTCAAAAAGATATGTCTCATGAATTTTTTGATTTCCTTTTATTCCTAAATCCAATAAAACATGGGGAGGACGACGGAAAATCGATGAGCAATGAAATCAATTATTCATGCACATAATAAAAGATGTATGTTGCTCCAACAGTATACATACAATATGATCCACGCATAAATTTAAAGACAAAAAATAAACTACCTATATGATGCACGAAGAAATCACCCTAAACAATAACTTCTATTATGGGAAGACTAATGTGTTAACTATTCAGAAGTGAGACCAAGGTCCGATCTTCGATGCCACTTGGTGCCCACCACAACGGGTCCTACAAGCACTGTTTATGACCTCTTTCGGTGCATGGTCTCAAATCTAAATAAGTAACAATTTATTTGACTAAGTCTAATCGATTATATAGGAACATATATTCTTTTAGGTGTTTGAACCTAATCACTACCTGGTTCAACCAAATAAAAGTCAAAAATTTTGGGCTAGATACCCAGAATGCACCGGTCCTCAGCGAAACAAACCCCGAGTAAAGTGTCCAATGTCTCTGAGAGTTATTATAACTTCAAATGAAATTGAATGTGAAAAACAAAATCTATTCTAAGGCAATATTCTTCTCCTCCTAATTGCTCTCTTCTGTCGATCAGTGTATGATGTCCAGCCTCCGCCTTGCTCGGGTGCATCGACTCTCCTAAGATCACCTCTGTCGCTCTGCGGGCCCTCACAACAAAGAGAAACAAGAGAATGTGTTAGTACAAATCTTATGAAAAATATAAAAAACATAATAAAGAGGAAAATAAAGCAATAAAATAAGAAATGCAGATATAGACACAAACCCTAACTACCTAGTCATGCTCCCTAGCAATGGTGCCATTCTGATGAAACGACCCGACTAACTTTGGTTAAGTTGATTAATTAAAATGCCATCATTCCAAATCAATCAAGTCGATCAATCGAGAGAATTATTTAACTACTAACAAAATCAAACAAATCACACAAGTGGTATAGCTACTTTTATTAACACGGTATAACAAGTAGTGACGAAAACAAGGAGCATTGTGATGAACTAGGTAGGTAAGTCAAGTAATCGAAGGATTTTTATTCTTTTTTAGCAGTTTTTAATTTTGCAAATTTTTAATATTGAAAATAAGGAAAAATAAAGACAAAGAATAAAATGCAACCACACTCATTGTTTTGAATTTTTCAAATAAGCTAGAAATTCACAATAAACAAGTAATAAAAGTTTTGGATTTTATAGTTTTGATACTATTTTATGGATTTAGGATAATTTTTAAGTTTTTATAAGATTTTTAAATAAATAAAAAGTCAGGAAATCAAATAAACAATGAACAATCATGTTAGTTTTGCAAATTAACAATGCTAAAAATGCTCAAACTCATGGGGACTAATTTATTTAAACAAGAAGAAAATATCTGTAAATAGAAGCTAAAAAAATTAATTTATGAATTTTCTACAATTTTATATAGCGTTTAAGGTTTTTGGTGTTTTATAACTTTTAAGGTTTACAAAGTATTTTCAAACCAAATTTATACAATAGCTAATATAGGATAAAATACACATATAGTAATCGTTTTGGAGTTTTTAAAACAATTTTCAAACTGTTATGATTTTTCTTAGGAAAACATAGACTTTTTGATGGGGTTTTGAATTTCTAATAATAGTAAATATAATAAAAATTGTAAACTAAAATTAGCACACAAAGAACCTATGAGCAGAAGCTACTAGGAATTTTTGTAGAATTTTAAGGCCACTTTAATATTTATTACAATAAATAAAAGTGCACATAAATTAAATAGTCCATAGAGGACCTATCTAAAAATATTTCAAGTTTTTGGGTCAAATAATAACACGAAAAGAAGTGTAGGGGCCCTAGTGCAATTATTCCATAGAAAGCATACATCACAAGTGATTCAGGCTCGTAGGGGCATAAATGTAAATTCAGAAAATAATTTATATTTCATGAACCAATCAGAAGCACAAGTATATGGTTGCAAAATACCCACAAAAGCACATGAGGACATTAATGAGTTCGACTCAATTGGACTAAAATGTAATTAAACAAAGCGTAGGATCCAAACTGCAAAATATTTTTAACGACATATTACATTTATTGGACTAAACTGAAATAGCATAAAGTGCAAGGGTAAAAAGGAAATATACCCTTGCAGGCGTGTGTGGCACGTGACATCTCTAATGGATCTGATGCGTCTATGAGGAGGATCCAATGGTGCAACACATGGCACATGCATACAATGCAGATGACCGTTAGTAGCAGATCTGACGTGCAACTTTTGGGCATGAATGAGCGATCACGATCGAATATGGGAAGAGAGGATCCTCATCCAAAGAACATGTAGGGCTCTGGAAGAACATGAAGGAGTAGCTAGGGGATACAATGTTGGATATCTACTGATATGAAGCTCCGATCAAATGGCTAAGAGGATCTCCATGCTCGGCGACTGATTCATGTCGGACTGGAGACTCCTATAAAGCAAGGGACGACTAATGAGGACCTGGGAAGTGGAGCACATGGAGGTACTCTGCCGTGCATGTTGGTGGTCTGAATCGCCTCCTCATACATGTCTGAACCTGTAGGAGTATCGCGGCTCGAAGATGACAACTCGATCAGGGGTTTGATGAATCTCAGATTCATCACTGTAAAAGACATTAATTAATCTCAAATGCCCAAAATTCTTCTGCATTTCATGCATTATTATGCATAATTAGCATTCATGCATGTAATAAAAAGAATTGCATTTTATCACTCATAATTGCTAAAATAAGAAGCCAAAAATCCCACCCCAATTGACCTGTAAAATAGCCTAACCTCCCTGATTTTAACTAATTCATGCTAACTCCAAATGACCTTAAATCGCCTCCATTATTTTGTATGACTAACAAGAATAAATGAAAAATACAAAAAAATCATTAACATAACCAAAACTACAACCCTAATTCCAAGATTTCCAAACTAAAATGTTGATATCTTCCTCATTCAGTGTTCTATTTGATCCTACTCCTTTGAACTAACGCACATTCAAACACCTTCAAAAGAAGACCACGTTCAAGTGAATCAGAGCTCATATGTTAGAGTTGGGTTTTGGGCTTCTTTTGCACATTTTGTATTTTACATGATTTTGACCTATTATTTTATGTACATAATTAACTCGTTTTATTTTATTTCTTTTTCATTTATTTTCTTTAACGAGAGTTTTATTAAAATGCTAAAAAATCCAAAATCTAAAATGAGCTTGAAATCAAAGAATCTAACTAAGTCTGAGTCGTCACCAACAAATTGTACAGACGTTGTCATTTTTATATTTTATTCTATTTCTTCTTCTTCTTCTTATTTAATAAAAATAAAGAAAATTAGATTAATGTGTAAATACTTATCTTTGATTTTATCATTTTTTTCATAATTTTATCTGCTTTAAAAATAACAAAAAATTTATTAAACTAAAAAATTAAGGTATTCTATGTACATGGGATAACCCAAAAATATCACTTTGTGCAAATGATCGATTTTGGTTTTAGTATCTTCATGAAAGTTGTAGATCTCATTGAGACAAGCAACTTCTATGAATAAAATTTTTTGATATGAGGTTGTTTTCAATTTTTTTGTTTTCTTTCCTTTTTCTGATTTTTTTCGGGCTTGACATGTGACCACTCCTAGAGCCACCGCGTGTCACCCATTTTTGGCCTTTATTTTCATTTCTTTTTATAAAAATTTACAAAATATTTTAATTAAAAAATATATAATAAAAAAATAAAATAAGAGTGCCACGTGGCACAATCTGGGTCGTCCGATCTCGGTCGATCGGACGCCCCTAAACCCGTCATCTCCCTCAAATCGTTCCCCCCTTCTTTCCCCTTTTGAGCGGTGCCACCCTCCTACCTAATCGTGGTGCTACCTCCTCTCATCCCCATGATTCTCTGTCCAATCAAATCACCCTTGTCTCGCTACCATTTTGCATATCGCCATCCAATCAATCTCCTCGTCAGAATCAATTGCCTCGAACACCTTCCTCAAAAAGCTTCTGCGTCGACCGACCTCCTTTGCTAAATAACAATTGCCGAGCCTCCCTCTCATCCCCATCCACCGTTAGAACTAGCAAAGAGACGAAGGATCTCGGTGATGACAACTCGAGCTCTTCCCCCTTCAACCCAGCGAGATCCAAGGCCACCACACCTCGTAGAATATTGAGCTCCCAACTGCTCGCTGCCCTTGCTCCGACTATAAGGCTATCGATCCAATTCCCCATCTTCATCGACAACGCTCCCTTCAGTACCACGCGCGGGAAGCAGCAGGCCGACACCGCGCGAGCTGGGAGTGGAGGACGCACCACGTGGACGAAGGTCCAACGGGTTGCCGTGTGGTCGGGGCAGCCTGGAGGAGGTCCGGCGTGCCGTTGGGCGAAGGGTGGCCGGGGCTTCAGTCGCCGGAGGTGCTGCTGTGTGGCGGGAGGTCGCTGGCGCGACCGAGTGCAGGCGGTGGGGATGATGTCCCGCCGTTCAGTTGCTTCGTTTTTTTTCTTTTTTTATTTGTAATGTTTTTGTGTAAATCAAAAACAGAAACAGAAAAGATATATATGTTCTCTCTCTTCTTTTTAATCAGAAAAAATAAAAATAGAAAATGAGATTTTTTTGTGTTTTTTTTGTGTTTTTTAAGATTATCCTGCAAAACCAATATTAGAGAGAACAATAAAACAAACAACTTTTTTGTATTATTATGTATATATATATATATTTATTTACAACTCGGAAAAAATGAACGAGGATCCGGTGGAAATGAGAGGCATCGAATCCGATTCTCCGACCACCGTGCGTGGTCGGAGTATAGATCATGAAAGATAGAAATTGAATGCGGAGAGATCACGAACGTGGGATGAAAAATCGAGTCAAAGAGGATCAAATCGTGATGGATTTTTTTTTAAGATCTAGAAAAATAGAATGACGATGGAATTAATTATGAAACAAATGAAACTAAGATTAACCTAAGATAAAAATAAGAAAACGGATGGATCTTACCTTAGGAGCGGAAATGGACCGTGATCGCCTCGACAAGGTCGACTCGTTATCACTGGACGGCGTGGAGACTAGGCAACTTTCTCGACGAAATTTTCTCTCCGAGATCAGGCTCCTCTCTCTAAAGATTGATCAAGTTGGAATGATAGAGAAGGATCCATATAAATAGAAGAGATAATGGAGATGAAATTAGAATTTTTGATTTTTTTGGATAAAGAGATAAGAGAGATGAAAATTGAAATGAGATAAAGATAAAGAGAGATAAAACTATTTACAAAAAATCTAATTTTTTTAAATTTCGTCACTTTATTTATTTGAATAAAAAATATTTTTTTTATTTATTTTTTTATGGTGGTTAATTAAGAATAGCAACTATATACATGTACTATATACATATATGATATTATATACATGGGTAAATGAGGAAATTACTTTTTTTTAAATTTTTTTATTATTTTAAATGACTACTAAAATATTTACAAATATATACAAATACAATATGTACAAAATATATGGAAAAATTGCACAAACCACCCCAAAAAATCAACTTTTCATTCGTAACACCAAAAATTATGAAAATACAACCATTTTAAAGATAATTTAATTTAGAATCCAATGGACATGATATTGGTTCGATTTGAGTTCATATGGAGCCAGAATTTGTCTTTCAAATAATGCTTAGTGGGTTTTTTTTCCAAGTGTGGTTGCTTTTATTCTATACATGATTTAATTGTGCAATTATTTTTATTAATTAGAACACATTTTTATTTACAACTTTTATTTTGAAAGTAATTTGATTTGAGGTCAATTAAGGAACAAATAAATTAGTGTAAGTTTCATACAGACATACACAAAACACAATTTTTCTGGATTTTCTGCTTAAAGACTCTATCTCCCCCAACTTTATTCCTGGTCAATCAGGTCAAGTTTTGACCTTCTCTCAGGGTTCGGGTCAGCCTGTATATAGTCTTCCTTTCTTTATTTTTTTATTTTATTTTCTTTCTTTTTCCTTTCTTCTTTATTTATTTATTTATTTTAGGTTAAAATTAGTAAGAAGTCTACAATATTTACACACAGATGTAAGTTAGTAAGAATATGGAGCTAGTGTTATATGAATGTGTTTTATAAGGGATTTTAAGCTAAAATAAATGAATAAAGATGATGAATCACAGATTCATCATCCCCTATGCTTTACCTTTGCTAGTCCCTTAGCAAACACTTATTTGAAAGAATAAGTGAAGAAAAGAAAAAGAAAGGGAAAATAAAGAAAGTAGGACAATATTGAGTACTAAACTCATCTTCATAAAATTGTAGTATAGTGCTCTATAGGACCTTTGGATTATTAGTGTGTCAGAATTTCGGTGAGACTTAGAATTTTAAAATCATCAGCCTTCAAGTTCTACACATCATTGTCACAATTTCGGCTTAGAAGTCATCTTAGATCAATCCTCTTCCCAAAGCATACCCTATGAACATTGAACATTTGACTCATGTGTGTGAAAGGTTTTAGCTCTTCCCATCCAGAACGTCGGACTACCATGCAAATCTCCTCTCCAGTAACTCATCCTCGGGGAGTCAGGTATTTCCTTCTAAGGTATGTCACATTGTGTTCACAATCGAATTGGGGGAGAAGTTAGAAGAAGGAGAAAAGAACCGGAGGGTGGCCAGTGTAGTCACCTCTCCTTGTGAAGCTGGCCAGTGCAGCCGAGTCTCCACCAAGATCTGCAGGTCTTCTTGAAGCTTGGACCTTTTTGGTCAGATATTTATTTGGTAGTGGCTTCTTTGTATTTGGATTTTTGGTGGTTCTGCTTGGATCTTGTTGTGCCCCTACGGATATAGAATCTTTTTGTTTCCGTACATATTTTGGGGTCTTAGAAAAAATTGTGTCCAACCGTCCATCCCTTTTCTGAAGCTTTATTTCAACCCGTACTCCGGTCTTTAGATTTCCACGCTACCAGAAAAGAAACTCACACAGTCTTCCAACATCCCGTCTGAGTTGAGCTAAGTGCATAGTGCGAGAGTACAAATTAATTCTCTATTCCAGAGTTGTACCCAGAATAAAGAGACCAGGTTTAGACACTAAGTGTCAAACGCTGCACATTGTCATGTGGAACTCAAAGAATTAAGTCAAAGACCTAAAGCTTCTAAAATCCTATTTCTCAGTGAAGTTCGTCTAAGAATTAGGTGGATTAAGATCTAACTAAGCTCCATTCTTCAATTTTATTCCAGACTTAGTTTAAATGGCAATATCCTGAAAAATGCATATGCAAATGCAAGAAAACATGAACAATGCAAAGAGAGATTTTTTTGAAAAGAAATGATGCATATTTGAAAAGAACACACATTTTTTTAACAATTTTCTAATTTTGAATTTTTTATGGTTTTTTGGAGGAAAATACAGCTGTAGAAAAGTTTTTTTGTTGAATTATACAAGTTTTTATAGATTTTTGGTTTTTGGTTTTTTTAAGGAAAAGGGTTAGTAAAATATATACAAGTATATACAAGTTTTTTTGTTTTTTTTGTTTTTTTATTTTTGTTTTTTTTTATTTTTTGTTTTTTTGTTTTGTTTCTTTTTTAATCACAAATACATTTTACAAAGTCATACACATAAACCCCCAATTAAACATATTTAAAAGTACGAGTTATGTCTAAAGTATAGATACAATATATACGACACCCCCTATACTTAGCTCAAACTATGTCCTCATAGTGGTCATAGAGAGACAAAGGAAGACATAATTCATGCTAAGTATAGAAAGGTGAAAAGACTCCTATGCTACAACGACTCAAAGAAATGATAAAAATAAGAGAAGTTGGTGATCCCCCCATACTTAGGATTAAGTAATCCTAAGTATAGTAGAATGTACACAGGGGAAAACCGATGAAGAGAATGTACATACTCAAAAAGACACGATATGAACAACATAACCCCCTATACTTAGGGTAGAGTATCCCTAAGTATAGGCAACAACAATGGTGATAACAGGACGAATATAAACAACACAAATCCTTCACCCCCCTATACTTAGGATAAAGCACATCTTAAGTAAAGCAAATATGCACACGGAAAAGGGGTGAATGATAAAATGGGAGAAGAAAGAATGAAACGAAAGGATATATAAGAGGAGTGGATGTACAAAGGTCAAGAAGGTCGAAAATGAACCTTCTTGCGGGACCGCTGAGGTATGGATTTGACAAGGTGTAGGTCGATATTGGGATCATCATTAGATATAAACTGAGTTGGATCGATCAAGAATGTATCCTCAACGGTTTCAGATTGTGCAAGCCTAAACTAGTTATTCGAAGTAGTGTGGTCATGCTCTGCTTGGGAAGTCTCGCAAACATCAAAGTAAAATGGCTCGAAATTATTATCAGAAAAAGTAGGATCAATTTCAGCCCGACGAGCCTCTACCGGATCATCATCTTTATCAAAAGGCCCGAATTCCTTTATAAAAGCAATCAAATCAAATTTGCCAGGATCGGTCTCATCTGAATCAGGGTGGATAGGAATGGACTTATAAGTGAAAGTAGCCAAATCATGTCTGTCCTATCTAGTCTTAGAGTCTTCCTTCCACTATAGGGTGTCTATCGTGTAAATTCCGCAGATGTCATCAATGCATCGCCATGTACAAGAAGAGGGAACTCCAAGGTCTATGCTTTTCGAGTCCTCCTCCTTGAAGAGGAATTCTCAGGTCTCAGTATCATCCATCATACAACAAAAATCTCTAGTAGTATCATTATGGTCAAAGTACTTGGGGTAGTCTAACACAGACACACTCTCATGGGATGCAGGTCTCTGGTCAGTAGTGGGTGTAGTGATCAACACATCTCTCCCTACATCAGAACGAAAGTGATTCTCTCCTGATCCATAATCAATAACGATTCCCGCAGAGGCGAGGAAAGGTCATCTCAGGATGATTGGAGGGTTCTCTACAGAGGTGGAGGTCTCCAAGGGCAATACGAGAAAATCAGAAATGAATTTCATGCCCTTAATAAGAATGACAGCATTTTCTAAAGTACCCTTCAGCCTCTTAGTGGACCCATTTACAAATTGAACTATCATCCTGATTTTCTTGAGAGGCCCAAGATGAAAAAACTGTACCATAGAGACGGGTATTGTATTAATCGACGATCCACCGTCAAGAAGAGTGTTATCACAAGAATATTCAGATATGGAGCAACTCACAAGAGGTGTGGCAGTGTTCCCTTTCTTAAAATATGGTCGGTGAGAAATGGCATAGGCAGTGGCCATGGTCAAGATGTGACGCTCAGATCTTCTCCTTCGCTTTCTCTTCTTGTGTTGAGGAGTAGATAAATCTGTCATGTCCTGTTGAAGTGGGGCTTTAATTATACCATGAAGGTGGCCACCACTTCGGGTTCAGTCAACATCTTTTTGAATTTTTAGACCTCCTCCAAACAAGGGAGGAGATCAGAATCAGCATATGCACGAGTATTACCAAGAGCAGTCTGTACAATGGCCTCCTCGGGTCAAGGTTGGGACATGGCTGTATGGGTAAATGATCGGGCATCTGGGTCCTCTCCTCACAAATTGAATCACAAACGTGTCTCCCGAATTCTTTTTGGATTTTTACTATTTTTCATTTTTTTGTATTTTGGGTGATTTCAAGCTCTCATGATTATCCTCGAGTGAATCCATATCCTCAAATAGTGGAGTAGCGTTCTGCTCTCATTTATGTTAAATAGATTGGAGATACTCGAATTCATATGCTCCATCATCTGGTTCAATGTCTTAGGTGTGGAAACCATGAATGGTGACTCCAAAATCTCAGGATTGGGTGGGTTGAATGAGGGTGGGTGAGAATCAAAGTCCTCCGACTCATGAAATAATGGGTTAGGTGGAAATGCACAAAAATCAGGAGGAATATCCTCCTGAAAAAGGGAAGACAGATCGACTGGAGGGTACGAGGTATCTGCAAAGATCGGATTAAAATAACTCCAGTCCGCCATCTTCGAAACAAAAGATGAGAGAGCAAGAGGATCAAGTCAAAAGATAGGGAGAAAAAGGCACAAATGCACAGTAGGATTTAGTATACACACAAGCAATCAAACACAATACAAACTCCCAATTCACTAACTCAACGCAATGTGAAGATCGTGGAGGTTCGATCTCTTAATCTTGTCTATTTTAGAGTTAGGTGATAATCACAAGAATTTTACAAACACTTAGGTTGAATTATGGGATTTGGGCATTAACCTTAGTATGTACGTGAGCAAGTTGAAATGAATACAATGAGGGAGTTACTCTCCTCAAACTAATGATTTTTTCCTTATGTTTATTTTAGGGTCGAGTTTTCTTCAACAGTCCCAAGTTTTAGGCAGTTATCACTTGGTTTAAGTATATTCAACAAATCTCCTACTGAGTATCCGATTTCTTTTTTAACTTTGTGAGTAAAAACGAGGAAGGAGAATGGAAATGTCAATGTGCGATTAAAAAAACGATGATGCATGCATGGGTTAGAGATGTGTACCTTATCGCCAGCACTTTACATGTAAGTGATCCGTGCATAATTTAAATACAGAAAAATAAACTAACCTATATGATGCAAGTGAACCGTCCTAGATGATAACTTCTATTAACGAGCAGAAACAAGTTAATTTGACTAAGTTCAAATTACCCTATACTCTATAGGCATAGAAATTCTTGTTTAGGGTCTTTGGACCTAATTAATTACCTGGTTCAAGCAAACTAATAAAGCAATCAAGAGGTAGCTCATAAAATACACGGGAAACAAAGAAAAATAAGGCGATGAAAATAAAACCGGTGAGGTCCCCCAAGTGGTGAAACAGACCCCGCAACAAATGAATGTCTGTTTTACAAAGTTCAAATGCTAGAAAAGAAAAACTCTCTCTCTTTTCATCTCCTTCACTTCTTCATCTCCTCTTCTCACGCTATCATGTGGCTTGGTGAAGAATCAAGCCGCCTCCACGTTGCTTGGGTGCTTAGGCTCTCCTAGGATCGTCTCCTTCGCTCTGCGGGCCCTCGCAAGGAAAAAAGAAAAGAAAATGTGTAAGAAACACAATATATGAGAAAATGAAAATGAATGCAGTGGATATAAACAATGAAGTGAATGGCAAAAATGTAAATAGATATTTACAACCAAGAATAGCAGGTCAAAAGAGAAACCTAACTACCCTCGACGTGCCTCCCCGGCAACGACGCCATTTTGTTGAGCACGATTTTCTCGAGGACGGGAATTATTGATAAATGAAAGTCATTGCTATCCCAAAAAATCGGTGACAAACAAACAATTTTTTTTTTTATTTTTGCTACTTATTAACCTGTATAGAGAACACAGTCAAACTCAAGGAGGCTACAAATCCCGAGGGTTATTCAATTAATTAAAAATCAATTAAGAGAAAAATAAGAATCTCAAAGGATAACTATCCTTGGTTTTGTGATTTTTCCTTTATTTTTAATTTTTTAATTTTTTTATTTCCAATTTTTTTGTATTTTCTGATTTTCAAATTTTTAGTGATTTTGATTTTTGCATTTTTTTCATAGAACGAACAATATGCACAAGCATAAGATATATGCACACCAACTCTTTTTTTCCTAATTTTCGGTTATACAATAAAATGTTCAGAAAAATCCAGAGAAAATATTTTTGGATTTTAAAAGTTTTGAAATATTTTTAGGAATTTTTGTGGAATTTTTAGGTATTATTGTATTTTTCTAAAAATCAAACAGTGAGAAAATGTGAAATTATGCACTGCCTGAAGTAATTTGCAACTTAAAATTATTTTAAGTTACAAAAGTCCTTACAATTATTTTTATACAAAGTAGAAGTAATTATCTACAAACAGGAACTGCAATGATAATTTTTGGATTTTTGTAGGATTTTTTATGATTTTTATAAGATTTTTAGTATTTTCAATTTTTATGAGTTTTATAAGGAATTAATGAGTGAAATTTTCACACAAGATAAAAGACAATGAAATAAAACTACCCTATTTTTTGGAATTTTCGGAGTTGTTTTAGATTTTTTATGAATTTTTGAATTTCAAACAGGGAAAAATCATATGTTTTTATTTTTTAATAATAATAAATGAAATCAAAATGCAATGGAAATTTTACACTAGATGGATATGCACATCAGGAGCATAGCATAATTTTCTCAAAAATTTTGAGCAATAAAAACTTTTTATTTCAATAGAGAATTCATGCATGAGAAACATGGACTAAAATGCAATTAAGTTTTGTTTTTGCATCAAATAAATAATAAAAATAAAATGCGGAGTAAAGGTCACAAATTATCCAGTATATCACATGCAAGGCACATGCTTAGGAGTTGACAGGGGCATCTTTGTAATTTCTGAAACCCTTGAGGGGGATGTCCACAAGTTTCCCTTTTTTTATTAACTCACTCTCTCCCTAGGGGCCTGTTTGGTTGCAGGGTTGGGCAGGGTTGAGTTGGGCAGGGGTACCCCTGTGAATAGTAAACTGTGAGGAGGAATGACCTGTTTGGTTGCAGGGTTGGGCAGGGTTGGGAACCCTGCAACCAAACAGGCCCTAGGGTTACTGGCTGTTCACGTTTCTTCTTCAACAAGATGAGAGGGGGTACGGGTGCTGCTGCCCCTGGGATGAGGCGGTGGAGAGAGCAACGCGACCGGCGCTCCTCGCATAGCAGAGTGGTGCGAGGACGGAGGACTCAGGAGGGGCGGCCGAGGGGCGCGGACGTGTCGCCGCTGATGGAGGAGCTGGGGGCTGTCCGCGAGATGTCGATGGCCTGGAGCGGGGCTGAAGGGTGGCCGAGGGGTGCGGTGTTCGATGGAGAACGGGAGCCTGATCAGAGGTGGCGCGGGCGGGCGGAGCCGCCTGTGGAGATGGCGCAAGGGCGGCACTGCGTGACGGGGGCCCACGCGCGGGGAGCAGCAGGTCGACACCGCGCTGGCTGGGAGCGGAGGACGGCCCGACACAGACGGAGGTCCAATGGGCTGCCGCGCGGTCGGGGCAACCTAGAGGAGGACCGGCATGCCGTTGGGCGAAGGGCGGCCGGGGCTGCGGTCGCCGGAGGTGCTGCCGTGCGGCGGGAGGCCGCTGGCGTGGCCGAGTGCGGGCAGCGGGGGTGACGTCCCGCCGTTGAGCTGCTTCCTTTTTTTTCTTTTTTTTCTTTTTTTATTTGTAACTTTTTTTTGTAATTTAGAAACAGAAAGGATATATATATATATATATATATCTATATATATATATATATGGGTCATATGTGGCTGCCCCCTAGGGGCAGCCAACATGGCTGCCCCCGCCTTATTTGGACAAAATTTTTTATTTTTTTTTGAAAAATAACACCATTTACATTCATCCCTATATCCCTCCTATATACCATTCGAATTTCGTCAGAAACAGAGACTCTTACGGCCTCCATCCGGACAATAATTTTTTAACGGTAACAGGATTTTTTTAAATCGATACAATCGAGATGGAGGCCGTAGGAGTCTCTGTTTCTGACGAAATTCGAATGGCATGTAGGAGGGATATATGGATGAATATACATGGTTTTATTTTTCAAAAAAAAATAAAAAAAAACGCCGAAAATTGGGGCGGGGGGCAGCCCCATTTTTCCCTATATATATATATAGAGAGAGAGAGAGAGAGAGAGAGAGAGAGAGAGGAAAATGGGGCTGCCCCCAAGGGGGAGCTAACTTAGCTCCCCCCGCCATATTTTCTTCAATTTTTTTTATTTTTTTTGAAAATTCTTTCCGTGAATATTCATCACTATATCCCTATATTATGTTATAAAAATTTCGTGTTAAACAGAAACTCCTACGGCCTTCATCCAGACAATCATTTTTTTAACGGTAACAAGATTTTTTAAATCGACCCCGTTTGGATGGAGGTCGTACGAGCCTCTGTTTCGCATGAAATTTGAATGACATAATATAGGGATTTATTAATGAATTTACACGGTTTTAGATTTCAAAAAAAATAAATAAATTTTGTGAAAAAATGGCGGGGGGAGCTAAGTTAGCTCCCCCTAGGGGGCATACACATTTTACCCATATATATATATTCTCTCGTTTTTTAAATCAGAAAAATTAAAAACAGAAAATGAAAATTTTTTATGCTTTTTTAAGATTATCCTGCAAAACCAATGTTACAGAGCAATAAAACAAATAACTTTTTTGTAGTATTATTATTTTTATTTATTTATTTACAACTCGAAAAAAATGAACGAGGATCCAGTAGAAATGAGAGGTATCAAATCCGATTCTCCGACCACCGTGCGTGGTCGGAGTTGATAGATCGTGAAAGATAGAAATTGAATGCGGAGAGATCAAGAACGTGGGATAAAAAATCGAGTCAAAGCAGATCAAATCGTGATGGATTTTTTTTAAGATCTAGAAAAACAAAATGACGATGGAATTAAAGATGCAACAAATGAAACTAAGATTAACCTACGATAAAAATAAGAAAACGGATGGATCTCACCTTAGGAGCAAAAATGGACCGTGATCGCCTCAACAAGGCCGACTCGCTGTCACCGGACGGCTTGGAGACTAGGCAACTTTCTCGATGAAATTTTTTCTCGGAGATCGGGCTCCTCTCTCTAAAGATTGATCAAGTTGTAATGATGGAGAAGGAGCCATATAAATAGAAGAGATAATGGAGATGAAATTTGAATTTTTGATTTTTTTGGCTAAAGAGATAGGAGAGATGAAAATTGAAATGAGATAAAGAGAGATAAAACTATTTATGAAATTATCTAATTTTTTAAATTTTGTCACTTTATTTATTTGAATAAAAAATGCTATTTTTTTATTTTTTTATGGTGGTTAATTAAGAATAACATCTATATACATGTACTATATATGTATATGACATTATATACATGGGTAAATGAGGAAATTAGCTTCTTTTTTTAATTTTTTGTTTTTATTTTTTATTTTAAATGATTATTAAAAATATTTAGAAATATATACAAATACAATATGTACAAAATACATGGGAAAATTGCACAAACCACCCCAGAAAACTAACTTTTCACTCGTAACTCCAAAAATTATGAAAATACAGCCATTTTAAAGATAATTTAATTTAGAATCCAATGGACGTGAGATTGGTGAGTACATATGGAGTTGGAATTGGTCTTTCAAATAATGCTTAGTGGTTTTTTTCCAAGTGTGGTTGCTTTTATTCTGTACATGATTTAATTGTGCATTTATTTTTATTAATTAGAACACATTTTTATTTACAACTTTGGTTTTGAAAGTTATTTGATTTGAGGTAATTAAGACACAAATAAATTAGTGTCAGTTTCATAAAGATATACACAAAACACAAATTTTTTAGATTTTCTGCTTAAGGACCTTATCTCCCCCTACTTTATTCCTGGTCGATCAGGTCAAGTCTTGACTTTCTCTCGGGATTCAGGTCAGCCTGTATACAGTCTTCCTTCCTTTCTTTATTTTTTTATTTTCTTTTCTTAAATTTTCATTTCTTCTTTATTTATTTTTTAGGTTTAAATTAGTAAGAAGTGTACAATATTTACACACAGATGCAAGTTAGTAAGAATACGGAGTTAGTGTTATATACAAGTGTTTTATAAGGTATTTTAAGCTAAAATAAATGAATAAAGATGATGAATCGCAGATTCATAAAAGGGTGGCTTTATTCTCGTGTTATGAATATATTTGCTTTGGAGCATGGAGTAATTACATACTAATGGGCATGCCACATCCTCAACTCATGACGAGGACGGAACATTGATGAATCTCATATTCATCAACTTCATTCTCATTATTTAACAATCTATATCTTAACATATTCATTAACTTAATTATTAACTAAATGTAATTAATTTATGATATATTATAAATAATTAATGGTAATTATTGTAAATAATTAAAGGCTAGAATTATTGTATACATGTGTGTATTGTTCTCTTTATTTTATGTATTTTATTTATACTCGAAATGGCATAAAAATTAGTGTAAAATTGTATATAAAATATTACATATTATTTATTATTAAAAATATAAAAATAAAAAACAAATAAAAGATGTTTTTATTTCTTAAGACAACTTACAAAAATTAAATATGTATATAAGATGTATTTTGGTTTTGGATTTTTCATGAAATTTGTAGACTTTAATACCGCTCTGAGATATTGCAATATCAGTTATGCGCCTCAATTTTTCGAATATCAGTTGTGCCCCTGACTTGTTGTCGTTCAATCACTTGTTCCCTTCTGCTACTTTAATCGTCAATGAGTTGGGGATGGAGGAGGCTGGGGCGGAGGAGGAGGCTGGTGCGAAGGAGGAGGGGGTGATGGAGGATGATGGGGAAATGGAGGAGGCTGGGGTGGAGGAGGAGAAGGAGGTTAGGGTGGTAGAGGAGGGGGCAATGGAGGAGATTGGAGCAGAGGATGGGAGAAGGGGGAGGGGGAGGGGGAAGGGGGGGAGTAGGAGGACTTTCTAAGTTTTTTCTAGATCTAATTCCCATTGTGTCCTTAGAGTTAGTGTCCATTTGCATTAAGGATGGACAACAACTAACCCGAGAGGTATAAATGATCATTGCGGAAGAAGTCAGTAGCTGAACTAATATTCCAAAAAAGGGAGGGGCATAACTGATATATATCAGAGGGGGCACAATTGATAAGAACACATCTTTAAAAAAACCCAACTTTCATATAGAATGTCTTTTTACTTCAATTAACATTTTATTTTTATTTTCTAACATTTTATGGAATCACTTTTTTTGAGTGGGCCACATGACCCAGTCATAGCATTCCACTTGGTTGGCTCTTCTTTAGCAACCACCTCCCATCTGGGTCGTCTGATCTCTTGTTCAGACGATCCTGGTCTCTACGCGCTCGCCTTCAGTTGGGCCACTTTATCATTTGATCAAGTGAATCCCATCCATCTGCCCAGCTCAAATCGTGGCCATTGGATCAAGCGATCCAACAATCACTGCTTGTCATCTTACCAACGGTTGCTCCTCCCAAACATTGCAACCTTTCAACAATGGTGGTTTCTCCCAATTACCCCGGCCACTTCAAGTGTCATCGTCTCATGATTTTGATATGCTCTTATATCTCTTCCATTCCTCTCCCACACCGAACTCCAAACAAACGTCCTCCACTCAGCTCCATCAACTACGTGCATTGAAACCTCCTCCCCAACCACATGTAGCCCAATCAAAACCACGGTCTCCACCTTATATCTCCCCTATCTGCCTTTACATGAGTGTTACTCTGAGCATCCTCCTCCCCCTGTGATAGTGAGAGACGAGAATCCAAGATTGATTTCAACTTATAACAAGATAGACGTCCATCGTGGTCGTGTTACAACCCCTCCAATAGTAGCTCGAGTTTTGCACCCTAGCTAAGTGAATCAAGCGAAAACCTGAAGCTCCAAGATTCAAGCATATGCCCTTCTGATCACCCTCCGACCTTCTTCATCTTCTTTAGGTCTGATCCTAGTTCTACTCTTTGTCTTTTTATCTGATTTTATATTCAAACACATACATTTTCACTCTCAATTGATTGACCCCACACCTTCATCGAACATCACTGACTCACACACACATCCTTGATTCATCCTACTATTCCTCCAGATCTCTATCCATCTCGGCCCCTTCTTCTTCTTGCAAGGAAGAAGACCTATTGAGAGCTTCATCTTCTTTTCTCCTTCAACCTTTTCATGTCTCCACCGAATAACTCCATATCATTTCCCCTTTGCTTTGACTACGTGAATATTGTAGGTAATTTGTTGATTGGAGGATCAAGTCCATCTCTGATCCTAGATTTCTACCCCGACTAAGCTTTATTGTCCCACAGGTCTAGCCCTTATAGAGCCTCCTTTGACCTCATACCTTCTTCGCCAGCCTCCCGACTATATTTCCCAATCCTTTTCAATCCTAGGGAGCACAGAGGACGAGGAGGAGGACCATCAATGGAGCCCTGCCTGTATACAACCACATAAGCAGTGGATCGTAGAGGAGGATTACAAGTGTCGTTAATCTCTTAGATCAAATGACCAAGATCAGCCCCGACTCGCATCACTGAAGCTAGAGCCTTGGTGGGATCGGACCTACCCCGAAGCAATCGAAGACCCCACATGGCCCAAGCATGGGTCACCACCTAAGCCTCGCACTCTGCTATTCCTATCGCATGTGCCATGCTTGGGATATTTGCAGATCTACCCCACTGATTCTTCATCATTACACAACTATCCCCACACACATGGGAGATTGCAGATAAGTCCCTTGGGTCTTTTTCTTATTACTTTCAGTCCATTTTGGACACGTTTGTGATAGTCTATGTGTTTTTCTATTTTATTTGCAAAAATACCCATGGATTCATTATTTAACATCTTGAACATCTTTGATCCAAATTGAGTGAAATTAGTTTCTTATGAAAGATTTATTTTTTATGTTTAATATGACATTTCAATTCGCTGATATGATCTATATGTTTGCATTTCAAATTCAGAGTAATCTTATGCTTATTCCTTATTGAATTTAATTCTATTAATGTATTGTCCTTCAATATTTGAACTCTGATTTATTTGATAAGCCTAGAGTTTTATTAGGTTACTTTATCATTGATTTTATAATTAGTAACATGAATGATTGCTAGAATTTCATTAAATAATCTATGCTATTTCTTTTAAGTAGATACATTGATGAACTAATTCAAGTTTGTAGCATACATCAATCTCTTAAGGACTAATTGACTTAATTGGAACTCATTAGTGAACTTTAATTCAAGAACACTATAGTATGTATTGTGTATATTTGTTGTGTTGCCTTGCATTGCATTTCGTGGCATCTTATACAACTTGCATATAAAAACCATTAAATATCGAGTATGCATATGTATTGTCTCTTTTGACTTAAATACATACTAAATCACTTAGCATATAGTATTTAAACCCTAGTTAAGAAGTCCTAATATTTCGTATCCTTGTACTCAACCTTGGACTTATCCATGTATAAATAAAATCATGCCCTTTTCGTTGAGATATTTTTGCATGATTTTGATTGATTCGTTATTGGATTGTATTACAAAGATATAATCTTAGCTTATCCAATTAGTGGTTCATCAGATGACATCGTTATCAGGAACACAACATCATTAGGATATATAATTCGATTAAAATTCATAATTAAGTGCTTTTAGTGCTTTTCAGTTCTGTCTCTATATGTTGACCTTGTGTTGACTTATTGTTCATTTTGTGTTATATTTTGTGATTAGCTTAATATTTCTACGAATTATCTAATCATAAGCTATTTCGGTAGGGCCCACAGAACTAAGTAAGATCAAGGTAATGCAGAGGCTAGGAGTTTGGAGATCTAGTTGAGAGAGTCTACCACAACTAAATTAGAAGAGAGATATATAGCTTGTGTAGTTTAGTTTAATTATTGTATATTATTCTTGTAATTTAATTTTTAACTTAAGCATCTATTTCTAGTGATCTCGATTGAGAACTCATGCTTTTAAGAAGAGATTTCCTAACTATTAATATGTGGTGTGCCACGATCCGTGGCTTGACTTAAGTGCTGAAGTTAAGGACATGCACACAACTATTAGAGCTTAATTAGGTCAAATTGTTCGTCCCTCATAACATAGGACACACATCTTTAAAGATTCACTAAATATATGTACTTAAACTATTTTACTTAGCTCCAAATCAACTGAAATTCTTCCCACTAATAGAGCTCATATTTTAGGTGCAATTTTTTGACTTGCATGCATTTAGTATAACATTTAAAAATTCGGTCCAGCATCCACATGTAAAGTACCGGGTGTTGGACATGCGAGCCCACGGCGAGCCATTATGCAATAAATGTTATTGCAAATATCATTCCCTGATCTGAAATAAAGAATAAATAATTTTCATAATAGGTCCCTTAGTACAACTAGGGTTATGTACCATGGCCATCTTGATGACCATACAGCTGTTTATTCAACTGTTGAATCATAGAGGCTGGTGCTTGGATAAATATCTAAGGGGTTAGATTGAGGATTCATCAAGCACCGTCAAATGATTGTTAAGAGATGATCTCCATCCTAAGTAGGAGATGACAATCCTTATCTCTAAAGGCTGATATCTGACCGACCTCTTGATGCAGGTCCTTTGCATAGGAATAGAGATTCGAATGTGTCATATTAGTTAGGTCAAAGAGTTGACTTAACGAGATCGAGATAACGAAAGTCCTATATCGTATGTTGTAATTATATAGGCACGCATCCTCTGACCGGAGACAGATGTGTTACTATATGTCCGACTATGTACATTTGGCAGACCAATAGGTTGATGACCTAACCAAGGTCTATACACCGGAGCGTTGATGTGCATATAAGGGCATATGAGTAATACGATCTCTCAAAGGGATCATACAGGTTGAGTTACTGAACCGGAAGACATGAGCTCACTCATGAGATATTGGGAAGAATCAAATTCCTTGCGCATGGTCGTCTCGCTTTGGAAGCTTGACTGAATTTGTAGGTTTGATATATACTTTTGGAAAGTATATGATCAAGACCTAGGTATGATATATGCTTTTAGAAAGTATATGATCGATACTGACCCCCAATGATCGAATGAGAAACTTGCTGATAAAACCATAAAGTAGATAGTATAAAGTTGATCCAATACTTCGGGTTTATTCAGAGTATTTCAGTATGCAGGATGTACAGGTATTGGGAATACCTGAGGGTGATGTGATCATAAACGATTGTATAACCATGACGCTTCCATTCCTAAGGAGTGATGAAACGGGTCTAGATTTTAGTGACTCCTCTCGGTAGAGAAGTAATCTAATCTTAGTCCAAATATTGAACATTAATCTGAATGTGATTCAGATGCAATGAGAAGATTAGATTTGCGGTCTTGATTTAATCAAGCGTCTATGGGAGGCCCACGATCTGGATTTGAGATATTATCTCAATATCCAAGTCACTATACGTGGAACAATACAATCGCCCTGTCCTTATCTCCAAGTATTCGCGGAAAAAGCGCATTATCTTGAAAGGGTTCAGGATAATTTCATTGTTGATAATATGTATCCAAGCATTGAGAAAATGGATAATTAAATGTGATTTAATTATCATAATTAATATGAATTCGATTCATATTATGAAGAGAGCTATCTTAGATAATTAAATGTGATTTGATTATCAAAAATAAAAATAATGTGAATGTGATTCATATTATTTGGGCACATGAGAATAGAGATCCAAAATGATTGAATGTGATTTAATTATCATGGATATGAATAATGTGGATAGCAATATCCATATTAGTCATATATGTTATAAATGTGATTTATAATATATAAGAGAGAGCCATTTGTAATTTACATTTGTTAATTAAATGTTAATGTGAATTGGATTCACATTGGACATTAAATTGAAAATGTAATTTACATTTTATTTTGGGTTGTGAATGTGATTCACAAATTTCCAATGGCAAGATTGCAATATTCACAAAATAATTATGAATTATTTTTGTAGAATAATTTACAATAATTGTTGTAATAAATTGGAGATATATGGAATATGTAATCAAAGGAGATTACATTTGGAGATGCCCCTTCCATAGGATGGACGGCCACCTATTCCTATTAGGAAAGGGAGGCCGTTCACTCCATGTATATGGAAGGAGGCATTCTCTCTTTCCCATTATCTCCATATTTGTTGATTTAATTTTGTGATTAAATTGTGTTGATTTATCAACATATATTTAATCTAAATTAAATTAATTGTTGTTGGTTTTACCAACACAAATCTTAGCCATTAAAAGAAACACAATCAATGAGAGCCATTGGATTTGTGTTGTCCCATGGATTGAGATCCATGGATCCCAAAATATTATAAAAGGAGAGGCACCACTTTGCTCTTCTTTACACATAAGAGAAAATAAGTCTCTCTCTCTCTCTCTCTCACTCTCTCTCTCTCTCTCTCTTTCTCTCTACACGTCTAGTCTCTCTCTCCCTCTCTTGTGGCCGTCCACCATGGATGCCCTAGAGAGATTCTCCATTGCTGCAGCGTCGTCGTTATGCTGCTCGATGGTTTACTCGTGGATCTCCGTCTCCTTTGGTGCGCCTCGCTCGTGAAGAAGACGTCGGATCTCGTGTGTCGAGATCAGGAGATCCACCGCTTGGATCATCAACATGGATTGCGAGAAGTACGCGGTTCATCCCCGCGCTCGCAAACATCTCCTCCGTCGGATCAGACTTGAGACAGGAGGTCTCTTCATTTAGAGACTCGATCGCAACCACGCTTCAAGAGGTAACCTTAATACTTGTTTGTGGTTTAGACGAAACAATTCGAGAAGTGTTCTTGGATCATGTGGTTTCGTCGCATAAAAAATTTTAATTTCCGCTGCCTAGAACAACTAGTACGACTAGTCGTTCTTCGTCGTATTCGATACGACAATCACGATTCCGTGATGCGCTTGAGGATTATACCATATCCTTCAATTGGTATCATATCTTTAGGTCGGTGGTTTTGGCTACGATCTATAAACCGAGGACGACTTGGGTTCGTTAGGGTTTGCGAAAGTTTTCTTGCATTTCGTTTTCGCATCTCTATTTTGAGATTATTTTCGGCACTGTTTAAATTATTTAAATACGAAAATAATTATTTTTTTGTTCCCCATTAAATAAGGAAAATGTAGGATCTGAATTTGCGTGATTTCGATTCCATTTGCTCAAGTTATGTTCATTGTAGTGAACATGTATCCATTGTTTCGGGACTGCGGATCATGACGTAATTAAAGAGTTAATTGCGGATTTGAAACACCTTAAAATGCATGCAAATCATTTAAGTTCTGTTGTAAATCAAATTAGCAAACTTTAGGAACTTACTTTGCTTAATTTGGACTTAATTTGATTGAGATATGATATTTTTAGTAAGTGAGGGTCACTGCTGAAAATACTTTCCTAATCAAGAACCTAGTGATTGCCATTTAATCAATTAGTGAAATTAAATTTTTTAATTTCCTGGAATAATTGTGTATAAATATTTGTGAAATATTTTATGATAATTATTTCATTAAATGACATTGCCTTAACCAATATTTGATTAGATGGGATCTAGATCATTAATTGGTTACATGATCTACATTCCAACAAACATGTTGCTTGAATAGGACTTGGGATTTGTTTAGCAAATCTCATTATAATGTTAATAATTTTTTTGACTATTATTGTATGGTATAATTTCGGTTGAAGAACCGATGGTCATCTCAAGTACAAAGTGATCTATTTTGCATTATCCTTTCCCGAGGTGGATATGGTGTCTAGTCGGAGAGCATTGGGGTTGCGGGTTGCAACGTATGTGGTTCGTCCCACTCTCATCGGTACTGGCCATGACAGCGGGTATGGTTAGTATAATGCTTAAGAAATCATGATCTATTTCTAATTATTAAAATTCGAAATAATACGTATTTGAGATAGTACCATAATTCAAGTAACAACTAAGAATGTTTGTTGGATACTAATTGGATCATTAATTTAATATGATTAGATTAATTGGAATCCAACTAAAATTAAAACACTCTATTATGAATAGAGATGTTATTTCCCTTGGAAGAATTAATCATAATGAATATGATTCATAGTGATTAATTAGAATTTGAATATGATATGGAGGATCACATAAGTGACATCCATGGTCTCCCATCAAGGCGAAGGGTTCCGTCACCAGGGATTGTATGTAGGAGATGCCTGTCTGAAGTGACAGCTCCTGCATGCAAGCGCATCTGGATTGGGATCTTTGCTTCTCGAAAGAGTAAGGCCATATGCTTAGTGACCCCAATGTCGGATCCTCATATTATTGGGGTGATATTGGATGCGCATAGCGAGTACTATTCTTATTGACGGTTGGTTCAATTAATGATGGGTCAACATCGCCTTAGGGGTGGTGGGCCCGAGTGTTAATGACCGAATTGGGAATACAAGTTGGACTTGCAAGGCGGAATGTGTTCCCTCTTCTTTTTATCCGAGTTACAGATTCTCATATTATTGGGATGTAACAAAGATAAGGAAGGAGATCCCAAATCTTGCTGAGATATGATGGTAAGTATATCTCTTACATTGAAAGTGATTAAGGGAATGAACTTTCAGTGTTGACAAGGCAAGACAACTTTGATATGAAAATTCCTAAATCAAAGTAAAATATATATATTTATATATTTATGTAAATTTCTTATTTCAGATAATCCTTCATTAAACCCACTTAATGTTATACTCAATAATAACCAATAAAATATCATGGATTGATCTCATGATCCAGATATTGTACTTGCATTGGACACATAATGTATGTGGTTACAATGTGCAAGTTTTCTCATAATGTTGAGGAATGACAATTAAATAGATAATAGGACTACAACCCTAGGGTTTGTATGTCTGTATGGTCTTAATCCCTCATCGGATGTACTTTGGAAGTGACATGTTGATGATAATCGCAATTGTCAATTAATCCTTATAAAATCTAAGAAGATGCTATGGCATACATACGTGCTCTAGACATTTAATCATGAATGACGTGGTTCTCTGCATCGTGAAAAATGGTGGCTCTATAAGAGATGATGTATTCAATTGTTTGATTACCTACCTGAACCAATGTTTCAAGTCTAAGGTGATGTAGACATGATGAGTGTCATCATTCTACTGTCTATACTCTAGTCATTCATGAAGCTTCATAATATTCATATTGTATGAATTTAATGAAGCATGTATAAATGTTGAAACACTCTTACATTGAATTCTTTTGAATTTAACGTAAGAGATCCTTAGTCTTAAGCAATGGTTGTTTATAGATAAAGGGAGCGTAGTGGAAGCATGGGTCAGACCCGAGTAAGAAGGAAAGTCAAAGAGTTGACCTACTTCTGTGACTTCCAGATAGTTGGATGAATGCCAATACTGCAATAAGTTGGTGTGTTGATAGTATGACTATCAAGTCTGTCTAGAATCCTTAGAGAAGGACTCGGATAGAGCATCATGATAATCTACATAAATCATTGATATTGACTTGCTTATTGAATAAGATAAAGTATTGTGATTGTATCTCAATCTTCTACAACACTTGCAATGGGTTGCATATGTTTTAGAAGACTATAAAATTTGATCTTAAGGCTTAAAGTCATCCACATGGATATTGATGCAATTGTTGCAACAATCTCTATTGGATTGAAGGGCTTCATAATTTTAGTGGGAGAGCCCTTAGTCTTAGAGAATGTCTCTATGACCTAGACATTAGAATACACTCATTGTTTGTTTCTAAATGTTGGAAATAAACATGAATTCTGGAATGGACCTATCATAAAGAGTTATGATGGAGATATTTCAGATAGTAATCTAAAATCTGGTAAACTCCACTAAATTAGAAAAATGATGAATGGTTCATTAACATTTCTAAATACTGAAATTGAACATTAAGATCAATAGGAGGATGAAGATCATTTGACAATGATCTAGGATCAAGTCTTGGACATTTGTTTATTGATTTGATCAATAGACTAGTAAGAGATGAAACTTTAGAATGTCTAAAATTTCAAAACTTACATACTTATGAATATTGTATTCAAAGTAAAATGTCCAATACACCCTTCTTTGGGAATGGTGTAAGATGTTAAGGTATTCAGGATCTCACACATATTGATGTATGCGGATCATCTATATCATAGTAAACATTATGGATGTGCGATATCTATTGATGATTATGTATGATATGAGATTTCTTCTCTTCACCTAAACAAACCTTTGAAATGTTCAAAGATTTCATTTTTTTGGTTTACAACCGAAGTTTGAAGGAAGATAAAATGAATTGATCTAATCTAGGTAGCTTGTACCTGTTAGATGAATTCAAAGGATACCTTATGGAGATATGAATATCATTTCTATCTCAATCCTCCTAACACACCTAAATTCAATAGAGTTGTAGGGAGATACAATTGGATCATGTGTGACATGATATTATCAATGATGAATTTTAGCATAATTATCCCTTAGTTTCCAGGTATATATGTGTAGTAGAGACTACAATGTATATCCTTAATAAGGTTCCATGCAAGATGGAATCTAGCACTTGAGAGTGTTGCTTCATTAGGAAAATAAAGGATGGTATTGGATACCTACTTTATGACCTTGAGATTCTTAAAATATCTCATCTCTAAGAATGTGATTCTTAGAGGTTGAGACTCTTGAGAATCAAGATGAAAATGAGAAGATAACGAGGCTCCTGAAATTGGAAACTAAAAGGACAATTAAAGATGAAACACTAAAACCTCTTCAAATGAGTTTGAGGATGGATTACATGTGTCAGAGAAATCTGACAATGATCGAACTTCATGAGATGAAGCTTCTGAAGATCATAGCATGGATAGATGGATGTTGGCAATAAAAGTCTAAAGTAGACTTCATATACAAGTGTTGTATATGGACCCTCGAGGATCCACCTATATGGGTAAGACATGTAAACGTGTAAATGGATCTTCAAGAGAAAGGGAACCTGATGAGAAGGTAGAGACCTTCAAATCATGGTTCGTATGTTGGACATGTGAGCCCACGGCGAGCCATTATGCAATAAATGTTATTGCAAATATCATTCCCTGATCTGAAATGAAGAATAAATAATTTGCATAATAGGTCCCTCTGTACAATTAGGGTTATGTACCATGGCTGTCTTAATGATCATACAGCTGTTGATTCAATTATTGAATCATAGAGGCTGGTGCTTGGATGAATATCTAAAGGGTTAGATTGAGGACTCATCAAGCACCGTCAAATGATTGTTAAGATGTGATCTCCAGCCTGAGTAGGAGATGGCAATCCTTTCTCACATAGGCTGATATCTGACCGACCTCTTGATGCAGGTCCTCTGCATAGGAATAGAGATTCGGAGGTGTCAGATTAGTTAGGTCAAAGAGTTGACTTAACGAGATCGAGATAACCTAAGTCCTATGTTGAATGCTGTCACAGCATAGGCATGCATCCTCTGACCGGAGACAGATGTATTGCTATATGTCTGAGTATGTACATTTGACAGACCAATAGATTGATGACCTAACCAAGGTCTATACACCGGCGCGTTGGTATGCATATAAGGGCATATGAGTAATACGATCTCTCAAAGGGATCATACAGGTTCACTACTGAACCGGAAGACATGAGCTCACTCATGAGATATTGGGAGGAATCAAATTCCGTGCACGGTCGTCTCGCTTTGGAAGCTTGACTGAATTTATGGGTTTGATATATACTTTTGGAAAGTATATGATCAAGACCTAGGTATGATATATGCTTTTGGAAAGTATACGAACGATACCAAATCCCAATGATCAAATGAGAAACTTGGTGATCAAACCCTGAAGAAGACAGTGTAAAATAGATCTTGATCTTCGGGTTGACCATGGGTCTTCCAGTATGCAGGATGTATAGGTATTGGGAATACCTGAAGGGTGATGTGATCATAAACCATTGTATATCCATGACGCTTCCATTCCGAGGGAGTGATGAAACAGGTCTGGATTTTAGTGACTCCTTTCAGTAGAGAAGCGATCCGATCTTAGTCTAAGTGTTGGACATTGGTCTGAATGAGATTCAGATTCAATGAGAAGATTGGATTTGCGGTCTTGATTTAATCAAGCATCTGTGGGAGGTTCGTAAGATCTGGATTTGAGATAAGATCTCAATATCCAAGTCACTATACGTGGAATAATACAATCGTCCTGTCCTTATCTCCAAGTATCTGCGGAGAAAGCACATTATTCTTGAAAGAGTTCAAGAATAATTCTTTTGATGAAATATCCAAGAAAGGACTTGATGATTAAATGAGATTTAATTATCAAGCTTAAATATGAATATGATTCATATTGTGAAAATGATTATCTAAGATAATTAAATGGGATTTAATTATCAAGGATTAGAGAATGTGGATAATACTATTCATGATATATATGTATTATAAATATGATTTATAATATATATATTGGAGAGAGAAAATTTATGTAAATAGCATTTGTTAATTAATAGTGTGGATTGGATTCACATTAGTTAATTAATTGGAAATGCAATTTACAAATTAGTTTGGGTTGTGAACATGATTCACATAATGATCAATGGCATGATTGAAATATCACAAATTAATTTGGAATTAATTTGGTGGATATTATTGCAATAATATTTATTGCAATTTATTAAGAAATAATAAGATAAAATAAAAGGAGACAAAATAACACCCTATAATTTAGGGTGGTTGGTTGACTCCATTTAATTTATCACATCATCTCTTAATTAGTTATTGTTAAATTAAATTATGTTGATAATGTTGCAACATTTTTTAATTTAAATTAATGTTGTTGGTTTTAACCAACAACAATCATAGCCATTGATTTAGCATGGACCAAGCATAGCCCTTGGATCCATGTGTCCCATGGATTGAGATCCATTGGATCCTAAACTAGTATAAAAGGAGGGCTAGGTAGCCTTTCCAAGTGACAACATTCTTGAGTTGAAGAACTCTACTCTCTCTCTCTCTCATTCTCGTGGGGTCTCCCTAATATTCAAGTGGCCGTCCACTTTGTGTATTAGGAAGGAGATCATTTTTACTACGCCTCGACGCTTGGATCTTCGTCAAAGGATTGCGGGAAGGACGCGACTCATCATCGTGCCCGCAAGCGCATTCTCCGTGGGTCGGACTTAAGATAGGAGGATCTCTACTTTGGGATCTCGTGATCACAACCACGCTTCAAGAGGTATTCCTTATACTTTGTGGTTTGATGAAACGATCCAAGAAGTGTTCTCGTGATCATGTGGTTTCATCTTTAAAGTTAAAATTTTAATTTCTGCTGCATCTAGCATCTAGTACGACTAGTTGCTCCGATTGCATACGATGCGATCGACACGCTTCCGTGATGCGCTTGAGGATTCTCAATATCCTTCAAGTGGTATCAGATCCAGGTTGAATAAGGTTTTGGATATGATCCATACACCTTAGACGATTTGGTTCTTGAAAGGGTTGCGAAATTTTTACTGCATTTCAATTTTCGCACCTCTGTATAATTGAAATTTTCTGTACTGTTTAAAACGTTTAAACACGAAATTTTCAATTGGATTTTGTTCCCCATTAAACAAGGAAACCATAGGACTTGAGTTTACTAAATTTGGACTTTATTTGCTCAAGATATGGCTTTTTGAATATGACTATATTCACTGTTGCGGGAACTGCGGATTTGAACGTAATTAATGAGATGATTACGGTTTTAATACACCTTGAAATGCGTGAATTATCACTTGAGTTCTTTAATAAATCAAATAGGCAATCTTTGGAAACTGAGTTTGCATTTTTTGGATTTAAATTGATCAAGATAAGTTAATTTTAGTGATTGGGGGTCACTGCTGGAAATTAACAATTTCTTGATCTTGAACCTTGTGATATGTCATTCAATTATCATGATGAAAATTAATTGTTAATTTTCTGGAATAATTAGTGATAAATATTTGTGAAATATTTAAAGAGATAATTATTTCATTGAATGACACTTGCCTAAACCACAATGATGAGATATTAGATCTTGATCATTGGTTCATCAACAAACATTGCTTTCATGAAAACCATAGTTTATCCTACAATTGTTGTAGGACAACTTTTACATGAAAAACCCTTTTTTGCTTGAATAGGATTGGGGATTTGTCTAGCAAATCTCCTTATAATCAAAAATGTTTTGATTTATATTATATGGTATAATTTCGGTTGAAAAACCGATGAGCATCTCAAAGTACATGATGGTCTATCTGGTATTATCCTTTCCCGAGGCGGATGTGGTGCCTAGTCGGAGAGCATTGGGGTGGCGGGTTGCAACGTATGTGGTCCGTCCCACTCTCGTCGGTACTGGCCATGACAGCGGGTAGGGACTGTATAATACTGGAGACAGACAATGTGTATTTTTCTAATTATTAAAATTCGAATAATACGTACTTTGAGTATATACCTACTATTCAAGTAAAAGACATGTTTGTTGATTGATGATTGGATTAATGATTAATTTAATATGATTAAATTAATTATATCCAATAAACACTCTATTATGAATAGATGTGTATTTCCCTTGGAAGAATTAATTATGTGAATATGATTCACGATAATTAATTACAATTTGAATATGAGGTGGAGGATCACATAAGTGACATCCATGGTCTCCCGTCAAGGCAAAGTATTCCGTCGCCAGTTGTTGTATATAGGAGACGCCTGTCCGAAGTGACAGATCCTATATATGATTTAATTGGATCGGGTTCTTTGCTTCTCGAAAGAGTAAGGCCGTATACGTAGTGACCCCAATATCGGGTCCTCATATTATTGGGGTGATATTGGATTGCGTATAGCGAGTATTAAGCCTGTTGACGGTTGGTTCAATTAATGACGGGTCAACATCATCTTAGGGGTGGTGGGCCCGGGTGTTAAAGACCGAATTGGGAGATGCAAGTTGGACTTGCAAGGCGGAATGTGTTCCCGCTTCTTTTTATCCGAGTTGTAGGTTCTCATATTATTGGGATGCAACGAAGATAGGAAAGGAGATCCCAGATCTTGCTAGAGATATAATGGTAAGAATATCTCTTACATTGAAAGTGATTAAGGGAATGAACTTTCAATGTTGACAAGGCAAGACAACTTTGATATAAAATTCCTAAATCAAAGTAAAACATGTATATATAATATATATACTCTTATGCAAATTTCTTATTTCAGATAATCCATCATTAAACCCACTCAATGTTATACTCAATAATAACCAGTAAAATATCATGGATTGACTCTTGATCTAGATATTGTACTTGCAATTGGACACATATTGTATGTGGTTGCAATGAGCAAGTTTCCTCAACATAATGAGGAATGACAATTAAATAAGACAATAAGACATCACCTTAGGGTTTGTATGTCTCTATAGTCTTGACCTTTCATCGAGTGTACTTTGGAAGTGACATGTCGATGGTGATCGTAATTGTCGAATAATCCTTATAAAAGAAATGAAGATATTTTGGCATACGTATGTGCTCTAGACATTTAATTATGAATGACATGGTTCTCTGCATTATGCAGAATGGTGGCTCGAAAGAGATGATGTATTCAAAATGTTTGAATGCCTACCTGAACCTAAATCTCTAAGAGTTAAGATGCATGTAGATGTGATGAGTGTCATCATTCTGATGTCTATACTCTAGTCATTCATGAAGCTTCATAATATTTATATTGTATGAATCAAATGAAGCATGTATAAATGTTGAAGTTCTCTTATATTGAAATTTTTTGAGTTCAACATAAGAGATTCTTTGTCTTGAACAATGGTTGTTTATAGACGAAGAGAGCACAGTGGAAGCATGGGTCGGACCCGAGTAAGAAGGAAAGTCAAAGAGTTGACCTACTTCTGTGACTTCCATATGACATCCAAAGAGTTGGATGAATGCCAATACTGCAATAAGTTGATGTGTTGATAGTATGACTATCAAGTCTATCTACACTATCAAGTCTATCTAAAATCCTTAGTGAAGGACTCAGATAGAGCATCAGAATAATCTACATATAATCATTGACTCTAACTTTATTATTTCATAAGATAAAGTCTGACAATTGTATCCCAATCTTCTAATGACATTTGCAATTGGTTGCATATATATATATTAGAAGATTAGAAATTTGATCTTAAGGTTTAATAGTCATCTACATGGATATTGGTGTAATTGTTGCAACAATCTCTGTTGGATAGATAGACTTTATATTCTCAGTGGGAGAGCCCTTAGTCTTAGAGAATGTCTCTATGACCTAGATATTAGAATACCCTCATTGTTTGTTTCTAAATGTTGGAAATAAACATGAATTCTGAGATAGAACTATCATAAAGAGTTATGATGGAAATATTTCAGATAGTAATCTAACATCTAGTGGACTCCACAAAATTAGAATATTAATGAATGGTTCATTAAGATTTCTAATACTGAAAATCAAACCTTATAAGATCAATAGGAGGATGAAGATCATTTGACAATGATCTGGCATCAAGCCTTGGACATTTGTCTATTGATTTGATCAATAGACTAATAAGATATGAAACTTTAGAATGTCTAAAATTTCAAATCTTACATACTTGTGAGTATTGTATTCAAAGTAAAATGTCCAATACACTCTTCTCAGGGAATGGTGTTAGATGTCGAGGTATTCAAGATCTCATACATATTGATGTATGTAGATCATCTATATCATAGTAAACATTATGGATATGTGATATCTATTGATGATTATGTATGATATGAGATTTCTTCTCTTCACTTGAGAAACCTTTGAAATGTTCAAAGATTTCACAATTTTGGTTTAGAACCAAAGTTTGGAGAAAGATGAAATGAATTTGATCTAACCTAGGTAGCTTGTACCTGCTAGATAAAAATTCAAAGAATACCTTATGGAGATATGAATACCATTTCTATCTCACTCCTCCTAATACACCTAAACTCAATGGAGTTGTAGGGAGATACAATTGGATCATGTGTGACATGATTTGATCAATGATGAATTTTAGCATAATTATCCTCTTAGTTTCCTAGTATATATGTGTGGTAGAGACTACAATATATATCCTTAATAAGGTTCCATGGATGTAAGCTGGAATCTAGCACTTGAGAGTGCTACTTCATTAGGAAAATAAAGTATGGTATTGGATACCTACTTTATGACCTTGAGATTCTTAAAAGATCTCATCTCTGAGAATGTGATTCTTGGAGGATTGAGAATCTTGAGAATCAAGATGAAAATGAAGTAAAGGAACTCATTTAATCTTGAGAAGATAATGAGGCTCCTGAAATCGGAAACTAAAAGGACAATTAAAGATGAAACATTAATACCTCTTCAAATGAGTTTGAGGATGTATTCCATGTGTCAGCCAAGTCTGACAATGATCGAACTTCATGTGATGAAGCTCCTGAAGATCATGACATGGAAAGATGGATATTAGCAATAAAGTCTAAAGTAGACTTTATATACAAATGTTGTATATGGACCCTCGAGGATCCACCTATAAGGGTTAGACCCATTAAGATGTAAATGGATCTTCAAGAGAAAGGGAACCTGATGAGAAGGTAGAGACCTTCAAAGCTCGGTTCGTAGCCATAAGCTTCAATCGGAAGAGAAGACATTGCTTGCAATGAGACTTGCTCTTTGGTAACCATGCTTAAAATCATCAGAATATTGCTAACCTTAGCTACACAACTTGACTGTTGCATCTTCAAGATGTAATTCAAGATTGCATTCCTCTAAAGAATACCTCTTTGAGGATATTCACACAAAGTAGCCCCAGGGCTTCATGTTTGGGTAAAGTAAGGTGTGAAAGCTAAAGAAATCCATCTGTGGACTCAAATAAGCTTCTTGAAGTTGGAACATAAGATTTGATGAAATTATAAATGTTATGATTTCAAATAGAATCTTGATGTACCATGTGAAGCTTAGTGGGAGTGCCATTGTGTTCATCGTGCTAAATGTAGATAATATCCTAATCATTTGGAATGATATAAGGATGATAATAAGTGTTTTATAGACTGGCTATTCCATACCTTGAGATATGATCTCAAAGACGCCTCTTGGATCTTAGTTCTGAAGTTGTTCAGAAGCAAAGAGAAGAGGGTATTGGGACTGTCACATTAGTAGTACACCTTGGATATGTTCCATTCTCGGAAATTACAAGAAAGCCTTTCTTACCTTGAGATTTGGTACTGACCTATCTAAAGGGATAGCGCCTCAAAGAGTTGAGGAAGTGAATGCTAGAACTGCTTGCACTTGTGCATCAATTACGGAAAGCTAAGTGTATGCTAGATGTGTACAAAAGCCAGATATCTGCCATGCAGTGGGAGTAGCAAAGTGTTGCTAATCCTACTATGGAGAGAAAACACTTGATTGCAGTAATAACGATATCTTCAAAGATGACAAGGCTTTAGAGATAGTGATCTCTAAGTCTTATCTTCAAAAGCTTAAGACTTTATAGATAGAGATCTAAAAGGTCCTAACTGTGGATACCTTGAGAGATAGTGATCTCCCGGAATAAGGGTATTCTGATAAGGATTATGGAAATACTGGTTATAATAGTTATTGAGCAATAGTGTCAAGGACACTATAACTGCTTTGACTAGATTGAGTATTGGTTTCATTAGATGCAACATTCGCATTGGATGCGAGCACTATTACCTAGGGATATGCAAGTGCCGTAAAAGGACTTGGCATAGTCTTTTGGGAACAGAGTGACTGATCAGCTTACCTAGCTATTTCTAAATAGCCTGTGATTGTCACATGAGTGTGGGTTTAAATGATTAGCCCATTAATGGCTCTTTGGGCTAGTGGGAGATTGTTGGACATGTGAGCCCACGACGAGCCATTATGCAATAAATGTTATTGCAAATATCATTCCCTGATCTGAAATGAAGAATAAATAATTTGCATAATAGGTCCCTCTGTACAATTAGGGTTATGTACCATGGCTGTCTTAATGATCATACAGCTGTTGATTCAATTATTGAATCATAGAGGCTGGTGCTTGGATGAATATCTAAAGGGTTAGATTGAGGACTCATCAAGCACCGTCAAATGATTGTTAAGATGTGATCTCCAGCCTGAGTAGGAGATGGCAATCCTTTCTCACATAGGCTGATATCTGACCGACATCTTGATGCAGGTCCTCTGCATAGGAATAGAGATTCGGAGGTGTCAGATTAGTTAGGTCAAAGAGTTGACTTAACGAGATCGAGATAACCTAAGTCCTATGTTGAATGCTGTCACAGCATAGGCATGCATCCTCTGACCGGAGACAGATGTATTGCTATATGTCTGAGTATGTACATTTGACAGACCAATAGGTTGATGACCTAACCAAGGTCTATACACCGGCGCGTTGGTATGCATATAAGGGCATATGAGTAATACGATCTCTCAAAGGGATCATACAGGTTCACTACTGAACCGGAAGACATGAGCTCACTCATGAGATATTGGGAGGAATCAAATTCCGTGCACGGTCGTCTCGCTTTGGAAGCTTGACTGAATTTGTGGGTTTGATATATACTTTTGGAAAGTATATGATCAAGACCTAGGTATGATATATGCTTTTGGAAAGTATACGAACGATACCAAATCCCAATGATCAAATGAGAAACTTGGTGATCAAACCCTGAAGAAGACAGTGTAAAATAGATCTTGATCTTCGGGTTGACCATGGGTCTTCCAGTATGCAGGATGTACAGGTATTGGGAATACCTGAAGGGTGATGTGATCATAAACGATTGTATATCCATGACGCTTCCATTCCGAGGGAGTGATGAAACAGGTCTGGATTTTAGTGACTCCTTTCAGTAGAGAAGCGATCCGATCTTAGTCCAAGTGTTGGACATTGGTCTGAATGAGATTCAGATTCAATGAGAAGATTGGATTTGCGGTCTTGATTTAATCAAGCATCTGTGGGAGGTTCGTAAGATCTGGATTTGAGATAAGATCTCAATATCCAAGTCACTATACGTGGAATAATACAATCACCCTGTCCTTATCTCCAAGTATCTGCGGAGAAAGCACATTATTCTTGAAAGAGTTCAAGAATAATTCTTTTGATGAAATATCCAAGAAAGGACTTGATGATTAAATGAGATTTAATTATCAAGCTTAAATATGAATATGATTCATATTGTGAAAATGATTATCTAAGATAATTAAATGGGATTTAATTATCAAGGATTAGAGAATGTGGATAATACTATTCATGATATATATGTATTATAAATATGATTTATAATATATATATTGGAGAGAGAAAATTTATGTAAATAGCATTTGTTAATTAATAGTGTGGATTGGATTCACATTAGTTAATTAATTGGAAATGCAATTTACAAATTAGTTTGGGTTGTGAACATGATTCACATAATGATCAATGGCATGATTGAAATATTCACAAATTAATTTGGAATTAATTTGGTGGATATTATTGCAATAATAGTTATTGCAATTTATTAAGAAATAATAAGATAAAATAAAAGGAGACAAAATAACACCCTATAATTTAGGGTGGTTGGTTGACTCCATTTAATTTATCACATCATCTCTTAATTAGTTATTGTTAAATTAAATTATGTTGATAATGTTGCAACATTTTTTAATTTAAATTAATGTTGTTGGTTTTAACCAACAACAATCATAGCCATTGATTTAGCATGGACCAAGCATAGCCCTTGGATCCATGTGTCCCATGGATTGAGATCCATTGGATCCTAAACTAGTATAAAAGGAGGGCTAGGGTAGCCTTTCCAAGTGACAACATTCTTGAGTTGAAGAACTCTACTCTCTCTCTCTCTCATTCTCGTGGGGTCTCCCTAATATTCAAGTGGCCGTCCACTTTGTGTATTAGGAAGGAGATCATTTTTACTACGCCTCGACGCTTGGATCTTCGTCAAAGGATTGCGGGAAGGACGCGACTCATCATCGTGCCCGCAAGCGCATTCTCCGTGGGTCGGACTTAAGATAGGAGGATCTCTACTTTGGGATCTCGTGATCACAACCACGCTTCAAGAGGTATTCCTTATACTTTGTGGTTTGATGAAACGATCCAAGAAGTGTTCTCGTGATCATGTGGTTTCATCTTTAAAGTTAAAATTTTAATTTCCGCTGCATCTAGCATCTAGTACGACTAGTTGCTCCGATTGCATACGATGCGATCGACACGCTTCCGTGATGCGCTTGAGGATTCTCAATATCCTTCATCGTAGCCATGAGCTACACACCGGAAGAGAAGACATTGCTTGCGATGAGACTTGCCCTTTGGTGACCATGATTAAAACCATCAGAATATTGCTAACCTTAGCTACACAACTTGACTAATGCATCTTCAAGATGTAAGTCAATATTACATTCCTCTATGAATACTTCTCTACGGATATTCACATGAAGTAGCCCCAAGGCTTCATGGTTGAGGAAAGCAAGGTGTGCAAGCTAAGGAATCCATCTATGGACTCGAATAAGCTTCTAAGAGTTGGACCATAAGATTTGATGAAATTATAAATGTTATGATTTCATATAGAATCTTGATGAGTCATGTGAATCTTAGTGGGAGTGCCTTTGTATTCATCGTGCTAAATGTAGATGATATCCTAATCATTTAAAATGATATAAGGATAATAATAAGTGTTTTATTATCTGGTTGTTCCATAACTTGAGATATGATCTCAAGAATACCTCTTGGATCTTAGTTCTGAAGGTGTTCAGAAGCAAAGAGAAGAGGGTATCAGGACTGTCACAATAGCAGTACACCTTGAACATATTCCATTTTTTTGTAAAATTCCAAGAAAGGCTTCCATCCCTTAAGATATGGTACTAACCTATTTAAAGGGATAGCACCTCAAAGAGTTGAGGAAGAGAATGCAAGAACTGCTTGCACTTGTGCATCAGTTACGAGAAGCTGAGTATATGCTACATGTGTACAAAAGCCAGATATCTACCATGCAGTGGGAGTAGTAAAGTGTTACTAATCCTACTATGAAAATATAACACTTGGTTGCAGTAATAACAAAATCTTCATAGATGACAAGATTTTTGAGATAGTGATATCAAAGTCTTATTTTCAAAAACTTAAGACTTTATAGATAGAGATCTAAAAGGTCTTAACTGTGGATACCTTAGGAGATAGAGATCTCTAGGAATAAGGGTATTCTGATAAGGATTACGGAAATACTGATTATGATAATTGTTAAGCTGTAGTGTCAAGGACACTGTAACTAACAAGATTGAGTATTGGTTGCATAAGAGGACTTGGCATAGTCTCGCGGGAACAGAGTGACTGATCAGCTTACCTAGCAATTTTCTAAATAGCTTATGATTGTCACATGAGTGTGGGTTTAAATGATTAGCCCATTAATGCCTCTTTGGGCTAGTGGGAGATTGTTGGACATGCGAGCCCACGGCGAGCCATTATGCAATAAATGTTATTGCCAATATCATTCCCTGATCTGAAATTAAGAATAAATAATTTGCATAATAGGTCCCTTAGTACAATTAGGGTTATGTACCATGGCCATCTTGATGATCATACAGCTGTTGATTCAACTGTTGAATCATAGAGGCTGGTGCTTGGATAAATATCTAAGGGGTCAGATTGAGGACTCATCAAGCACCATCAAATGATTGTTAAGAGATGATCTCCAGCCTAAGTAGGAGATGGCAATCCTTATCTCTAAAGACTGATATCTGACCGAACTCTTGATGCAGGTCCTCTGCATAAGAATAGAGATTTGAAGGTGTCAGATTAGTTAGGTCAAAGAGTTGACTTAACGAGATCGAGATAACCAAAGTCCTATATCGTATGCTGTCATAATATAGGCACGCATCCTCTAACCGGAGACAGATGTGTTACTATATGTCCGAGTATGTACATTTGGCAGACCAATAGGTTGATGACCTAACCAACGTCTATACACCGGTGCGCTGGTGTGCATATAAGGGCATATGAGTAATATGATCTCTCAAAGGGATCATACAGGTTCAGTTACTAAACCGGAAGACATGAGCTCACTCATGAGATATTGGGAAGAATCAAATTCCATGCGCATGGTCGTCTCGCTTTGGAAGCTTGACTGAATTTGTAGGTTTGATATATACTTTTGAAAAATATATGATCAAGACTTAGATATGATATATGCTTTTGGAAAGTATATGATCGATACCAACTCCCAATGATCGAATGATAAACTTGTTGATAAAACAATAAAGTAGATAGTATAAAGTTGATCCAATACTTCGGGTTTATTCAGAGTCTTCAAGTATGCAGGATGTACAGGTATTGGGAATACCTGAGGGCGATGTGATCATAAACGATTGTATAACCATGACGCTTCCATTCCTAGGGAGTGATAAAACGGGTCTGGATTTTAGTGACTCCTCTCGGTAGAGAAGTAATCTAATCTTAGTCCAAATGTTGGACATTAATCTGAATGCGATTCATATGCAATGAGAAGATTAGATTTGCGGTCTTTATTTAATCAAGCATCCATGGGAGGCCCACGATATGGATTTAAGATATGATCTAAATATCCAAGTCACTATACGTGGAACAATACAATCGCCGTGTTCTTATCTCCAAGTATTCGTGGAGAAAGCACATTATCCTTGAAAGGATTCAGGATAATTTCATTGTTGATAATATGTATCCGAGCATTGAGAAAATGGATAACTAAATGTGATTTAATTATCATGATTAATATGAATTCGATTCATATTATGAAGAGAGCTATCTTAGATAATTAAATGTGATTTGATTATCAAAGATAAAAATAATGTGAATGTGATTCATATTATTTGGGCACATGAGAATAGAGATCCAAGATGATTGAATGTGATTTAATTATCATGGATATGAATAATGTGGATAACAATATCCATATTAGTCATATATGTTATAAATGTGATTTATAATATATAAGAGAGCTATTTGTAATTTACATTTGTTAATTAAATGTTAATGTGAATTGGATTCACATTGGACATTAAATTGAAAATGTAATTTACATTTTATTTTGGGTTGTGAATGTGATTCACAAATTTCCAATGGCAAGATTGCAATATTCACAAAATAATTATGAATTATTTTTGTAGAATAATTTACAACAATTGTTGTAATAAATTGGAGATATATGGAATATGTAATCAAAGGAGATTACATTTGGAGATGCCCCTTCCATAGGAGGGACGGCCACCGATTCCTATTAGGAAAGGGAGGCTGTCCACTCCATGTATATGGAAGGAAGCATTCTCTTTTTCCCATTATCTCCATATTTGTTTATTTAATTTTGTGATTAAATTGTGTTGATTTATCAACATATATTTAATCTAAATTAAATTAATTGTTGTTAATTTTATCAACACAAATCTTAGCCATTAAAAGAAACACAATCAATGAGAGCCATTCGATTTGTGTTGTCCCATTGATTGAGATCCATGGATCCCAAAATATTATAAAAGGAGAGGCACCCCTTTGCTCTTCTTTACACATAAGAGAACATAAGGCTCTTTCTCTCTCTCTCTCTCTCTCTCTCTCTCTTTCTCTCTACATGTCTAGTCTCTCTCTCCCTCTCCTGTGGTCGTCCACCATGGATGCCCTAGAGAGGTTCTCCATCGCCGCAGTAGTGTCGTTGTGCTGCTCGATAGTTTGCTCGTGGATCTCCATCTCCTTCGGTGTGCCTCGCTCGTGAAGAAGACGTCAAATCTCGTGTGTCGAGATCCGGAGAACCACCGCTTGGATCATCAACATGGACTGCGAGAAGTAAGCGGTTCATCCCCACGCTCGCAAGCGTCTCCTCCATCGGATCAGACTTGAGACATGAGGTCTCTTCGTTTAGAGACTCGATCGCAACCAAGCTTCAAGAGGTAACCTTAATACTTGTTTGTGGTTTAGACGAAATGATTCGAGAATTGTTCTTGGATCATGTGGTTTCGTCGCATAAAAATTTTTAGTTTCCGCTGCCTAGAACAACTAATACGACTAGTCGTTCTTCGTCGTATTCGATACGAGAATCACGCTTCCATGATGCGCTTGAGGATTATACCATATCCTTCACTGGGAAGCTCTTCGATTATCTCGTTCCTTGAGCATTCATCATCGTTTTCTCCTGCATTATATTTTTTGATTCCTCTCAAAGTTTTATAACTTAAGATCAAACAATAAAAGGGATTAATGTTATGCGGTTGCTTTCTTGAGATCACATTAATTGTTTAGTGATAACCATCATAAAATCAGAATTGTTAAGCAAGTCAACCTAATTTAAGTTGGAATAAAATGTACTAGGTCTTCCGAGAGACCAACCATGGCGGGTGAGGATGCATCCCAAAGGATAGAGCCCACAACCCTGGACTTATATATTAAGTCTCCATTTCCAACTCTCGAAGATTTGGGAGCTGCAAGTGTGATGAATCCACAATTCATCCAATTTATATAAGTATCTTAGCAAAATCTCCTTCGTAAATCATCAAATAAACCATCTAAGTTAACTTAATTAACTTTGCTAACAAAATACGAAATAAGGGCCAATTATTGTATATAAATATACTCCAATATCTATCTAATTTGTGCTCATTATTTTATGTACAAAAATCAATTATTTCAACTCAATTCTTTTTCATTTACGTTATTTGAATCATTCACTAATTTAACATAAAGAAATAAAATTCATAAAAGTCATAAAATCAAAAGAAAAAATCAAAAGAAAACAAAAAGATTTGACTATGTCAATATTGTATATATTTTATTTTTGATATTTTTAGCCTATAAAAATCCATATAAATTCAATTAATCATGTACATATTGTATATATATTAATCTCCAACTGAAATAGAAAAAATACAAAATATATAAAATATAAAATATGGGGATTAATTGCCAAATTAATTCCTATACAAAAAGACATTTCATACATAGGACTTCTTTTGCTTTTTGATCCATCATGAAAGTTATAGATCTCAACAAGACCAACAACTTTCATGTTGACCACTTTTCTATTTGAAATTTCCTCCTATTTTATTTATTATTTTCTTTCATTATATTCATTGGTCAACATCTTGCTCAACGTTTCCATGCCACTTGGCTCCTGCCTATTGGGCCACCTCATGCCTAGTCACCCTCATTGTTGACATGGTCTCTCCCTTTTTCCCGCTAGCACCCCTTCACCATACCGTTAGATCGATTTTAATCAAATGTCTAAGACTAACTTCACTTCACTTCCTTTTTGCTTGCATACCACCCAAATGCACTTCACGTCCTTTGTACGTGACCCCCATCTATTGTTGGATCTCAACTAATCTGACGGTACCTACTCTTTGCCCCCTTCATCCCGATCACCGACGCTCCCTTCACATACTATGTAGATCTGATCATTACCCTTCCTCCTCCTCGGATCCCCCTCATCACCACACCTGCATGTAACCCCATCCTCCTCCACTATATCCTCCATGATGATGGCACCATAACTTCCCCCCATCAAGCCTCTGATTGCATCTTCCCTCTCCTATAAATCATCACTATCTGCCCGAGTCCAGAAGCATCTGCCATTTTCATACCCAAGCTCTCCAGCTACAGGTTCGAGGATAGTGACATCCCTTAAGAGCTTTATCGGGTAGTAAAGTGCATCATGTTGGTGTGATCTGAGGTACCTCCAATACCTTGTTGTAGAAGCATCGATGCAGTTGTAGAGCTCGAGATCTCCTCGTTGAAGATTTTGAGCGAGTACACCAGAGCATAAGCTCCTCTTTCAGGCAACCCCCTCCACTTCGTCCTCAATCCACGCGAGCCACCCCTTCTTCTCTGATGAAGGTCCTCCTACGGATATCCTCTTCAAATCTATTCTTCTTCCTGTTTGCTTAACATAGAGGGAACCATTTCCCCTTCTTCGATTCCAGACCAAACCCATCCGCCTCTCCGCATCCCTTCTCTCCTCCTAGGTCCCTCCACCTCTGACCTTGTAAAGGCTTGATCTTACCTCTAAAATCCTTTGCATGTCAATGGAGCTCCGTCCCCATCTCCTTCCCTTTGTTTTCCGCTAACCCTCTTTGCAGGTTAAGCCAAGTCTCCTCCCTAGACCTCCAAAAGGCCACGTGTTGATGAGAACTTCTTCACCTTGGCTGAGAGGAGGAGAGATCCTCTTTCTTCATTACCTCCTCTTGTGAAGCCTCAGCCCCATTCCACAACTAAAACCAACCGTTGAGCTTCAATTATCACATCAGCTCAATTGTGCCACCATGAGCTCGATCTCGATTAAGGAAGATGAAGACCTCCTTGATGAAGTATATGCACCTCTTGATCATGCCTCTTTGACCATGGACTGGAGGTCATTGTTCCACCTCTGCACGACTGTTCATCGACCGGCCACCGGATGCTGAAGAAAGCATCCACATGGAGATACCAAGCCTCCTACCTCGGGTGGCTCAAACCAAAGAGAAGCGCCCCAAGTAGAGCTTCAACTCCAGAGCTGCAATCAAGCCTAATCCGTCTCACATGCCTAGCATGCAGTGGAGGTAATTCTCTAGAAATTACATAAGAGCCCAGTCACGTGCCTTATGCGGCAGGACTTGGGATAACTTACGCGGGTACCCCCAGAGGTCTTGGGAGTTATACTTATAGTTATGCCCCCTCCCGTGGCAAATTGCAGGAGCACCCAATGGTTTTTAATATCAAAGATAATCCTTTTTGAGATCTTAAATTCATGGTTAATTTGTTTTATTTGCAATTCAGTCCTTAAAACTTATTTATTGCATAACTCTCTCAATTTGTGTCCAAAAATGCATATTTTATGTCATTTTGAAGTTTGTTTTAGGCTCTTTCATTCTATATCATTTGTGGACACATCAGAGGCTCATTTTGATGTAAATTTTTATTTGATTATTTGACATGTAATTTTGCAGGAATATAATCTGTTATCAAGGGCTCGATTGAGAAGGATCAATGAATTTATTTCCCTGATATTTTTATTAGTAAAATGACTCTTTGAGGAACAAATACTATAGATAATATGCAACTTCTTGAAGTTGAAAATTCATTAAATTAATGCTAATATTGAAATAGATTTTATGCATGATATCTTGTAGCTCTGAATTTTAATTGAAGACCATTTCTTGAATCTTAGACATGTGAATAATTTCTAGGTTTTTTACCATCATATCATTGAGGAATAAAGTTATAAATCACATATCAACCTCTCTGCCTCTTTCTTTATTTGTTGTCATATTTGTACTTTACTTTATTTCATTTATTTTCTAACATAAAATTAATAATATCATTATTTAGATACATATATTAATTTAAACCTAAAAACTAAAGAATAATTGATTCCATGAGTTCGACCTTGGTATACTTACCAAGTTAAATTCTCCACATATTCAAAAGTGTGGTTTTTATTTATATGATTTCTTCCTCCTATACTACAATTCAATATTTTTATTAGAAGAGGTAGATTTTGATTCATCAAATGGCATTGTTGTTGGAGAATGACATATTTTAAAGTTTTGAAATTTATTTTTGTAATTAATTTTTGTAATATTATATTTGTGTCATTTTTTCCATTTTACTTATATTTAGTTTTGCATTGAGCTCTCTTTTAATTCATTGCATCTCTCTCTTCCTACATATGCTTACCGCATAATCTCTCTTTGCAAATTTATCTTGGGGCAAATTTTTTTGGAAAAAATTCATGGACCTGCAAAGAAGATTATTTTTTATTATTTTGTAGAGAGAGTTAGTATAGATTTATTTTCAAAAAATTTCGAAGGGTTTTAACATATTGTTTGTAGTTAAATATGACTGAACATTTATGGGACACTTGGGCATGTTTTGACCCCTGTTCTGTGGTCATGGCCCCAAGTGTTGTATGTTTGACGCAGATATATGACCTACACTCATAATAGAATATTTTTTATTTAATTCTTTTAGGACATAAACACTTAATTATACACACATGATCATTCAACTTAGCCAAAAGTATAAATATATTCTTCACGCTAATAGAACTATCTGTTTAGGCGTGTTTTCATCAGTTGCACTCATCTACAATAATTTTTTTCAATTCTGTTATGCATCCCACATGAAGAGTGCTGGGAAGCACTATACATATTCTAACTAAGAATATATCATTGATTTTATCATGCATTGATTTTTCTCGGCTCATCTCGCATGTTTTCTCATCTAAGCTAAAGGAACTAGGACTGATCGATAGACGAATATTTTGTGGTCATTAAGACTCGAAGTCATAACTTAATGTAAAATTGAGACTGCTAAAAGGTCGATTAAAATAATTGAAATAAAATCAACCCTTATTTTTGGGAGATCAACACCCATCATTAGACTCAGGTGCCATCCATACTAAGAGAGTTCTACCATACTTAAGGAGTAGTACCCAAATATCTAAATGTTTCTTGGAATACCAGGTTCTAAGAAACCTTACTCGAGGGTGTGGATTAGATAGCTGCCTATCGATACTAGCACAAAGTAGGAACTAGCTACAAGTATGTTAGGATTTTCAAAGTATTGCTGAAGCTATCTTGCTAGTGATCGTGCCCCTTCGACGTATACTACTAGAAGATAAGAGCAGAATGGTACTATCTCAACAGAACTTCATCTAAGGCCATCGTCCTGTGCACACTTGATTTTGGCAGGCGATAGTTTTGGTATTACAAGTACTCATCCTCAGGTTAAACAACGATTGAGAGTGGTAAATTGTATAGGAGGATTGATCTATTGTTACCTTAAGTGATGAATCTTCGTATTAATCCAAGTATACCTCGACCACTTGTCACAATATGCCAAATGAGTGCTATAGTTGAAAATTTTCTTTGAAATAATCCTTAAAACTAAAAAGATAAGCGATCAAAATTTAATGAGCCATCACAAATATCAAGTTGATGAATCAACATGTTTGATTTGTGTTTGCTTTTGGTGTGTACAAAGTCTGTACAATTGTACCCCTTGTGAATTCTCTCTCTTGATTCATCTGCTGCGCTGATGAATCTCCATTTCATCACCTTTATTCTATCATTTTGGCCTCAAAAACCCCAGCAAATGCATGTAAACAACATTAATTTGTACATAGTAGCATTCATTATTCATTGTGTTAATTGTACATTAAATAAAGCTTTTAATGCCAAAATTATAGAATAAAGAGAGAAAAGAAAAAGGAATAAAATATTGTAAATATTTTATGACCCTAACCCCGAGACCAAGGCCAGCATGGTATTGGTCGACAAGGAATAAAGTAGGGGGAGATAAGGGCTGATATACAATAAATACCTCATTCATCCCTTTATGCATTTCTGACCCCTATTTTATGCATAATTATTTATTCATCAAATAAAGAAACTTTGTTCATAAAAGTTGTAGATAATAATGTAAATAAAAATACAAAATTGAGTTGGTGTAAAAATAATACCCAGTGAACATTTTATACACATAATAAAAAGCCAAAATCTCAACTTCACAGACCCACATCTTGCAAATAAAAACTCCAAATCACCCAAACTTACCTTTAATTATATATAGCATTTCATAAACTATTTTATAAAATTGGTTTCATAATTTTTGGAGTCCATCTGTAGAAGTTAGGTTTTTGGCCCTTCTTGTACACAATACATGATTAAAATATTCATTTTATTCAATAGTTATTATTCCTACAAATTCATATTTTTAGAATCTTGTAAATAATGTATATAATACTTATACATATTGATATTAAAAGAAAACCAAAAATAATTTGTAAAATAAAATAAGTCTATGTACCACATAGACAAAATACCTATACCACTTATATGTAAAAGGGGATTTTATTCCTTTATTATTTATTCATCCACATTTTTTATAATGTTGTAAATATTACATAAAACATATTAAAAATACAAATCTAAAAGAAAAATAAAGAAAATTCACTAAATAAATAAGATGTATATAATCTATAGGTAAAATACCTATAAGTATACTTACTTATACATATACATATTTATTTGAAAATGTAAATGAATACATAAAAATCAAACAAAAATACCCTTATACTCATAAAAATAAGTTATGAATTCATAAAATAAGAAAATAAAATAATAAAATAAAATAAAAAATTAAAAATAAAATACACAAAAACACATGTAAATACATACATATACACATTATTTTAATAAAACCATAATAAAATAATCCAAAAAAAAATAAATAAAAATCATAAATAAATACTACATGAAATAATACACATTTTTTATTTTATAGGAAAAAAATAATAAAATCATTTACTATGCCAAATAATTCAATTTCGCGAAATATTCCCTATTCTGTCTTGTAGCGGGCTGAGGTGGACCAACCCAATCCCTCCGCGCGTTGACCCCGGTCAACTGGTCCTCCAGGCGTCTGACTTCACGCAACCTGTCTTTTCCCCGATTTCCGCCATTTTTCCCGCCTGGCTCAGTGAACCATCGCACTCGCTTCCTTCACAAGATTTGTCCTCTGATCATCCATGATACCCGCCAAGATCATAGATCAATCTGATACTCATTGGTTTAATCAATAATCGCCGGTCAATAAGGCCACTCGTCAATGTCTATAAATAAAAAGCTCCGCCTTCCTCCTCGAATTTGGCCATTTTCACTCCACCAAAATGCCTTGTTCTTGCTCCTGGTGTGTTCCTCGTGAGAGGAGGAGTCGCCCAGCACCTCGACTTGGCCGGAGGTCGGAGAAATTTTGTCGCGGCGGAGCTCCGGCGTCCGCCCTGCTCCCTGGAGGCCCCCAGGTATAAGAGCTGTTCTTTCTTGCTTAGTAGTTAGGTTTTAGTATTAGCTTTTAATTCCAGTCCTTAGGTTAGCATTTAGATGATTGGCTTAGGCCAAAATCCGAAATTCGAAGTTCGCCGGAGCTGAGCTCCGGCGACTTCCCCACTGTGATCCTATCTGTCTCCGACCGCCTAAATCGCCTCATCTCCATCCCCTTCGAGTTCTCCATCAAATGCACACACTTGTTCAACCCAGGACCCCAGGTCTTGGCGAATCGGAGCTCCTCCTCCGCCCTTCGTCGGAGCTCCTCCGTTCCACCTCATTTTGCTGCACAGCTTCAACCTTTTTGGTCGAGGAGCATCCCCTCGAGCCATGCTATCTTCCTGTGCAGGTCTGGTGCGCAAATAAGCACCCTGAGGCGAAATCAAGTCACGCCGGAGGTACCTGGAGCCCCACTTCTTCTCCGACCTCGCGAGGGTGCTCCAGTGTACCTCTGGTCGATCCAACACCTCCGGACGACAGAGGAACCTTCCAGGAAGCTTTTGGGACACCGTGGAGCAGTGATGGACAGCGGAGGTGCGAGATCCAGCCGGGAGAAGCTCGCTCAGGCGAGCGTTCTTCCCTGTTCTTCCAGGTGCCCTCTCCGCCGTTGGATGAAGATGAAGGTCCCAGATTAGAAGGGAGCCGTTGGATGGAGCCCCGCAGCAACCGTCAGATCACCTCAAGTGATCTAATCCCAGCCCTCCATCGGCGAAGCGGTATCGGCTCACGTGGAGGCGCCGCGTGGCAAGTGAGCGAAGATCAGCCGTTGGATGAAGCGCCTGAGGGGGTAAACTTCACATACACCCCCCCGCCTTTTTGTAATTAATATTTGATTCCAAAAATAAAATGTCACGTTGTAAATAACTTGTATAATTTGCAGTTTGATCCCTTAGTTTAATTTTATTTGCAGATGGGTCCCTCTGCGCCTCACGTGTAGTCCCACGTGAGGCGCAGGAGTTTTTGCACATAACCCCTGCCGGGTTTTGATAATTGTAAAATGGCCTGTAAAATAAAAAGAAATGTTTATTTGTACTGTGATATTTGCATGGACACCCCGAATAAATGTGATAATTGCAAAAATGCCCCTGCCAGGCCATATATTTTGGGATGCTTTGTCTATTTATTTTGTGCTCTATATTTCTTTGAAAATTTTTGAAAAAAATAGGCATATGCTCCTGTTAGGGTACCCTTGTTTGCCATGTTTTTAGATTTGAATTTTGTTGCATTTTGGTATTTATTAAAAATCAAAAACATGCATTTTCTTCACTGTCTAATTTATAAAATACAAAAAAATTATAAAATGTTTTTGAAAAATTCCAAAAAAAATATATATGGTATAAATATCTATATATTGAGTCCAGAAAATGAAAAAACCTAAAAATAAGAAAAAGAAAAACATAAAAATTAAAAAGCTCCAAAGTCCATTAAAAAAATGTAAAACCCCAGAAAAATACCAAAAAAATATTTCTCTGTTTAATAATTATGTATATATATTATTTACTTAGTAAAATTAATTTGGGCAATTTTTGGATTCATTTGATATTTTTAAAAGCCCTAATTGTATTCGGCCATTAATATAGTCCTATATTAAGGGCCTTTTTGAAATTAAAAAAAAAAAAAAGATCTGCTAGATACTATATTTTGCATAAATACATATATATTGATATATGTACTCTATATATCTTTTTCTCCTCACACCTATCTCTATATATATATATATCCCTATACCTATATTATATATTCTATGTATATATATGTCCCTATATAGATAATATATATAAAAAGAAAATGTAAAAAAAATATATAAAAATATGAAAACAAAATAAAAAGCATAAAAAAAATAAAAATAAAAATAATCAAATAAAAAAAAATATATATAATTAAAAACCCACATAAAAACAAGCTTCACACATGGATGACTTGGTGATACATCTAGGCTACGCATTTTGTATTGCTCTCTGTGGTTCGACCTCTACATGCTTGTCACTATACATTTTGTTGTAGAGTAATAAAAATTAATTCACATTTATTTTTTTGGACTTAATTGATACATTCTCGCTTTGTGGGTTAATTGTTGATTGACTCCAGGATTTGGTTGGTCGACACTACGACTGTGCTCCCGCCTTGTGTGGAACACAAGACCGGTCGGTTCTGGGGCCTATCAAATGGCGCCGTTGCCGGGGAGCAATGAGCATAGCCTACGATATTTTTGTCATTCTTGTGTGCATTTTTGATTCATAATTGATGATGTTTTGTGAGCAGCTATTTTATTGCCATTAATCACTGTGCTTCATTGATCCATTTCTTGTGATTATCTTTATGTGCTCTATAATTGATTGATTCGAGCTATTCTAACACACTCTTTTTGTGACTTTGATGCGAGGGTCCGCCACGCAAGGATGGCTTCTTAGGAGGCCAATGCAGCCAAGCTTGGAGGAGGATGGTCTTCCCTTCGCATGACCATCAGGAGAGAGTATCAAGGAAGCAAGGAGATGTGGATTAGATAGGCTTAGAACACTTAGGATTATCTCTGTAATTTTTGGTGAGAGAGAGACAATTTTGGCATGTAATAATTAACAGGACTCTACTCTTCACAATGAGGTCCAGTGCCCGGGTGTCTGTTCACCTGGGGGCCTCATCGTTGTTTTCCGTGATTTCTACCGCCTTCTTTCCTTTGTTTTCCGCTGTTTTGTGCTTTTCGCCTTTATTTTACTTTGTTTTGTGTGCTTGGAGCCCCTAGATATAGGTTGCTTGACTCGGTAGCTAGGTCCAAACATTAATAAGAATGCATGTTCCTATAGTCCACTTCGTATGGATCTAGTCAAACTTAAACAGCCAAGTCATTTATCTCTTAACCCACGTGCCGTGAGCGAGCCCCATCAAGCGCTACTCCTAAACTCGAGTGTGTCGAGAAGAGGAGGGGTGAGCCAAGACCGGACCCTTAGGTTAAAGATGAATGACCAAGCTTATGGTTCTTCACGTTAATAGCAGCTAATGTTTAGGGCGATTTTGACGAATGCACACCGCCATGTAGATAGTTTTAAAAATTCTGTTTTGCATACCACATGGAGAGAGCTGGGATGCACTGTAAGTCTTCTAACTCAGCATGCATCATTCGGTTCAATGGTGAGATTTCCATCATAGAACCACTTGCATGGCTTTTCCGCTATCTCCCTCTGATTTTGAGCACCTAGGACTTAAATGAAAATCTACAAAAACGTTAGGCGCTGGTATGAAAACAGATCCAAAAAAAGTGACAACCCAAAAATTAAAACAAGGGGACTGCTAAATAAACTTTGACCTTAATTAAAATCTGTAATGGACTATCCTTGTACCAGGTTCATAAAGCCCTCATTGTTTTCAGGTACTTTGGAGGGGGACCAAAACCCTACTCCCTCGAGCGAGTGCGACCCCTAAGGATTAGAGCCCAAAACCCAGTCTGCAACTGCCTTGTGTATCGCCTGGATTTCCGAAGTAATGGCGCTTCTATCGTACGTAGGCGAGTAGGACTTGGTCACCAATGGTGACTCTCTGTTGTGAGAGCATCGACCCTGTCCGAAGTATTGAGCATAGGCCACGCCTTCACGGGGGTGTCTGTCTCATCGTCCTGCGTCCGAGTAGGTTCTTGCACGCTCACGGGTGATTCCGTTGCGAGCGAGAACCGAAGTATTGGTTTCGCCTATCGGCTTCCTCTCTCTTTTCTTTGGCTGAGTAGGGATCCAGGAAGGGTTACAAGGACTCCAAAAAGTACAGACTACAGGTTACACAGGAGGAGGACAAGTACGGGATACTCTTCCGGCAGTACTCTCTCTCCTATAGGGTAGCGTACTAAGGACTTGTTATAAGAAATGCCTGAAAAATCACAACTCTAAAAATGAAAAGATAATAAATAGCCGAGCTTTCACGGCTTCACATGGCGTGAGTGGGTGAACCCGATTTTGTCTTGTGTTTGTATGGATCTAGATTAAGGTTCAAAGATCAAAGTCCCGCGCCTTTGCGCCAATTCTGTTATGTCTTCCTTTGACCACCCCGCTCAACCGAGCCTTTCTACTGTTTTACACTCCTTTTTGTTCCTCGTTGACCATCGTATCGTTCTTCCAAAATCTGATATTCTCTTGTGCTCCGTGAAGTTGATCCATGGATGGTTTCGTCGGGACCATGCCGACACCTACATCGATTCCATGGACTCACCTTCGCCAATAATTTCGAAGCGATTCCCGAGAACTGATCCGGACTTTGCGGATCGGACTCCAGACTCCTCGTTTTCTACCTTTCTCTTGGCCACCCAATAAACTGGGATCACTTTTGTCCCACTACCGCCGTTGTGAATGGGAGTCGATTACAGTCTACATCATTTTTCCATTCACAACACGCTGGGGTTGACTTAAGCTCCAGCCTCATCACGACAGCTGAGTATTTATGGCAAGTGATCTGATTCGGACCGTCTCATTATGCAGATAGAAGCCAGTGCGAGCCCTGGAGACTACTCCGGAGTTCATCTCTTCCGACTCAGACCCTGACATGGCTCCCGGAGGAAAGGGCAAGGGTCAGCAGCCACCCACACCAGAGGGACAGGCGCCAGATCAGAATCAGGTCAATGCACAATTACTGGCATCTATCCAGGCCATCCAACAGCAGCTGACCGAACAGGCCCTCACTCAGACAGCTTTTCAGGATATGTTGAATGATATGATGAACGATGATGATGGAGGCAGAGGCCGAGGCAGAGGAGGAGGTGGAGGAGGAGACGGTGGTGATGACCCCAATAATGATCCTGAATTCCCACCACCGCCGAAACCGACCCTCAAGGAAACATACAATCCGGGAGACAGCCAGATGACCGAGTGGATTCTCATCCCACCGGTACACGCTCACTTCGAGCTGAAACCCCAATTCATAGCCCTTCTCCCTGCATTCCATGGCAACACCAATGAAGAGCCATACATTCACCTGCAGCAATTCTCCCGCATTTGCCGCACCACCCACTATCCGAATGTCCCCCTGGACATTGTAAAGATGACGGCTTTCCCCTTCAGCCTACAGGACAAGGCCCTCTATTGGGTCAATCATATGGGAAAGGTCGTGACGACCTGGGAGGAGTTGAAGTCTGCCTTCCTGCACAAGTACTATCCTCTCGGTCGGCTCAACCAGATGCGAGCCCGTATTAGCAATTTCTCCCAAGGTGCACATGAGTCCGTACATGAGGCTTGGGAGAGATTCACAGATCTGCAGGAGAAGTGTCCCCACCATGAGATACCTAAGACCAGCCTGGTCCAGCATTTCTTTGGGGGACTCAATATTGAAAGTCAAAGGCTCGTGGACGCAGCGTGTGGGGGCTCCCATTTCAACAAGGATGAAGATGTTGTCTGGCAAATTTTCGAAGAAATGGCCGAGGGAGAGGCCGCACTCTCTTCATCCAAGGCTTATCAGAAGCAACCCCAGATCCTTCAAAAGCAAGTGCACATGGCAGCATCTAAGGAATCAGAGAGAGATGAAAGCTCCAACCTCAGCATCATCGGGGGGCATCTCTCTAAAGTTGACATTATCGAGAAGCGATCAAAAGATCTCGAAAAACTCGCCTTAATAGAGAAGAGGACCCAGAGTTTGGACAAACTGGATCACATCACCAAGCAGCTAGAACTGCTGGTAGGTACCATCAATTCTGTTCAGTCGGCAGCACCGCTCGAAGCTCCAGCTGAGAGAAAAGACGAGCAACCACCGCTACACCAGCCTCAGCCAAGCCAGCAACCACCGACAGTTCAGCACGTGTACTACGTGCAGGCACCTGATCAGAGCCAGCCGCAACAGCAGATGGTTGTGTACCAACCAGAGTTTATCTCAGACACCGATTCAGTGTTCCCGCCACCACCCCTGGTCCAGGAAGTTAATGGGGTTTGGACTAATGATGCACAGCCGACCCGTCCTCAGGGACAACTCCAGGGTCAGCCATTTGCCAACCGGCAGTACCACCAACCTCAGGGTGGTCGTTTTGGGCACCCCTCTCAGCAACACCAGCAGCCTCCTCAGTTCGCACACCAATGGAGGCAGAACTTTCCGTATCAGCAGCAGCCACAGTATCGCCATCCACAGCCGTATCACCAATACGCGGCTGCTCAGCCTCAATCATACCAGTAGTATCCCTCTCCGTCCTACCAACAACTTCAACTTCCTGCTCCACCACAGCAACACCATCAGCAGCCTCCCCATCCATCTAACCAACAGCAGCGTGGTATGCACGCTGCATCTTCTGATGTGCCCCCAGCTAATCCCACCATGGAGTGTCTAGCCCAGCTTGTCCAAGGGCTAGCGGAGATGACCAAGCGGCTTGATGACCTGACCGCCACTCACACTACCATTCCGGCGCAGGTCGAAGCCAACCCCAATAATTTCAAGAAGAAGGAGCAGGTAGAATGTGATGTCCAGTCCGCGTGTGATAATGATATTACTGTTTTTCTAATGCTGTTACTCTCAGGAGCGGTAGGGCCTTGCCTCCGCCTGCTACCAGATATGGGGTGAATAAAAAAACAGGTGGATCGTCATCTTCCGCATCAGCCATGCCAGCTCCAGGGGCGGGTGAGGAGGAAAAGGAAGGAGAAGCCAGTCCAGCCGTCGTGCATTGCCAGAAGCAATTCCAGCCAAAAATACAAAAAAATCCGCAAAAACAAAAACACCAAAAAGAAGCCTGTAGCAGAAGTGAAGCCGCGCCAGCCTTGGAGGAGCCGCCAGCAACAGCTGATCCTATGCCAGCCGATGGAGCCAATGCTACCCTTTTTGATCGCCCAGCAGCACCAGCAGAGTTAGATCCAGCTTGTACACCTTTTTGTAGTCCGGATGTACTGGTATCTGTGGGCGATAATCTTGATGTAAATAAGAACTCTAATTTTCCTGCCAGTAATGTGAATATTCCTTTTCCTCATGCAATACAAAAATCCAAAAAAATGGCAAAAAGAAAAACTGCATTGTCTGATCCTGGTGTTGTAGATATTTTGGATAAATTGACTGTTGAGATTCCCTTGTTAAAGGTCGTGGAATACATGCCAGCTGTGAAGAAAGGATTGAAAGAGGCATGTACTGACAGGCGTCGCCCAGCGCAAGACAACAGACGCCGAGAGGTAGAAAAACACGTTTTGTCCATGGCCACAGTTGCAGCTATCACCAACCTCCCCCAGAAAAAGCAAGACTCAGGAGCACCTCTGATCAGTTGTGTGATTTTTGATCAGGTCTTCGAGCGTACTCTTCTTGACAGTGGTTCTTCCATCAACCTTCTGCCCTCGTCCATAATGCAAGAATTCGGGCTGGGACCGCTCAAGCAGACACGAATGATCCTTCAGTTCGCTGACCGATCCGTTAAGTGGCCCCGCGGTTTGTTGGAAGACGTGATAGTTACCGTGCAGGAGATGAGATTCCCAGCTGATTTTGTAGTCCTTGACATGGACTCTCCTGCACCACTGCTCCAGACTCCTATCATCCTCGGCAGACCATTTCTCCGTACTTCCGGTGCCGTGGTTGATTACGGGTCTGGCAAGATCACCTTCAGCTCGAACACCAAACAAATCACGCTCACCATGAACAAGGAATAGAACGCCACAACTGATGAAAGTCAAGCAGCATCAGAAGCTGACTGTGATTTTATTACGGAGATCAGAGACTCGGAGTTGTCACTGGACGATCCATGGACCCAAGAAATCCTCACTCTTGAGGAGGACTTGGAAAGCACAGTCATCATAAGCTCCGATGATCCATGGGAGACAGATTCTCAGATACAAGCGCATCTTCTTGAGCATTCACTCCAGACCGAACATAATCAGCTCACCGCAGAACCGTTCGGTACATCACTTGGATCTCAACAGAATGTTGAGGATGGTACTAGTCTCAAAGTACATCCCACCACCAGCATGGTATCAGAAGTGACCAGTAAAGGGGACAGACTGAAACCAGAACTCAAGCCACTTCCTGCAGGCCTGAAGTATGCTTTCCTTACGGGTGAAGAACACATGTATCCAGTCATCATCAGCAGCAGGCTGAATCTGGATCAAGAATCTCGACTCCTCGAGATTCTAGAAAAGAACCGCAAGGCACTTGGTTGGAGTGTATCAGACCTCCGAGGGATAAACCCCGCTCTGTGCTCACACCATATCTATTTAGAAGACGATGCCAAGCCGTCCCGCGAATTCCAGAGAAGGCTAAACCCTAACCTTCGGGATGTGGTCATGAAGGAAATCACAAAGTGGTGTGATGCAGGCTTCATTTATCCCATCTCCGATTCAAAGTGGGTAAGCCCCCTGCATGTAGTTCCCAAGAAATCCGGGCTTACTGTGGTCACAAATGAAAAAGGGGAGGCGATTTCAACTCGGGTACCGACATCCTGGCGGGTGTGTGTTGACTACCGCCGCCTAAATGCAGCAACCAAGAAGGACCACTTTCCCTTACCATTTATTGATCAAGTCTTGGAGAGATTAGCAGGGAAGGAGTTCTTCTGCTTCCTGGACGGGTACTCCGGGTACAACCAAGTGGCGATCGCCCCTGAGGATCAAGAGAAGACTACCTTCACTTGCCCGTTCGGCACCTACGCCTTCAAGAGGATGCCCTTTGGATTATGCAATGCACCCGCAACCTTCCAAAGATGCATGCTAGCAGTCTTCGCCGAAATGGTAGGCAGTTTTCTCGAGGTGTTCATGGATGATTTCTCCGTCTATGGTGACAGTTTCGATTCTTGCCTCGAGCACCTAGACAGAGTGCTTCAGAAATGCCGGGAAGTCAATTTAGTGCTCTCATGGGAAAAGAGCCACTTTATGGTCACAGAGGGTATTGTGTTGGGCCATGTCGTTTCCAAACGTGGCATGGAAGTCGACCCAGCCAAGGTGGATGTCATTTCAAACCTTCAGCCACCTCAGTCAGTTAAAAATGTGAGGTCATTCTTGGGGCATGTGGGATTCTACAGACGATTTATCAAGGACTTCAGCCGCATTGCCCGACCTCTGACAGAACTTTTGTGCAAGGAGACAGAGTTTATTGTTGATCAGCCAGTTCTCCTTGCCTTCAATCAATTGAAGGAGCTTATCACTCGAGCTCCAATCTTGCAGCCTCCAGACTGGACTCTTCCCTTTGAAATAATGACCGATGCGTCAGATTTTGCTGTCGGAGCTGTTCTAGGGCAGAGAAAAGATAAGGCGCCCTATGCCATTCACTATGCCAGCAGAACATTAGATGAAGCTCAAAGAAATTATACAGTAACAGAGAAAGAACTGCTGGCTGTGGTTTTCGCCTTAGAGAAGTTCAGATCCTATTTGTTGGGGTCAAAGGTCACAATTTTCACAGACCACTCTGCTATTCGGTACCTACAGCAGAAGAAGGATGCCAAGCCCAGACTGATTCGTTGGATCCTTCTCCTCCAGGAATTCGATCTGGAAATTAAGGACAAACCTGGAGTTCAGAACGTGGTAGCAGATCACCTCTCCAGAATAGAACAGCATGACTCTCCTTTGAGCAACGCCCCTATCACAGAGACCTTCCCTGACGAAGCTATCTTAGCCGTGAATGCTCTCCCTTGGTATGCTGACATTGTAAATTACCTCGCCTCTGGGGTAATACCTTCGGATTGGACGAAGAATCAGAAGAACAAATTCATGTCGACCATCCGCTTTTACCAGTGGGAAGATCCCCTTCTATTCAGGGAAGGAGCAGATTGTATTTGGCGCAGGTGCATTCCTCAGACGGAGCAATCTAGTGTCCTCGAGCATTGTCATTCGCTCGAATCTGGTGGGCACCATTCTGGCGATCGTACGACAGCAAAAGTATTGCAGTGTGGCCTCTGGTGGCCCACTTTATTTAAGGATGCAGCAGAATTTGCTAAAAGATGTCTTGATTGTCAGCGACTGAAAGGAACACTCACTGCCAAGGACTCAATGCCTCTGAAAATAATTCAGATAGCAGATGTTTTCGATGCATGGGGCATTGACTTCATGGGACCTTTCCCTAACAGTCAAGGTTTTGAGCACATCCTTCTTGCCGTAGATTACGTGAGTCGTTGGGTTGAAGCTATCCCCGCCCGAGCCGCCGACAGCAAAACAGTTTGCCAGTTTCTGAAGAAGAACATCATTTCGCGGTTTGGGATACCCAAGATTCTCATATCCGACGGGGGTAGTCATTTCATCAACAAAGAGGTCAAGAAGTTAACGAAGGAGTACGGCATCGATCACCGCGTCGCATCTCCTTATCATCCGCAGACCAATGGCATGGCGGAGTTATCTAATAGAGAAATCAAGACTATATTGCAGAAACTTGTTAGGCCAAACAGAAAAGACTGGTCTCAACTCCTGGACTCAGCTCTTTGGGCTTACCGTACGGCCTACAAGTCTCCCTTGGGCATGTCGCCCTACTGTCTTGTATATGGAAAACCATGCCATCTGCCCGTGGAATTAATTCACAAATCCCTTTGGGCAATTAGTAATTGTAATTTGGACTCACGAAAAGGTGGTCAGAAGAGAAAGGACGATCTGAACAGGCTCTTGGAATTCCGAGACTGCGCATACGATAACACCTTGATGTACAAGGAGAAGGTGAAACGCTGGCATGACCGGCACATCAGACGAAAGACCTTCGATGTTGGGCAGAAAGTGTGGTTGTTTGATGCAAAGTTGCGGATATTCCCAGGTAAATTAAAAAGTAAGTGGACAGGGCCATTTCGAGTATGTGAAGTGCGTGACAGCGGAAGCATTGTTATATCAGAATTGTCCCCTGACACACAGCCCTTCGTCGTCAACGGCCAACTACTGAAGCCTTACTTGGAACCAGATTCGTTCTTGGCCGTTGTTGACTCTATTCAGTTAGTGCACCCCGAGGATATCTCTACACCTCCTGCAGCACCAAAAGATTCAGACGATGTACTCCAACCATTATTGCTCTGATTTTCTTCTTTTCTTCTTTTCTTCTTTTCCTTATCTATTTTCTTTTTCTATCTAAAACGTGCCACCTTTGTAGACAGTTTTCTATACTTAGGACGTACTTGGTCCTAAATATAGGGGGGGTGAGCACTTAGGGTTCTTGATTTCTGTTCGATCCTCTCCATTGTCTCCTCTTCTTGTCTATACTTAGGAGTATCTTACCCTAAGTATAGGGGGAGACAATCTGAGTACGATCAGTGTATTCTCACCCTTGACCCTCCCCGCTTTGTAAACAGTCTGCTATACAAAGGATTCTTTGATCCTAAGTATAGGGGGGACGGTCAACTTCTCATTCATTCATTTCGTTCGTATTTATTCTTTAGATCTGTCTATACGCAGTACGAGTTATGTCTTTGCTTTTTCCTTTCGATCTATGAGGACATAGCTCAAGCTAAGTATAGGGGGGTCGTATATACTGTGTATATACTAAAAGCCATAACTCATACTGAAAAATAAAATATCACTACAACACAAAATAAAATGTAAAAAGTAGCTTTATAATAATAAAAGATGATTGTGAGTTCCTCAGACTAATTGTAATTATACTGACTAGTAAGTCAGAAAAGTGTTCTACGAAACTTTCTCCTTTGAAAAATCTTGTGAAATTTGTTTGAAAATAGCGTGAACAAGTATTCAACGATTGAAAGAATTAGTTTGTATGTAAAACCTATTTTCTTTGAGTGAAAGCAAAATGTGTGAAAATTAGTGTGCAAATGATTGTGAAAAGTTGATTGTCAAAGGTGTTTTGAAAAATCTATCTATGTTGTGTAAAACATTTGTAAAAGGATTTTCAAATGCGTGTACATATTGCAAAATTATTTTGGACTAGAGTTTTCAAAAACCCTTGTGAAAATGATTCTCGAAGTGAGTCTGAGGAATCCACACAAAAATCTTTCATTTGTAAATAAGGAATAAGCCAAATAAAGTTTATAAGAATAGAACCATACTATACGTCAAAGACAATTTTTCTTCTTTTGTACCTACTGATTAATAAATCAGATACCTATACAGTATGATTTGAAAAATAGTGTGACCAGTTTTGGAAAAATTTGATGTGAAATGATTTCAAATGCGTGAAACGGTGTTGATTGCAAAATTTTCCCTTGTGTGCATAAAAAGGATTTGAAAAACCTATGTGCAAATGTTTTGAAAAATGCTTGTTAAAAGTATTGTGAAAATTGTATATATCTACATATAGTGTGAAAAATCTTTGCAAAAATAGTTTTCAAATATGTGTAAAGGATTGCAAAAATTATCGTGTACTATAGTTTGCAAAAATATTTTCAAAAAGCTATTAATAACACCATTGCAGATACTAGTAAATCAGAAACAAGATACATACAATTCTTTCTATACATACCCAAATAAACTATTTCACTCATACCTGTAAAGTCGCTAAAAATTTCCTAAATTTTGAAAACAAAGCAGCACGCCTGTGTAAATAAATGTACATTCTCTTTAAACATTTTCAGTTCGTACTTCCTGTGCAGAGATTCTTTTTGTAAAAACATTCTTTGATCCTTCCAAATTTTTGTGAAAAATTGCATCATACCATTCATATTCTTTTTGAGTGAAGCTTGATGATTGAATCAGTCTAAGAAAATCTCAAATTGGAGCTCGGTTAGACCTTACCGCACCTAATTGCACTGGAACCTTATGGGAACTAGGTTTAAGGTACTTCAGGTCTATTCAGACTTAATTCTTTGAGAAACCAGGGCTGGGTTCAAGGCACCTCAGTGGACTAACTAGAACTTTTCGAAACACACGCATGACTCTTGTCGGCCGTGACCTAACTTGGACACCTGCACCTTTCACATAGCTCTCCATGGATGAGGTGGTGAGGAGGCAGTTTCCTTTGGCTTGGGGTAGCATATGAGGGTAGTACTTCTAGGCGGAACCTCTCTTCTTCTTATAGTGAAGGAAGTGCACCTCAACTTGGTCTAGTGGTGATGAAGTCTAAGGACTGAAGCCGTGGGTCGCAATAAAGCTTCAAAAGAGGGATAGTCTACTGGCTCAAGGAGAAATTTCTTGTATATATGCTGCACCATGTAGATATGTTGTACAGATGCAATTGAAAAAAAAAAAAAAAGAGAACTCCAAAAAAGTGGTGGGTCGGATTGAAAATTTAATAACCCCACCGGAGTGTATATAGTTCAATAAAGCAAAAGCTTATGGTATCCATGTTTCATCTCATGAAGCTTGCAGCGGGAGACTCGGCTACACTGGCTGAGCTTCCAAAAGTCTATACTTCTTCCCCCTCTTCTTGAGCCGGTTGCACTTGAACTTAGAAGGGAATACCCCGCTTCTCGAGGAAAGAGTTGCTAGACCGAGGCATTAGAGTTACCAGGATGGGGGAGGTTGCTTCTTTGCCACTTCTGAGGTGGGGAGCCACTATCACTTACACTGTACAAGTCAGCTCCATAGTCATAAGGGTTTGTGTATGATGTAGACTAGTTCTGACCCGACTATTGAGGAGGGTTGAACCAAGTTCTGTGATTACCGAAGGCTGTTGTACTTTAGAGCTGGTTCCCGACTAGGTTCCACACACCTTCACACCCAAGGACTGACAGGAGCTCCAAATTCAGATTTTGTAAGGACATGCATGGCAACTGAAAGCACCCCAATTCACTCTATCTTTCTTGCATTTTCCTTTTTCTTTTCTTTATTCATTTTGTGCTTATTGCATAAGTGTTTGCTAGGGACTAGCAAAGGCAAGTATAGGGGGGTGATGAATCTCCATTTCATCACCTTTATTCTATCATTTTGGCCTCAAAAACCCCAGCAAATGCATGTAAACAACATTAATTTGTACATAGTAGCATTCATTATTCATTGTGTTAATTGTACATTAAATAAAGCTTTTAATGCCAAAATTATAGAATAAAGAGAGAAAAGAAAAAGGAATAAAATATTGTAAATATTTTTTGACCCTAACCCCGAGACCAAGGCCAGCATGGTATTGGTCGACAAGGAATAAAGTAGGGGGAGATAAGGGCTGATATACAATAAATACCTCATTCATCCCTTTATGCATTTCTGACCCCTATTTTATGCATAATTATTTATTCATCAAATAAAGAAACTTTGTTCATAAAAGTTGTAGATAATAATGTAAATAAAAATACAAAATTGAGTTGGTGTAAAAATAATACCCAGTGAACATTTTATACACATAATAAAAAGCCAAAATCTCAACTTCACAGACCCACATCTTGCAAATAAAAACTCCAAATCACCCAAACTCACCTTTAATTATATATAGCATTTCATAAACTATTTTATAAAATTGGTTTCATAATTTTTGGAGTCCATCTGTAGAAGTTAGGTTTTTGGCCCTTCTTGTACACAATACATGATTAAAATATTCATTTTATTCAATAGTTATTATTCCTACAAATTCATATTTTTAGAATCTTGTAAATAATGTATATAATACTTATACATATTGATATTAAAAGAAAACCAAAAATAATTTGTAAAATAAAATAAGTCTATGTACCACATAGACAAAATACCTATACCACTTATATGTAAAAGGGGATTTTATTCCTTTATTATTTATTCATCCACATTTTTTATAATGTTGTAAATATTACATAAAACATATTAAAAATACAAATCTAAAAGAAAAATAAAGAAAATTCACTAAATAAATAAGATGTATATAATCTATAGGTAAAATACCTATAAGTATACTTACTTATACATATACATATTTATTTGAAAATGTAAATGAATACATAAAAATCAAACAAAAATACCCTTATACTCATAAAAATAAGTTATAAATTCATAAAATAAGAAAATAAAATAATAAAATAAAATAAACAAATTAAAAATAAAATACACAAAAACACATGTAAATACATACATATACACATTATTTTAATAAAACCATAATAAAATAATCCAAAAAAAATAAATAAAAATCATAAATAAATACTACATGAAATAATACACATTTTTTATTTTATAGGAAAAAAATAATAAAATCATTTACTATGCCAAATAATTCAATTTCGCGAAATATTCCCTATTCTGTCTTGTAGCGGGCTGAGGTGGACCAACCCAATCCCTCCGCGCGTTGACCCCGGTCAACTGGTCCTCCAGGCGTCTGACTTCACGCAACCTGTCTTTTCCCCGATTTCTGCCATTTTTCCCGCCTGGCTCAGTGAACCATCGCACTCGCTTCCTTCACAAGATTTGTCCTCTGATCATCCATGATACCCGCCAAGATCATAGATCAATCTGATACTCATTGGTTTAATCAATAATCGCCGGTCAATAAGGCCACTCGTCAATGTCTATAAATAAAAAGCTCCGCCTTCCTCCTCGAATTTGGCCATTTTCACTCCACCAAAACGCCTTGTTCTTGCTCCTGGTGTGTTCCTCGTGACAGGAGGAGTCGCCCAGCACCTCGACTTGGCCGGAGGTCGGAGAAATTTTGTCGCGGCGGAGCTCCGGCGTCCGCCCTTCTCCCTGGAGGCCCCCAGGTATAAGAGCTGTTCTTTCTTGCTTAGTAGTTAGGTTTTAGTATTAGCTTTTAATTCCAGTCCTTAGGTTAGCATTTAGATGATTGGCTTAGGCCAAAATCCGAAATTCGAAGTTCGCCGGAGCTGAGCTCCGGCGACTTCCCCACTGTGATCCTATCTGTCTCCGACCGCCTAAATCGCCTCATCTCCATCCCCTTCGAGTTCTCCATCAAATGCACACACTTGTTCAACCCAGGACCCCAGGTCTTGGCGAATCGGAGCTCCTCCTCCGCCCTTCGTCGGAGCTCCTCCGTTCCACCTCATTTTGCTGCACAGCTTCAACCTTTTTGGTCGAGGAGCATCCCCTCGAGCCATGCTATCTTCCTGTGCAGGTCTGGTGCGCAAATAAGCACCCTGAGGCGAAATCAAGTCACGCCGGAGGTACCTGGAGCCCCACTTCTTCTCCGACCTCGCGAGGGTGCTCCAGTGTACCTCTGGTCGATCCAACACCTCCGGACGACAGAGGAACCTTCCAGGAAGCTTTTGGGACACCGTGGAGCAGTGATGGACGGCGGAGGTGCGAGATCCAGCCGGGAGAAGCTCGCTCAGGCGAGCGTTCTTCCCTGTTCTTCCAGGCGCCCTCTCCGCCGTTGGATGAAGATGAAGGTCCCAGATTAGAAGGGAGCCGTTGGATGGAGCCCCGCAGCAACCGTCAGATCACCTCAAGTGATCTAATCCCAGCCCTCCATCGGCGAAGCGGTATCGGCTCACGTGGAGGCGCCGCGTGGCAAGTGAGCGAAGATCAGCCGTTGGATGAAGCGCCTGAGGGGGTAAACTTCACATACACCCCCCCGCCTTTTTGTAATTAATATTTGATTCCAAAAATAAAATGTCACGTTGTAAATAACTTGTATAATTTGCAGTTTGATCCCTTAGTTTAATTTTATTTGCAGATGGGTCCCTCTGCGCCTCACGTGTAGTCCCACGTGAGGCGCAGGAGTTTTTGCACATAACCCCTGCCGGGTTTTGATAATTGTAAAATGGCCTGTAAAATAAAAAGAAATGTTTATTTGTACTGTGATATTTGCATGGACACCCCGAACAAATGTGATAATTGCAAAAATGCCCCTGCCAGGCCATATATTTTGGGATGCTTTGTCTATTTATTTTGTGCTCTATATTTCTTTGAAAAATTTTGAAAAAAATAGGCATATGCTCCTGTTAGGGTACCCTTGTTTGCCATGTTTTTAGATTTGAATTTTGTTGCATTTTGGTATTTATTAAAAATCAAAAACATGCATTTTCTTCACTGTCTAATTTATAAAATACAAAAAAATTATAAAATGTTTTTGAAAAATTCCAAAAAAAATATATATGGTATAAATATCTATATATTGAGTCCAGAAAATGAAAAAACCTAAAAATAAGAAAAAGAAAAACATAAAAATTAAAAAGCTCCAAAGTCCATTAAAAAAATGTAAAACCCCAGAAAAATACCAAAAAAATATTTCTCTGTTTAATAATTATGTATATATATTATTTACTTAGTAAAATTAATTTGGGCAATTTTTGGATTCATTTGATATTTTTAAAAGCCCTAATTGTATTCGGCCATTAATATAGTCCTATATTAAGGGCCTTTTTGAAATTAAAAAAAAAAAAAAGATCTGCTAGATACTATATTTTGCATAAATACATATATATTGATATATGTACTCTATATATCTTTTTCTCCTCACACCTATCTCTCTCTATATATATATATATATCCCTATACCTATATTATATATTCTATGTATATCTATGTCCCTATATAGATAATATATATAAAAAGAAAATGTAAAAAAAAAATATATAAAAATATGAAAACAAAATAAAAAGCATAAAAAAATAAAAATAAAAAAAATCAAATAAAAAAATGTATATATAATTAAAAACCCACATAAAAACAAGCTTCACACATGGATGACTTGGTGATACATCTAGGCTACGCATTTTGTATTGCTCTCTGTGGTTCGACCTCTACATGCTTGTCACTATACATTTTGTTGTAGAGTAATAAAAATTAATTCACATTTATTTTTTTGGACTTAATTGATACATTCTCGCTTTGTGGGTTAATTGTTGATTGACTCCAGGATTTGGTTGGTCGACACTACGACTGTGCTCCCGCCTTGTGTGGAACACAAGACCGGTCGGTTCTGGGGCCTATCATGCGCTCTTCTCCCGCTCCTCTTGATATTGGAGACGGATATCTCTGGGGAATTTAGTTTAAACTTTGAGAACATTTCACAGAACCCTTAGATCTCATGTCTCCTCAAGTTCGAGATGACCCTTTTCTCAAACCCACTTGGTCGTGGGATGACCCTCTTCCCAAGACCAGGATCAATAAGGCATTATAAGGGTTCAGTCGAATCCTATACTAACCCTCTCTTTGACTCCCCTACCAAGGAAACCTTTATCTTTGGTAGGACCTCTCGTCCTTTTACACCAAGATCTAATTCGGATCTCTTCCTTTCTGAAGGTAGAGATAATATGACTCCTAAGAGACCTCTGAGTGTATATGAGAACAATAATTACCCGATGCTAACCATCTTAGCTCGGATAACAGAAACTGAACAGCGAAATGAATTACTAAGAACATAGTTAGGACAAATTCAATGCAATGGAGGTCATGTATCTTCAAGATATTGATGACGACTACAACTGGCTAAGGCCAGTACCTCCTGAGGATGAGTTCGAACACAAGTCGGATTTCCTTACGCTGCTCCCGAAGTTCAACGAGAACCACAGAAAAACCCTATTCTTTTCTTTGGGATTTTGAGTAGTCTTTGGCAACCTATCACGTCATGGGGTTAGTAAGACTACATTCGGTCGAGAGTTTCTCCCTTCGCCTTAACAGATAAGGCTACTTATTGGTTGAAAAACTTAGTGAAGGTTGTCACAACTTGGTCTGCCTTCAAAACTCTATTTTTTAAAGAAATTCTACTAAGTAAGTAGCATTAATCAAATGAGGATCAAGGTCACATGCTTCACCTAATTTCCTATTGAATCATTTCATGAAACATGGGAGAGATTTAATGACTTAATTCAAAAATGCCCAAGGCATGACATTAGTAAGATGATATTGGTCCAGAGTCAAGCAGTTAAAGCTGCCGGTGAACACCATCAGTGCCTGCAATGCAGTAACAACCACTCATGAGCCTCTAGCTGAGAAGATAGAGCAGACAATACCACAACCACCTTAGGCGAGTCCCAGTCAACCTCCGGTCTAGCACGTATACTACGTGCAAGCTCCTGAACCACCGCAACCACAACCGTAGACATAGATGATTGTATATATACTAGCCACCTGAGCTTCAATTTCAGCACATTGAGCCATGTTCCCTACCTCCTCCACTCATCCATAGGTGAATGTCGTCTAGAGTAATGACCAACAACTTCGATTTATGAGTATCATTTTTATATGTCTAAGAAATCTAAGAAGCGATATTTTTTTACAATAAGCATGAAGATACTCTTATTCGAAAATGCAGTTATCCTATGTTGTTGATTTTTTGGTCCTTCCATATATTATCCTTCCATGTAAAAACTAATTGTTCTATGCGTACCGGAACTATATCCTTCCCATATGCTCCATGTTTTAAAATTTGGCGGGGATAAATTAGGAACAGCAAAATAAATACAAAAAATCTAAATCTTCAACAGTTTTCAGGTCGGATTTGAAGATTAATCGCATTTAATCTATACAAAAAAAAAACTAATTTCATCCAGTAGCACAGCGAAACTAATAATCCAGGGAAAAAATTAGTTAGAAACGGATTACAAATTTTATCTGAGTTCATATTAATTATCCCTACTTTCCAGGGTCATTAGGTTACCCACCTTGAGACGCTTGCAACTGTATTTAGCAAAACCGCGATCCGACGTCTCTCATCCCCGTGCGACTTGTTCGCTCTGTTTGATCTTGGAGCTGTTAGAGAACAGCCTACGGTCAAGGCCATGCTTATCCCCTATATATACTTGTGATTCGACAGTGTTTGGCAGTACGAACAACCTCTTCTCCCATACAATAATGGCGTTTTCCAAAGCAAACTCTCTCCTCTTCTTCTTGGTATTCGCCTTAGCAGTGGGTTGTAGCCCTACTCATGCAAGACCCATGAGAAGATCGCTGCAGTCGCCATCAGAGATGTCATCGCCGGGTCCGATCTTCACCAACGGCCGTAACTACACCCACGTCTGCAATGCAGGCAGATTTGCCTCCATGGGTCTCGACGTGTCCATGTTCCCGTTCTGCAACAGCTCCCTCCCGTTCGACGTCCGCGTGAAGGATCTCGTCGATAGCATGACCATAGACGAGAAGATCCTACAGTACGGCGACCAAGCCGCCGGGGTGGAACGTCTCGGTGTCCCCATGTACAACTGGTGGTCGGAGGCGCTTCACGGAGTCTCGTTCGTCGGCCATGCCACCTATTTCGGTGACATCGTCCCCGGCGCCACAAGCTTCGCTACGGTGATCACGTCCGCGGCGTCTTTCAATGAGACCCTCTGGAAGTCCATTGGAGAGGTGAGAAAATTACATTCTTTTCTTTGCGTGGGTTTTCGAACCGTGAGGACTGATGTACGCGTTGATTAGGTCACCTCGACGGAGGCTCGAGCCATGCATAATCTGGGTCACGCCGGGTTGACCTTTTGGAGCCCCAACATTAACGTGGTCAGGGACCCAAGATGGGGAAGGATCTTGGAGACGCCCGGTGAGGATCCATTTGTCGTCGGCCGGTATGCCGTGAACTTCGTCCGAGGGCTTCAAGACATCGAAGGGATGGAGACGGCTGATGATCTGAACTCAAGGCCTCTCAAGGTATCCTCGTGCTGCAAGCACTATGCCGCATACGATGTCGACAACTGGAACGGCGTTGATCGATACCACTTTGATGCTCGGGTACGTATGCAAGATTTATGCATTAATGTTATTTACAGGTATAATCTGATGCGATGTATGTTGATTTTAATTCAGGTGACGGAGCAAGATATGGTTGAGACGTTCCTGAGGACGTTTGAGATGTGTGTTAAGGAAGGGGATGTTAGCAGCGTCATGTGTTCATACAACCGTGTGAATGGCATCCCCGCCTGTGCAGACCCAAGGCTTCTCTCTCAAACCATACGTGGGGATTGGGACCTTCATGGGTAATATAAAAATTTGATCCTAGGCAACAGAAGTTGATTAATTATACTATAAAATGCCTGTAAGTTGATGATTACTACATGTGTTGTAGCTACATTGTTTCGGACTGTGATTCACTCGAAGTAATGGACCACGGGCACCATTGGTTGCATGACACTCCAGAGGATGCAGTACAGCAAACGCTGCGTGCAGGTGAGGGGAAAATGTGGTTTCGTGATACATATCCAATCCTGATGCCTCATATGATCCTAATCTTTTGTATCTGGTGACAGGTCTGGACCTTGACTGTGGAGATTACTATCCCAAGTACAGCTTGTCGGCATTTCAACAAGGAAAAATACGTGAGAGCGACGTGGACAACGCATTGAAGAATCTATACACCGTCTTGATGAGACTAGGATTCTTCGACGGTATGCCTCAATTTGCTAATCTGAACGAGAATGATATATGCACCAAAGACAACATGGAATTGGCAGCCGACTCCGCCAGGCAGGGAATGGTTCTACTCAAGAACAATAACTCTGCTCTACCTCTCAACAAGGACGACTTCAAGACCTTCGCCATTGTTGGTCCCCATGCCAACGCAACCGATGTCATGATCGGGAACTACGCAGGTAATTTGTCATTGGTAGAAGAAGGCCAATTAATGTGCAGATTAATATCTATGGGTTTACCATATGAACAGGTGTTCCGTGCCGCTTCGTTTCACCTTTGGACGCTTTCTCAAAGGAGGTGGACGTGAATTACAAACTGGGATGCGATGTCTTCTGCCGCAACGAGTCTCTAATATTCCCTGCGATGCAAGCGGCGAAGGAGGCGGATAAGGCTATCATCTTCGCGGGGTTGGACTTAGATGTGGAGGCGGAGAGTCTTGACAGGACAGACCTGCTCCTCCCTGGATACCAGAGGCAGATGATCAACCAAATTGCAATGGTAGCCAAAGGCCCTGTCGTCTTGGTCGTCCTCTCGGCCGGTGGCGTGGACATTGGATTTGCAAGGGACAATTCGGACATCGACGCCATACTCTGGGCTGGGTATCCTGGAGCAGAAGGCGGCCGGGCCATAGCCGATGTCATCTTCGGTCGATATAATCCCGGTAATTAATCGTGTAACTGAGTTTAGTTATCATGAGATATTATCTTAATTTTGATCATTCTCAATGTTGAACAGGAGGGAAACTTCCTTTGACATGGCATGAAGCCTCCTACGTCGATGCGCTACCGATGACATCGATGCAGCTCCGACCCCTCGACGAACTTGGCTACCCGGGAAGGACCTACAAATTCTTCAACGGATCGACCGTGTACCCATTCGGGCACGGGCTGAGCTACACCCAATTCAACTACACACTCGCATCCTCGTTGAGGTTCGTCCACAAGAAACTCGATGCCGGGGAATTCTGCAAGCCGCTGAACTACATTCCGGGAGCGTATGTTCCACCGTGCCCGTCCGTCACCGTCGAAGTGGCCCCGTGCTCGTCGACCGTGGATTTCGTTGTTGAGGTTGCGAACACCGGAGAGCGTGACGGAACCCACGTGGTGATGGTGTACTCCATCCCTCCCGAGGGCATCTCCGGGGCTCCAATCAAGCAGCTTGCAGCATTCCAAAGGGTGTTCGTGGCCGCGGGAAGGGTGGAGAAGGTGGAGTTCAGTCTGGATCCTTGCAAGAGCATGAGCTTGGTGGAGAAGTCCGCTTATGTGGTGGTTCCGTCTGGGCAGCACTCCATCCAGATCGGAGATGGCGACGGCGCTATCAGCTTCCCGGTGAACGTTGACTTCAAGTATTGAGTGGCCATTAGTTGCCAGAATAGTAGTCGAGAGAGTTACTATTTACTTTTTTTAGGGTATAGAAGTACAGTAAGGTTATTTTTATTTTCTATTGCATTCTTCCTTGGTAATGAAGTAGATATGATATATAACAGTTAATTAAATTTATCTAGAAATCAGAGTGGTGATTTATATACATCTCCTGTGATTGCTGGGTCTAATTTGCACTTCGAGTTTCATATGTGTGTTATATTGAGTTATCTGAAGTTATCCGATAAAAAAAATAGATGATAGGGCCAGTCTTTTAGAAATTTAATAATAGTTTTTTGTGACATTTTTATAAAACAAAATTACACTTACAAAATAGTTGCGTGATATATATTCCTTCGAAGAAAATTTAAAAAATTATATATAATTATCATATCTCTCAATTGTGTTAAACTTCCTATTTAAGTGAAATGGTACGAGTTGATTTAATACATGATACTTTTCTTATCTCTTGCATATTACCAATACTGATTTAAAGCTATGTAACAACAAGCGTACGAATAGGATGTTAACACTTAACACCGTGAAAATTTATAAGAAAAAATTTTCATGGTGGACCGGACAGTAAGCGAAATAGAGGTACAACAGGAAATAGAAGGAAACGAAATTTGTTGATATATATTTTTTAAGAAAAAATAGATTCGAAGAGAAAATGTTGGAAAATAAAAAATCCACTCCGTTACTTTCGGTCCAATTTTGAAGTAGATTCTCTTAACATAAGATTTTATGATAAATTTAAATACAAAAATAAAAAATATAACTTTGTACTTAGCAATGAACCCCAATGGACCTTTTTCGAAAAACTAAAAATAAATAAACTCAAACGGATATTAAGTAGTTACCAAGGAAGACATGATAGCACCTATTTTTATCTATTTGAAATGTATAAATATCATGATGTTTTTACTTAATCGAAAATTTAGTTATATTTGTGCACTTATGTATTAGTAGAGAAGAGATTCTGTACAAGGAAAGGATATGAATATAAGTAGGTATAGTCCATGAATAACTTCGAATACATCCATTGTATAGTTTAATCATAATGACATATATAACTAATCTAGTATAGTCAGAGCACGAAGAAGGCAGTGAAGAGATGAGGCTCAACAAGGGGCCGTCCGTCTTGATGGGCTTGATGACGAGAGGGGCCTGGTTCAGGAGGAAGTATTGGAGCGAGCAAGTTTGCTTGATGTTTTGTAGCTGGAGGACATGAAGGAGGAAGTGGAATGGAGACAGAGGTCTAGGCAAAATGGCTACGGAAAGGGAACGCGAACACGAGGTTCTTCCATTCAATGGCATCGGGCAGAAGAAGGAGGAACTTTATACAGAGCCTTGAGGTGGGAGGGGAAGGATCGAGGGAGAAGTTTTGTTGGGGCGGGCTCTCCGGGACCACTTTGTGGGGGACGTCGAGAAGAGAGCGAGGGGAGGGGTGGGGGTGGCGTGGAGTAGGGGTGGAGGCTTTATCGGAGGATCAAGCGCGTGGGCTTGAAGCATCTTTTACTAAGGAGGAGGTAAAAAGCGCAGTATGGGAGCTGAACGCAGATGGGACCTCGGGACTGGATGGCTTCCCGGTATTTTTGTATAGGGAGTTTTGGGATTTACTGAAGGAAGATGTGATGGTAGTTCTCATGAGTTCAGAGGTAGCAATAAGGGCTTCGAGAAGGTTAATCGTGCGCTGTTGTTTCTCCTTCCCAAGAAGGAGCATCTGATACGGGTGGAGGACTATAGACCGATTGCATTGTCTAATACAATCTACCTGATCATTGCTAAGGTATTTGCAAACAGGCCGAGACGGGTCATGGATACGGTAATACTGCAAAATCAAACGACCTTTATCCCTGGTCTTCAGATGGCTGATGGGCTGGTTATGATGTCTGAGATTTGTCTTCAGTGGCGGCGGGAGAATAGGAAGGGGTTGTTGTGCAATATCAACCACTAAAGCCTCAGGGTGCGAGAGAATGGGGGTTCCACGAAGAGTCTGAAGTCCCAGGGCCAGGGACGGGTACTATATATTTGGGGCATTCTATAAATTGGAATTTCTTGTGGGCTTCGCTTCGACGTCGTGGATTCACTGATCTCTGGATAGCCTGGATGAAGAGGTGCATCACGACTTCGTCGTATACAGTTCTTGTGAATGGAAGGCGTGAGGGGGGTTTCTTTCAACCTCAGAGGGGTGTGCGCCAAAGATGCCCATCAGCACCAATGCTTTTTATTTTGGTGGTTGATGCTTTAGTAGTAATGTTCAGGAGGGCGGTCGAATAAGAGTGGTGTAAAGGGTTCCACGTGGGGTCCATCTCGATTCCACTATTGCAGTACGCAGATGACATAGTAATTTTAATGGGCGGCACGGAAGAAAAGCACAAAAGAACCAGGCAACTGGTTGACATCTTTAGCAGCATCTCAAGTCTTAAGATAAATAGAAACAAGTCAGTGTTGATCCAATTTGGGATGGACGAGGAGGAAAGCGGCACAAGGGCAGCGATATTGGGTGCCCCCCTAGACAAGTTACCCATTTCTTACCTTGGGTTACCGTTAGTGGCAGGAAGACTTGAAAAAACAGAATGGGACATGGTACTCAGGAGGATGGAGCAGAGGCTGGCAGGATGGAAGGTCATTGATGCAGCCGAAATGACCCACAAGTAACTAAGGTAAATCAGATAGCTAAGGTCGTTGCGACCTCAGTCACTCGAGAATCGGCTCGATCAAGAAAAATGAAGATCAGACCACCAATCAAAAAGATAGAAAATCAATCAATACAAAAATAGCGGTCCTGACTATGAGATTAGCATGGTGTAGCATCCAGGGTCGGACTCAGGGAGCACGAGTTGGCCTTGCGGCCTACGAAGTAGTCAAAGAATAAAACACAAGTATTTTTGGTGATTTTTATTTATTTTTATATTTTTTTAAATAAAAGTGAAAATAAGAAAAGGAGAAAAACAAGCAAACACCTCAAACTATTTAAACACTCAAAAATGCTACAAAAATTCAAACAAAAATATTTTTATCTTTTTTAGGTTTTTAGTGTTTTTGGTGAATTTTTTGAGATTTTTATAATTTTTATACAATTTTGTAAAAAACAAAGAAGGCAAAAATAGTGTGCTACTATCCAGCCAGGCTTCAAAGACCCATGAAAAATATCAAATGAATCTTTCACAGTCTTGAGGTAATTTTTATGAAAAATAGCAATAATAAGGACAATTCAAGAAAAGAGTTTATTGTTTTGAATTTTCTACAATTTTTTAGAATTTTTATAAGTTTTTTAGGGTTTTTCCAATTTTTAGGGTTTTTATATATATATCCAAAAATCACAAAAATTGCACAAAAAATCCAAATGCACACAAATTAATAATAATTCTAATTTTTTTAGAATTTTTAAAAGAGTTTTTATATTTTTTTAAGGATTTTCTAAATCAGAGAGAAGCAAAAAACTACTATTTTTGAATTTTTAAAAATAATAAAAAGCCTAAAAATGTACCCAAAAATTAGGAAATTTTTACATAGTGGCAGGAGCCACGTTTCCAAATTTCATGCAATTTGAGTTTAATTTGCTATTTTATTTAAATCAAACAAAGGCTCATAGTGCACAGGGACCTAACTGTATGGAAAATATGTTCCAAGGGCTAAAAAGTAACAAATCCAGAAAAGGCAGGGGCCCTCGTGCAAAATCCAACAAATCATGCGTAACGCACATGAACCAGCCACGGAGGGACCTACTTGTAATTCCTATTTTTATAAGATCAACAATAACACACAAGAAATCACAAGGAATAAAATGCAATTTAACCAAAGCCTCAGGTGTCGATGCACGTGGTCCACATATAGAAGGACTAAAATGCAAATGTCTGGAACATAAAGGTCTGATGTGGAATTTACCCTAATTAAACTAAGTACAAAAATGCGAAAACAGAAGGGGCCTAAGAGTAAATTACCCCTTATTAAAAGCAGACGGTCGAAGAAGCGCCACATGGTCGATTGGACGGTGGGGAGCAGCGAGCGTCTCTTCGAAGACCGGTGCTTGGATCCAACAGACGAGGAGGTGCCACGTGGATGATCAACGACTACAAGGCAAGGGCACCCCTTCGTTGAAGTGAACGGTCCTGATCACCCGAGATGATCTGACGGTGGCTGGGTCCCTTCAAATGGAGGGTTGTGATCGAATCTGGGACGTCGGGGATGATAGACGATGGAGGAGGGCCTTCAAGAACTGCTCGCCGGCGAGCTTCGCGGCTCCGTACGCGCGGTGGAGGCCTCCTCTCCAGTTGCTGGAATGTGGAACAGCTCCGCCTCGGTGATCCGCTGCTGCTAGATGCCTTCGGAGGCCGAGGACCACCGGAGTGGTCGGCGACGTCGAAGGAGGAAAGCACCTAGGTTCGAACGAAAGGACCCCCAGATGGGTCTCATAGACCTGCAAAAGAGCACCAGAAGCTTCCTGGGTCGAGGGCAAATTGCCTCGACCCGGTTAGAGGTGAAGTGGGTGGCTGGGCGAGTCAAGATGGACGACCTCCGGTGAGGTGACGGCGAAGGGAGGTCGAGCCTTGGTTCTGGGTGAACCAAGGTGGGTGCGTGGGTAGAGAACGTGAAGGAAGTCTCGCGAAGATGTTAGTGGGTCGGATGAACGGATTGATGACCAGAGCGGGCGGAATCGATCGGCGGAGGTGGCTGGGGTTATTTGGGCGTAATCAAAAATTCGAGAAAACTAGGAAGATCGGGTCTATACCTGGCGGATGCAATCAAATGGGGACGAGCTCGGTGAGCTCTGGGTCGTAGCCTCGAAGGGACATCGATGCCCGAGGCTCGGGCGTACCTCGCGGCGGCGCACGGCAGCAGGAGTCGCCGGATCGATAGCTGGAGGTCTCCTCTCCTCTCTTCGACACCTCTCTCACGAAGCTGTCACTCAGGGGAGCAAGGTGGAGGTCTTGGGATGAAGTGTCACAGCCAAGGATGCGTGAAAATGTGCGGCGGAGGTGGCTTATGTACTGCTAGGGGTCCGAGAAGAAGGAGGTCGGGCGAGTTGGTCGGAGCTCGGATTCCTAGATGGATGATCGGGCGAGGGTCTCGGATATGTCTAATGTAATTAGGACCTTGGGTTTAGGCGAATGGAGGTCAGGTTAGATGGGGAAAAATGGGAGAAGTCGGGTCGGTTGCGAGATCCGCGGGGGAAGAGGTCCGCATGGGAGAGTTGACCGGGTGTCAACATCCCCCGTGGACCAATCAGAGCGCGCCATTCAACAATTATTTAGAAATTCACTTAAAAATAATAAATGACTTATTTTCGAAAAACTTAAAACATGAAAAATGTTTATTTATTTTCAAATTATTTTTTAGTAATTTTTATTTATTTTTTTGAAATATAAAATATGTATTTACACAATATTATTATTATATACAAGTATATACATGTATTTATTTTTTATTTTTATTTTTAATTGTTTATTATACAAATATTCCAATTTTATATTTTATTTATTTATAGAATAAAATTTTGAATAAAAGGGTATTTTATTTTATTTTTATTATTTATTTACATAGGTGAAATTAATACTTTTATTTACATGCATACATGGTATATACACAAGGTGGCTTTTGGTTTTTATTTTATTTCTTTTTATTTTGTTTTTATTTTTTTGATTTTTATTTTATTTATTTACACTATGGAATGTGGAATATGTACATATTTTTATTTGATTTTAATTATTTATTTACAAGGGGAAAATAAATAAATAGATAGGTTATTCTATACACATGGTCTATGTACAATGATGAAGGGAATTTTATTTATTTTTATTTTTATTTGTTTTTCCATTTTTATTTTAATTTTATATTTACAAATATGTACAAATAAATAAATAAAATAAACATTTTTATTTTTAATAAGAGGAAAATAATTTTTGTTTATATACATAGGTCTATGTACATACATGAACTTCCTTATCTCGCTCTACTTGATTCTTTTGCGGTCAGGCCCATGCTGAGCCCTCCCTTGGGATTAGGTCACTCAATATTTATTCTAAATATTTCCCTCTTTTTCTTTTATTTCTTTATTCTTTTATTTATGCACAAAAACATGCTAAATATGCATATTCACAAGATGCATGCAATTTGATAATTACTGCTATTTACATGAATATAAAATGTGTTTTGCATAGGTTTTGTTTCTAAAATAAAAGAATAAAGAGTGATGAATGGGTATTCATCAGCCCCCTATACTTAACTTTGCTAGTCCCTTAGCAAACACTAATTTGAAAAAGAAGTGAAAAAGAAAAAGGAAAAAGAAAAAGAGGAGAAAATGCATGGATCAATGCTGATAATTAAACTTGCCTTCACTAAATTGAAATATGGAGCTCGATCAGATCTTTGGATTATTAATGTGTCGGAACTATATTTGGACTTAGGTTTAAAACTTAACAACCTCTAAGATCCACTAATCTATAGTCAAGACTCCTCAACAATCCAGATCAGAACAAGTCTATATACACAAACCCTGAAGATCATGAATCTTTCCTTGTACAGTGTATGTGAGGTAAAGCTCTCCACCTCAGAAGTAGCAAAATGACAACCTCCCTCAACCCGGTAACTCTAATGCCTCGGTCTAGCAACTCTTTCCTTGAGAAGCGGGGTATTCTCTTCTAAGTTCAAGTGCAACCGGCTCAAGAGGAGGGGGAAGAAGAGAATGGACCATGGCCAGTGTAGCCATGTATCTTTGGGAGCTCTAACCAGTGTAGCTGAGTCTCCCGCTGCAAGATTCATGAGATTGGAACATGTATACCATAAGCTTTTGCTTTATTTGACTATATAAACTCTGGTGGGATTATTAAATTTTCAATCTGACCCACCACTTTTTTGGAGCTCTTTTCTTTTTGCACTTTTTTTTCATGTGCAACTGTACAACATATCTACATGGTGCAGCATATATACAAGGAGTATTTCCTCTTGAGCCAGTAGATTATCCCTCTTTTGAAGCTTTATTGCAACCCACAGCTTCTGTCTTTAGACTTCATAACCACCAGACCAAGTTGAGACGCACTTCCTTCACTATAAGAAGAAGAGAGGTTCCGCCTAGAAGTTCTACCCTCATATGCTACCCCAAGCCAAAGGAAACTGCCTCCTCACCACCTCATCCGTGCAGAGCTAGGTGCAAAGTGCTGGTGCAAGTAAAGCCATAGTCTCTGAGAGTCATGCGCTCTACTTAGGCTCATTGAGATATCATGTGATCATAGCCTAGTGGACTCAAAGAATTAAGTCCCAATGGACATGAAAAGCCTTAACCCTAAGCCCTATAAGGTTCCTCTTATAATTAGATGGATTAAGATCTTAATCAAGCTCTATTTTCCAATTTAATTCCAGGCTAGCTTAAATGTCAACTATAATCCAGGAAAAACTATACAAGTATTTACAAAGATGCTATTTACAAACTATTTACACGTGCAAAATTTTTGAAAAATGTTTTGAAACCATGAATGTATGCATGAATGCAAGTTCTGCAAAATATGTACACAAATTTACACAAGGTTTTTGCAAACTTTTGATTTTCAAAACATTTTGGAAAAATTTTGTACTATATACATAATTTTGATAAGAAAATATTTACACAATATTTACACAAAAAGTTTTTACAAACATTTTTACAAAAATAATTTGTACAATAGCTATGTATGTGCAACAAAAGAATGTTTATTTACAAGGAAAAAATTTTTAATTTTTATGGATTTTTGGGTTTTTAGCCATTATTATTTATTAACACACTCACACAAAGTACGAGTTATGGCTAAAGTATATATGAAATATATACACCCCCCTATACTTAGCTCGAACGATATCCTCGGAGTGATCAAGAGCGATGAAGAAGACATAACTCGTGCTTAGTATAGGAAAGTGAAAAGGAATGGTATGTACAAAGATGAATCAAAGAATAAAATGAAGATAACTCGGTGTCTCCCCCTATACTTAGGATCAAGTAATCCTAAGTATAGCAAGTTGTACATAAAGGGAAATCCGAGTGAAGGATGTACAGGGTCTACCCCTCTATACTTAGGGTGAAATATCCCTAAGTATAGGCAGCAAAACAGGGGTAGAAAGAATCAAAAGAATACCCGAGAGTCCTACATCCCCCCTATACTTAGGGTAAAGTACACCCTAAGTATAGCAAAATCATAAGATGAGAGAAGGGATGTGGGACTAAAGAATAGAGTGATATGGACAACTGGATCTATACAGGTCGGAAGAACAGTGATAATCAGGCGTGAGATGCAATGGATGTGAGTTAAGAGACTACATCTCACGCAAAGTGAATAGGGGCAACATCAACGACCTGCGGCTCATGATCTAGATATGGCTTGAGCCGCTGGCCGTTCACTCGAAAGGTAGCATCAGAAGACAACTCAGATATATCAATACTCCCATTGTCATGTACCTTTCTGACCAAATACGGTCCCTTCCATTTGCTCTGTAGCTTCCCTGGAAATAGACGAAGCCTAGCATCAAACAACCATACTCTCTATCCTGGCTCAAACTGCTTGTGGCTGATATGAGAATCATGCCACTCCTTCACTCTCTCCTTATAATGTAGGCTGTTTGAAAAGGCGGTATCACGAATCTCCTCCAGGGATGCTAACTCTACCCTCCTCTGATCTCCTACACTCTCTAGATCCAAAAGTATATCAGTGACTGCTCAAAGTGACCTATGTCTCATCTCAACAGGTAAATGGCACGACTTGCTATAAACGAGGCGAAAGGGAGAAGTACGCAAAGGAGTCTTGAAAGACGCCCGATATGCCCACAAGACCGAGTCCAAAAGTTGTGACCAATCCTTTCGTTCAGGACGGACGACTTTATGCAATATAGTCTTGATCTCCCTGTTCGACACTTCAGCAAAACCATTCGTCTGAGGGTGGTATGGAGTGGCAACTCGATGGTCTATGCTGAACTCGCTAGCAAGGGCCTTTACCTTGTCGTTGACGAAATGAGACCCCCCATCAGATATCAAGACTCGAGGTATCCCGAACCGTGAAATGATATTCTTCCTTAAAAATCTGCAAACAGTCCTAGCATCTGCGGTTCGGACGTGGATGGCCTCAACCCAATGACTTACATAATCCACAGCCAACAGAATGTACTCAAATCCCTGACTCCTAGGGAATGGACCCATGAAATTGATGCCCCATGCGTCAAAAACCTCACAGAAGTGTATGGGCTGCATCGGCATCATATCACGTTGTCCACAAGTGCCCATCCTCTGACAGTCAGTACACCTCTTCACGAACTCATCAGAGTCCTTGAAGAGAGTAGGCTACCATAGGCTGGATTGGAGCACTTTCTGTGTCGTTCTCCTCACTGAGTGATGTCCTCCTGCCTCAAGCTTGTGGCAGTAAGTAAGGACGCTGTGGTGCTCCTCCTAAGGAATGCACCTACGCCAGATACTATCCCCTCCCTCGTGGTAAAGGATGGGATCCTCCCAATGGTAAAACTTGGCCTTCGCGAGGAAGGTCTCAAGTTTCTATCTGGGCCAATCTTGTGGAACTTTCTTGGTGACAAGATAGTTCACAATATCGGCATACCATGGGAGTAAGGCGATAGCAAGGATCGCCTCATCTGGGAAGGTCTCACAAATAGGATCAATCTGCTCAGAATCCTCAAGATACTCGAATCGGGAGAGATGATCCGCCACCACATTCTTGACTCCAGGTTTATCCTTAATCTCTATGTCAAACTCCTGGAGTAGAAGGATCCATATGGTCAATCTCGCTTTGGCATACTTCTTTGCCATTAGGTACCGTCATGTGGATCAACATCCATGGTGGCATCAGCACCACCGTCATTATCTCTCGCGGCATCAGTACCGCGCTCCTCCTCGTGTGGCGCTCATGAAGTAGCGTGGGAACGTCGCTCAGACGAGGCACCGCCTGCTGGCATCCTACCGCTCCTAAGTGTAACAAAATCAGTATCAAACAAATATGCAGACATATCATCAAATGTATCACTAGGAGTGGCATACTCTGTGAAATCTACCTGCTCAGACTTCCTCTTCAGGTTGTTCGGGTTCGGCTCAATCTGGGTAGGGATGGCAGCCTTCCCTCTCACGATCTCTCGCACCTCCTGGCGGAACTCATCCATCTCCCATCTGAAGGTAGCCTGCTGCTCTGTCACGAGGCAGGCTATGTCGTCCAAGGCATGGTTCTCATAGGATGGCCCATGAGAACCTGACAGGTGGCCTTGCTGGTAGTGAGGTTGCTGCTGATGGTACGGGTACTGTTGTGGCTGGTGAGAGGGGTACTGTTGATGCTGCTGTTGAGGCTGATCATGCCTCCCAGAATGTCCCTGCTGATAGGGACGAGGACCATACTGAGATGACTGTTGTTGCTGCTGGTACACTGGGGGCTGTTGCTGCTGGTGATCTCACTGATGGCCGTACTGACCACCCTGACCTGAAGGCTACTGCTGGGAACTGGCACCTCCGGCTGACCAACGGAATCCGGGATGGTCTCGTCGGATACCGGGCTGGGGTCGGTCGTACCAAATCCCGTTGACATCCATCAACGGCTCGGGCTCGTAGGAGGGTGGCGGGAGTACTGCCAGAGGCTGATCCGGCTAGTAAACCACCATCTTAGTGTATGGGGATGGTGGTGACTGGTAGTAAGGCTGCGACTGCTGGTACGGCTCCACCTGTACAAGGTGGACCATTCAAGGTTGACTGGAGCTGGAGCAGTGAGATGAGCTGTCGCTGCCATTCGGATCTCCTCATGACTGAAGACGGGGCTGAGAAGCCGTCTGTGCCTCCGGGAGACACATGATCTGTGTCTTCAGGTCACTCAGCATCTGTTCCATCTGATCCATCTGTGATATGCTCTGGCACTACTTCTTCTCTATAATCTCCATCCGGTCCAGCTTCTCGCTGATAATGCCCATGTCGACGGCTGTGGACTTGGGCCTGTGCAGCTGCCGCTGACGAAGTGGAAGGTCCGGTGTCGACCCGTGCTATCCTCTGGTACTGCACGGTCTGTGGCTGGGGGCATCCCTGAGTGTAGAGTCTGGTCTGGGACATCATTGTATAGTTCTCGGTCATCTCCTCGTAGATGGCCTAGACCTGATCATGATCCTTGGCTAAGTAGGACCTGCCACAAGAAGCGTTCACCAGGCCCTGCAGCTCTGGTGTCAACCCGTAAAAGAAGCTTTAAATGAGGTTCGGCTTCGAGATATCATGGTGCGGGCATCTGTCGGTAAGCTCTCTAAACCTCTCCCACACCTCGTGAAACTGCTCGTTGGGGAGCATGGAGAAGTTGCTAATTAGGGCTCTCGCTGCGTTCGTCCGCCCGAATGGATAGTACTTGTTCAAGTACTCGGTGCGGAGCTGCTCCCAGGTGTACACAAACCTCCCTAAGTGCTTCAGCCAGTTGGCTGCTCTGTCTGCCAGGGAGAAATGAAAAGCAATCATCTTGATAGTATCCTTGTCCACCTGTCGGTCGTGGACGGTGCTGCATATCATCTCGAACTCCCGGAGATGAAGATGGGGCTCCTCAGTGGCGAGCCCATGGAACCGGGGTAGAAGCTGAAGTGTGTTCAAGGGGAACTTGAAATCCCCCACGATAGTTGGCAGTACAACCCAACGATGCGTCAAAGTCGATCTAGGGTTGTGCAACTCCCGCATCGGTCTCGGCGGATCTGTTGCTCCAGCTGCAGCGGCTGCTGCTGCACCATCGGGTATCCTCGGTCTGTCTCTGGGCCCGCGCTCATCGCGGTCCGCTCTCATCTGCTCCATCTCTCTCCTCATCTCTATCATGAATGCACCCTGATCCCTCAACTACTGTTGCATTGTCTCAAGGGAGGCGATCAGGGTGTTGTTGATCGCACCCTGGTCTAGGACATATGTCTGCTCTGCTCGGGGGCCTTCGGTGCGATCATCGTTGCTGCTGGCCATGGTCTTTGCAAAGGCAAAAGACTCAAACTCAGGTGCCGATAAATCATCTGTTTGTTGTCTCGCATCTGGCACTCGTATCTCAGGAGTGGTAGAAGGGTAGTCAAGGGGTAACAGGGCGGAGTCGAACTCGGGTTCGGAGAGCGGGTCTGGGCTCTCATGAACCAACCTAGATGGACGGGCGGGAGTGCTGAAAAGTGGTGCAGCCAGAGGCTGCCTAAGGGACCTCCTGCCCATCATCTTGATCTGGTGAGTCGGGCGGATGCGATCTGGAAACAACTATGATGAGCAAACAGAACACCAGATTCACCTACTCAACGCGAGCTGAAGACCGTAAGAGTTCGGTCAATTATCTTGTCAGTTTTTATTAGGTGATCAAGTCAAGATAGCAGAGCGGTTACGTGACCTGTTGGGAATCCAATCTGCCAAGAAGACTGTCCCGTATAAAAGGCCGGTAGTCTAATCGGGGCTCGGATATGGCTCTAGCCTAGTGTGCGGGTCACTCTCTCACGCATGCAAACTAGACAATGAGGGGGTTGCTCTCCCCAAGACAAAAATTTTTAAGTGGAGTGTCTTTTAGGGTCAAGTTGGATCAGCAGTCCCAATTTTATGGTTTTGATTTTTTAGGTATTTTTCAATAACAAACAACGCCTAACGAATTTTTCGGTTCTCCTGGTTATTTTAAGTCCAAAAACCGGGGGGGAGAACACGAAAAAGCCGATGCACGGGAATCAATGATGCATGCAGAGTAAGAGATGCGTACCTGACTCCAGCAGTCTACATGCAGGGTGATCCGCGCATAAAATAAATGACAGAATATAAACTACCTATATGATGCACGCAGAAAACCGACCCTAAACAAAGCAATTTCTACACGAAAGAACAGTAGCCGGGTATTCGAGCTTAGGTCCGGAGTCCTATCTTGGGAGCCACTCGGTGTCCGCCACAACGGATCCTGCACGCGGTTTATGTGACTCCTCAAGGCATATGGACCAGAGATCTAATAAGCCAGTTTTTTCTTGTGAATTAATTAATTAGATCCAATTATTCGAACTATAGGTACAGGCAGGCAATTAGGTGTTTGGATCCTAATTAATTACGTCACAATCAAGCAAAATCCTAAGCTAGGGCTGAAAATCCACGTAAATCTAATAAGAAGTAAATAAACGGTCGAAAAGCCACGAAAAACCGCGAAAAACCGGTGAGGTCCCCCGAGCACACTAGTGCTCGGCGAAACAGACCCCGAAAACCGTCAAGTGTCCAAGTTCGATCCAGGTCCCTGTATTATTACAAATAGAATAGTTCTGCTGAAATAAAACTAAGCTAATCTATGGCTATCCTATGGTTATTTTCTCGCGGCTATTCCGCGGCTCCCTCGCTTTGGTTCGTCTCCTGCAGGTCTCCTGCGGCTTCGTACAGAAGGAAGCCGCCTCCGAATCCCGCGGTTGCTTGGCTTCCGAAAAAGCCACCTCGGTCCTCGGGCCCTCGCAAAAAGTAGAAACCAAAGTGTCTCAGTCCAGATAAATGTGTAAATGAATCAGATAGAAAATATATACAAATATCTACAAAAAGCCGCGAAAAAGAAAGCCGCAGAAAAATCAAAAGTGACTACTAAGCCGTGCTCCCCGGCAACGGCGCCATTCTGATGCAGCTGAAATGACCCTCAAGTAACTAAGGTAAATCAGATAGCTAAGGTCGTTGCGACCTCAATCACTCGAGAATCGGCTCGATCAAGAAAAATGAAGATCAGACCACCAATCAAAAAGATAGAAAATCAATCAATACAAAAATTGTGGTCCTGGCTATGAGATTAGCCTGGTGTAGCACGCAGGGTGGGACTTAGGGAGCACGAATTGGCCTTGCGGCCTACGAAGTAGTCAAAGAAGAAAACACAAGTATTTTTTGTGGTTTTTATTTATTTTTATATTTTTTAATGAAGGTGAAAATAAGAAAAGGAGAAAAATAAGCAAACATCTCAAATTATTTAAACATTCAAAAATGCTACAAAAATTCAAACCAAAAATATTTTTATGTTTCTTAGGTTTTTTAGTGTTTTTGGTGATTTTTTTGAGATTTTTATAATTTTTATACAATTTTCAAAAAATCAAACAAGGCAAAAACAGTGTGCTACAGTCCAGCCAGGCTTCAAAGATCCATGAAAAATATCAACTGAATCTTTCATAGCCTGGAAATAATTTTTATGAAAATTAGCAATAATAAGGAAAATTCAGGAAAAGAGTTTATTATTTTTTGAATTTTCTACAATTTTTTAGAATGTTTATAACTTTTTAGGGTTTTTCAATTTTTAGGTTTTTTATATATCCAAAAATCACAAAAATCACATAGAAAATCAAACGCACACAAACTAACAAATCCAAATTTTTTTAGAATTTTTAAAAGAGCTTTTATATTTTTTAAGGATTTTCTAAATCCGACAAAAGCAAAAACTACTGTTTTTGAATTTTTAAAAATAATAAAATGCCTCAAAAATGTACCCAAAAATTAAGGAAATTTTTCACAGTGGCTGGAGCCACGTCTTCAAATTTCATGCAATTTGAGTTTAATTTTCTATTTTATTTAAATCAAACAAAGGCTCACAGTGCATAAGGACCTAAATGTGAGGAAAATATGTTCCAAGGGCCAAAAAGTAACAAATCCAGAAAAGGCAGGGGCTCTTGAGCAAAAATCCCAACAAATCACACGTAACGCACGTGGACCAGGCACGAAGGGATCTACTTGTAATTCCTATTTTTATAGAATCAAACAATAACACACAAGAAATCACAGGGAATAAAATGCAATTTAACCAAAGACTCACGTGTCGATGCACGTGGTCCACATACAGAAGACTAAAATTCAAATGTCTAGAACATAAAGGTCTGATGTGCAATTTAACCTAATTGAAAACAGCGTACAAAAATATTTACAGGACTAAGTACGAAATGCGAAAACAGAAGGGGCCTAAGAGTAAATTACCCCTTATTAAAAGCAGACGGTCGAAGAAGCGCCACGTGCCGATCGGACAGTGGGGGAACAACGGGCATCTCTTCGAAGACCGGCGCTTGGATCCAACGGACGAGGAGGTGCCACGTGGATGATCAACGGTTGCAAGGCAAGGGCACCCCTTCGTTGAAATGAACGGTCCTAATCACCCCCGAGATGATCTGACGGTGGCTGGGTCCCTTTAAATGGAGGGTTGTGATCGAATCTGGGACGTCGGGATGATCGGACGACGGAGGAGGGTCCTCCAAGAACTACTCACTGGCGAGCTTCGCCGGCTCCGTACGCGCGGTGGAGGCCTCCTCTCCGGCTGCTGGAATGTGAAACAGCTCCGCCTCGGTGATCCGCAGCTGCTAGATGCCTCCGATGAGGTCGAGGACCACCGGAGTGGTCTGGCGACGTCGGAGGAGGAAAGCACCTGGGCTCGAATGAAAGGACCCCCAGATGGGTCTCATAGACCTGCAAAAGAGCACCAGAAGCTTCCTGGGTTGAGGGCAAATTGCCTCGACCCGGTTAGAGGTGAAATGGGTGGCTGGCGAGTCGAGATGGACAACCTCCGGCGAGGTGACGGCGGAGGGAGGTCGATCCTTGGTTCCTGGGCGAACCAAGGTGGGTGCGTGGGTGGAGAACGTGAAGGGAAGTCTCGCGAAGATGTTGGTTGGGTCGGATGAACGGATTGATGACCAGAGCGGGCGGAATCGATCGGCGGAGGTGACTGGGGTTATTTGGGCGTAATCAAAAATTCGAGAAAACTAGGAAGAATCAGGTCTACCTGGCGGATGCAATCGACTGGGGACGAGCTCGGTGAGCTCTAGGTCGCAGCCTCAAAGGGACGTTGATTCCCGAGGCTCGGGCGCACCTCGCGGCGGCGCACGGCGGTAGGAGTCGCCGGATCGATAGCTGGAGGTCTCCTCTCCTCTCTTCGACACCTCTCTCACGAAGCTGTCTCTCAGGGGAGCAAGTTGGAGGTCCTGTGACAAAGAGGCATAGACAAGGATGCGTGAAAAGGTACGGCGGAGGTGGCTTATGTACTTCTTGGGGTCCGAGAAGAAGGAGGTCGAGCGAGTTGGTCGGAGCTCGGATCCCTAGATGGATGATCGGGCGAGGGTCTCGGATATGTCTAATGTAATTAGGACCCTGGTTTTAGGTGAATGGAGGCCGGGTTAGATGGGGAAAATGGGAGAAGTTCGGTCGGTTGCGAGATCCGCGGGGGAGAGTTGACCGGGGGTCAACATCCCCCGTGGACCAATTAGAGCGCGCCATTCAGCCATTATTTGGAAATTCACTTAAAAATAACAAATGACTTATTTTCGAAAAACATAAAACATGAAAAATGTTTATTTATTTTCAAATTATTTTTTAGTAATTTTTTTTATTTTTTGAAATATAAATTATGTATTTACAAAATATTATTATATACAGGTATATACATGTATTTCTTTTTTATTTTTATTTTTAATTGTTTATTTTTATACAAATATTCCAATTTTGTATTTTATTTATTTATAGAATAATATTTGGAATAAAAGGGTATTTTTATTTTATTTTTATTATTTACTTACATAGGTGAAATAAATACTTTTATTTGCATGCATACGTGGTATATACACAAGGTAGCTTTGGTTTTTATTTTATTTCCTTTTATTTTATTTTTATTTTTATGATTTTTATTTTATTTATTTACATTATGGAATGTGGAATATGTATATATTTTTATTTGATTTTAATTATTTATTTACAAGGGCAAAATAAATAGATAGGTTATTCTATACACATGTTCTATGTACAATGATGAAGGGAATTTTATTTATTTTTATTTTTATTTGTTTTTCCATTTTTATTTTAATTTTATATTTAAAAATATGTACAAATAAATAAACATTTTTATTTTTAATAAGAGGAAAATAATTTTTATTTATATACATAGGTCTATGTACATACATGAGCTTCCTTATCTGTCTCTACTTGGTTCTTTTGCGATCAGGCCCATGCTGAGCCCTCCCTTGGGATTAGGTCACTCAATATTTATTCTAAATATTTCCCTCTTTTTCTTTTATTTCTTTATTCTTTTATTTATGCACAAAAATATGCTAAATATGCATATTTACAAGATGCATGCAATTTGATAATTATTGCTATTTACATGAATATACAATGTGTTTTGCATAGGTTTTGTAGCTAAAATAAAAGAATAAAGAGTGATGAATGGGTATTCATTAGTCATTACTCTATTGAAGGGTGGGAAATTAATTCTTTTGAAGCATGTGCTATCGGCGATACCTGTTTTCTTCTTCTCAACGCGCTTGATGCCGACATGGGTTAGAAAAAAGATAGAGGTTATGATGAGAAGATTTTTTGGTCTGACGGGAGGCAAAATAGACCTGGCATACATCTAGTAGGATGGGATGAACTCACGCAGCAGAAAAGCAAGGGTGGTCTGGGTATTCGAGATGTGTACTGCATGAATAAAGCGCTCCTAGCAAAATGGGTGGCGCGGGTATGGGGTAATGATGGCATCTTGGCTACCAAGATGTTACGCACCATTTATGACGTTAAGGGTTCCTTGGACGTCAGGAGAACACGATTTGAGTCTTCCCTTTGGAGAGGGGTGAGGGATATATTACCCCATATAAGGCTGAAATTGACACCGATGGTAGGAGCTAGGGGAATTTTTCGGTTTTGGCAGGACAACTGGACGGGAGATGGAGCTTTTTCAGATAGGTTCCCAAGGCTATTTGCGTTAGCAGCGAACATGAGTTGCTCCGTGGCTGATGTTGGTGAGCCGGGTTTGTGGGTCCCTCAATTCTTGTCTGAACTTTCGGATCGACGGAAGGAGGATTTGGATAGATTGCTCGCTGAGTTACCCTCTCCTAGTTGCCTGTCTTCAGGAAGGGATCATTTTGTTTGGGAGGGGGAAAATTCTCGGTGAAGAAGGCATATGAAGTGTTCAGAGGAAGCACAAAGGTTCTGGACACTAACTTGGTTCAAGACATGAAGATAATTTGGGCATGCAACATCCCCTGCAGAGTGAAGGTCTTTCTGTGGTGCCTCAAAAGGGGTAGACTATGCGATAAAGCAAGAAGGGGCAAGTTATTTGGAATTCCAGACACCCATTGTGATAGATGTGGTGCGCAAACAGAAGACGTAGAACACTTGTTCCTTGGACTTTGATGGTGCAGGTATGGAAGGAGGTAGGGGCTCTGTGGGTCTCTCAGGTTGGAATGGTGGAATTTTGGGAATATGTAAGGTCGGTGGGGAAGAATTCAATGGATGACTGTTCACTTCCGTTTGCAGCTCTGTGGGCCATCTGGGGAGGAAGAAATGAGTTGATTTTTAAAAATCAGAGGTTTTATCAAGAAAATGTAATTTCATTTTGTCTTGCCCTTTACCAATTCTGGTCCACAAGGTAATGTATATTTTTTCCCTTTATTAGCAAAAAGTTTCTTGCGGTGAGTCCCAACTTGGGATGCCACCCTCTTTTCTCTAAAAAAAACTAATCTACTATATTAATATCTACTCCAAATAAGCAAATATTCTATAAAATTTCTTATCTAATAATTTGCCATTCACGACCACAAAAGTAGCATAAGGTATTGTTGACTCAGAAATTGAAGGGATTAATTATTTAATAGCTAAAAGTGTCATTATGATTCTGAAGATTCACAAGTTAAATAAAAAATATTTTTATTAATCAGAAAATCATTCTAAGCAAAGAAATGCAAAGAAAAAGTAGATGCTATTTATTTAAGTATATAGCGTACATGATTGAACTCAGGGAGGCTACAAATCTTGAGGGTTATTTAAATCAATGAAAAATCAAACAAATAAAGAAATCTCGTTCCTTTTTTGACTCTTGGTTGTTATGGGATTTTTGTCTTTTCAATTTTTATAGAATTTTTTATTTTTATATTTTTTATGGTTTTCTGATTCTGATTTTGTTAATGATTAGTAATTTTGCAAATATTCTTATAATTTTTATTTAAAATAAAACAAAAGAAAAGAAAATAGAGTAAAGGAAATAAAGGACAAAAAACTCCTTTTCTATTTTTCAAATATAGTAAAATATGCAGAAAAATCAAAATTAAAATATTTTTGTGTTATATATTACTATTTTTTATTTTTAAAATTTTTTTAGATTTTTAATGATGTTAAAAATAATTAAGACATGAAATATAAAAAAAAGAAAATCAAGCGAATATTTTTGGGTTTTTAAAATAGAAAATAAAAGAAAAATAAGGGAAATATGCACAAACAAGAAGACAATTTTTTATGCCTTCAAAAGATTTAATTTATTTATTTTTTATGAAATTTCTATGATTATATATTAATTTTTAGTGTTTTCTGTATTCTATATTTTTTATAAAAACTTTGAAATGAAATTTTATAAATAAAACCAAAACATAGTAAAACACATCTAGAGTTTTTTAGAGTTTTTCAAAATATTTTTCAAAATTTTATTAATTTAAAACTATAAACGGGAAAGTATAGGTGTTTTTTATTTATAAAAAATAATAAAATAAAGTATTTTGCAAAACAAAAATGAGGAGTAACAGAGGTTATTAGCAGTAATTAATAATTTTTTAGGGAACTTTTAAGGTGATTAAGGAATTATTCAGATAGATCCACAAATCACTAAATAAGCAGCAATATATGGACTAAAATGCAAGAAAAGCTATTTAGAAGACAAAAATTGTAATAAAAACAAAAATGTAAGGTGAATATTGCAATTTTACCACCAAAAAGACACGTACCAATGCAAGTGACTCGCATTGGCACGAAGTTAATTGTGATTACTGGAAATCCAAGTGCTAAAGAGTAACAACAACTAAGAGGGAGCTTTATGAAATTATTCTGAATAAGTACATGCAATGCACGTGTAATGATTTAAAGAAGATACAAATGCAAATAACTAAAACAAGAGTGACTCAACTGTAAATATTCAAACAACAGAAGCTAGACGCGTACCTCAACATGGACTTATTTACGTAACATGGAATAAGCAAGGTCTAGAAGGTAAGTTACTCACCGATCACTTGAAGCACATGCGAGGATCGAATGCCGCTGGGATACGTATCTAGATCTAGATCAGCAGTCAAAAATTAGGGTAGCTTCGACGGATTAGTTGCGATCTAGGTGAGGTGTTCCTAATCTGACAATAACGAAGGGACTAGAAGAACTCGAAATAATGGCCAATGAGATAAGATTTGATCGGCTGGATCTCGACCGATCTCCACTTGATCCACCTCCTAAAGTTCAGTGTTGGTTCATGTCGCTCCTCTCCGTTGACCTGCTATCTCATTGAAGTCTGATGATGCTTGAATCGAGGATTTGGATCTCTGAAGCTTTGAAGGTGATGTTCGATTACAGGTCCTTATTTCTAACTCATATCGCGTACACGTTCCTGGCAAAAGCTTTTATTGCTCGGATATGGGCTTTGGTCGAGTTATTAGCATAAAAACCAAGCAAATGAAGGCGAGCGGACGACTCTAACGAAAGGTGGTCGGAGGTGGAGTTGGAATCTCAGATCCGGTGTGATCTAGGTTTACCGGAGATGGGGAGAAGTATGAAAAGGTGTAGCAATGATGATAGGAGGGTTGTACATCAAGATCGATGAGCGGTGAGCTCCAATCAAGTAGATTGGATCCTGAATGAATGATGATAAGATTTATACTACCACCATGAATTAAATTGTAGAATTAAAGATGAATCAAAGGAAAACTACCTAGATTAACCTACAGTGATGAATGTGTGGTTAGGGCCTCAATCTGTTGTGGTCGGCAGAGAAGCTCAACATCTCCGACGAATGATTCCTGTGACATATGGATCTCAATTCCTGATGGACGCCTCACACTCCTGGTTGTGGATAACTCAAGTTTTATCACATCTCGATTGTCCAGACTCAACCTCGAGCGAAACGGCCAAATGAAATGGATCAGATCAGGGAGGTTGATCTGGAGGAGCTTATATAGGAATGAGCTGGTGTAAAATTTGAAATCTAAGTGTGTGCAAGCCAAGTACAGATGGAACGAGTTTTTGTTCGAGCGGAGAGGATTATTAATCGGGTTATCAAATTACAAAAGGATATTTGTTAAAAGGATGGTCATATCGGCTGGAAAAAAATCCAAGAAGAATGGCAGACAAGTAGAGTTATCGGGCAGACCTGGTACATGTAGAGTTGACCCGGGTCAACAGACCCGGGTTCTCCCGATAGAGGGCCTCCCTGTCATAGGATAAAACACCATAAAACAAAATAATGTTAAAAATGAGGAATAAATTAAAAATAAATAGGAAAATAAATTTAAATTAAATAAATAATTATACTTATTTATGGAAATTTTTACTCACTTAAATAAATTTAATAATTAGGTATAAATAAATAATAATCTTTATTCATTGGTATATACACCTATATATGTATAACACTTGGATTTTTAATTATTTATTTTTACAAACAAATATATAGCTTAATAATTTATTAATTTAAAGTATTTTTAAAGGATTTAATCATATTTTTATTTGATTTTTATGAAATAATTTATTAGGTTAAATAAATAAGAGTATTTTAATATAGATTTATGGAACATATGCAATATTTACAGAATTTTTTTTTTATGTATTTATGCTTTTCTAATTATTATTTGCATTTTATATTAATCAAATATAATATTTACAAATATTTAAAAATCTAATATGAGCAAAAATATATAGAAAATAAATAAAATAATAAATAGAATAGAATACATTATAGGCACACTATACAATACACTCTAAAAGCCACTTTTCACTTCTTAACTCCGATTTAATGAAACCATTTTCATTTTAAAGTTTATCTAATTGTGAGTGCAATAACAGTGAGTTTGATTTATTTTGAGTTTTTGTGGAGAAGATATTGATTTAACAAGTTTGGCTCTGAGGCTTTTTCAAAGCATTATTATTTTCACTATATACAAGTTCTCTTCTTGCAATTATTTTTAATATTTACAACTTATTTTTTTTTACAAGTTCGAAGAAAAAAATATTTATTTGATGTGAATTGAGTGATAAATAAAATAAAGTAAGAAATATATACAAAATAGTGATGGATGTACATGATGAATCTAACTGAATGGAAATTAGTTTTCTTTGTTTTTTTACAATAGGCTTTATCTCTCCCTACTTTATTTCTTGTTGATCAAGTCAAGCTTTGACCTTCTTCTGGGTCAGAGTGAGCATGTATTTATTTCATGCATACAGTATTTACTTATTTATGTTATGTTAAAACATTGATAAATATACACTATTTACAAAAAAATAGAGATTGATAAAGGATTTTTTTTGATATTTATAGATTTTTAATAAGACATTTTAAGATAAAATAAATGAATAAATATGATGAAATGTTGATTAATCAAGTATCAAGAACTTAAACAAATTGAGATTATAGTAACATTTATTTTAAATAAGTCATTATATTGTCTATTATAAAATATATAGTGAGAAAAAGTATTTCTTGCTAAATATTTTTTTACGAGAATTGAGCGAAAATAGTCATATCTATTGCTATATCACAACAATGTTCTATATAGAAATGCTTTTTTGTTACAATTTATCAAAATTTAAGCTACTCATCAATGAATTCAGAAAACTATGTTACTCTAAATATATGCTACTCATAGGGATGAGCATATGGCTGGGTCGGGTCGGGCCCAGCCTAGCCGAGCCAGGTTCCAATTTTTGGGCTTGCGGGTCGGGCCTAAGCCTGTTGAATTTTAGAAATTGTAGCCCAAGCCCGAGCCCGATCCACTAGTACATGGGTCAGGCTGGGTCGGGCCGACTCGCTATATTAAAAAATATATTTTAAACATGAATACAATACACATTTAGTATGCAAATATACACATTGAATATGTATTTCTTCAAAACATGAACATGGTTGATGTCTAAATAGTATAGAATAATAGCAATTTAAAAATAAAGATGAATTGTATTATTAGAAATCATAAATTACACATGGAAAAAACTACAGGCATATATATATGAGCCTACACTCGGGCCTATACTCGAGCCGGCCCACGGGCTTCGGACTCAGGCCAAAGCTTGCCCGAACCTCACCCAAAAACTGGATCGGGACAAAAATCAAGCCGAAGCCTGCCCATTTATCATTCGGGCTCGGGTCGGAATCAGGCTTTGTCGGGTCGGACATCGGGCTGGGTCAGGCCAGCCCTACCCAGTGCTCATCCCTAGCTACTCATTAACATGAAGTTATATATTTTGCGAATGATTAGCTAAAATTTTAAAATATAAACAAATAAGCATTGGTTTATAGAGAGATGCTTATGATATAGCAAATTTTATGACTTCGTAGATAATTAATAGTATGAAAAATTGTTTAGCAAATGGATAATATTTGTCATTATATATATTTAACAATAAGTGATATAGTGACGAGTTAAATAAAATGCCACTATAGATCAATTTGTTGTAGTAGAATAAGTTGATATTACTTCTCATGTCATTTGTATTTAAACATATAACAATGAATATTGTCCGTTGCCCATTTTTTTATAAATACGATGAATATTGTATTTATTGCTATATTGCCAGCGATTAAAGTATATAACAACAGTTGAGTGTTGATTTTTCTTCTAATCATGGATAAATTAGCAACATTGAATAACCTTTATTATATGAAACTTAGCAACAAATATGATTGTAGATTACAAAAAGAAAAAATAGGTATACAATGAATAATATACATTGTTATATTATAGATGTTCAAATAAAGTGTTCCCATCAAAGCAATTTGGACTTGAACATAGAGCAGGTTGATGAAGTGATGTCAGTGGTGGCATTTTCTTTTATCATCTTAGGATTTGCGTGTAGATAACTGCAATGATAAAAATTTGCACTCACTTTGATAAAAAAATATGGGTTTTTTAGAGGAGGAAGGGTGATGTATAACCTATATTTTTAAAAACATAAAAACTGTGAATTAGAATTTACAAGCTAAGTAAATATAATATGCAAAATATAATAACACATGTCAATTTAAACATGGAAATCCAAACGAGCGAAAATCATGCCAATTGCTCTCTCGGAGAAGCTTGCTTACACTATTCAAATTACTTGAAATCAGGGGTAGCAATGCCTCACATACAACCTTATACTCTTCCTTAGACAAACATAAAGGAAGATTTTATCTTCTGCAAAGAAAGAACCCCACAAATCGAGTACCTTTGTAAAATGATTCTAACAATAGAAAAAACATGCCTTATTAAATCATAAAATTAATTTCACAACTTGAGCTTTGATATATGTTTAAACAAGGGTTGAGATGCTGCCAAATCCCAGATTTATCATCTTAAGCGTAAGTAATTCATTAACAATAAATAATGATTAATTTAATTTAACAAATAACATAGTGTAAATAATTAACACTAATTAATGTATATAAATAAATACATTATTGTATCCTTTATTTTATATGTTTCTTTATTACAAAAAATCAAAAAAATAAAATTGGATATTATATATATTATATTTATCATTATTCATAAATAAAAAATCCAAAAATAATAATAAAAGGAATTAAAATAACTATTTTTAATACTTCAAAAATACTTGTAAAAATAATATTACGTATATATGATGTAATCCCACTTTGAGTTCTACATTAAAGTTGAAGATCTCAAAGAGTTGTACAACTTTCATGTTAAACATATTTCCTAATTTTACTCTAATTATTTATCATTCATTTTACATTGTTTTACTATTTTTTGTATTTATCTAATTGGGCCATGTGGCTCATTCTTAGAAGCCACATGACTATCTTTTTAATGCAACATGCCTCTCTTCCTGGTCGTCCGATCTACTTGATCAGATGATCCTTGTCTTATATGTGCCGCTTTATTTTCAAATCATTTTCAGATGATGAAACTCATCCGCACCACTCCTTAGGGCTTCACAAGGGTCATTGGATCACTTTATCCAACGGACCTGTCTTATCTTCAACCTCTCGCCTCTACGCCCTTGAAGCAACGTGAGTCATCAACTACCTCCTTCTCCACTTTACACCACCATCCTCAAGTGTCTAAACCACCATGTCTTGATGGTTATATCTTCTCTATTCACTCCTCTTCCTTATGTGATCTTTAGTTTTTCTCTTCTTCCTCATGTGCTCTGTTGATAGGGGGTTGAAACCTCTACTCCAACAACCTAGAACCACCCCTCTCCTTCAATTAAAACCCTATCTCCATCTCCTTCTCCGGGATTGTGTGTGTTACCTCTTAGACTCTTCCAACCCTTGATGATAGTTTCATCGTGATTCGAGTATGACAACAGAGACCTAATGCTGGAGAGATCCAAGGTGAATTCACATGTTGCAGACCTCCACCAGGTACTGCTTGAGCTTCTTCGAACGGCTCCTCGAATTCAAGCAACGATCAGGAGTTGTTGTGATCCTCTCCAGGCTCGTTCCCATCTCTTCTCTGTTCGTCTTCGTTCCAGGTAAAGTTCTGATTTTACTTTTTTTACTATATCTCCTTATTTTTTCATACACCCCAGTCAGTCATTTGTTTATCTGAGACCACATCTACCTTCTTCGTGGTTCATTGATCTTTGTGGAACCACAATGTATATCTAACATCCTCCAAATTACTCCATCAACCTTGATCTTCATCCTTCATCTGCAAGACAAAGGACCCAATCCTCACTCCGCTTCCATTGGTCTTCTGACCAATTACTTCCCTCTAGAAAACCCCTCATGCCTTGTCTGTGTGCCTAACATCTGCATGAGTTCCTTACCCCTTCAGATCTCGACATTCTTTGATGGAGGTCCTTCATCGATAGGACCCTGCATAGATATTAAGGAGCATTTAGATCTGGTCTAGTGTTCTACACAAGGCGAGAACACTGTCAATGCGATGATTTCACACGAACCGTGAATTCAAACAATAATCAACCCACAATGAATAATTAAGCAATGCAATCAATATGTGAGAACAAAATTTATTATAAACCCTGTAAATAAATGTGTACAGTGGTTAAGTATGTGTAGGGTGTTGAACAAAGGGGGTAGCAGAATTATTTATCTCTTAGTAATATAGGTATGCTTATATTTATCTGTAATGTACTTGGTGTTTTTGTGGGTTTTTATTTAATTTTTTGGATTTTTTATTTATTGCTTTTTTATAATTTTATACTTTTTATTTTCTTTTTATATTTCTTTTCTTATTTTTAATTTATTTTTTAATATGCATAATAAGTATATATAGGTATATATATCTCTATGTAATGTAATATGTATAAAATAGGTGATCTATATAAAATATATATGCACTAAATATATAGAAATCAAAAAATACAAATAAAAATAATCTTTTTTTTATTTTTTAAAAGGTTTGAAATATATATAATATTTATAATAATTAATAATATTAAGTTTATATAACTATATATATGTATATAAATATAATATAGGGTATTCTATTTATAAATATAGTTATATGTAGTCAAAACTTATAAAATAAAATGTTTTCTGCTTATTTATATTTTTCTTCTATTTTTTGATTTTTTATTGATTTTACTAATTTTTATATATTTTGAAATCCAAAGTATTCCAAATTCAGGAATAATTATATAGGCCAAATTGTTTTAAGAATTAAAAATATAAAATAAATAATAAATTTCTCAAATTTTTTTTAATATATGGTAATATGTATATATATAACATAAATCTATTTTTTGAATTTTTAGGAATTGTTTTCTAATTTTAAGGTAAGAGAAGGTTTCTAGTTTTTGAGGTTTATTTTTTATATTTTTCGTGATTTTTGATCTTAAGTGATAAAATAAAATAGTAAATAATAGCTATTTTTTGGAATTTTTAAAGCATGTTTTATCTTTTTTGTATTTTTATAGCTAAATAGGGAATGCACATGCTCCTTTTGATTTTTAATAAATAGAAAATGTAAGAAATATGTTAAATAAATGTATAGCATGAATGAGCATACAAACAAGCATTTTATCCTATTTTTACATAATTTTTGGAGCATGAGAACTATTTATAAAAAAACTAAATAAATAAATATACAAGTTGGCGACGGTATTTATGCAAAATAAAATAAATGTGAGGTGTTACATGCAAAATACCTAGTTTTTTAATATTAATTACAAAATTGTGAACTAAATAGAAATAATAAAAGCAATAGGGGTACAATGGAAATTTATCGAACTCACGTGAGATCCATATGAGCTGAGTTGTAGAGGACTAATATGTAATATCCAATTCATACAAGGGTTGTAATGCATTTTTTCTACAAAAGTTAATGCTTAATTAAATATTTATATGGTTCTTTAATAATTACAAAGAGGTGGAGGAGGGTTCATGCAATTTACCCCACTTAACAGCGCTTCATATTATTCTTTGACCGCTATGTAGAGGATCTATTACATGTGGGGGCGCAACGGATTAGCTTGGATGGACGAACCAGATTAGATTTGGGTCGTGTTCTTGATCGGATGATGTTCAAGGGATTCAGAAGAATAGACCACAAACACCTTTGAGTTAAGCTTCGATTTGGTTTTTCTCCTCCGTCCAACGTCTGTTCCTCTATCCAATGACTATTATGTCTTACTAGGAGTGCTTTGCAATTGTAGGTGTTGCTCGTTAATGTCTAGATCTCTTGATGATGATATGGAGCTCTGGCGTTGCTCGCGTGACCTAGAGCAGCTCCAAGAGCTCTACTCGACTCCAGATGGGTCCCTGAAGCTTCTAATCTGAATAAAAGGGTTCCAAGATTTTAGGAGAGGCTCCTCGACAAGTATATGAAGCTAGAAAGCTATGGAATGTGGGGGACAACAAGATTTCGATGGAGCGACGAGATGAAGCTCATTTCGCTACATATAAGATGGACCTAGGTTGATTCGATGAGGGAAATGTTGGAGCAGATGTAGGGGAAGCAAATTGCATGGAAAACGAGGCGGAAGATAGTAGGGGACGAGATGATTTTGGCATGAAGCTTGAGCTCCAAGTCAAAAGGGATTCTTAAATTAACCTAAATTGATTGTTGAAAATAAAAATTAAAGAGCAGAATTGAAACCTACGATTACCTTTTATCTAGAAAAGTAGGAAACATGCCTCGACTTGGCCAGGAGGCCATGGAAGTTGAACCACCATAGAGGGCTCCAGTGATGGACATGGATCGAGCTCCTCCTCGCTTCCTCCTCGTTGCAGATCAAAATGACCTCTTGTTGTCAACAAAGGGAAGTTGCACCAGAGATACGAGGGGAGAGGAGTGATCAAGCAGCAAAAAATGGGTTGATTTATAGGTGAAGAAAGTGGCGAGGTTTGAGGAGGGATTGTGTACAAGGGAGGAGGGTTTGGTGGAAGGGCATGGGTTGGTGTGGAAGAGGGTTGTGCGAGTTGAAGAAGCAAGAGGAGCTCGAGGAGATGTATGTGAGGGAGATGGCATGAAAAATTGATGAAGGTCGGGGGTTCATGTGATGTATGACAAGTCAGACGACTGGGAAGGACAACTATCAGAGTGATCTGGTTGGTCCACAAGATAATTACAAGGCAAAAATGCCATGTAAAATCAATATAAATTAATAAATGAATTAATTCATTTTTTGTTAACACATAAAGAATATTTATAATTTTATTAATATTTTATGGTTATTTTTATTATGTTTATAAAGTCATTACATGTTATTATTTATATGTGTGTATATATATATATGTAAATATACATGTATTTTACATATTCTATTTTTAATTTTTATTTTGTATTTTATTATTATATACATGTAATTTTTATAATTATAATTTATTTATATACATATTTAGGTATTTTTTACTTTATTTTTCTGAGTTTATTTACAAATTTAATTAATTATGTACATATATCTTATAGGTATATATAGGTATACTTTATCTATATTTTCTACAGATTTATTTATTTTATTTAGTTTTTGATTATTTTATTTTATTTTAATTATTTATAAGTGTTTTAAATAATATTTAAAATTTTTAAAAATAAAAGGAAGTGAAAAAATTATAAAGACTAAATATATTGAATATAATATACAGGCATACTACACATTGATGACCCAAAACCTAACTTTTGCATCTTAACTCCAAATTTAATGAAACCGCCTTCATTAAAATAGCTAATTTTATTTTATGAATAATAAAGGTGAGTTTAGTAAATTTTGAATATGTATGGATAAGATACAAATCTGCATATTTTTCTGTGCGGTTTTAGTTTGTGTCTCGTATACACTATGCATTATTTTTTATTGAAATCAATTTTGTAGTTTTCTCTATATTTTTATGTACACTATTGATGTTAAAGGTTTGATTATTTGAGGTATAAAAATAATAAAATAAAACGGGTCCCAAAATGCAATTCTAGATGAATTAAACATTAAGGTTTCTTTGGATTTTATGTACAATTTCTCTACCCTATCTCCCCCTACTTTATTCCTTGTCGACCAAGTCATCACGATGACTGATACGCGAGATCTAGGGTCACTTAGTGTCTTTGACACTTCATTATTTTTCTTTTCTTTCCTTTTATTCTTTTATTTTGTGGTTAAATATAGTATTTTATACATTATTTATAAAGTATTTATGTGATTTATTGAGTGTTTATTTTCACAAATTAATTATATATGCATGCATTTAGTTTGGTATTAATGTCAAAATGAAAACATTAAGGTGATGAAATGAGGATTCATCACCCCCTATACTTTCCTTTGCTAGTCCCTAGAAAAAACTTACGCCTATAAGTGCAGAAAAAATAAAGAAAAGAAAAGAAATAACTTGGAATAATTTTTGACTTTTAAACTTGTCTTGATAAAGTCAAAGTTTAGAGATCGATTAAAACCTTTGGATTATTTGTGTGTTCAGAGATGTATTGAATTTTGGAACAACCCTTGGGTACCATAATTCTATGATCCAGTTGTTTTAACAGGCTGGTCAGAACCATCCTCTTAGTCGCATACTCTCGCAACCTTGAAATGGTATAATCATGTTGTGAATTTTTCAGTTCTTCCAAGACAAATCTATGAACTATAAAAGAGTATTCTCCTTTGGAAACTCATCCTCGTGTAGACAGATGTTTCCTTGTAAGGTTAGATGTTGACGGTCTTTACAACAAAAAGGGGGAGAAGCTAGAAGAAATGGGAAGAAAATTGGGAATGAACTACTGTAGTCTTCATTCCCTTGTGAAGCTCGGCTGGTGCAACCGAGTTTTCTCCAAAGAGCATGCTTTTTCTGGAAGCTCAATTTTTTGTGGAATTTTTTGGTAGGCTTCTTCTTTGGATATTTTCTTTGACTTTGCATTCTTGTTTGTGCCTCGGTGGATAGAGTCTTTTTGTCCGCCCAAATTTTGGGGTCATGGAAAAAGTTGTACCAGCAGACCATTCCTCATCCAAAGCATTATCTCACTCGAGACTCCAGTCTTTAGATATCATGATTACTAGAATAAGTGGGTTAGAGTACCGATTTTGGAAATCCCCAATAATGGTTCATGAGACACCCTTTACGAAGCGACTTAGCATCATCTCGATTTAGACTCCAAGATCTTTCAACAATCCATCTGGGTTGAGCTAAGTGTCAAGTCACGGTTTTTAATTAGGCTATTGTCTCAAGAGTCGTACGGATGATATGAAGGGTTGTAATTAGACATATTAAATCGACTCATGAAAATAGATTCATGGAACCAAAAGAATTAAGTCAAGACAACCTGAAGTATCCCCAATTCCAGTCCTTAAGGGTTCCTATGAAATTAAGTGTATTAGTGTCTATAACAAGCTCCAATCTTCAGACTTTACGTTAGACTTGTTCAATTATATGGATCATTCCAAAATTGAAAATGCTTTGTACAGTGCAAGAATATATTTTTATGAAGCAATTTTCTAATTTTGAACTTTTTATGGATTTTCGAAAAAGTTTTACAAATTTTTATGCAAATTGTAAAATGTTTTGCAATTTTTATGGTTTTTGGAAATTTTGAAATTTTTATGGATTTTTGCATAAAGGTTAGTGAAAATAGGTGTAAATATTTACACTGGAGTGCTTCTATTTTTACAAGAGTGTATTAAAGAATATACACTAGGAATTTACAGAAAATAAGTTAGTTGTTATTTACAGATTTTTATTTACAGAGTTTGTAAAGAATTTTTTGTGATTTAATTATGTATACGATTCTCAAAAGAATTTGAAACTATTTTAACAAACATTTTGAAAACTTATTTTTGCAAATAATTTGACAAGTATTTTTACAAATATTTACTAAATTTGATAATCATTTTGCAAAGATTTTATAAATAACATGTATATAATTTTCAAAAAAAATGCAACTATTTTCCAAACCATTTGCAAATTGATTTTCAAAACTTTTTAGTCAAAATAATAAACAATTTTTTACAAACAAAAAACCTTTATGAAGGTTTGAAACCATTTTACAAAATATTTTCCAAACGGTCTTCAAAAGATTTTTCAGAGAATTTTCCAACCATTTTTCAAATCATTTTGCAAAATAATACTTATCGACTTATTACACATAATTACAAAGAATTAGATGTGTGTTTAAATTTTATTACTTAACTAAAAATATAAAAGTACGAGTTATGGCTAAAGTATATACAACGTATATATGACCTCCCTATACTTAGCTTGAGCTAAGTCCTCATAGGTTAGAAAGAAAAAGGAAGACAAAATACGTTGCTAAGTATAGGAAAGTCCGCACTACAATGACTAAATAATATGAGAAGTCGACAGTTCCCCTTATACTTAGGATCAATTAATCCTATGTATATAAGACTGTATGCAAAACAAGGAGGGTCAAGGGTGGGAATGAATAAATCACTGGCTTTTCTTGTCTCTCCTTATACTTAGGATAAAATATGCATAAGTATAGACAAAATATCAAAAGTTGAGGAGACAAGATAGGAATCAAAGAATGAACACCTGTATACACTCATCCCCCCATACTTAGGATGAAGCATATCTTAAATATAGCAATAATGAATGGGATGAGTGAACTTATCGAAAGAATGAAAGAATGAAAATTGAAAAGGAAAAAGAAAAATTAATAAAAAAATGTTTTTATGAGCCTCGTTTGATTTTGTTGATGTCGTGGCTTTGAGTTCATCTTGATATACCACCTATATTGAATCAACAACAGATGTGAGTGTATCGTGCTCTAAATATGGCTTCAGCAACTGTCTATTGATCATGAAAGGTTGTGCATTAGCTGACAAACCAGATATCACAATACTTCCATTGTCACACACATGCTTCATTACAAATGACCATATCCACATGTTTTTCAACTTGCCTAAGAGAAGTTTCAACTTTGCATCAAACAACCAAACCTTCTGACCACGCTTGAAAGTCTTTCTACGGATATGCTTGTCATGCCACTTCTTGACTTTATCAAGCTTCTTGTTCTTTCCGAACTTCTTGGAATCCAAACTACGTACATTAATTACCCATAAAGATTTATGAACTAGGTCTACGGACATATGGCATGGCTTGCCATAGACGAGACGGTAGGGAGACATTCCTAAAGGTGACTTGTATGTTGTGTGGTAGGCCTAAAGAACCGAGTTGAGCAACTGTGATCAGTTCTTCTTGTCAGGTTGTATAAGCTTCTGAAAAATTATCTTGATCTCCCTGCTTGAACATTCGGCCAGTCCACTGGACTGTGGGTGGTATGGAGAAGTGACTCGATGTTCAATACAATATTTCTAGGTTAGTTTCTTCACTTCTCTGTTGATAAAATGGATACCGCAATCAAATATCTGAATTTTAGGAATCCCAAACCTTGCAATGATATTATCTTTCGGGAATCGACAGACAGTGCAACTATCGGTGGTTCAGATTGGGATAGCCTCCACCCAATGACTAACATAATCGATAGCGAGTAGAATATATTCAAATTCTTGGCTATAGGGAAATAGGTCCATGAAGTCAATACCCCACACATCAAACATGTCTGGTATCTGAATGTATTTCAAGGGTATTGTGTCTCACAATCAAATATTTCCACCTATTTCTGATAGTTAGTGCAATGTTTCACATAATCTTCTGCATCTTTAAAAAGAGTCATTCACCAGAGGCCGCATTGGAGTACTTTTGTTGTCATGCTTTTCCTAGAATAGTGTCCTCCTGGTTCTCAATTGTGGCAATATTTGATGATACTGTGAACTTTCTCCTGAGGAATTCACCTTCTCCAGATGCAATCCTCCCCTCACAAAATAGATAAGGATCCTTGCACTGGTAGAAATGGATATTTGGCAAAAACTTATCAACTTTCAGCTTCGGTCAATCTTGTGGAGTTCTCTTGGAAACAAGATAATTCACAATATCGATGAACTAGGGGAGCGACTTTATTGACAAAATTGCCTCGTCTGGAAAGGTTTCCGTAATAGGTATTGTTTTCAGCTCAGAAGTGTCTGGCTCTAGTAGTCTTGAAAGATGATCTGCCACCACATTTTTAATTCCTTATATTTTATTTCAAGATCGAATTCTTGGAATAGACGGATCCATCTGATCAATCTCAGTTTGGCATCCTTCTTGGTTCACAAGTACTTGATGGGACAATGATCGCTACAAATAATGACTTTGGATCCCAACAGTGTGATCTAAATTTCTCTAGGGCGAAAACAAGTGCTGGCAGCTCTTTTTCAATGATGGTATAGTTCTTCTGTTTGTCTAATGTTTTGGTAGTATAGTGAATTGAAAATGGTAATCCATCTCTCCTCTGTCCCAAAATCATTCCAATGGTGTAATCAGAAGCCTCAGTCATTGTCTCAAAAGGAGACCAATCTGGCGGTTGTAGGATAGGGGGTTGAGTTATTACCTCTTTCAACTGATTAAAAGCTTGGAGAGCTCTGACATCGGTAATAAAATTTATCTCCTTGCCTAGAAGCTCAGTCAACGATCAAGCAATTTTGCTCATGTCTTTTATGAATCTTCGATAAAATCCTACATGCCCAAGGAATGATCAGACTTGCTTCAAATTTGTAGGTGGCTCAAGCTCAGAAATGATGTCCACCTTCATATAATCTACCTACAGACCATGCTTAGAGATGATATGGCCTAACACGATTCCTTCAGTCACCATGAAGTGACTCTTCTCCCATGAGAGAACAAGGTTTACTTCGCAATATCTTTTCAAGACTCGGTCTAAATATGTAAGGAACTGACCAAAACTGTCTCTGTAGACCGAAAAGTCATCCATGAAAACCTCTAGAAAACTACCAGCCATATATGCAAATACTTCCAACATGCACTCTAGAATGTCAGTAGAGCGTTGCATAATCCAAAAGGCTTTCTACGGAAGGTATATGTCCCGAATGGACAGGTGAATGTGGTATTTTCTTGATCTTGTGGAGCAATGACAACTTGATTATAACTAGAGTATCCATCCAAGAAACAAAAATATTCCTTCGTGGCCAATCTTCCATATATCTGGTTGATGAAGGGAAGTAGGAAACAATCTTTCTTGATTGCTAGATTCAAGTGCCTATAATCCATACATATGCTCCATGAAGTTGGTACTCCGATTGGGATCTCATCTCCTATGTCATTCTTCATGATGGTGATCACAGATTGTTTTGGTACAATGTGCAGGGGACTCAACCATTTTGAGTAGAAGATGGGATATATGAATCCAACATGACACCATTTTGTAATTTCACTCATGACAACCTCCCGGAGGTAAGGATTTAATCTGCACTGGAATTCTTGAGGGGTATTGTTGTCTTCTTCGAGGTAGATGTGATGGGAACACAATTAAGGATTGATCCTGTGGAAATCAAAATTTTCCATCCTATTGCTTTACAGATTCTTTCTAGAACCTCGAGCATACAAGATTCTTTGTCGTGATTAGTTTTGAATTTATGATGACCGGGAACATATTTTGTTCACCCACAAGGAAGGCATACTACGTAGTTGATGCTTTTATGTCATACATATACATATACATATACATATATATATATATTAGTTGTGCATCTTCAAAAGGCCTTGAAAATCTAGTATCGACGATTCCGACATCAATTATAGTGCATACAACTTGAGGAAGAACAAAACAACCTTGCAGGTTGATGAATATGTGATTCATCACTCTAAAAGTTGAAAATAAAGCTTTGTTAATGAGTAATTAGATGCACATCTCCATTTATTTTGCATTATTCTCATTCATGTATTTAGAATTATTATCGACATTTTAGCATGCATATTTGCATTAAATAAGAAGTCAAATTTCCCTTATAAATATCACATGTATATGCACCCCATATTTGTCTTTTTTATCTATTTTTCACACTCAGAATTGAATAAAATCAACTCTATAATGTATATATTACTAACACTAATAAAGTAAAATATCACAAAAATACTAACTTGTAAAATTAATCAAGAAAACCCTAACTCTAGTTTGACAATAAGAATCTTAAAACATAAATATCTCTCTCATACAATCTCCTATGGACCCCTACTCATTTTTGAATTAATTTATGTTCATTTTCCTTTAAATAAGGTCAAATTCAAAAGAATCAGAGTTCGTATGTGAAACTTAGGTTTTGGGCCCCCTTTGTATATTGTACATATATTCTTTTTATTTATTTAATTGTATTTCTTTACTTTTCTTACTTACTAAAAATCCAAAAAATATATTAAGTTGTAAATATTTATTTTATATTTTTTCTAAGTTTATTTGATTTTTATCTTATTTTTAAAGTGCAAATAAATCTGTAAAGGATAAAAATGTGGTATTGTATACTTATAAGGTACCCCCAAAATACTTTTTGTAGAGATAACTTTTTTTATTTTCAGTCCTTCACGAAAGGTGTAGATCTCAACGAGACAAGCCGTTCATGTCGATGATTTTTTATTCAACCCCTTTTATTATTTATGTTTTATTTTCTTTTGATTTAATAATGATTTTTTGGGAGGGACACGTGGATGCTCCTAGAGCCGCCACGTGTCACCCCATTTTTTTATTTATTTTTCATTTTTTTTATTTATTTAATTTATTTCATTTATTTTTATTTTTAATTATTTTCATTTTTTATTTATTTTATTTTAATTTTAATATTAAATTTTAATTTTACCCACTGCACGGTCGCCCCTGCGTGTGCCATGTGGCGACCCCCTCCCCTTCTCATCTCTTTTGTCTCGCATGGTAGTGCGGTTGTACCCCCTCCTCGTACACCACCCGCGGTTGACCTGGCTACCTCACCCTTTCTCCCCCGATCTCCCTTGGACATGCTCCTCCCTCTTAGCTCCCCACTCCTTGCTGGCGATACGTGGCAACCGCCTCCGCCCTTCCCGTGTCGGCTCTAACCGCTTACAATCGTGCCCACTCCAGGAACCATCCTCGCCTACTTCGGCGGTGCCCACTTCCAAGCACCTGCAACCACTCCTCATAGTCGTGCCTCTCTTCCCGTGACATGCGCGACCCAACCGTAACACCGGCAATCGTAGCAGACACATCCTGCATCCCCATGGTAGGGGAAGTGATCTTTCATCGTTGCACCATTTAGGCACTTGTAATCAACACAGACACGCCACAACATAGGTACTCGTGTTGCAATCTCAACTCCCTCCTCATTAGTGAACATATGACTTCTCAACTTCTTCGAGACAACATGGAAAGGTGCCACCCATTGGGAGTCAGAGATTGGGTAAATAAAACCCATTCCACACCATTTCTCTATTTTTTTCTTAACAACTTCCCGAATATTTGGATTAAGTCTCCTTTGAAATTCATGGGAAGGTTTGGCATTATACTCCACAAAAATGCGATGTGATCCTAGACTACCCAATCGACCATAATTACTTATCTACCTCCATCGTTCCTCGTATCCACTGTTAGGAGATCCCGGTCACCAATGCAACCCCTTCTCTGGTGATAGATTGGAGGACGTCCTTGCAGCCTCCTACGCGAAGGTGTGATCTGTTGACTCATCTCGACATCGTGATCTCTCTAGCGAGCGCCAAGCTTCGAGCTTCTTATTCGCAACAGCTCTCGAGGTGATAACAGGATTCGATCTCATGCCACTCCATCCCCTGGAGAACCCGACCATCTTCACACCATCATTCTGTTATCCCTTCTTGAAGGATATTGAGAATCCTTAAGCGCATCACGGAAGCGTGTCGATCGCATCGTATGCGATCGGGGCAACTAGTCTAACTAGATGCTAGATGCGGCGGAAATTAAAATTTTTTAAAAAAACTAAAGATGAAACCACATGATCACGAGAACACTTATCGGATCGTTTCATCAAACCAAAAAGTATAAGGAATACCTCTTGAAGCGTGGTTGTGATTGCAAGATCCCAAACGAGAGACCCTCCTATCTCAAGTCCGATCCACGAAGAATGCACTTACGGGCACGATGATGAGTCGCGTTCCTCCTGCAATCCTCTATGAAGATCCAAGAGATGGATCCCCTGATTTCGTCAAGCGAAATCCGTCATCTTCCTTTAGAGTAAGCAACTCCAAAGAAGAAGCAGATCCTCGAGTCGTTGAAGGCGAAGCCGAGAGTCTCTCCTTTCTCAACACAAGATGGACGGCCATCTTTTGGAAGAGAGAAAGAGAGAGGGAGAGAATATGAGAGAGAGAGAGAGAATTGTAACCTCGTACAACTCTTAATGATGTGCCAAGAAAAGCTAGGCTAGCCCTCCTTTTATATTAGTTTAGGATCCAATGGATCTCAATCCATGGGACACATAGATCCAACGACCATGCTTGGTCTATGTAATAATCAATGGCTATGATTGTTGTTGGTTAAAACCAACAACATTTATTTATATTTAAATTAAATATATGTTGCAACATTATCAACACATTTTTAATTTAACATAAATAAATTAGTTAAGAGATTAATCAAGATAATAAAATGGAGATAATGTAGCCTCCTAAAAACGGGGAGTCACCCATGACTTTTTCGTGGGTGACGCCACCTCATCATGGTGGCTTATTATCTCCTTTTATTATATCATATTATTTCTTAATAATTTGTGATAACTATTATCACATAATTATCCACAAAATTAATTCCAAATTAATTTGTGAATATTTCAATTATGTCATTGAAAATTATGTGAATCATATTCACATCCCAAACTAATTTGTAAATGACATTTCCAGTTAATTAACAAATGTGAATCCAATCCACATTTAATAATTAATAAATGCTATTTACTAAATTTTTCTCTCTTGAATATATGTATATTATAAATCATATTTATAATACACAAATATTATGGATAATAATATCCCCATTCTCTCGATAATTAAATCACATTTAATTATCTTGGATAATCATTCTCACAATATGAATCATATTCATATTAAGCTTGATAATTAAATATCATTTAATCATCAAGTTCTACTTGCTTGGATATAAATTTCATCAAATGAATTATTCTCGACTCCTTCAAGAATAATGTGCTTTCTCCGCGAATACTTGGAGATAAGAACAGGGCGATTGTATTGTTCCACGTATAATGACTTGGATATTGAGATCTTATCTCAAATCCAGATCTTACGAACCTCCCACAGATGCTTGATTAAATCAAGATCGCAAATCTAATCTTTTCATTGTATCTGAATCTTATTCAGACCAATGTCCAACACTTGGACCAAGATCATATTGCTTCTCTACTGAGAGGAGTCACTAAAATCCAGACTTGTTTCATCACTCCCTCGGAATGGAAACGTCATGGATATACAATTGTTTATGATCACATCACCCTCAGGTATTCCCAATACATGTACATCCTACATACTGGAAGACCCATGGTCAACCCGAAGATCAAGATCAATTTTACACTGTCTTCTTAAGGGTTAGATCACTAAGTTTCTCATTTGATCATTGGGATTTGGTATCGATCATATACTTTCCAAAAGCATATATCATACCTAGGTCTTGATCATATACTTTCCAAAAGTATATATCAAACCTACAAATTCAGTCAAGCTTCCAAAGCTAGACGACCGTGCACGGAATTTGATTCTTCCCAATATCTCATGAGCGAGCTCATGTCTTCCGATTCAGTAGTGAACATGTATGATCCCTTTGAGAGATCGTATTACTCATATGCCCTTACATGCACACCAGCGCGCCAGTGTATAGACCTTGGTTAGGTCATCAACCTATTGGTCTGCCAAATGTACATACTCATACATATAGCAATACATCTATCTCCGGTCAGAGGATGCGTTCCTATGCTATGACAGCATTCAACATAGGACTGGGGTTATCTCGATCTCGTTAAGTCAACCCATTGACCTAACTAATCTGACACCTCTGAATCTCTATTCCTATGCAGAGGACCTGTATCAAGAGGTCGGTCAGATATCAACCTATGTGAGAAAGGATTGCCATCTCCTACTCATGCTGGAGATTACATCTTAACAATCATTTGATGGTGCTTGATGAGTCCTCAATCTAACTCTTTAGATATTCATCCAAGCACCAGCCTCTATGATTCAATAATTGAATCAACAACTGTATGATCATTAAGATAGCCATGGTACATAACCCTAATTATACAGAGGGACCTATTATGCAAATTATTTATTCTTTATTTCAGATCAGGGAATGATATTTGCAATAACATTTATTGCATAATGGCTCGTCGTGGGCTCACATGTCCAACACTTCCCTCGTCGAACCCCCTTGTGTGACCCTTGCAAAGAGTCAAGCTTTGCCAAGATTTTCTTTCCCGATTCTCCTTTGCCCATTTGACTCTGGTTTACCCACAACCACCTTTAATCACCATCTTTATATGAAATACCCGAACCCCTTCAATCACCTCCGCACTCGCATGCCCACCTCGCCCCTCGATAACCACCGGCCGCAACAACCTTCAACCACCTTCGGGGCTAGGGCCCTTGGAGCACTCAGCCGATCAACCACCACTTTCTCCGCCTCAGCATCAACTAGACTGCTCTGCCTCGCTTCAGTCGCACCATTGAGCTCCAAGCGTATGTCACCTGGAGAAGCACTCCATCACCAAACTGCACCGCCCAACTATAGTCGACCACCTCGCCCATGACTTTGCCCCCAGCCCGCTCCTTTAGGCTCCCTCTACCGCCTCGAGTAGGACACATGACCTTTTCCTGGGCCCTATCGAAAGAGAAGAAGAAGGGGGCAAATCACCCCATCACGTGATGAGCAGCACCATTGTTGGGTTTTTGCATAAAACCCCCTATAGTCTTTGGATATTGTAAGCACACCCCTTCAAGTAGGCACGTGCTTTGTACGCACCCTGGTGGAGAAATTGTGCATCACCTCTCGGATCTTCGGCAATTTTCATCCATACCATGACCGACTAGAATCTCACATGCCCCACGTGTGCTCGGTGTGATCGTTACATTTAGGCCCTCATTAGTTTGGGTAATTGCATCAGTCCATTCAACATATTTATTTTATTTTCAATTTTAATTTTACAAATTGTATTTAGGACCCTATGTTTAAACATTAATTTGAACATTCATTTGGCATCATTTCATTATTCTAAAAATTACATATTGTAGAACAACTCATGCTTTTTCATTGTGGATACTGAATATATTTTTATGAGCTGTGTTTTATTTAATATAATTATTTTGGTGGAAATTGTATAATTTACCCACTGCATGCTATTCAATTCATATTAAATTAATCATTGTTCCAACTATTCTAAAAAAATCCACAATAGCTATATTTTAAGTATATTCTACATAGTACCCAAATTTCATGTCATTGGCACACGTATCAAGGTCAAAATAAAATGAATGATGATTTCAATAATTGATTTTTAATAAAATAAAAACACATTATTTTTAGGGTTTAGAATTTTTCTAGATAGCTCTCACATAAACCGATCTAGGATAATTTCATTTTTGAGAAATGAACTGGTTTATTATTCATTAAAATTAATTTTCTCAAAATCACTTAATCTACATATTTGTTTCATAATTAATTCATCTTGCATCAAAAATTCCAAGAAGCCATAGTATCTTAGTCCTACATTCATATACATTCTAGTTAAGTTTCAATGGGTTTGGAGTTCATTTGATCGAAATTTGTAGTTTATCCCTTAAAATTTACCAAATTTTCATTTCATTCATTAATTGTGTTTAAAATTACAAAAAAATGGCTCCCCAAAACCTGATTTTAGATCAACTATAAACAACTTAAGGATATAATGGTCTCCTTGAGTTCGACCTTTGGCTTGCTGAAGTAAAAAAAATTGACCACTCTGTTTAATTAATCTTATTTAAGTGGTCATTTTGATAAATCCAAATGTGCCTGCCTATAACGTTCACATCAAACGTTAACTTAACCAAATTAACAAGCGTAATTCACGGGATCATCATATTACGCTATTGTTGGGGAGGCACAACTTAGGTTAATTTTTTTAAAAATCTAGAAATTAGATTTTTCACCTTCAGGTAGTCTAACTCCCAATTTTCTTGTAATTATTTCTCTATTTATTTTTATTCATTTTTTATTTTTATTTTGCTTGCTTTGTTTTTATTTGTTTATTTTGTGTCTATATCTATAACTACCATCTTTTTTGTAATAGGGACTCGATGTGATAAAGCGACTGCTGAGGTGATCGAGCATCTCAGGAGCTTCAAAGATTGAATTTTCTGGTGAAAAGTTGACTAAAGGAATGCATAAGTTTAAGATCGAATCGAGTTATGAGAGAGTGTATAGTCTATGTTTAATTTCCTACATTTATTTTTTGTAATAATTGCACATTTCTAGTGGATTTTGTTTGGAATCTCACGCGTGTATCAGGACTGGACATTGGACCCTTCATGGTCATGTGGTTGATTGATGTATACTAGGACCTGCACTTGTAGCTCTTAGAGCATTTATTGTATTGCTTATGCTCGAACTCTATAGGACCACGCGTCACACTTAACGATACACACTTAGACTGTAGAGCTATTAGTCAAAATTAAATTATTCATCACTTGCTAAGAGAATTGCATGTCTAGGAACGATTGTATCGCTTGTATTTCATGTAGTGTAAAAATTTCAAATTTTGTATTACATCCTGCATGTAGAGCACGAGGATAACTACAAGTCTTCTCAATTGGGTATGCATCATTGATTTTATCATTGCATCGGCTTTTCTTGATCTCTTCCCCTTGGTTTTATAACTTAGGACTAAAGGAAATTGGAACTGTTCATTAGGCATGCCTTGTGTGATGGATTAAATTCAGTGATAATCAAGCTTAAAATCGGGACTGCTAATACTATTTGAACAAAAAAATTTGCATTAAAATTGAAATTGTTTTAGAGAGCAACCCCCTTATTGTCTGAATTTACTTGCACGTGCGCAAGAGAGAGGGAGAAACACAAGGATAGAGCCAAGCCCAAATTTTCATATAAACTAGTGGTTCTACAAAAATGATTCACTACTTCTCAGTGAGGGAATGTAGGTAGCTAGTAAATGGTCAGGATTTTCTAAGCAGAGTGGGTGGTTTACAGGACACTGTGTAAGGCTCCGTCCTCAACGGGTTGGTGTATTTTTACGTTTCGTACTTACTCCCATAATGGCTGAAAGTGGATGGAACTAGTTGTAATAATCATGATAATATGTACGGAAATACATGCACCTAATAACTCGTTAACTCTTTTGTAGTTTGCATTTACCACCAACTAAAACATACAATATAATTTGGTTGAACCTTTACAACCTTCACAACGTTGAGTTGGATTTGGGCGTATGCTTTGCGTTTGTATTCAGGGGTGTGCATTTAAAGATTGTTCTCTTAGCACCTTTCCCATCACTCCTTGTTTCACAATGTGCTCTTAACTCAAACCTCTTGACATTGAGAATGGTGGATTGGGGTGATTTTTTCTCAGACTTCGCGAGCCTCTCACTAACCACCCCAAATCGGTCATCCTCACGAGCTAGGGGTTACTCTCACCCTCAGCCCCCTTGTCTCATGGAGACTTTCCCGTGGGACCACGATCAATAAGTCATTCTTTCTTCTTGAGGGTGGTCAGACGTAGACCAATCCTCTCTTCTCTCAACATATCGATGGAGACCCTTTCCTTGATATTTCTCGATCCAATTCTTTCAACTTTATTAATACCAATCCTCTTTCTGAAGTCCAAGAAGACAAATCAAAGACCAAGATGCCTCCTAAGAGAAACCCTGAGGATGAGGACCACAGAGATGACCCCATGTAGTAAGTCCTTACCTGTTTAGCTAGAGCTGAGCAGCTGAATGCAGATCTTATGGCTAGGATGGGATATGTGATTAAGGTGGGTGGTATGAACACACCTATGGTGGGCGCTTATAATCCAATAGAAAATGAGATACACAGTTGGCTCGTACCCGAGGTTCCACCAAAGGCATTTGAGTTGAAGTCCCATTTCCTTAGGTTGCTATCGAAGTTTAATGGAAATGCAACAGAAGAACCATATGCATTCTTGAGAGACTTTGAGTTGGTGTGTAACAATCTTATCCATCCTAGGGTTGGTCAAGATTGCATCAGGCATAAGGCTACCCCATTTTCCTTAGGAGATAAGGTTGCCCATTAGTTGAAGAATCTCGAGCGATTGCAATTCAAAGACCTATTTATGAAGAAGTTATACCCACTCAGTAGGACTAACTAGATGATGATAAAGATCACTAGTTTCTTCCAGGGCCCCTACGATCCATTTCATGAAGCCTAGGATAGATTCAATTATTTGACACAGAAATGCCCTTACCATAGCATTACCAAGGTGATCTTAGTCTAGACCTTTTTCTGTGGCATGACCCCTAAGATGAAGGGGTTAGTGAGTGCTGCTTGTGGAGGTAGATATCTAAATAAGAAGAAGATGTCATATCGAAGATCTTAGAGTCATGGCAGAAATAGGCATATCTTAGGCCACCAGGGCCTATCAGGTGTCTCCCTTATGCCTATATCATGAGACACTTAAGAGGACAATAGCGGATCTAGTAGATAACCTCATCCCTAGCATGGGGATAATAGTTGATTAGCTTACCATGGTAGAGCAGATCCACAAAGGGTCATTGATATTGAGGCACTTTCACGATTGTCGAAACAAGTGGAAGAATTATTTGAGAAGGAAGCCAAGATACGAATACATGCCCCTTCTGCACCACCTGCACATGTACACCAAGTTCACCTCGTATAGGAACATTTTAGGGGCCTCCAAGAAGTTGGGTTGAGGAGCAGCAGTACACTCAGCAGGAGCGACATGCACCCCCATAAATGGAGTCAGTTTACGAGGAGCCTCCACAGGTGTTTGAGATCAACGGACTGTAGTACAACCATGACCCCATCAGTAGACAATCGAGGATAGGGAGTGGTCAGCCACATCAACCCTCCTTTGCTTACCAAGACACCAGGTATGTTCCCACCTTGTTTTGTACAGTCCAGACCAGGACAAGGATGCCATCCTCAAAAGCACCAGTAACAGCAATGTACTTTCCACTCTGACCAGCAGGGTCCACCACCTTACACCTCATAGTTCCACCTACATCATCAGTACCAGCAGGGCTAGCAGGGTCAATATAGGCTGCAAAATCACCCATCCTCCAGTCAGCATCACTAAAAACAGACCCTACCCATGAGTGATCTAGGGTCCCTCACCTTGGCCATTCATTCTTTGATAGACAGGGTTCAGTAGACGCAGAATGATTACATGACATAAGGATAGATCTGAACCATATCTCGTGCTACCACTATCAGCAAATGGTACCAAGGACTCCAATTCCTACCCAGGTTCAGGCCAATTCCAATAGCTTGAATCAAGGTCAACAACGACCTCGAGATCTGGTATACTATTCAGATTATCCCTTATCTGAATATGAGATACTTCCGAATGATAATGCGAATAATATGTCCCTCAGGAGCAGAAGGATCATGACTATATTTGATTGGGCATGAGAATATGAGGAGGATGCCGCCAAGTCTCTACCAGAGGAGAACTTGGAGGCAGAGGAGCAGCATCACCATCACCTGCTACATCACCTCTAGTATAATAAAAGGGATTCGAAATCCACAAAATATCAAAAAAATCAGAAAAACAAAAAGGACACAAAATGGAGAGGAGCACGAGTAGTGAATTAAGCGATCCCGATGAAGATCTCGCACCTCCATCGAAGGAGGACGCACAGGGAACATCAATAGATGCACCACCCATTTCTTTTCATGAATTTCTTTCCAAGCAGAGTCAAAGTCCCGGTCCTGTACAGAACACATTTTCTCATTTGAATGAACATATTTCAGTTTCAGAATCTGATTATCTTCAATAATCCCTTTTCTCCATGCTCTTAAGGGTGGAAGGAACAAATCCAAAAATATGACCCTAAGATGGTAGAGTTTTGCAACAAGTACATCAAGGCCACAATCCCCTTTATTAAATATGTGGATATGACACCTGCATTTCAGAAGTACCTTAAGGTGAGATGTACACGTACTAGGGTTAGCAAGAACACAAGAAGCCATGTTGAGAAGAATGTTATGTCAGTAGCCACTACTTGCACCGTAAGAATGTGTTTCCAAGGAAAAGAATGTTGGAAATGCGAGCCCACGGCGAGCCATTATGCAATAAATGTTATTGCAAATATCATTCCCTGATCTGAAATGAAGAATGAATAATTTGCATAATAGGTCCCTTAGTACAATTAGGGTTATGTACCATGGCCATCTTAATAATCATACAGCTGTTGATTCAACTATTGAATCATAGAGGCTAGTGCTTGGATGAATATCTAAAGAGTTAGATTGAGGACTCATTAAGCACCGTCAAATGATTGTTAAGAGATAATCTCCAGCCTGAGTAGGAGATGGCAATCCTTATCCCTAAAGGCTAATATCTGACCAACCTCTTGATGCAGGTCCTCTGCATAGGAATAGAGATTCGGAGGTGTCAGATTAGTTGGATCAAAGATTTGACTTAACGAGATCGAGATAACTCCTATATCGTATGTTGTCATGATATAGGCACACATCCTCTGACCAGAGATAGATGTGTTACTATATGTCTGAGTATGTACATTTGGCAGACTAATAGGTTGATGATCTAACCAAGGTCTATACACCGGCGTGCTGGTGTGCATATAAGGGCATATGAGTAATACGATCTCTCAAAGGGATCATACAGGTTCAGTTACTGAACCGGAAGACATGAGCTCACTTATGAGATATTAGGAAGAATCAAATTCTATGCGCATGGTTGTTTTGCTTTGGAAGCTTGACTGAATTTTAGGTTTGATATATACTTTTGGAAAGTATATGATCAAGACCTAGGTATGATATATGCTTTTGGAAAGTATATGATCGATACCGACTCCCAATGATCGAATGAGAAACTTACTGATAAAACCATGAAGTAGACAGTGTAAAGTTGATCTAATACTTCGGGTTTATTCTGATTCTTCCAGTATGCAGGATGTACAGGTATTGGGAATACCTGAGGGTGATGTGATCATAAACGATTGTATAACCATGACGCTTCCATTCCTAGGGAGTGATGAAACTGGTCTGGATTTTAGTGACTCCTCTCAGTATAGAAGTAATCTGATCTTAGTCCAAATGTTAGACATTGATCTGAATGAGATTCAGATGCAATAAGAAGATTAGATTTGCGGTCTTGATTTAATCAAGCATCTATGGGAGGCCCACGATCTGGATTTGAGATGTGATCTCAATTTCCATGTCACTATACGTGGAACAATACAATCGCCCTGTCCTTATCTCTAAGTATCTGCGGAGAGATTGCATTATTCTTGAAGGGTTCAAGAATAATTCCATAAGATCCAAGAAATGAAGGAATCATGATTAAATGTGATTTAATCATCTTGATGTATGAAGAAATTATCCAATATAATTAAATGTGACTTAATTAATGTGGATAAGAATAATGTGGATAGAAATATCTGATTATTCATAATATATTATAAATGTGATTTATAATGTATTAGAGAGAGCTGATTATAATTTATATGTGTTAATTAATTATTATGTGTATTGGATACACATTGTGTAATTAATTGACAATGTAAATTATATATTGTTTTGGGTTGTGAATATGATTCAAAATTTTTTAATGGCAAGATTGCAATAATCTCAAATATAATTGTGAATTATTTTTGAAGAATAAAACCCAACAAAAGTTGTTGGAAATAAATAAAGAGATTTCCATGGAGATATGCAATCTCATGACATTTCATGAGATCGCTCTCCTCATGGAAAGCTTGGGCGACAGCCAATTCCAAATAAGAATGGGTGGCCGTCCATATGGAATGTACATGGAGATGTAATCTCCATGTATATTCTCTCCTTATTTATTTGGTGTATTTTTGGATTAATTTGTATTTAATTTTGTCAAATATATTTTGATCTAAATTTGTTGGTTTTACCAACAACAATCTTGACCATTGGATTGACATAAATCAATCTCACCCATTGATTTTATATGTCACATGGATTGTGATCCATGGATCCCAAAACCCTATAAATATAGAGGCATACCATGCTCTTTCTTGACACACATGAATTATTGGAGCTCTCTCTCTCTCTCTCTTTCTTCATACACGACAACCCACTCTCCCTCTAATATTGGTGGTCGTCCACAATACTCTAGAGGAGAGAATCGTTGATGCTCTCGCCACCGCGTCGTCGCTTCGACATTCTTCGGTTCTCCGTCTTCTTGGTGTGCTACTCCCACGAAGAAGATGTTCGATCTCGTGCGACGAGATCAGGAGCAACCACGCTTGGATCATCTTCTTGGATTGCGAGGACAACGCGGTTCATCCCCGCGCTCGCAAGCGATCTCGCCAACGATCGGACTTGAGACAGGAGGTCTCTTTCTTTAGAGACTCGATCAACCACGCTTCAAGAGGTATTGCATTATACTTGTTGTGGCTATAGATGAAATGATCTGAGAATCGTTCTCGGATCATGTGGTTTCATCGAAAGAAAAATTTTAAATTCCGCTGCACCGAACAACTAGTGCGACTAGTCATTCTTCGTCGTATCCGATACGACGATCACGCTTCCGTGATGCGCTTGAGGATAATTCCATATCCTTCAAGTGGTATCAGAGCCTTAGGTCGATGGTTTTCTAATATGATTTGAAAACCGAGGACGACTTGGGTTCGTTCAGGTCGCGAAAGTTTTTTGTCGCATTTGATTTCGCAGATCTGTTTAGTAAATAATTTCGGCCATGTTTAAAATGTTTAAGCACGAATTATTTCCTTGGATTTTGTTCCCTATTAAATAAGGAAATCATAGGATCTGAGTTTGCGTAAATAGGATTTCGTATGCTCTAGATATGGTTGTTTTAATGAACATGTATGCACTGTTGCGGGGACTGTAGATCTTAACATGATTAAAGAGTTAATTGCTGTTTAGATTCGCCTCGAAATGCGTGAAACATCACTTGGCTTCTGTCCTAAATAAAGTTATCAATCTTTGAAAATTGATTTTGTCTAATTTGGATTTAAATTGATTGAGATATGTTAATTTTAGTGAGTCCAGGTCACTACTGAAATTACAGTCCTAATCTAGAACCAAGTGATTGTCAATTAGTGAAATTAATTGTTAATTTCGTGAAATAATCATGAAAAATATTTGTGAAATATTGGAATATGATTATTTACATAATTAACTTGGTCTCAACCAATTAATTGATTAGATTTGATCTAAATCTTAATTGGAAACACAATCTTCAAACTTGATGCTTGAATAGGATTGGGAATTTGTGTAGCAAATTTCCTTATAATCAAAAATGTTTTGATTATTATTATATGGTACAATTTCGGTTGAAAAACCGATGATCATCTCAAATACAAATTGATATATCTGGCATTATACTTTCCCGAGGCGGATATGGTGACTAATCGGAGAGCACTGGGGTAGCGGGTTGCAATGTATGTGGTCCGTCACACTCTCGACGGTACTGGCCATGACAGCGGGTAGGGACTGTATAATGTCGGAGAAAATCATGGTGTATTTTCTAATTATTAAAATTCGAATTAACACGTATTTTGAGATAATACCATATATGTATTCAAGTAAAAATAATCAAGTTTGATTGATTGAATTGGATTGATAATTAATTTAATATGATTAAATTGGTTATGCCCAATTGAGACACTCTATTATGAATAGAGTTGTCAATTCCCTTGGAAGAATTAATCGTAATGAATATGATTCATAATGATTAATTAAAATTTGAATAAGATATGGAGGATCACATAAGTGACATCCATGGTCTCCTGTCAAGGCGGAGGGTTCCGTCGCCAGGGATTGTATGTGGGACACGCCTGTCCGAAGTGACAGCTCCTGTATGCAAGCGCATCTGGATCGGGCTCTTCGCTTCTCGAAAGAGTAAGGACGTATGCGTAGTGACCCCAATATCGGATCCTCATATTATTGAGGCGATATTGGATTGCGCATAGCGAGTTGTATTCCTATTGACGGTTGGTTCAATTAATGACGGGTCAACATCACCTTAGGGGTGGTGGGCCCGGGTGTTAAAGACCGAATTGGGAGATGCATGTTGGACTTGCAAGGCGGAATGTGTTCCTGCTTCTTTTTATCCGAGTTGCAGATTCTCATATTATTGGGATGTAACAAAGATAAGGAAGGATATCCCAGATCTTGCTTGAGATATAATGGTAAGTATATCTCTTACATTGAAAGTGATTAAGGGAATGAACTTTCAGTGTTGACAAGGCAAGACAACTTTGATATAAAAATTCCTAAATCAAAGTAAAATATGTATATATATATATATATACACACACTTATGCAAATTTCTTTTTTCAGATAATCCTTCATTAAACCCACTCAATGTTATACTCAATAACTAGTAAAATATCATGGATTGGATTCATGATCCAGATATTGTACTTGCAGTTGGACACGTAATGTATGTGGTTGCAATGTGCAAGTTTCCTCATAATATTGAGGAATGGCAATTAAATAGATAATAGGACTACAACCCTAGGGTTTGTATGTCTCTATAGTCTCGATCTCTCATCGGATGTACTTTGGAAGTGACATGTCGATGATGATCGCAATTGTCAAATAATCCTTATAAAATTAATGAAGATATTCTGGCATACATATGTGCTCTTGACATTTATCATGAATGAGATGGTTCACTGCATCATGCAGAATGTTAGCTCTATAAGAGATGATGTATTCAAATTTTTGAGTACCTGCCTGAGCCTATGTTTTAAGAGTTTAGATGGATGTAGATGACGAGTGTCATTATTCTACTATCTATACTCTAGTCATTCATGAAGCTTCATAATATTCATATTGTATGAATTTAATGAAGCATGTATAAATGTTGAAATGATCTTACATTGAATTCTTTTGAATTTAACGTAAGAGATCCTTAGTCTTAAGCAATGGTTGCTCATAAATAAAGGGAGCGCAGTGGAAGCATGGGTTGGACCCAAGTAAGAAGTGTAGTCAAAGAATTGATTGTACCTCTGTGACTTCCATATGACATCCAAAGAGTTGGATGAATGCCAACACTGCAATAAATTGATGTGTTGATAGTACGACTATCAAGTCTGTCTAGAATCCTTTAGAGAAGGACTTGGATGGAGCATCAGAATAAGCTACATAAATCATTGATATTGACTTACTTACTGAATAAGATAAAGTCTAATAATTGTATCTCAATCTTCTAACAACACTTGCAATGGGTTGCATATGTTTTAGAAGACTGGAAAAATTTGATCTTAAGGTTTATAGTTATCCAGATGGACATTGATGCAATTATTGCAACAATTTCCATTGGATCACTAGACTTCATAATTTCAGTGGGAGAGCCCTTAGTCTTAGAGAATGTCTCTATGACCTAGACATTAGAATACACTCATTGTTTGTTTCTAAATGTTGGAAATAAACATGAATTCTGGAATGGACCTATCATAAATAGTTATGATGAAGATATTTCAGAAAGTAATCTAAAATCTAGTGGACTCCACTAAATTAGAAAATTAATGAATGGTTCATTAACATTTCTAAATGCTGAAATTGAACCTTAAGATAAACAGGATGATGAAGATCATTTGACAATGATCGAGCATCAAGCCTTGGACATTTGTCTATTGATTTGATCAATAGATTAGTAAGAGATGAAACTTTAGAATGTCTAAAATTTCAAAACTTACATACTTATGAATATTGTATTCAAAAGGGAAAATGTCCAATACACCCTTCTTTGGGAATGGTGTAAGATGTCAAGGTATTTAGGATCTCATACATATTGATGTATGCGGATCATCTATATCATAGTAAACATTATGGATATGTGATATCTATTGATGATTATGTATGATATGAGATTTCTTCTCTTCACCTAAGAAACCTTTGAAATGTTCAAAGTTTTCACATAATTTTGGTTTACAACCAAAGTTTGAAGGAAGATAAAGTGAATTTGATCTAATTTAGGTAATCAGTACTTATTAGATGAATTCATAATATACCTTATGGAGATATGAATGTCATTTCTATCTCAATCCTCCTAACACACCTTGACTCAGTAGAGTTATAGGGAGATACAATTGGATTATGTGTGGCATGATTTGATCAATGATGAATTTTAGCATAATTTCCTCTTAGTTTCCAGGTATACATGTAGTAGAGACTACATTATATATCCTTAATAAAATTCCAAGCAAGTAAGCTGGAATTGAGCACTGAACAATGCTACTTCATTAGGAAAATAAAGGATGGTATTGGATACCTACTTTATGACCTTGAGATTCTTAAAATATCTCATCTCTGAGAATATGATTCTTAGAGGTTGAGACTCTTGAGAATCAAGATGAAAATGAAGTGTAGGAACTCAGTTAATCTTGAGAAGATAATGAGGCTCCTGAAATTGGAAACTAAAAGGACAATTGACGATGAAACACTAATACCTCTTCAAATGAGTTTGAGGATGGATTCCATGTGTCAGAAAAATCTGACAATGATTGAACTTCATGTGATGAAGCTTCTGAAGATCATAGCATGGATAGATGGATGTTAGCAATAAAAGTCTAATGTAGACTTCACATACAAGTGTTGTATATGGACCCTCGAGAATCCACCTATATGGGTAAGACCTGTAAAGGTTTAAATGGATCTTCAAGAGAAAGGGAACCTGATGAGAAGGTAGAGACCTTCAAAGCACGGTTCGTAGCCATGAGCTACATACCGGAAGAGAAGGCATTGCTTGCGATGAGACTTGCTCTGCGGTGACCATGCTTAAAATCATCAGAATATTGATAACCTTATCTACACAACTTGACTATTGCATCTTCAAGATGTAAGTTAATGTTGCATTCCTCTACGAATACCTCTCTGAGAATATTCACATGAAGTAGCCCCAGGGCTTCCTATTGAGGGAAGCAAGGTGTGCAAGCTAAGGAATCCATCTATGGACTCAAATAAGCTTCTTGAAGTTGGACCATAAGATTTGATAAAATTATAAATGTTATGATTTCAGATGGAATCTTGATGAGCCATGTGAAGCTTAGTGGGAGTGCCTTTGGGTTCATCATGCTAAATGTAGATGATATCCTAATCATTTAAAATGATATAAGGATAATAATAATAAGTGTTTGATAATCTGGCTATTCCATATCTTGAAATATGATTTCAAAGATACCTCTTAGATCTTAGTTCTGAAATTGTTCAGAAGCAAAGAGTAGAGGATATTGGGACTGTCACATTAATAGTACACCTTGGACATATTCCATTTTATGGAAAATTCCAAAAAAGGCTTCCATCCCTTAAGATATGGTACTGACCTATCTAAAGGGATAGCACCTCAAAGAGTTGAGGAAGTGAATGCTAGAACTACTTTCCCTTGGGCATCAATTCTGAGAAGCCGGGTGTGTACTAGATGTGTACAAAAGACAGATGGTTGCCATGCAGTGGGAGTAGTAAACTGTTACTAATCCTACTATGGAAATAAAACACTTGGTTGCAGTAATAACAAAATCTTCATAGATGACAAGATTTTTGAGATAGTGATCGCAAAGTTTTATCTTCAAAGCTTAAGACTTTATAGATAGAGATCTAAAAGGTCTTAACTGTAGATACCTTGAGAGATAGTGATCTCCAGGAATATGGGTATTCTGATAAGGATTATGGAAATACTGGTTATGATAATTGTTAAGCCATACTGTCAAGGACACTATAGTTTTTAACAAGATTGAGTATTGATTGCATAAGATGCAACATTCGCATTAGATGCGAGCACTGTTACGGGGGATATGCAAGTGTCGTAAAAGGACTTGGCGTAGTCTCGCGGGAACAGAGTGACTGATTAGCTTACCTAGCTATTTTCTAAATAGCCTATGATTGTCACATGAGTGCTGGTTTAAATGATTAGCCCATTAATGGCTCTTTGGGCTAGTGGGAGATTGTTAGAAATGCGAGCCCACGGCGAGCCATTATGCAATAAATGTTATTGCAAATATCATTCCCTGATCTGAAATGATGAATGCATAATTTGCATAATAGGTCCCTTAGTACAATTAGGGTTATGTACCATGGCCATCTTAATAATCATACAGCTGTTGATTCAACTATTGAATCATAGAGGGTGGTGCTTGGATGAATATCTAAAGAGTTAGATTGAGGACTCATCAAGCACCGTCAAATGATTGTTAAGAGATGATCTCTAGCCTGAGTAGGAGATGGCAATCCTTATCCCTAAAGGTTGATATCTGACCGACCTCTTGATGCAGGTCCTCTGCATAGGAATAGAGATTCGGAGGTGTCAGATTAGTTGGGTCAAAGAGTTGACTTAACGAGATCGAGATAACCAAAGTCCTATATCGTATGCTGTCATGATATAGGCACACATCCTCTGATCGGAGACAGATGTGTTACTATATGTCTGAGTATGTACATTTGGCAGACCAATAGGTTGATGATCTAACCAAGGTCTATACACCGGCGTGTTGGTGTGCATATAAGGGCATATGAGTAATACGATCTCTCAAAGGGATCATACAGGTTCAGTTACTGAACCGGAAGACATGAGCTCACATATGAGATATTGGGAAGAATCAAATACCATGCGCATGGTTGTCTCGCTTTGGAAGCTTGACTGAATTTGTAGGTTTGATATATACTTTTGGAAAGTATATGATCAAGACCTAGGTATGATATATGCTTTTGGAAAGTATATGATCGATACCGACTCCCAATGATCGAATGAGAAACTTACTGATAAAACCATGAAGTAGACAGTGTAAAGTTGATCTAATACTTCGGGTTTATTCTGAGTCTTCCAATATGCAGAATGTACATGTATTGGGAATACCTGAGGGTGATATGATCATAAATGATTGTATAACCATGACGCTTCCATTCCTAGGGAGTGATGAAATGGGTCTGTATTTTAGTGACTCCTCTCAGTAGAGAAGTAATCTGATCTTAGTCCAAATGTTGGGCATTGATCTGAATGAGATTCAGATGCAATAAGAAGATTAGATTTGCGGTCTTGATTTAATCAAGCATCTATGGGAGGCCCACGATCTGGATTTGAGATGCGATCTCAATATCCATGTCATTATACGTGGAACAATACAATCGCCCTGTCCTTATCTCCAAGTATCTGCGGAGAGATTGCATTATTCTTGAAGGGTTCAAGAATAATTCCATAAGATCTAAGCAATGAAGGAATCATGATTAAACGTGATTTAATCATCTTGATGTATGAAGAAATTATCCTATATAATTAAATGTGATTTAATTAATGTGGATAAGAATAATGTGGATAGAAATATCTGATTATTCATAATATATTATAAATGTGATTTATAATGTATTAGAGAGAGCTAATTAAAATTTATATGTGTTAATTAATTATTATGTGTATTGGATACACATTGTGTAATTAATTGACAATGTAAATTATATGTTGTTTTGGGTTGTGAATATGATTCACAATTTTTAATGGCAAGATTGCAATATCTCAAATATAATTGTGAATTATTTTGAAGAATAAAACCCAACAAAAGTTGTTAGAAATAAATAAAGAGATTTCCATGGAGATATGCAATCTCATGACATGTCATGAGATTGCTCTCCTCATGGAAAGCTTGGGCGGCACCCAACTCCAAATAGGAATGGGTGGCCGTCCATATGGAATGTACATGGAGATGTAATCTCCATGTATATTCTCTCCTTATTTATTTGGTGTATTTTTGGATTAATTTGTATTTGATTTTATCAAATATATTTTGATCTAAATTTGTTGGTTTTACCAACAACAATCTTGACCATTGGATTGACATAAATCAATCTCACCCATTGATTTTATATGTCACATGGATTGTGATCCATGGATCCCAAAACCCTATAAATAGATACCATGCTCTCTCTTGACACACATGAATTATTGGAGCTCTCTCTCTTTCTTCATACACGACAACCCTCTCTCCCTCTAATATTGGTCGTCGTTCACAATACCCTAGAGGAGAGAATCTTCGACGCTCTCGCCACCGCGCCGCTGCTTCGACATTCTTCAGTTCTCCGTCTTCTTGGTGTGCTACGCCCACAAAGAAGACGTTCGATCTCGTGCAACGAGATCAGGAGCAACCACGCTTGGATCATCTTCTTGGATTGCGAGGACAACGCGGTTCATCCCCGTGCTCACAAGCGGTCTCGCCAACGATCGGACTTGAGACAGGAGGTCTCTTTCTTTAGAGACTCGATCAACCACGCTTCAAGAGGTATTGCATTATACTTGTTGTGGTTATAGATGAAACGATCTGAGAATCGTTCTCGGATCATGTGGTTTCATCGAAAGAAAAATTTTAAATTCCGTTGCACCGAACAACTAGTGCGACTAGTCGTTCTTCGTCGTATCCGATACGACGATCACGCTTCCGTGATGCTCTTGAAGATAATTCCATATCCTTCAAATAAGGGGCATGGGTCCCATTATGTGGTTAGTCATGTCGATGACACTTGGTTTGCACGTACTCTCCTAGATAATGGATCCTCAATTAACCTGATGCCAACAACCCTCTACTAGCAGCTAAATCTATGACCTCTTATGAAATCCAGGGCCTTACTCTAGTTTGTTGACAAATCCACTAAGTGGTCCACGGGAGAATTGATTAACATTATCATCAATCTCAAGGGACGAGATTACATGGTGGACTTCACAGTCCTTGATGCAGACATCCCTCGTAAATGGAGAGATTCCTATATCATACTTGGAAGACCCTTTCTGAGGATAGCATGGGCCTTATTTGACTACAAGATTGGGAAGATTTAGTTCCAAACTCCAGATGGAGATAAAGAACTAGAGATGAAGCAGATAAGGTAGCAAAGACCAGATTCCAAATCCAGCACCGAGTACACTTCATTAGAAGTATATTGTGTTCATGTAGACATCGTTGGGATATGGAGACAGAACCCAGCCAACACAAATGAGTCCCTCTCCTCTGGAAAGAATCTTGTACATGAGACAATTTGCAAGATTCTTTAGAGGGAATCACAAGGTGCGGATCATATAGAGAGTGCATCCATACCCCCCTACATTTTTTATGATATAGAGGCCCAGTTGGGCCTGCCAGTCCTTTCCTCCTTAGGACAATCAGAAGATGAGGATGATGAGTCGGATGTGGCTTTTGTCGATTGCTTAGATACTTTTGACGATCCAACTCCGAAGCCGAATTAGTTGGTGGCAAGTACTTCAGTAGCATATCGAACACTATCAGCATAGAGTCAGAGTCGATTGAGCAAGATTTTCTTGATGACCACACTTCACCTGAGCTCAAACCATTACCCACAACACTCAAGTATGCCTTCCTTACGGGACAAGAGAAGAAGCTTCTGGTCATCATCAGTTGACGATTGATCGAGGAGTTGGAATCTCAATTGCTAGAGATCCTAGAGAAAAACCACAAGGCAATAGGCTGGAATATCTCTGATCTCCATGGGATAAATCTTGCTCTGTGTTCACGTCATATATACCATGAGAATGAAGCTAAACACTCTCGTGAATTCCAGCGTAGGCTGAATCCAAATTTGCGAGAGGTCATGAAGAAAGAAATTGAGAAATAGTGCAACACGAGTTTTATTTATCTCATCTTTGATTCCAAGTGGGTGGCACCTAGTCACGTTGTCTTGAAAAAATCGGGAATTCAGACAACTGACTAACTGAGAACCTACCTTCACTAATTATGTGAAATTAACATCGATTTGTTTGTTGCAGTCAGGCAAATTCGGATTAATAAAAAACCACTAAATTATTATTTTTCCAATTAAAGCGAGCAAATCAATTTTTTATACTTGGGTAAACCTAAGGTCAAACTCAGGGAGGCCACTGTCTCTTAAGTTGATTTAAAGTTTCTTTCCTTTACTCTTTTATTTTGGAATTAAAAACCAATATTTATACGATATTTATGGTCAATTTATGATTATAATTTTGTACAAAATAATGTTATATGCATGCATTTAGCTAAAGATTTAAGGCCAAAATGAAAAATAAACGTGATGAAATGGAGATTCATCACCCCCTATACTTTCATGTGTTGTAATTATACATGCTTCTTTTCATCCATATTGATGTCACTATTCAGATAATTATCACCATTTTGGTAGATTTGTGTTCATTAGATGATCGTAAAGCCTCCTTATTATTTCAGAGTAATATAATCTACTGATAATATTTATAATAATAAGAAAAAAATATATGTTGAATGTTCATACATACATTTTACAATTGCGTAGAAGTAGGCATGCACGAGCATAGTTCAAAAGCATCATCGAGTAACAAGATGAGAATATTAGAGGAAACTATGCCAAGTTTCAGGATGAACTTGTGTTACCACACCGCCTCCTTTGCATCATCTGATGCGATAATGTATTCGGCTTCTATTGGTGTATCAATCATAGTCATGCTTCATGCTTCTCCGGCTCACAACACCACAAGAAGTTGATTTGCGGTCATCTATATCCGATTGGAAGTATGCATCTGTGTATCATAAGACTTGGATATCACCATCCCCATAGACCAAGATGTAATCTTGTGTTCATTTTAGATACTTAAAGATGTTCTTCATTGCATTCCAGTGTTTCTCTCCATAGCAAGATTTGTAATGGCTTACCACTCCCACTACATGGTAGATATCTGGCTTGTACACATCATGGCGTACATTAGGCTTCCCGCGGCTGATGTGCAAGGGCATCCAGCCATGGCTTTCTTATCCTCAACACTTTGAGGAGCCATCCCTTTTGATAGGTGTATACCATGTCTTAAGGAAAAGAGGCCTTTCTTGGAATTCTCCATGCGGAAACGTTCCAAGATCTTCTTAATGTAACCATGTTGTGATAATCCCAAAATCCTCTTTTCTCTACTTCTAAATAGCTTTAGACCCAAGATATAACAGTCTTCTCCAATATCTTTCATCTTGAAGGTATGGGACATCCAAATCTTAACACTAGTCATCATCCATGTATCATTCCCAATGATAAGGATATCATCTACGTAAAGCATGATGAACACAATAACACTCCCACTAAGCTTCTTGTATACACATGGTTCATCAGGATTTTGAACGAAACCATAACTCTTTATGGTTTCATCAAATCTGATGTTCTAGTTACGAGAAGCTTATTCGTGCCCATAGATGGATTTCTTCAGCTTGCAAACTTTACCTTCTTCAGTTATGAAGTCTTGGGGTTGCTCCATATAGATAACCTCCTCGAGATATCCATTGAGGAGTTGTCTTGACATCCATATGCCAGATGTCATAGTCAAAATATGCAGCTATAGCTAACAATGCCATGATCGATTTAAGCATAGCTACAGGACATAATGCCTCATCGTAGTTAATGACTTCTCTCTGTGTGTATCCCTTGGCTATGAGTTGTTCCTTGAAGGTCTTTACCTTCCCAACAGATCCCCTCTTTTTCTTGAAGATCCATTTACATCCAATGTATTTTACCCCTTTAGGTGGATCCTCTAGGGTCTATACACCATTCTTGTACATGGAGTATTTATTCAGATTTCATTGCTAGCATCCATCTATCCATGTCACAATCCGTGAGTACTTCATCAAATGAAGTTGGATCATTGTCACTTTAACCTGACACATGAATCCATACCTTTCAGGTGGTACAACCGCTCTTGAACTCCGTTGAAGAGGTACATATGTTACATCATTATTCATATCTTCCATTTTTGGTTCAGGAAGCTCAACATCGTCAGGGGATTCTTTGTCTTGAGTCTTAAGGAAGTCATACTCTAAGAATTTTACATGTCTAGAGATGAAAATCTTTTCGAGTCTCAGTGTCGTAAAGTTGGTATCCAATACCATCTTTTGCATACTTAATGAAGTAGCACTCTCTAGTGTGAGATTCTAGATTACTCATGTCCACATTCATCACATGGACCAAGCAAAGATCTCGATCCATGTGTGCTTGTATGTCGAAGCCATGACTTCGTATAGGAGTCTCTGTCATTGATGAATCCGTGATTCATCACTATAAAAGTTAAAAATAGAGCCTTGTTCCTGAGTAAATAGAGGCATATTTCTCTTTATAATGCATAAATAGCATTCATGCATGCATACATAAAATAGTCATTTTATCACTCCATCTGCATTAAATAAGAAGCCAAAATCCCTTGTAAAATATTCACCTCATAAAAATAAGCTATCCCTTATACTATGTACACCTTAGTTAATAATATAAGGAAGAAAGCCAGAAATGCCTTTGTAAAATAGCCAATAAAGCCCTAGAACCCCTAGACCATTAAATGCCCATAGATCCCTCATACCAACTCCAAAATAGGTCTACTCACTTTCAGATCAATACACATTAAAAGACCTTTAAAATGAGTCTGATTTCATCCAATTTGGAGCTCGTATGAAAAAGTTGGGTTTTTGGGGCCTCTTTGTACACTACATATATGTATATATGTATCTTTGTATTTTTTATCATATTTGACCTCATATCCATCTTTGGTCAACATAAAACTTGTAGATCTCATCAAGATCTACAAGTTTCGTGTTTTGAGTTTTTCCAAATTCGGCCCCCTTTTCTCTCTATACATATTTTTCTTTCCATCCAATCACAACAGGCCATGTGGCACCATCTGCTTGTACCACGCGGCCCGTCCCCCTTGTCCTAACCGCCGCGCCTCTCAGCCGTTGGATGGTCTTCCAGATCCAACGGCCACACCTCCTCCACGTGCACTTTGTATTTCCACCGTCCGATCATCACCATGCCCTCATCTCAACCATCCGTTCGCACCTCTCCTACATCACACCACGTGGTGCATTGTGCGCCATTCAATCACGCTCGCAGCCCTTTGATCTGCACCGTCCACTGACATTCTAATTTTAACCACCCGATCGAATCCCTTCATCCCATCTCCACCGTTCGTTCATGCTTCGCCCCCATCACGCCACGTGGCACGCTCCTAACGCTCAGATCACCTCGCCCAGATCTCATCCTACTGCTCTATCCCGCCTCGATCACCACCGTTGGATCACAAGATCCAACGGTGGAGACTTCGTCTTCCACCTCCAGCGCCCCTCTCTCCCACGTTCTCAGCCGTGCGCGAGGGGCTTGCTCCTTCCTATTCTCAGCCACGCTCCCTCCACCATCGACGACCACCATCTATCCCACGATCACCCCCACTCGTCCCTCATCCTCGCCAGCCACCTTACCACCCACGTCGACCGCCAACGACGTCCCACGAACCCCATGAACCTCACCTCCTCACCAGCCCGGCTGTCTACTCTAACCTATAAATACTCGCCCTCCGGCCGATTTCACATCCATCCGCCACCCCTGAGAGATCCTCCGAGCTCGGAGCGTCCGATTAGTTACAATAGTTGCACGAATCCTTGAGCGAAGACGGCCATCTTCTCCGACGAGATCCGTGGCTCCTCCGCCGTGTTGCAGCCTCACTTCCACTTCGCCGAGCTCCGCGATGGAGCTCTCATCCTCACGATACCCTTCACGCACTCAGGAACTTCACTTCGCTCGCCACCAGCTCCAGCTCTGCCACTTGGTCAGAGCACCATCGTCGGAGCATCTTCCCTCCGCTCTAGGCCTCGCCACTCCACCTTCACCTCTCCACTTGCACGCACGAGCTTCGGCTATCCTCTAACACCTGCAGGTACCCATCTTGGCATTGGCCGGAACTTCACCGGAGTCACCCCCGAGCTTCTTCGACAGTAGCCTCCGACGCTCCTCTCTCCTTCCTGCGACCAGCTGGACCTTCGCCGGACCGCCGCACGTCTTCTGAGATAGCTCTGAGTCCTCGAAGAGCTTCACCGACACCTGGAGGGACGGGCGGAGCCAAGGCCTCGACGCTGGAGCCCCGCCATCTCCTCCGCAGGCGGCGGAGGACTAGAGAGGGAGAAGGCCCAGCTACCGTTCGATCATCTCGATCGAACGGTCGACCTCACTCCACGTGTCCATCCACTGGAGCCGCCCATCACCATTGGATCCATCCAGACCCAGTGGTCAACATTCACCCACGTCGCCTCCTCCTTCGGTTCTCAGGCGCCGTTGGATCTATCCAGATCTGACGACCTCTGATCTTGCCACGTGTCATCACCACCATCCTTTGGATTGATCTTGGTCCAAAGGCCCGCAGCAAGCCACGTCGACTAGGTCCGAGCCTCTTCCCCGAACCTAGGCTCGGACCACTCGAAGCTAGTCGAGCCTCACTCCAGACCTCCAGGAGCTCCCGAGCCAAGCCCCGAGCCTACTACGCCTCCCGAGCCTAGGCCGACCCACGTGAGGAGCACGTGCGGCTTGGGTATTTTGCACAGAGGCCCTGGGGACTTTTCATAATTGCAAAAAGGTCCCTGCGAAGCAGCCCTCATGTGAGGAGCACGTGCCCAGTGGAGAAGTTGCATACCATCCCCCAGCATTATAGGTAATTGCATTTAAGTCCTTGTCAGCATGTTTCTTTTTATGTAATTTGATTTTCTGTATTGCAAATACACCCTTGTCTTTGCACGCATCCCTAGGTGTCATTTTGCATCATTTTTTAATTCTAAAAATTGCATTTTGTTGAGTAACTTGTCCTCTATCTGTTGTGCCCCTTGTCATATTTTTGTAATTGCAGTAGAATTTTAAATGAATTAATTGGTTGATTTTTGTGATATTTTGCTCAGTTAGACCTTTTAATTAATAATTAATTCTCTATAGCTCCAAAAATTCTCAAAAATTCACAGTAGCTTTGGGATAGCGAACTCAACTTTGTGTAAAAATTTCATGTCATTTGACACATATTGAGGCCTACATAAATTGTTTAGTGATTTCATTAGTATATTTTTAATAGATCCATTTCACATTAAAATTTAGGTCTGTCAATTTTCCTAGATTCCTCATCATTTGTTCTATCTAGGATAATTTTATCTCTTGAAAAAATGTGATTTGATATTTATTAAAATAAAATTCGTGAAAATCACCCTGCCTGCATGTTTAATTCACAGTAAATTCATCTAGTGTCGAAAAATTCCAAAAAAATTAAGGTAGTTCATTTTCATCATAATTCATCATCTGGCCAATTTTCATAATTTTTGGACTTCATTTGGTATCTTGAACTGATTTAACTTTAAATTGGCCTGATTTCTACATGTGTCTTGCATAAAAAATCAAAAAAGACCAAAAATATTGTTCCTTGAAAATATCACACTTGGACTTTGCTAAAAATTCACCTATGGAGACAGATGCCTCCCTGAGTTCGACCTTGGACTTCACCAAGTAAAAAAAATCTGCCGCTTGAAATTAACTGGAATTTAATTAAAAGTGGTTTTTAATATTCCCTCTCGTATCCAACTGCAACGAACATCTATAATTAATTTGGACATTAATCTGACCGAATTAACCAAGGGTGCGGGAGCGGTTTATCAAAATGGCACCGTTGCCGGGGAGGCACGGCTTAGGTTAATTTGCAGTTATTTCTGAGTGTTTGATTTTCAATCCCCGGGTTGTCTGACCCCCGGTTTTTCTTTTGAATATTCTCTGTCCTTTCATTTTTGCATTTTTGTGTCGTTCTCTATCTGACCTCAACTTGTTTTTGTGCGAGGGACGTCGAAGGCGCTTCGAGGAACCTGCATGTTAATTTGTTTGAGAGATTTGAGAGAACTTGTACTTTTATTTATTTCCACATTTTTTCGCACCATTTCTAACGGTTTCCGTTTGTGTTCTCACGTGTGTAAAAATAGTGGAACTGTGTCCCCGTGTGCTATGTGGTTTGAATTGTAATTTAGGCTTGCACTAGCGGCTCCTCCCACTTTAGGAATTGCTTGTGCTCGTAAATGTTTAGGACCACACATACACTTAAAAGACGCACCTAGATCGTAGATCTAGTCAAATCAACCTGTTCTTCACTCGCTAATAGAAATGTCTGTCTAGGAGCGGATTTTGTCGTCTGCATTTGCATATAGTGTAAAATTTCAATACTGCTTTGCATCCTGCATAAAAGCGAAGGGATTACTGTAAGTCTTCTCAACTCAGCATACACATCATCATTTTTCGTGCAACGGCTTTTCTCGATTTCCCCCTCTGTTTTTCAAACATAAATTAAACGGAAATTGGGACTAGACGTTAGGCGTGCTATGTGGTTGGACTAACAAGCGAGAACTTAACTTAAATCAGGGACTGTTCACAGTATTGACCAAAAAAATTGATAAAATTGAAAAAACTGTTTGCGGGAGACTAATCCCCGACCTTGTTTTCAGGCTGAGTCAGGGAAGATGCATCCGGCTCTGAGCCGACTTCCCTATAGGCGGCGTAATCCTTGCTATCTTGCTTGAATAATCACACTTAAAATTTACAAGATAAATTGGACTCGGTTTTGAGTCCTTCACTGTGTTGAGTGTGAACCCAGAGTCTTGGACTGAAATGTTTGCTTCAGGTAGGAGTCAAATCCTATCTTCACTTAGATCTCCCACTCCTTCTCGCCACTTCAAGATGAATGACTGGGGGGATATCGACAAATAATTTGCCAATCTTTCTCTGAGCCCCCCACGAAAATCATCTTCACAAGCCCAAGCATACCTTGGGCCACCCAGGACTCATGACCCTCTTGAGTTCTGGATCCCTCACACCCAGGGTGGTTACTCTCAAACCAACCCTTTCCTCTCCTCCGAGCTTATCGAGGAAGACCATCGCCTCGGTAATCCATTCCTTGATTTGTCCTCTGACACCGACCTTATTTCACACCCAGGAATAGAGGACGAGATGCCGCCTAAGCAGCAACCACCGGATGAGGAGCAACTACTCTGAAGCAGAACAAAGAAATGCTGATCTCACAGCTAGGATGGGACAAATCATTGTAGCTGGAGGTATTGATCGACCAATGGTTGATGCCTACAACCCGACGGAGAATGAGATATAGAATTGGTTGGCACCAGCGGTTCCCGCCGAAGCATTTGAGCTGAAGCCCCACTTCCTTAGCCTGCTACCAAAGTTCAATGGGAATATCAACGAAGAACCGTACACTTTTCTTCGAGACTTCGAGCTAGTTTGCAACAATCTTAGCCATCCCAATGTTGGACAAGATTACATTAGATTGAAGGCCACCCCATTTACCTTAGGAGATAAGGCAGCACATTGGCTAAAGAACCTAGGGGTGATATGTACTACCTGGATGCAGTTCAAGGACCTCTTTCTGAAAAAGTTCTATCCCCTCAGTAGAACTAACCAAATGAGAACGAAGATCGCTAGCTTCTCCCAAGGACCCAGTGAACCTTTCCATGATGCCTGGGATAGGTTCAATGACTTAGTACAGAAATGCCCCTGCCACGGCATTTTTAAGGCGATCTTAGTCCAGACCTTGTTCTGTGGTCTAACCCCGGAGATGCAGGGGCTAGTAAGTGCCGCCTGTGGAGGAAGCTATCTGAACAAAAATGAGAATGTTGTATGGAAGATCCTGGAGTAGATGGCGGAAACCGGCAGGTCGCAGGACACCAGGGCCTATCAGTTGTCTCCCTCAATCTTATCCAACGAGACAACCCGAAGGACTGTAGCAGATCTGACCGAGGACCTCATCCCCAGCATGGGGATGATTGCTGATAAGCTAACCATGGTCGAGCAGATCCACATGAGAGTCGCGGACCTTGAGTCTCTTTCACGTCTACCGAAGCAAGTGGAGGAACTTTCTGAGAAGGTAGCTAAGATAAAGCTACCTGCCCCGTCTGCACCACATGTACCTGTACATCGAGTCCATCTCGTACAGGAATAGGCACCGGGGCCTCAGAGTGGATGGGATCAGACTTACACCCAACAGGACCAGCATGCACCCCCACAAGTGGAGACCGGATACGAGGAGCCTCCATAGGTGTACGAGATCAATGGGCTTTGGTATAGCCGTGACCCGATTGTCAGACAGGCAGAAATGGGGAAGGGTCAGCCTCACCGCCCATCCCCAGCATACCAAGAAACCAGGCCCGTCCTCGCACCGCGCTTTCAGTCCAGGCCAGAACAAGGGTACCAACCTCAGCAGTACCAGCAGCAGCAGCGCACCTATCAGCAGGGGCCAGCATCGTCCCACCAGCAGCAGCAATATCGGCATGGCCAGCAGGGCCAATACAGAACCTCGTCTGCACATCAGCAAGCCCAGCCCACTGAATTGGAGACCCTCACCTTGGCAATCCAAACCCTGTCTGATAAGGTCCAACAGATGCAGAACGATTATCTGGATATGAGAACCGATATCAATCGTGTCTCGCATACCCAGGACCAACAGATGGCGCCAAAGACCCCAATTCCCGCACAGGTTCAGGACAACCCGAACAGCATACTCCATGGCCAGAACCGACCTCGTGATCAGGTATATTATTCAGATAATTATTTATCTGAACATGAGATCCTTTTGTACGATAATGTAAATCATATGTCCCTCAGGAGCGGAAGGACCATGACCATACCTGATCGGGCACGGGCACAGAAGGAAGGAACCTCCTAGTCTCTTCCTGAGGAGAACTTGGAGAAAGGAGAGCAGCACCACCACCACCATCACCGGCAGAAGAAGAGGACATCTGAGTCCTCGAAGCAGCATTCCCGCATCATTAGCGAGTCCGGCGAAACTAATGAAGAGACCGCACCTCCATCCGAGGAGGACCGTCCAAAAGAAGCGGAAGACGCATCATAGGTTTCGCCCCAGCATGTTTCTTTTAGTCCGAGTCAGAGTCCGAGTCTGTTTCAGAGTCCGAGTCGTGTACATAACGCAGTTCCAGCTTTCAATGAAAAGATTTCAGTTTCAGAACATGAGTTAGAGTCAATAATCCCTTTCCCCCGAGCTCTTACGGGTGGAAAGAAGAAAATCAAAAAAATCCAAAAAGATGACCCTGAGATGGCTGAATTCTGCAACAAATATATCAAGGTCACAATCCCCTTTGGCAAGTACGTGGAAATGACTCTTGCATTTCAGAAATACCTTAAGGTGAGATGCACACCTACTAGGGTTAGCAGGAAGACCAAAAGCCGTGTTGAGAAACATGTTCTGTTAGTAGCCACGACTTGTGCAATAAAGAACTCGTTTCCAAAGAAATGAAGAGACATGGGTGCACACTATGTAGTGAGTCATGTTGATGACATCGCATTTGCACGCACTCTCCTGGACAATGGTTCCTCAATTAACCTAATGCCTACAGCCCTCTATGAGCGGCTTAATCTCAGACCTCTTAGGAAATCTAGAGCCCTCCTGCAGTTTGCTGATAAATCAACCAAGAGGTCCCAAGGAGAATTGAGGAATGTTGTGATCAAAGTCGAGGGGCAAGAATACATGGTGGACTTCACTGTCCTAGATATGGAAACCCCTCGTAATTGGAGAGATTCCCAGATCATATTAGGTAGGTTCTTCCTCAGGACAGCAGGGGACTTGTTTGATTACAAGATCGGGAAGATCCAGTTCCAAACTCCAGGCGGAGATGAGGAACTTGAGATGAAGCAGACCAGATGACAGAGACCGGATTCCGAATCCAGCACCGAGTACTCTTCGTCTGAAGCAGACTGCGACTATGTTGACACAGTTGGGCCATGGAGACAGAACCCATCCAGCATCGATGAGTCCCTCCCTTCAGGAGATGATCCAGTGCATGAGTCAGTTTGCGAGGCCCTCAGAGACGAGTACCGCTCAGAACCTGCATCCCCCTACATCTTCGATGACTTAGAAGCCCAGTTGGGCTTGTCAGTCCTTCCCTCTTTAGGACAATCAGAAGATGAGGATGAAGAGTTGGACGTGGCTTACGCCGATTTCATGGAGACCTTTGACGATCCGACTCGAGAGCCAAATAATTTGGTGGCAACTATTACAGAGAAAGATCTAGCCACTTCCCAACACTGAACCAGATCAGATTGAGCCATACTTCTTAGACGATCACACTATTCCTGAGCTCAAACCTTTACCCACAACTTTAAAATACGCCTTCCTTGCAGGTCAGGATAAGAAATTTCCGGTCATCATCAGTTCACGATTGACCGAGGAGCAGGAATCTCGCTTGCTAGAGATCCTGGAGAAAAACCGCAAGACGATAGGCTAGAGCATTTTCGATCTCCACGGATAAATCCTGCTCTGTGGTTCGCACCATATCTACTTGGAGAATGAAGCCAAACCCTCTCGTGAATTCCAACGGCGGTTGAATCCAAATTTACGAGAGGTCGTGAAGAAGGAGATAGAAAAATGGTGCAACGCGGGTTTCATTTACCCAAGCTCCGACTCTAAGTGGGTGGCCCCAATCCGTGTTGTCCCGAAAAAAGTCGGGAATGTAGACGACCACCAACGAGGACGGAGAGGAGATCGTGACGCGAGTACCCACGTTGTGGCGCGTCTGTGTGGATTACAGACGCCTGAATGCCGCGACGAAGAAGGATCATTTCCCCCTACTGTTCATTGATCAGATCTTGGAGAGACTAGCAGGGAAAGAATCTTCTACTTCTTAGATGGGTTCTCGGGCTACAATCAAGTAGCCATAGCTCCAGAGGACCAGGAAAAGACCACATTTACATGCCCCTTTGGTACCTATGCTTTCAGGCGCATGCCCTTTGGGTTATGCAATGCTCCAGGTACTTTCCAAATATGCATGATTGTTGTATTCGCCGATATCGGCGAATTCCTGGAAGTCTTCGTGGATGACTTCTCGGTCGACGGCGATTCCTTTGATTCCTGTCTTAGGAATCTGGATTGAGTCCTCAAAGATGTTGTGAGGTGAATCTGGTGCTCTCCTGGGAGAAAAGTCACTTCATGGTGACTGAGGGCATAGTGTTGGGGCATGTCATCTCCAAGAGAGGAATGGAGGTTGACCCTGCCAAGGTGGATGTGATCAGGCGACTCTAGCCACCAACCAAGGTCAAGTAGTTGCGGTCATTCCTCGGGCATGTCGGATTTTATCGGAGATTCATTAAGGATTTTTTCTAAGATTGTCCGACCGCTAACTGAGCTTTTAGGCAAAGACATGGAGTTTATTGTTGATCACAAATGTCTTGAGGCCTTTAAGTTATTACAAGGAATGATCATGGACGCACCCATCCTACAAGCCCCAGATTGGTCTCTACCTTTCGAGATCATGATGGATGCCTCGGACCATGTTGTTGGGGCTGTGTTAGGACAAAGAAGAGATGGCGTCCCGTTCGTAATTCACTACGCAAGCAAAGTGCTTGACCCCGCTCAGCATAACTATACAGTTACGGAAAAGGAAATGCTTGCAGTAGTGTTTGCCTTGGACAAGTTCAGATCTCATTTTATTGGATCCAAGGTAATCGTGTTCACTGACCACACGGCTCTACGATATTTGATGGAGAAGAAGGATGCGAAGGCGCGTCTTCTGCGGTGGATTTTGCTTATCCAGGAGTTTGATTTGGACATCTGTGATAAACCTGTAAAGAAGAACGTAGTAGCCGATCATCTCTCTCGTCTCGAAGATCTCAATACTTCTGAGGATTCACCAATTCGAGACTCCTTCCCTGACGAGTCGATTTTTGTTGTCGACTCACTTCCATGGTACACCAATATCGTGAATTATCTTGTCTCCAAGAAAGTTCCCGAAGATTGGCCCAAGAGCCAAATTGATCGACTGAAGTCGGACGCTAGACACTACCACTGGGAGGATCCGATCCTTTTCTTCGAAGGACCGGATTGTGTCTGGAGACGATGTATTCCTCCGGAGGAATACCAGAGTGTCCTTCTTTATGCCACGGCTTGGAGGCAGGAGGACACCACTCCGGGAAGAGGACCGCATGGAAGGTACTTTAGTGTGGTTTTTACTGGACGACTCTGTTTCGCGATGCCATCACCTTTGCGAAGTCGTGCCTAGTATGCCAGCGAATGGGAAGAACCGTTGGTCCCAAGGATGAGATGCCAATGCAGCCGGTCATCATTTGTGATGTCTTTGACGCCTGGGGCATCGACTTCATGGGCCCATTCCCAGTTAGCCACGAGTTTGAGTACATCCTTCTTGCGGTAGACTATCTATCCAGGTGGGTGGAGGTTATCCCAACCCGAGCCGCAGACAGCAAGACTGTCTGTAAATTCATAAGAGATCATATCATCTCTAGGTTTGGGATTCTCAAAATGATGATGTCAGATGGGGGTAGCCACTTTGTGAACCGAGAGGTGAAGAAACTCCTGAAGGACTACGGCATCGAACACCATGTCGCTAGCCCTTACCACCCACAGACTAATGGTATGGCTGAGGTGTCGAATCGGGAGGTGAAGACCATATTGCAAAAGCTTGTCCGCCCAGATAGGAAGGACTGGTCTCAGATCTTAGATCAAGTCCTATGGGCGCATAGGACAGCTTACAAGACACCGTTAGGAACCTCTCCTTTCCGAATTGTATTCGGAAAGCCGTGCCATTTGCCCGCCGAACTAGTGCATAAATCAGAATGGGCAATTAAAAAGGTCAATTGGAACACACATCTTGGGCAGAAGCAGAGAGAGATGGATCTGAATGAGCTTGTGGAAGTCAAAAATCGTGCATACGACAACAGTTTGGTGTACAAGGACAAGGTGAAGCATTGGCATGATAGATATATCAGACGAAAGACCTTTGTTCCTGGACAGAAGGTATGGTTGTTTAATGCAAGGCTGAAGACCTTCCAAGGCAAGTTGAAATCCAAATGAATGGAGCCATTCATTGTCCGAGCGGTGCATGATAGCGGATGTGTCGAGATCTCAGATCTCGCAGATGACGCATCGACATCCCTTGTGAATGGACAGCTGTTGAAACACTTCATCGAATCTAATGAGCAGTTAGTCCAGGTTGAGGAGATTGTGTTTATGCGTGAGATAGATTCAACAGTTACACCTCGAGCCACGCAGGAGACCTTGCAACAGTGAGCTTCATCCATCCGCAGCATCTCGAAAGATTCAGACCGACTCACCTGTATATATCATCGTTCTTGTACATCCTTTCTCCCCCGTGACTCTAGTAACCATCCCCACCTCATCGAATCACTATCTTGGACTATACTTAGGATGACCAGATCCTAAGTATAGGGGGGATGAGTCACTTGAGTCGGTTCTCTGTACATTCTCCAGATCACATTGGTCCTCATACTCACTTCCGTCCTATACTTAGGCTGACCTGAGCCTAAGTATAGGGGGGACCGATGCCCACATTGTATATTCATCCACTTCTCTTCTTGACCTCGTCCGCCCCACTTTGTGACTTTCTTCTACACTTAGGCTACCAGAGCCTAAGTATAGGGGGCTGGTCGATTTCTATACATTTTCCTTCTCTTTAGCTCTCCTACGCTTAGCACGAGCTATGTCTTTTTCCTCGCTCTTCGTGCTCTGAGGACATAGCACACGCTAAGTATAGGGGGTGTATATATTACATATATACTTTACCCATAGCTCGTACTTTCGCGTATTTTTGTATATATTTTACAATAATTACGGGGTGGGTAAAAAATTGAAAAAAATGAAAATAACAAATGGTCTTCTTATTTACTCTTGCATATCATCTCTGCATCCAAGAAAAGAAAAAAAGAGTCTTGCATTTTCATAGCATGACATCTGCATCCATCTGCATATCTTGCATATGCAAGGTGGAAAACTAGTGGGTTCTGAACCAAGTTATGAGTAGATATTGAGGATGGACTTGATTTGACCTTAATCCACCTAATTTCAGAGGAACCTTATAGGAACTGGAGTTAAGATTTCTCAGGTCAAGTGACTTAATTCTTTGAGTCCGCAAGTCTATGTGCACATGTCATCTTGATTAGTCTAAGTAGAATATCTCGTGCATACGCAGGATTCTTATAGACAGTGACCTAACTTGGATAAGCACAATGCACGTAGCTTTTCATTGATGAGGTGATGAGGAGGTAGAATCCTTTAGCTTGGAGTAGCACACGGGTGGAAACATAGGTCCTCCTCTAGGGAGGGTAGTGCATCTCGACCTAGTCTGGTGGTGTTGACATCTAAGGACGGGATGTTGTGGGTTGCAATAATGCTTCAAAAGAGGGATAGTCTACTGACTCAAGAGGAAAAACTCCTGATGTACATGTTGCACATTGTATGAGTTTGAAAAAAAATGCAAAAACTCCAAAAAAATCAGACAGGTCCAAGTGAAAATAAAATACCTGTCGGAGTCTGTATATTAGCAAAGAAATGCAACTAGATGACTTGGCTACACTGGTCAGGCATCCTGGAATAGGTAGCTACACTGGCCACCGTCCATTCTTTTCTCTACCCCTCCTCTTGAGTTGGTCGCACTTGAACTTAGAAGGGAATACCCCGCTCCTCGAGGAAAGAGTTACTGGATCGGGTTGTTGAGTTACCTTGTTAGAGGAGGCTGGTTCTGAGTCATTTCTGATGTGGAGAGATATATCTCACTTACACAGTACAAGTAAGAATCATAGTCATCAGAAATTTGCGTTTGAAGATTTGTTCTGACCTGACTGTTGAGGCATCTTGAATAGAAGACTTGTGGAACTTGAAGTCTGTCAGGTCTTAAGTTCAGGTCCAAATAAGGTTCCGCCAGACAATTAATCCAAAGGTCGAGTCAAGCTCCATTTTTAACTTTTGTTCATGACCTTGGTATGGAACCTAAAATCATTTCACTCTTGCATTTCATTTAGTTGCTCGGGGATGAGCAAGGTTTAAGTATAGGGGGTTGATGAATCCGTGATTCATCACTATAAAAGTTAAAAATAGAGCCTTGTTCCCAAGTAAATAGAGGCATATTTCCCTTTATAATGCATATATAGCATTCATGCATGCATACATAAAACAGGCATTTTAGCACTCCATCTGCATTAAATAAGAAGCCAAAATCCCCTTGTAAAATATTCACCTCATAAAAATAAGCTCTCCCTTATACTATGTACACCTTAGTTAATAATATAAGGAAGAAAGCCAGAAATGCCTTTGTAAAATAGCCAATAAAGCCCTAGAACCCCTAGACCATTAAATGCCCATAGATCCCTCATACCAACTCCAAAATAGGTCTATTCACTTTCAGATTAATACACATTAAAAGACCTTTAAAATGAGACTGATTTCATCCAATTTGGAGCTCGTATGAAAAAAGTTGGGTTTTTGGGACCTCTTTGTACACTACATATATGTATATTTGTATCTTTGTATTTTTGTATCATATTTGACCTCATCTCTATCTTTGGTCAACATGAAACTTGTAGATCTCATCAAGATCTACAACTTTCATGTTTTGAGTTTTTCCAAATTCGGCCTCCTTTTCTCTCTATATATATTTTTCTTTCCAGCCAATCACAGCAGGCCATGTGGCGCCATCTGGTTGTGCCACGCGGCCTGTCCCCCTTGCCCTAGCCGCCACGCCTCTCAGCCGTTGGATGGTCTTCCAGATCCAACGACCACACCTCCTCCACGTGCGCTTTGTATTTCCACCGTTTGATCATCTCCAGGCCCTCATCTCAACCACCCGTTCGCGCCTCTCCTACATCGCGCCACGTGCGCATTGTGCGCCATTCGATCACTCTCGCAGCCCTTCGATCTGCACCATCCACTTACATTCTAATTTTAACCACCCGATCGAATCCCTTCATCCCATCTCCACCATTCGTTCATGCTTTTCCCCCATCACGCCACATGGCATGCTCCTAACGCTCAGATCACCTCGCCCAGATCTCATCCTACCGCTCCATCCCGCCTCGATCACCACCGTTGGATCACAAGATCCAACGGTGGAGACTTCGTCTTCCACCTCCAGCGCCCCTCTCTCCCACGTTCTCAGCTATGCACGAGGGGCTTGCCCCTTCATATTCTCAACTACGTTCCCTCCACCGTCGACGACCACCATCTATCCCACGATCACCCCCACTCGTCCCTCATCCTCGCCAGCTACCTTACCACCCACATCGACCGCCAGTGACGTCCCACGAACCCCCATGAACCTCGCCTCCTTACCAGCCCGGTCGTCTACTCCAACCTATAAATACTCGCCCTCCGGCCGATTTCACATCCATCCGCCACCCCTGAGAGATCCCCTGAGCTCGGAGCGTCCGATTGGTGACAGTAATTGCACGAATCCTTGAGCGAAGACGGCCATCTTCTCTGGCGAGATCCGCGGCTCCTCCGTCGTGTCGCAGCCACTCCTCCGAGTCGCTGCCTGAGCTCAGGGACTTACCGCCCCTTCGAGCGACGATCTGGACCTCGACCTCGAGCTCCAAACCACAGGTAATCCCCTCCATCTTCCTCCGATCTTCATTTGATTTTTCTTTTTATTTCTTCGATTTTATTCGAGCTCCCTCTTCATCTCCTCGCCTCACTTCCACTTCGTCGAGCTCCGCAACGGAGCTCTCATCCTCGTGATACCCTTCACGCACTCAGGCACTTCACTTCGCTCGCCACCAGCTCCAGCTCTGCCACTTGGCCGGAGCACCATCGCAGGAGGATCTTCCCTCCGCTCTAGGCCTCGCCACTCCACCTTCACCTCTCCACTTGCACGCACGAGCTTCGGCTATCCTCTAACACCTGCAGGTACCCATCTTGGCATTGACCGGAACTTCACCGGAGTCACCCTCGAGCTTCATCGATAGTAGCCTCCGACGCTCCTCTCTCCTTCCTGAGACCAGCTGGACCTTCGCCGGACCGCCGCACATCTTCTGAGATAGCTCCGAGTCCTCGGAGAGCTTCACCGACACCTGGACGGACGGGCAGAGCCAAGGCCTCGATGCTGGAGCCCCGCCATCTCCTCCGCAGGCAGCGGAGGACCAGAGAGGGAGAATCCCCAACTACCGTTCGATCATCTCGATTGAACGGTCAACCTCACGCCACATGTCCATCCACTGGAGTCGCCCATCACCGTTGGATCCATCCAGATCCAGCGGTCAGCATTCAGCCACGTCGCCTCCTCCTTCGGTTCTCAGGTGTCGTTGGATCTATCCAGATCTGACGGCCTCTGATCTTGCCACGTGTCATCACCACCATCCTTTGGATTGATCTTGATCCAATGGCCCGTAGCCAGACACGTCGACTAGGTCCGAGCCTCTTCCCCGAATCTAGGCTCGGACCACCCGAAGCTAGCCGAGCCTCACTCCAGACCTCCAGGAGCTCCAGAGCCAAGCCCCGAGCCTACTACGCCTCCCGAGCCTAGGCCGACCCACGTGAGGAGCACGTGCGGCTTGGGTATTTTGCACAGAGGCCCTGGTGACTTTTCATAATTGCAAAAAGGTCCCTGCGAAGTAGCCCCCACGTGAGGAGCACGTGCCAAGTGGAGAAGTTGCATACCATCCCCCGGCATTATAGGTAATTGCATTTAAGTCCTTGTCAGCATGTTTCTTTTTATGTAATTTGATTTTCTGTATTGCAAATGCATCCCTGTCTTTGCACGCATCCCTAAGTGTCATTTTGCATCATTTTTGAATTCTAAAAATTGCATTTTGTTGAGTAACTTGTTCTCTATCTGTTGTGCCACTTGTCACATTTTTGTAATTGCAGTAGAATTTTAAATGAATTAATTGGTTGATTTGTGTGATATTTTGCCCAATTAGACCTTTTAATTAATAATTAATTCTCTGTAGCTCCAAAAATTCTCAAAAATTCAAAGTAGCTTTGGGATAGTGAACTCAACTTTGCATAAAAATTTCATGTCATTTGCACACATATCGAGGCCTAAATAAATTATTTATTGATTTCATTAGTTTAATTTTAGTTGATCCATTTCACATTAAAATTTAGGTCTGTCAATTTTCCTAGATTCCTCATCATTTGTACTATCTAGAATAATTTTATCTCCTGAAAAAATTTGATTTGATATTTATTAAAAATAAATTCGTGAAAATCACTCTGTCTGCATGTTTAATTCACAGTAAATTCATCTAGTGTCGAAAAATTCGAAAAAAAAAGTAGGGTAGTTCATTTTCATCATAATTCATCATCTGGCCAATTTTCATAATTTTTGGACTTCATTTGGTATCTTGAACTGATTTAACTTTAAATTGGCCTGATTTTTGCATGTGTCTTGCATAAAAAATCGAAAAAGACCAAAAATATTATTCCTCGAAAATCTCACACTTGGACTTTGCTAGAAATTCACCTAAGGAGACAGATGCCTCCCTGAGTTCGACCTTGGACTTCACCAAGTAAAAAAAATCTGCCGCTTGAAATTAACTGGAATTTAATTAAAAGTGGTTTTTGATATTCCCTCTCGTATCCAACTGCAACGAACATCTATAATTAATTTGGATATTAATCTGATCGAATTAACCAAGGGTGCGGGAGCGGTTTATCAGTCATACAATCCATGGCAATGTAATCATTCACCTTGATAGGAGATCATGGGTGTTATCTTATGATCATCCATATGACGTTCAAGTTCTGATTAATCATTTTGAATCAAATTCTCGTGATTATACTTCCCGGGAATTTCAATACTATTTGTAAATAGACTATTTGTTTTAATTTAATAAAATTAGTTTAATTGTATTACATTAATTATCAATCCAATGCAGGCAAGAAATGATTCATTCACTTGATATGATTATATAGTATAAACCCTCACTTAGTACAATTTGTTATTCTAATTAGATGTTATAGTATGCATATACTTCTCATGCCACTCTTCCTTAAAATGGATACAACCATGTCATAGAGATAATGCCACCCTTCCGCACTAAACATGACATATATAGGGTGAACATAGTCGGGACACATGAAATAAATTAGAATTGTTTGCTAGTTTAACTATTAACATATTTAATGTGTTTCTAACATGTTTAATGACAGGAAAACTATACCAAAATTCATTTAGTTACAGATCCGAGTTTTCATGCAAACCTAATAAAACTGCAGCAACTTTTTGATTCAAAAACGATGCCCGTTCGTTGCATACCTTTGGAGAACTTTTTGGGGATATGTTTTGGAATTCAAAAAATATTTTAGTATTCCGAAAATCCGTTCTTAACATGGGAAACAATAGCTTTTACATATGAGAAAAAACTATTCGAAAATTGCATCTACGCAAAAATAACAAGTTCTGCACATCCGACATCCAAAACCTTGTTACCTTGGGATTTGGATGACATACAAGACCTTCAACCCAGGTTTTGATACCACTTTAAGGTGAGGGTTTGTACCTCATGTATCACGGAAGCATGAAGATCACATCGTATGCGATATAGGTCGACTAGTCATGCTAGTCATAGGGGGTAATAGGAACTAGAATTTTTTTCGATGAAACCCCCATGTGATTTCATCAAGAACACACAAAAGTATTAGATTTACCTCTTAAAGCATGATCACAATCCACGAGTCTCTACATGAAGAGTCCTCTTATCTCAAGTTCGATCTGACGAAGTGGGAACTTGGGGACGCATGGATGAGATTCACACTTCCCACAATCCGATCGACAATCTGAGCGAGATGTTAGAATGTGAGCCATGGGCGGACATTTCTAAAACAAATGTTATTATAATATTTTTATATATCAATAAAAGTTATTGATTTATTTCACTTTGCATCTGAGATTAAATGAATGAATGCATTTATAAGTTCTCTTAATACAATTAGGGTTATGTCCTAGGGTCATCTTAATAATCATGCAACTGTTTATTCAATGGTTGAATCATAGAGGTTAGTGCTTAAATGAGGTATAAAGAGTTAAAATAAGGACTCATCAAGCATCGTCAAGTGATTGTTAAGAAAGGATCTCCATCTTGAGAAGGAGATGGAAATACTTCTCTAAAGTTTGATATCTGACCGACCTTATGACGCAGGTCCTCTACTTCTGAATAGTGATTTGGAGGTGTTAGATAAGTTAGGTCAAAGAATTAACTTAACAAGATCGAGATAACCGAGCCATGTGTTATATGATGTCATGATATATGCACTCATCCTCTGTCCAGAGATATATGTATTACTATATCTCTAAGTATGTACATTAGGAAGAACATTAAGGTGATGACATAATCAAGGTCTATACACTAGTGGGCTGGTGTGGATATAAGAGCATATGAGTAATACGATCTCTCAACAGGATCATACATTTTCACTACTGAATCGGACGACATGATCTCTCTCATGAGATATTGAGATCAACCAAATTCCATACATGGTCATCTTGCTTTAGAAGCATGATAGAATTTATTGGTATGATATATGCTTTTAAAAAGCATATAATCGATATCAACACCCAATGATCAAATGAGAAACTTAATGATAAAACCATGGATAAAATAATTCAAATATGATCTAAAACTTCATTTTTATCCTAGGTCTTCCAACATGCAGGATGTATTTGTATTAGAGATACTCGAGGGTAATGTGATCGTAAACAATTGTATAACCATGACACTTCCATTCTGAGGGAGTAATGAAACATGTTTGGACTTTAGTGACTCCTCTCAGAAGATTAGTAATCTGATCTTTGTATAAATGTTGGACATTGATTTGAATGTGATTCAGATACAATGAGAAGATTAGATTTATGGATTGAGTTAATCAAACATCTTTAAGAGGTCACCTAGATCTTGATATGAGATAAGATCTCAATATCCAAGTCATTATGTATGGAATGTACAATAGCCATGTCCTTGTCTCCAAGTATCCACAGAGAAGGCACGTTATTCTTGAAAGAGTTTAAGAATAATTCTATTGTTGATAATATATCCGAACATTAGAAATTTTGTGATCGAGTGTGATTTAATTTTCATAAATAATGTGAATGTCATTCATATTATTTGGATGCATGAGAAGAGTCATCTGAGATATGAGATTTAATTGTCAAAGATATGTATATGGATATCACTCTCTACAATAATAATAAGTATTATAAATATGAATTATAATATCATGGAGAGATTTAATTGTTAATAGGATTTAGAAATTAAATGTTAATGTGAATTGGATTCACATTATACAATTAGTTGTAAATGTAATTTACATTTATATTGGATGGTTGAGTATGTTTCATAATTGTCAATGACATGATTCAAATTGTCTCAAAATAATTTGGAATTATTTTGGTGAAAATTGAACAATAATATTTCTCGTACATATGGAATAATTTATGAGATCTCATTAATATTGGAAGGGAGAGAACTTCATTCCATATTAAGAGTGGACGACAACAGGGAGTCTTTCTCCATGGTTGTCGTACCCCCTTATTATGGAAAGAGGCTCTCCTCCTTTCCATATTATTCCATATGAATTGATTTAATTGAATTTATTTGTTGAATATTCTTCAATATATTTATTTTCTTTTAAATTACTTATTATTGCAAATTTTATGAGATAAAATAATGGCAATTGATTCGAATTAGGAGTGCACCTAAATATGGATATGAGATTAATGTCAATTGTTATACTCTATCAAGATCTTGGATCTCCCTTCTACCTTTGTTACTCCCCAATAATATGAGAAAATTGAAACTTAGGTAAAGGAAGCGGGAACTCATTTCGCCTTACAAGTCCAACTTGAATTTTCCAATTCGGTCTTTAACACCCAAGCTTAACACCCCTATAATGATGTTGACCCACTGTTCACTGAATCGACCTTCAACATGAATAGAATTCGTTATGCACAATCCACTACCGCCTCAATTATATGAGGAATATTATTGGGGTCACTATGCATACAGTCTTACTCTTTCAAGAAGCAAAGAGCCTGATCCATGCATGCTTGCATGTCGAATCTATGACTTTGCAAAGGCACCTCCAGCGTACAATCCATGATGGCAGAACCCTTTGCCTTGACGGGAGCAGGGATGTCATTTATATGATCCTCCATATCCCATTCAAATTTTAATTAATCATTATGAACCATATTCTTATGATTAATTCTTACAAGGGAATTACAACTCTATTTATAGTAGACTGTTTATTTTAGTTGGATCTAAAATATTAAGTTAATCCAATGCAAGCAACAAATAATTAAGGCTTGCTTGATATTATTATATAGCTCTCACAAGTATGTATTATTCTGATTTTATAAGTAATTAGAGTACAACCTGACTTACACTAATTACTTTGAAAAATCAGAATAATACATACTTGTGAGTAAGTCAAGTTGTACTCTGATTACTTAAAAAATCAGAATAATAAAGATGTGTGAGAGATATATAATAATATCAAGCAAACCTTAATTGTTTGTTGGTTTCATTAGATTAACTTAATAATTTTAGATCCAATTAAAATAAACAGTCTATTATAAATGGAGTTGTAATTCCCTTGTCTACTACGCCTTGGGTATTTTGCAAACCTCCAGGAGCTCCCGAGCCAAGCCCCGAGCCTACTATGCCTCCCGAGCCTAGGCCGACCCACGTGAGGAGCACGTGCGGCTTGGGTATTTTGCACAGAGGCCCTGGTGACTTTTCATAATTGCAAAAAGGTCCCTGCGACGTGAGGAGCACGTGCCAAGTGGAGAAGTTGCATACCATCCCCCGGCATTATAGGTAATTGCATTTAAGTCCTTGTCAGCATGTTTCTTTTTATGTAATTCGATTTTCTGTATTGCAAATACATCCCTGTCTTTGCACGCATCCCTAGGTGTCATTTTGCATCATTTTTGAATTCTAAAAATTGTATTTTGTTGAGTAACTTGTTCTCTATCTGTTGTGCCACTTGTCACATTTTTGTAATTGCAGTAGAATTTTAAATGAATTAATTGGTTGATTTGTGTGATATTTTGCCCAGTTAGACCTTTTAATTAATAATTAATTCTCTGTAGCTCCAAAAATTCTCAAAAATTCAAAAAAGCTTTGGGATAGTGAACTCAACTTTGCATAAAAATTTCATGTCATTTGCACACATATCAAGGCCTAAATAAATTGTTTATTGATTTCATTAGTTTAATTTTAATTGATCCATTTCACATTAAAATTTAGGTCTGTCAATTTTCCTAGATTCCTCATCATTTTTACTATCTAGGATAATTTTATCTCCGGAAAAAATTTGATTTGATATTTATTAAAAATAAATTCGTGAAAATCACCCTGTCTGCATGTTTAATTCATAGTAAATTCATCTAGTGTCGAAAAATTCCAAAAAAAAGTAGGGTAGTTCATTTTCATCATAATTCATCATCTGGCCAATTTTCATAATTTTTGGACTTCATTTGGTATCTTGAACTGATTTAACTTTAAATTGGCCTAATTTTTGCATGTGTCTTGCATAAAAAATCGAAAAAGACCAAAAATATTATTCCTCAAAAATCTCACACTTGGACTTTGCTAAAAATTCACCAAAGGAGACAGATGCCTCCCTGAGTTCGACCTTGGACTTCACCAAGTAAAAAAATCTGCCGCTTGAAATTAACTGGAATTTAATTAAAAGTGGTTTTTGATATTCCCTCTCGTATCCAACTGCAACGAACGTCTATAATTAATTTGGACATTAATCTGATCGAATTAACCAAGGGTGCGGGAGCGGTTTATCAGTCATACAATCCATGGCAATGTAACCATTCACCTTGATAGGAGATCATGGGTGTTATCTTATGATCATCCATATGATGTTCAAGTTCTGATTAATCATTTTGAATCAAATTCTCGTGACTATACTTCCAGGGAATTTCAATCCTATTTGTAAATAGACTATTTGTTTTAATGTAATAAAATTAGTTTAATTGCATTACATTAATTATCAATCCAATGCAGGCAAGAAATGATTCATTCACTTGATATGATTGTATAGTATAAACCTCACTTAGTACAATTTGTTATTCTAATTAGATGTTATAGTATGCATATACTTCTCATGCCACTCTTCCTTAAAATGGATACAACCATGTCATAGAGATAATGCCACCCTTCCGCACTAAACATGACATATATAGGGTGAACATAGTCGGGACACATGAAATAAATTAGAATTGTTTGCTAGTTTAACTATTAACATATTTAATGTGTTTCTAACATGTTTAATGACAGGAAAACTATATCAAAATTCATTTAGTTACAGATCCGAGTTTTCATGCAAACCTAATAAAACTGCAGCAACTTTTTGATTCTAAAAGGATGCCCGTTCATTGCATACCTTTGGAGAACTTTTTGGGATATGTTTAGGAATTCAAAAAATATTTTAGTATTCCGAAAATCTGTTCTTAACATGGGAAACAATAGCTTTTACATATGAGAAAAAACTATTCGAAAATTGCATCTACGCAAAAATAACAAGTTCTGCACATCTGACATCCAAAACCTTGTTACCTTGGGATTTGGATGACATACAAGACCTTCAACCCAGGTTTTGATACCACTTTAAGGTGAGGGTTTGTACCTCATGTATCACGGAATCATGAAGATCACATCGTATGCGATATAGGTCGACTAGTCATGCTAGTCATAAGGGGTAATAGGAACTAGAATTTTTTTCGATGAAACCCCCATGTCATTTCATCAAGAACACACAAAAGTATTAGATTTACCTCTTAAAGCATGATCACAATCCACGAGTCTCTACATGAAGAGTCCTCTTATCTCAAGTTCGATCTGACGAAGTGGGAACTTGGGGACGCATGGATGAGATTCACACTTCCCACAATCCGATCGACAATCCGAGCGAGATGTTAGAATGTGAGCCATGGGCGAACATTTCTAAAACAAATGTTATTATAATATTTTTATATATCAATAAAAGTTATTGATTTATTTCACTTTGCATCTGAGATTAAATGAATGAATGCACTTATAAGTTCTCTTAATACAATTAGGGTTATGTCCTAGGGTCATCTTAATAATCATGCAACTGTTTATTCAATGGTTGAATCATAGAGGTTAGTGCTTAAATGAGGTATAAAGAGTTAAAATAAGGACTCATCAAGCATCGTCAAGTGATTGTTAAGAAAGGATCTCCATCTTGAGAAGGAGATGGAAATACTTCTCTAAAGTTTGATATCTGACCGACCTTATGATGCAGGTCCTCTACTTCTGAATAGTGATTTGGAGGTGTTAGATAAGTTAGGTCAAAGAATTAACTTAACAAGATCGAGATAACTGAGCCATGTGTTATATGATGTCACGATATATGCACTCATCCTCTGTCCAGAGACATATGTATTACTATATCTCTAAGTATGTACATTAGGAAGAACATTAAGGTGATGACATAATCAAGGTCTATACACTAGTGGGCTGGTGTGGATATAAGAGCATATGAGTAATATGATCTCTCAACAGGATCATACATGTTCACTACTGAATCGGACGACATGATCTCTCTCATGAGATATTGAGATCAACCAAATTCCATACATGGTCATCTTGCTTTAGAAGCATGATAGAATTTATAGGTATGATATATGCTTTTGAAAAGCATATAATCGATACCAACACCCAATGATCAAATGAGAAACTTAATGATAAAACCATGGATAAAATAATTCAAATATGATCTAAAACTTCATTTTTATCCTAGATCTTCCAACATGGAGGATGTATTTGTATTAGAGATACTCGAGGGTAATGTGATCGTAAACAATTGTATAACCATGACACTTCCATTCCGAGGGAGTAATGAAACATGTTTGGACTTTAGTGACTCCTCTCAGAAGATTAGTAATCTGATCTTTGTATAAATGTTGGACATTGATTTGAATGTGATTCAGATACAATGAGAAGATTAGATTTATGGATTGAGTTAATCAAACATCTTTAAGAGGTCACCTAGATCTTGATATGAGATAAGATCTCAATATCCAAGTCATTATGTATGGAATGTACAATAGCCATGTCCTTGTCTCCAAGTATCCACAGAGAAGGCACGTTATTCTTGAAAGAGTTTAAGAATAATTCTATTGTTGATAATATATCCGAACATTAGAAATTTTGTGATCGAGTGTGATTTAATTTTCATAAATAATGTGAATGTCATTCATATTATTTGGATGCATGAGAAGAGTCATCTGAGATATGAGATTTAATTGTCAAAGATATGTATATGGATATCACTCTCTACAATAATAATAAGTATTATAAATATGAATTATAATATCATGGAGAGATTTAATTGTTAATAGGATTTAGAAATTAAATGTTAATGTGAATTGGATTCACATTATACAATTAGTTGTAAATGTAATTTACATTTATATTGGATGGTTGAGTATGTTTCATAATTGTCAATGACATGATTCAAATTGTCTCAAAATAATTTGGAATTATTTTGGTGAAAATTGAACAATAATATTTCTCGTACATATGAAATAATTTATGAGATCTCATCAATATTGGAAGGGAGAGAACTTCATTCCATATTAAGAGTGGACGACAACAGGGAGTCTTTCTCCATGGTTGTCGTACCCCCTTATTATGGAAGGAGGCTCTCCTCCTTTCCATATTATTCCATATGAATTGATTTAATTGAATTTATTTGTTGAATATTCTTCAATATATTTATTTTCTTTTAAATTACTTATTATTGCAAATTTTATGAGATAAAATAATGGCAATTGATTCGAATTAGGAGTGCACCTAAATATGGATATGAGATTAATGTCAATTGTTATATCTCTATCAAGATCTTGGATCTCCCTTCTACCTTTGTTACTCCCCAATAATATGAGAAAATTGAAACTTAGGTAAAGGAAGCGGGAACTCATTTCGCCTTACAAGTCCAACTTGAATTTTCCAATTCGGTCTTTAACACCCAAGCTTAACACCCCTATAATGATGTTGACCCACTGTTCACTGAATCGACCTTCAACATGAATAGAATTCGTTTTGCACAATCCACTACCGCCTCAATTATATGAGGAATATTATTGGGGTCACTATGCATACGGTCTTACTCTTTCAAGAAGCAAAGAGCCTAATCCATGCATGCTTGCATGTCGAATCTATGACTTTGCAAAGGCACCTCCAACGTACAATCCATGATGGCAGAACCCTTTGCCTTGACGGGAGCAGGGATGTCATTTATATGATCCTCCATATCCCATTCAAATTTTAATTAATCATTATGAACCATATTCTTATGATTAATTCTTACAAGGGAATTACAACTCTATTTATAATAGACTGTTTATTTTAGTTGGATCTAAAATATTAAGTTAATCCAATGCTAGCAACAAATAACTAAGGCTTGCTTGATATTATTATATAGCTCTCACAAGTATGTATTATTCTGATTTTATAAGTAATTAGAGTACAACCTGACTTACACTAATTACTTTGAAAAATCAGAATAATACATACTTGTGAGTAAGTCTAGTTGTACTCTGATTACTTAAAAAATCAGAATAATAAAGATGTGTGAGAGATATATAATAATATCAAGCAAACCTTAATTGTTTGTTGGTTTCATTGGATTAATTTAATAAATTTAGATCCAATTAAAATAAACAGTCTATTATAAATGGAGTTGTAATTCCCTTGTCTACTACGCCTTGGGTATTTTGCAAACCTCCAGGAGCTCCCGAGCCAAGCCCGAGCCAAGCCCCGAGCCTACTACGCCTCCCGAGCCTAGGCCGACCCACGTGAGGAGCACGTGCGGCTTGGGTATTTTGCACAGAGGCCCTGATGACTTTTCATAATTGCAAAAAGGTCCCTGCGAAGTAGCCCCCACGTGAGGAGCACGTGCCAAGTGGAGAAGTTGCATACCATCCCCCGGCATTATAGGTAATTGCATTTAAGTCCTTGTCAGCATGTTTCTTTTTATGTAATTTGATTTTCTGTATTGCAAATACATCCCTGTCTTTGCACGCATCCCTAGGTGACATTTTGCATCATTTTTGAATTCTAAAAATTGCATTTTGTTGAGTAACTTGTTCTCTATCTGTTGTGCCACTTGTCACATTTTTGTAATTGCAGTAGAATTTTAAATGAATTAATTGGTTGATTTGTGTGATATTTTGCCCAGTTAGACCTTTTAATTAATAATTAATTCTCTGTAGCTCCAAAAATTCTCAAAACTTCAAAGTAGCTTTGGGATAGTGAACTCAACTTTGCATAAAAATTTCATGTCGTTTGCACACATATCGAGGCCAAAATAAATTGTTTATTGATTTCATTTGTTTAATTTTAATTGATCCATTTCACATTAAAATTTAGGTCTGTCAATTTTCCTAGATTCCTCATCATTTGTACTATCTAGGATAATTTTATCTAATGAAAAAATTTGATTTGATATTTATTAAAAATAAATTCGTGAAAATCACCCTGTCTGCATGTTTAATTCACAGTAAATTCATCTAGTGTCGAAAAATTCCAAAAAAAGTAGGGTAGTTCATTTTCATCATAATTCATCATCTGGCCAATTTTCATAATTTTTGGACTTCATTTGGTATCTTGAACTGATTTAACTTTAAATTGGCCTGATTTTTGCATGTGTCTTGCATAAAAAATCGAAAAAGACCAAAAATATTATTCCTCAAAAATCTCACACTTGGACTTTGCTAAAAATTCACCAAAGGAGACAGATGCCTCCCTGAGTTCGACCTTGGACTTCACCAAGTAAAAAAAATCTGCCGCTTGAAATTAACTGGAATTTAATTAAAAGTGGTTTTTGATATTCCCTCTCGTATCCAAATGCAACGAACATCTATAATTAATTTGGACATTAATCTGATCGAATTAACCAAGGGTGCGGGAGCGGTTTATCAGTCATACAATCCATGGCAATGTAACCATTCACCTTGATAGGAGATCATGGGTGTTATCTTATGATCATCCATATGACGTTCAAGTTCTGATTAATCATTTTGAATCAAATTCTCGTGACTATACTTCCAGGGAATTTCAATCCTATTTGTAAATAGACTATTTGTTTTAATGTAATAAAATTAGTTTAATTGTATTACATTAATTATCAATCCAATGCAGGCAAGAAATGATTCATTCACTTGATATGATTGTATAGTATAAACCCTCACTTAGTACAATTTGTTATTCTAATTAAATGTTATAGTATGCATATACTTCTCATGCCACTCTTCCTTAAAATGGATACAACCATGTCATAGAGATAATGCCACCCTTCCGCACTAAACATGACATATATAGGGTGAACATAGTCGGGACACATGAAATAAATTAGAATTGTTTGCTAGTTTAACTATTAACATATTTAATGTGTTTCTAACATGTTTAATGACATGAAAACTATATCAAAATTCATTTAGTTACAGATCCGAGTTTTCATGCAAACCTAATAAAACTGCAGCAACTTTTTGATTCTAAAACGATGCCCGTTCATTGCATACCTTTGGAGAACTTTTTGGGGATATGTTTAGGAATTCAAAAAATATTTTAGTATTCCGAAAATCCGTTCTTAACATGGGAAACAATAGCTTTTACATATGAGAAAAAACTATTCGAAAATTGCATCTACGCAAAAATAACAAGTTCTGCACATCCGACATCCAAAACCTTGTTACCTTGGGATTTGGATGACATACAAGACCTTCAACCCAGGTTTTGATACCACTTTAAGGTGAGGGTTTGTACCTCATGTATCACGGAAGCATGAAGATCACATCGTATGCGATATAGGTCGACTAGTCATGCTAGTCATAGGGGGTAATAGGAACTAGAATTTTTTTCGATGAAACCCCCATGTCATTTCATCAAGAACACACAAAAGTATTAGATTTACCTCTTAAAGCATGATCACAATCCACGAGTCTCTACATGAAGAGTCCTCTTATCTCAAGTTCGATCTGACGAAGTGGGAACTTGGGGACGCATGGATGAGATTCACACTTCCCACAATCCGATCGACAATCCGAGCGAGATGTTAGAATGTGAGCCATGGGTGGACATTTCTAAAACAAATGTTATTATAATATTTTTATATATCAATAAAAGTTATTGATTTATTTCACTTTGCATCTGAGATTAAATGAATGAATGCACTTATAAGTTCTCTTAATACAATTAGGGTTATGTCCTAGGGTCATCTTAATAATCATGCAACTGTTTATTCAATGGTTGAATCATAGAGGCTAGTGCTTAAATGAGGTATAAAGAGTTAAACTAAGGACTCATCAAGCATCGTCAAGTGATTGTTAAGAAAGGATCTCCATCTTGAGAAGGAGATGGAAATACTTCTCTAAAGTTTGATATCTGACCGACCTTATGATGCAGGTCCTCTACTTCTGAATAGTGATTTGGAGGTGTTAGATAAGTTAGGTCAAAGAATTAACTTAACAAGATCGAGATAACCGAGCCATGTGTTATATGATGTCACGATATATGCACTCATCCTCTGTCCAGAGACATATGTATTACTATATCTCTAAGTATGTACATTAGGAAGAAAATTAAGGTGATGACATAATCAAGGTCTATACACCAGTGGGCTGGTGTGTATATAAGAGCATATGAGTAATACGATCTCTCAACAGGATCATACATGTTCACTACTGAATCGGACGGCATGATCTCTCTCATGAGATATTGAGATCAACAAAATTCCATACATGGCCATATTGCTTTAGAAGCATGATAGAATTTATAGGTATGATATATGTTTTTGAAAAGCATATAATCGATACCAACACCCATTGATCAAATGAGAAACTTAATGATAAAACCATGGAGAAAATAATTCAAATATGATCTAAAACTTCATTTTTATCCTAGGTCTTCCAACATGCAGGATGTATTTGTATTAGAGATACTCGAGGGTAATGTGATCGTAAACAATTTTATAACCATGACACTTCCATTCCGAAGGAGTAATGAAACATGTTTGGGTGATCGTAAACAATTTTATAACCATGACACTTCCATTCCGAGGGAGTAATGAAACATGTTTGGACTTTAGTGACTCCTCTCAGAAGATTAGTAATCTGATCTTTGTATAAATGTTGGACATTGATTTGAATGTGATTCAGATACAATGAGAAGATTAGATTTATGGATTGAGTTAATCAAACATCTTTAAGAGTTCACCTAGATCTTGATATGAGATAAGATCTCAATATCCAAGTCATTATGTATGGAATGTACAATAGCCATGTCCTTGTCTCCAAGTATCCACAAAGAAGGCACGTTATTCTTGAAAGAGTTTAAGAATAATTCTATTGTTGATAATATATCCGAACATTAGAAATTTTGTGATCGAGTGTGATTTAATTTTCATAAATAATGTGAATGTCATTCATATTATTTGGATGCATGAGAAGAGTCATCTGAGATATGAGATTTAATTGTCAAAGATATGTATATGGATATCACTCTCTACAATAATAATAAGTATTATAAATATGAATTATAATATCATGGAGAGATTTAATTGTTAATAGGATTTAGAAATTAAATGTTAATGTGAATTGGATTCACATTATACAATTAGTTGTAAATGTAATTTACATTTATATTGGATGGTTGAGTATGTTTCATAATTGTCAATGACATGATTCAAATTGTCTCAAAATAATTTGGAATTATTTTGGTGAAAATTGAACAATAATATTTCTCGTACATATGGAATAATTTATGAGATCTCATCAATATTGGAAGGGAGAGAACTTCATTCCATATTAAGAGTGGACGACAACAGGGAGTCTTTCTCCATGGTTGTCGTACCCCCTTATTATGGAAGGAGGCTCTCCTCCTTTCCATATTATTCCATATGAATTGATTTAATTGAATTTATTTGTTGAATATTCTTCAATATATTTATTTTCTTTTAAATTACTTATTATTGCAAATTTTATGAGATAAAATAATGGCAATTGATTTGAATTAGGAGTGCACCTAAATATGGATATGAGATTAATTCAATTGTTATATCTCTATCAAGATCTTGGATCTCCCTTCTACTTTTGTTACTCCCCAATAATATGAGAAAATTGAAACTTAGGTAAAGGAAGCGGGAACTCATTTCGCCTTGCAAGTCCAACTTGAATTTTCCAATTCGGTCTTTAACACCTAAGCTTAACACCCCTATAATGATGTTGACCCACTGTTCACTGAATCGACCTTCAACATGAATAGAATTCGTTATGCACAATCCACTACCGCCTCAATTATATGAGGAATATTATTGGGGTCACTATGCATACGGTCTTACTCTTTCAAGAAGCAAAGAGCCTGATCCATGCATGCTTGCATGTCGAATCTATGACTTTGCAAAGGCACCTCCAACGTACAATCCATGATGGCAGAACCCTTTGCCTTGACGGGAGCAGGGATGTCATTTATATGATCCTCCATATCCCATTCAAATTTTAATTAATCATTATGAACCATATTCTTATGATTAATTCTTACAAGGAAATTACAACTCTATTTATAATAGACTGTTTATTTTAGTTGGATCTAAAATATTAAGTTAATCCAATGCAACCAACAAATAATTAAGACTTGCTTGATATTATTATATAGCTCTCACAAGTATGTATTATTCTGATTTTATAAGTAATTAGAGTACAACCTGACTTACACTAATTACTTTGAAAAATCAGAATAATACATACTTGTGAGTAAGTCAAGTTGTACTCTGATTACTTAAAAAATCAGAATAATAAAGATGTGTGAGAGATATATAATAATATCAAGCAAACCTTAATTGTTTGTTGGTTTCATTGGATTAACTTAATAATTTTAGATCCAATTAAAATAAACAGTCTATTATAAATGGAGTTGTAATTCACTTGTAAGAATTAATCATAAGAATATGATTCATAATGATTAATTAAACTTTGAATGGTATATAAAGGATCATATAAATGGCATCCATGCTCCTGTCAAGGTAAAGGGTTCCGTCGTCATGGATTGTATGCTAGAGCGCCTTTGCAAAGTTATAGCTTCGACATACAAGCATGCATGGATTGAGCTTTTTGCTTCTTAAAGAGTAAGGTTGTATACATAATGACCCCAATATTATTCCTCATATAATTGAGGTGGTACTGGATTGTGCATAACAAATTCTATTCATGTTGAGGTCGATTCAGTTAACAACGGGTCAACATCACTTTAGGGGTGGTGGACTTGGATGTTAAAGACCGAATAAGAAAATACAAGTTGGACTTGTAAGGCAGAATGAGTTGCTACTTCCTTTACCTAAGTTACATTTTCTCATATTATTGAGGTGTAATAAAGGTAGAAGGGAGATCCAAGATCTTGATAGAGATATAACAATAAGTATATCTTTTGCTTTGAAAGCTTAATAAGGGAATGTAATTTCAAAGTTTAAAATGCAAGACTACTTTGATTTAAAAATCCTTAATCAAAGAATTTAAATTTGAATATATAATTGTTTGTATATTTTAATAAGTGCATTCTTAATCTCAGATATGAAATCCATGAAACCACTCAGCAAGCTTCTAGAGGTCAATCAATTGACTGGATCAAACTATTCAGACCAAATCCATAATTTGGAGCTTGTTGTCTCTACAAAGCGCATCGGCTATGTGCTCACCAAGAACAAGCATACAAACCCTATGTCAATGAAAGATGTAAAATTTAATGAAAATTTTAATAAGGACCACTCGTTGGTTCGATATATTCTGGAGTCTCTATCTAATGTACTTCGGAAGCAACATATGGACATAGGGAATGCACATGATATAGTGATGAATATAAAAGAGATGTTAGGTGATGTGAACTGCATAGAGCACAGTCAGAAGCATGGGTTCCAGAAGAGTCTGACCTAACAGAAGAAGAAAAGTAAAAGTGTGACTCATCCTCTAAAGCTTCCACACACCTGGCATCCAATAAAAAGGTTACATGTCATCACTGCAAAAGTCCATAGCACTAGAAAAGAGATTGTCCAAATTATCTGAAAAACTAAGAGAAGGTTAAAGATGATGCCATGGCATGTATAAAATTTACTTTTGTTATTAAAAATAATTTTTTCGTAGGATGATAAGGCAGTTGCATCATTGATTCTGATGCTTCTGTTCATATATGCAAGTTGTTGCTTCTATTTCAGAAAACTAGAGAACTAGATGAAGGGGAGATAGTCATCCAGATGTGATCCAATACAACCGTTGCAACAGTCATCATCGAGACGTATAAACTATCGTTATCCATGGGAGAGTCCTATACTTAGAGAATATCTCTATGTTCTAGATGTTAGAAGGAGTTGATTATCTATATCAAAGTTTGTTAGAAATGGATATTTGTTCTTATTCTGTAAGAAACTTGCCATAAATCGTTGTGATAAACATATTGTAGATGATATTTTAACTTTTGGTAGACTCTATGAATTGTGCATTGATGAATCTATAATGAATGTAACACTCACTAACCCTAAAAGATCTAGGGATGAAAATCATTCAAACATGATTTGGCATCAAAGGCTTAGTTATTTATCTATTGACAGGATAAATAGATTGATAGAGGATAAACCCCTAGATTTTCTATAGGTCTAAAATTTACCAACATGTGAACATTTCATTTGAGGTAAAATGACCATAGAACCCTTCCAAAATAAATTTACATGATGCGAGGGTATTCTTGACCTAAACATACCAATGTATGTGACCCATTTAGTACCACAGCATGAAATGGACATCGATATTATTTAACATTTATTTGTGACCATTTGCAATACATATTTATCTTCCTATTACGTCATAAGTATGAAACCTTTGAAATGTTTAAAGAATTCATGACTTTGGTTTAGAACCAAACCAATAGTTAGATTAAACGTATTCGATCTGACTGAGCTGGCGAGTACCTCTCATATGAATTCAAGGAATACCTCAAAGAGAGAGGAATTATATCCAATTTCACTCCTTCTAGAACTCCCCAACTAAATGGTGTTGCTGACATACGCAACAAGACCATCATGGACATGTATCGATGATGAATAAAGCACATTTACCTCTTAGTTTCTGAGGATATGCACAGAGATCGCAATATATATCCTTAACAAGATAGCAAATCTGTGCCCAAAAGTTGTCATGAGCTTTAGTTTGGAATCAAGCCCAGTGTTAGACACTTGAGGATTTGGGGTTTCTTGGTCCATGCAAAGAATTTGGATGCAAGTAAGTTAGAATATCATACTAGAGAGTACTACTTCATTGGGTACATTGCTACTTCACTAGGTTTGTAAATGACAGTATTGGATACCAACTTTATGACGCTGAGACCTAAAAGGTTTTCATCTCTAGAGATGTGAAATTCCTGGAAGAAAACTTCTTTAAGAGTCAAGGAAAAAGTGAAGTAAAGGAACTCATTAAATCCCTTGAGGATATTGAGCTCCACAAACCAGAAATTGAAGATGCGAATGAAGATAAAATACTCATACCTCTTTGAAGGAGCTCAAGGGTGGTTATACCATCGGAAAATTACGGATCTCATTTTTTATGTGAAACTAACAATGATCCGACTTCACTTGATGAAACACTCGTGGATCATGACATGGATAGATTCTAGCAATGAATTTTCAAATAAACTCCATGTACATGAACAGTGTATGGACCCTAGAGGATCCACTTATGAGACTAAAATCCATTGGCTGTAAATGGATCTTTAAGTGAAGGAGGGGAACTGATGGGAAGGTAGAGACCTTCAAGGCACGACTCGTAGCCAAGGGCTACATACAGAGAGTAGGCATTGACTATGATGAGACATTCTATCCTGTAGTTATTCTTAAATCCATCAGGGCACATTTAGCTATAGTTGCACATCTTGACAACAACATCTGGTAGATGGACATAAAGGTTGCATTCCTTAATCGATACCTTCAGGAGGATATCTATATGGATCAGCCTTGGGGCTTCATGACTGAGGAAGGCAAAGTATGCAAGCTGAAGAATCCATGGGCTTAAACAAACTTCTCATAGCTGGAACATCATATTTGATGAAACCATAAAGAGTTATGATTTTGTTCAAAATTCTAATGAATCATGTGTGTAAAAGAATCTTAGCAGGAGCACCATTGTGTTCATCATGCTTTATGTAGATGGCATCCTTAGCATATGAAATGATACATTGATGATGAATATACTTAAGGTCTGATTGTCCCATACCTTCGAGATGAAAGATCATAGAGAAGCCTCTTATATCATTGGTCTTATGTTATTCAGAAATAGAGAAAAGAGGATTATGAGATTGTCTCAACATGGATACATTAATAAGATGTTGGAACATTTCTATATAGAGAATTCCAAAAAAGGCTTCCTTCCCTTAAGATATCGTATACACCGATCTAAAGAGATGGCTACTCAAAGTGTTGAGGATAAGAAAGCCATAGCTGGATGGTCTTACACATCATTTGTAGGAAGCCTAACGTATGCCATGATGTGTACAAGGCCATATATCTGCCATGCAGTGGGAGTGTTAAGCCTTTACCAATTCTACTATGGAGAACAACACTGGAATGCAGTGAAGAACATCTTTAAATATCTAAGAGTGACACAAGATTACGTCTTGGTCTTTGTCTATGGTGATATCCAAGTCTTAGGTTACATAGATTCAGACTTCTAATTTGATATAGATGACCACAAGTCAACTTCAGGGTTTGTGTTCTTGTTGAATGGTAGCGTTGTGAGATGAAGAAGTAAGAAGGAACACACTACGGATGATTCAACCATAGAAGACAAATATATTACCATACAGGATGTTGCAAAGGAGGCGATGTGGTTATGCAAGTTCTTCCTGGACCTTGGCGTAGTTTCCTATGATACTCCCATCCCCTACTCTGCGACACCACATGATCCATAGCTCGGGCGAAGGAATGCAGATGGCATCAGAAGAGCAAACACGTAGAAAGGAAATACCACGCCATTTGGGAGATTCAAAAGCGCGACGACATCATCATCAACAAGGTGGCTGTTAGCAATGTGAGCCCCGGGCGAACCATTTCTACAATAAATGTTATTGTAATGAATAAATTATCAATGAAAGTTATTGATTATTTTTCACTCCCTTTCTGAGATTAATGAATGAATGCACTATAGGGTCCCTCTGTACAATAAGGGTTATGTACCATGGCCAACTTGATGATCATACAGCTGTTGATTCATTGGATGGATCATAGAGGCTGATGCTTGGATGAATATCTAAGGAGTTAGATAGAGGACTCATCAAGCATCATCAAATGAACATTAAGTGATGATCTCCAGTATGAGTAGGAAATGGCAATCCTATCTCATATGACTGATATCTGACTGACCTCTTGATGCAGGTCCTCTGCATGGGAATAGTGATTCAGAGGTGTCAGGTTAGTTAAGTCAATGGGTTGACTTGACGAGATCGAGATAACCAAAGACCTGCGTTGAATACTGTCACAACATAGGCATGCATCCTCTGACTAGAGACAGATGTATTGCTATATGTCTGAGTATGTACATTTGGCAGACCAATAGGTTGATGACCTAATCAAGGTCTATATACCGGCGAGCTGGTGTGCATGTAAGGACATATGAGTAATACGATCTCTCAAAGGGATCATACAGGTTCACTTGTGAACCGGGAGACATGAGCTCACTCATGAGGTATTGGGACTGAACAAATTCCATGCATGGTCGTCGTGCTTTGGAAGCATGACATGAATTTGAAGGTAAGATATATGCTTTGTGAAAGCATATGATCTATACCAAATCCCAATGACCAAGATTGAGAAACTTAATGATCTAACCCTGAAGATGACAGTGTAAAAGTGATCTTTATCTTCAGGATGATCATGAGTCTTCCAGTATGTAGGATGTGCAGGTATTTGGAATACCTGAAGGGTGATTTGATCATATACGATTGTATAACCATGACGCTTCCATTCCGAGGGAGTGATGAAACAGGTTTGGATTTTAGTGACTCCTCTCATTAGAGAAGTGACCTAATCTTAGTCCATGAACTGGACATTGATCTGAATGAGATTCAGATGCAATGAGAAGATCAAGTCTACGATCTTGATTTGATCAAGCATCAGTGGGAGGTCCATAGGATCTGGATTTGAGATATGATCTCAACATCCAAGTCACTATACGTGGAACAATACAATCGCCATGTCCTTATCTCCAAGTATCTGAGGAGAAATAGCATTGTTCTTAAATGGTTTAAGAACAATTCCATAAGATCTAAGCAAAGAGAATTTGATAATTAAAAGTGTTTTAATTATCATGATGTATGAGAAATTATCCAATATGATTAAATGTGATTTAATTATTTTGGATAAGAATAACGTGGATAGAAATATCCAATTATTCATAATATATTATAAATGTGATTTATAATGTATTAGAGAGAGTTAATTATAATTTATATGTGTTGATTAATTATGATGTGTATTGGATACACATTGTGTAATTAATTAACAATATGAATTACATGTTGTTTTGGGTTGTGAATATGATTCACAATTTTTCCATGGCAATATTGCAATATTCTCAAAGATAATTGTGAATTATTTTTGAAGAATAAAACCCAATAAATTTGTTGCAAATAAATAAGAGAGATTTCATGGAGATATGCAATCTCATGGATTTCCATGAGATTGCAATCTCCATGCAATCTCATGGGCGGCACACCATTCCAATATGGAATGAGTGGGCGCCCACTTGGAAGGCACATGGAGATGAAATCTCCATGTGTCTTCTCTCCTTATTTGTTGGGTTGATTTAGGAATGAATTATATTTGATTTTGTCAAATATATTTTAACCTAAATTTGTTGTTTTTGACAACAACAATCTTAGCCATTGGATAAACATAAATCAATCTCATCCATTGATTCTATGTGTCCCATGGATTGAGATCCATGGATCCCAAAACCCTATAAATTGAGAGGCATACTTGGCTCTCTATTTACACATGCTATTGTAGCACAAACTCTCTCTCTCTTTCTCATACTCGACAGCCCTCTCTCTCCCTCTCTTCTTGGTGGCCGTCCACCTTGGTGGAGAGAATCGTCGACGCCCGCGCCATCGTGTTGCCGCTTCGACTCTCTGCGGTTCTTCGTCTTCTTGGAGTGCTTCACTCACGAAGGAGACGCTTGATCTCGTGCGACGAGATCAGGAGCAATTGCGCTTGGATCAACTTGGATTGCGAGGACACCGCGGCTCATCTCCACGCTCGCAAGCCGTTACTCCGACGATCGGACTTGAGACAGGAGGTCTCTTTTCGTAGAGACTTGATCAACCACGCTTCAAGAGGTATTGCATTATACTTGCTGTGGTTATAGATGAAACAATTTGAAAATGGTTCTCGGATCATGTGGTTTCATCGGATTAAAATTTTTTAAATTCCGCTGCACCGAACAACTAGTACGATTAGTCGTTCTTCGTCGTATCCGATACGACGATCACGCTTCCGTGATGCGCTTGAGGATTTATCCATATCCTTCAAGTGGTATCAGAGCCTTAGGTCGACGGTTTCGAATATGATTCGAAAAAAACCGAGGACGACTTGGGTTCGTTTAGGTCGCGAAAGTTTTTCATCGCATTTGATTTCGCAGATCCGTTTAGTAAATAAATTCGGCACTGTTTAAATTGTTTAAACACGAATTTAATACTTGGATTTTGTTCCCCATTAAATAAGAAACCATAGAAACTGAGTTTGCGTAAATCGGATTTCGTATGCTCTAGTTATGGTTGTTTTAATGGACATGTATGCACTGTTGCGGGTACAGTAGATTTTAACATGATTAAAGAGTTAATTATTGTTATCATCTGCCTCGAAATGCGTTCAAATCCACTTAGGTTCTATTCTAAATCAAGTTAGCAATCTATGAAAATTGAGTTTGCTTAATTTGGATTTAAATTGATTGAGATATGTCAATTTTAGTGAATAGGGGTCATTATTGAAATTGCATTCCTAATCTAGAATCGAGTGATTGTCAATTAGAGAAATTAAATTGTTAATTTCGTGAAATAATCTTGAAAATATTTGTGAAATATTGAAACATGATTATTTGCCTAATTGACTTGGACCCAACCAATTAATTGATTAAGATGTGATCTAAATCATAATTAGAAACCACAATCTTTCAAACTTGATGCTTGAATAGGATTTGGGAATTTGTCTAGCAAATTTCCTTATAATCAAAAATGTTTTGATTATTACTATATGGTACAATTTCGGTTGAAAAACCGATGATCATCTCAAGTACAAATTAATCAATTTGGCATTATCCTTTCCCGAGGCGGATGTGGTGCCTAGTTGGAGAGCATTGGGGTTGCGGGTTGCAACGTATGTGGTCCGTCCCACACTCGTCGGTACTGGCCATGACAACGGGTAGGGCCGGGATAATGTCCGAGGGATTAAGATGTATTTTTCTAATTATTAAAATTCGAATTAATACGTATTTTGAGATATTACCATATATGTATTCAAGTAAAATAATCAAGTTTGATTGATTGAATTGGATTGATAATTAATTTAATATGATTAAATTGATTATGTCCAATTGAAATACTCTAATATGATTAGAGCTAATAATTCCCTTGGAAGAATTAATTATATGAATGTGATTCACGATAATTAATTAAAATTTGAATATGAGGTGGAGGATCACATAAGTGACATCCATGGTCTCCCGTCAAGGCGAAGAGTTTCGTCGCCAGGGATTGCATATGGGAGACGCCTGTCCGAAGTGACAGCTCCTGTGTGCAAGCGCATCTGGATCGGGCTCTTTGATTCTCGAAAGAGTAAGGCCGTATGCGTAGTGACCCCAATATCGGATCCTCATATTATTCGGGCGATATTGGATTGCGCATAGCGAGTACTATTCCTGTTGACGGTTGGTTCAATTAACAACGGGTCAACATCACCTTAGAGGTGGTGGGCTCGGGCGTTAAAGACCGAATTGGGAAATTGCAAGTTGGACTTGCAAATTGGAATGAGTTCCTGCTTTTCTTTATTGGAGTCACAGATTCTCATATTATTGGGATGTGACAATGATAAAGAGGAGATCCCAATTCTTGCTAGAGATATAGCGGTAAGTATATATCTTACTTTGAAAGTGATTAAGGGAATGAACTTTCAAAGTCGACAATGCAAGAATAATTTGATTTAAAATACCTTAATCAAATATCATAAATTTGAATATATATTTCTATATTCTAATATAATGCATTCTTAATTTCAGAAAATGAAGTCTTTGAACCCACTTAGTAGGCTTCTAGAGGTCAACCAATTGACCGGCCCAAATTACTCGGATTGGATCCGAAATTTGGAGCTTGTTCTCTCTGCTGAGCGCATAAGTTATGTGCTATCCGAGGACAAGCATGAGAACCCTAAGTCCAAGGAAGAAAAAGCATTTAATGACAAGTATGATGAAGATCATGTCTTGGCTAGGTGCTATATCATAGGTTCTCTCTCCAATGTTCTGTAGAAGCAACATGTGGAGATGAATACCTGTCAGGAAATAATGCAGAATCTTAGGATATGTTTGGTGACATTAACCGCACTCAGCGGTACAATGTTATGAAAGACCTCATTCACTGTAGAATGCAGGAAGGGACTTCGGTCCGTGAACATGTACTCAAAATGTTTGGGTACCTGTCGGAGCTGGAGACTCTTGGGGCAACGATGGATGCAGACATGCAAGCTGATTTCATTCTGCTGTCATTGCCCAAGTCTTTTAATAACTTTGTAGTGTCATTCCACATGAACAAGTTGGAATTGACAAGTGTTGCTCTCCTTGCTGCATTAAAGTCCGCAGAGGACGTGATGAAGAAGGATGGTCCCAGTGGCAGTGCAATGGTTGCACAGGTCAAAGGGAAGCGCGGTCGGAAGCATGGTTCTCTGAAGGGCCCGGCCCAGAAGAGAAAGAAGAAGGGACAAAGTGTTGTCTCTTCTTCCAGTGCATCCACTCTCATGGCGTCGAAGAAAACCGACGTCTGTCACCACTGCAAGAAGCCGGGGCACTGGAAGCGTAACTGCCCAGATTACCTGAAGTCCTCAGACAAAGGTAAAGCCCCAGCAGGTATGAAATCTACTTTCATCATTGAAACTAGCTTTCTCATCGGACGAGATGGAAGTTGGGTTGTAGATTCTGGTGCTTCTGTTCATGTATGCAATTTGTTGCATTTGTTTCAGGAAACTAGGAATCTTGAGGAAGGGGAGATAGTCATCCATATGGGATCTGATGCAAGTGTTGCAGCAGTAGCTGTCGGGACTTGTAGACTATCATTATCTAGTGGAAGAGTCCTTATACTTAAAGAATGTCTTTATGTACCCGAAGTCAGAAGGAACTTGATATCTGTATCTAAGCTTGTTAGAAGCGGATATTCTTTCCTTTTATGTAATAAATTAGTCATAAGTCGTTATGATAAATATATTGCGGATGGTGTTTTGACTTCTGGTGGACTCTATGAATTGTGCATTGATAAATGTATTATGAATGTGACAACCACTAATAAAAACCCTAAAAGATCCAGAGAGGATAAAAATATCTCAAATGAGATATGGCATCAAAGGCTTGGTCATTTGTCTGTTGATAGGATCAATAGATTGATAAAGGATGGACCTCTAGATTTTCTATAGGTTCAACCTTTGCCCACTTGCAAACATTACGAATAGGGTAAAATGACTAGGACGCCTTTCCGTAACAAGGTTATAAGATGCGAAGGTATTATTGACCTAATACATACCGATGTATGTGGTCCCTTCAGTACCGCGACTCGAAATGGATATCGATATTATTTGACGTTTATTGATGACCATTCGCGATACGGGTTTATCTTCCTGCTACGTCATAAGTCTGAAACCTTTGAAAAGTTCAAAGAATTCAAGGCTTTGGTTGAGAACCAAACCGATAGGAAGATTAAACGGATTCGATCTGATCGAGGTGGCGAGTACCTGTCAGATGAATTCAAGGAATACCTTAAGGAGAATGGAATTGTTTCCAATCTCACTCCTCCTGGAACTCCCCAACTAAATGGTGTTGCTGAAAGACGCAACAGGACCATCATGGACATGGTCCGATCAATGATGAATAAAGCAAATTTATCTCTTAGTTTCTGGGGATATGCAGTAGAGACTGCAATATATATCCTGAATAAGATTCCTAGCAAATACGTGCCTAAGACTCCTCATGAGCTATAGTATGGAACCAAACCTAGTGTTAATCACTTGAGGGTTTGGGGTTGCTTGGTCTATGCGAAGAACGTGGACGCAAGTAAGCTAGAATCTCGCTCTCGTGAGTGCTACTTCATTGGGTATGTTAAAGATGGTATTGGATACCAACTTTATGACCCTGAGACCCAAAAGGTTTTTGTTTCTAGATATGTGAAGTTTCTGGAAAATGATTTCCTTAAAGGTCAAGACAATAATGAAGTAGAGGAATTCTTTGAATCCCCTGAGGATTCTAAGCTTCCTAGACCAGAAACGGAAGAGATAAATAAAGATGAAACACCCATACCTCTTCGAAGGAGTTCGAGGGTGGTTGCACCACTTGAAAGGTATGGATTCCATGTGTCAGGTGAAACTGACATTGATCCTACTTCATTTGATGAGGCATTCGCGGATCAAGACATGGATAGATGGATGCTAGCAATGAAGTCAGAAATTGACTCCATACATAAGAATGGTGTATGGACCCTAGAGGATCCACCTAAAGGGGTAAAACCCATTGGATGTAAATGGATCTTCAAGAGAAAGAGGGGACCTGATGGGAAAGTAGAGACTTTCAAGGCACAGCTCGTAGCCAAGGGCTACACACAGAGAGAAGACATCGATTTTGATGAGACATTCTCTCCTGTGGTTATGCTTAAATCCATCCGGACATTGCTAGCTATAGCTGCATATCTTGACTATGACATCTGGCAGATGGACGTCAAGACGGCTTTCCTCAATGGATACCTCGAGGAGGATATCTACATGGAGCAGCCGCAGGGCTTCATGACAGAGGATGGTAAAGTATGCAAGCTGAAGAAATCCATCTATGGGCTCAAGCAAGCTTCTCGTAGTTGGAACATCAGATTTGACGAAACCATAAAGAGTTATGATTTTGTGCAGAATCCTGATGAACCTTGTGTATACAAGAAGCTTAGTGGGAGCGCCATTGTGTTCATCGTGCTTTATGTAGATGACATCCTTATCATTGGGAATGATACAGGGATGATGACCACTGTAAAGATTTGGTTGTCCCATACCTTTGAGATGAAAGATCTTGGAGAAGCCTCTTATATCTTAGGCCTGAAGCTATTCAGAAACCGAGAAAAGAGAATTTTGGGATTGTCACAACATGGATACATTAAGAAGATTCTTGAACGATTCCGTATGGATAGTTCTAAGAAAGGATTCCTACCCTTAAGACATGGTATCCACCTGTCCAAAGGAATGGCTCCTCAAACTGTTGAGGAAAAGAAAGCCATGGCTGGATGTCCTTATGCATCAGCCGTGGGAAGCTTAATGTATGCCATGATGTGTACTAGGCCAGATATCTGCCATGCAGTGGGAGTGGTAAGTCGTTACCAATCCTGCTATGGAGAACAACACTGGAATGCAGTAAAGAACATATTCAAATATCTAAGACGGACGCAAGATTACATCTTAGTCTATGGAGATGGTGATCTCCAAGTCTTGGGATATACAGATTCTGACTTCCAATCGGATGTAGATGATCGAAAGTCGACATCGGGGTTCGTGTTCTTGTTGAATGGTAGTGCTGCGAGCTGGAGAAGCAAGAAGCAGGACACTACTGCAGATTCAACAACAGAAGCCGAATACATTGCCGCATCAGATGCTGCAAAGGAGGCGGTGTGGTTGCGTAAGTTCGTGCTGGAACTTGGCGTAGTTTCCTCTGATACTCCCATCCCATTACTCTGCGATAACACGGGAGCCATTGCGCAGGCAAAGGAACCCAGATGGCATCAAAAGAGCAAGCACGTGGAAAGGAAATACCACATCATTCGGGAGATACAAAAGCGTGGTGATATCATCATCACCAAGGTGGCCTCTGCTGACAACGTTGTTGATCCTCTTACCAAACCTCTGACACAGAAGGTTTTCGACCAGCATGTAATGAGTATCGGTTTAAAGATTGTACCTGAATGGTTCTGAGGGCTAGTGGGAGATTGTTAGCAATGTGAGCCCTGGGCGAACCATTTCTACAATAAATGTTATTGTAATGAATAAATTATCAATGAAAGTTATTGATTATTTTTCACTCCCTTTCTGAGATTAATGAATGAATGCACTATAGGGTCCCTCTGTACAATAAGGGTTATGTACCATGGCCAACTTGATGATCATACAGTTGTTGATTCATTGGATGGATCATAGAGGCTGATGCTTGGATGAATATCTAAGGAGTTAGATAGAGGACTCATCAAGCATCATCAAATGAACATTAAGTGATGATCTCCAGTATGAGTAGGAAATGGCAATCCTATCTCATATGACTGATATCTGACTGACCTCTTGATGCAGGTCCTCTGCATGGGAATAGTGATTCAGAGGTGTCAGGTTAGTTAAGTCAATGGGTTGACTTGACGAGATCGAGATAACCAAAGACCTGCGTTGAATACTGTCACAACATAGGCATGCATCCTCTGACTAGAGACAGATGTATTGCTATATGTCTGAGTATGTACATTTGGCAGACCAATAGGTTGATGACCTAATCAAGGTCTATATACCGGCGAGCTGGTGTGCATGTAAGGACATATGAGTAATACAATCTCTAAAAGGGATCATACAGGTTCACTTGTGAACCGGGAGACATGAGCTCACTCATGAGGTATTGGGACTGAACAAATTCCATGCATGGTCGTCGTGCTTTGGAAGCATGACATGAATTTGAAGGTAAGATATATGCTTTGTGAAAGCATATGATCTATACCAAATCCCAATGACCAAGATTGAGAAACTTAATGATCTAACCCTGAAGATGACAGTGTAAAAATGATCTTTATCTTCAGGATGATCATGAGTCTTCCAGTATGTAGGATGTGCAGGTATTGGGAATACCTGAAGGGTGATTTGATCATATACGATTGTATAACCATGACGCTTCCATTCCGAGGGAGTGATGAAACAGGTTTGGATTTTAGTGACTCCTCTCATTAGAGAAGTGACCTAATCTTAGTCCATGAACTGGACATTGATCTGAATGAGATTCAGATGCAATGAGAAGATTAAGTCTACGGTCTTGATTTGATCAAGCATCAGTGGGAGGTCCATAGGATCTGGATTTGAGATATGATCTCAACATCCAAGTCACTATACGTGGAACAGTACAATCGCCCTGTCCTTATCTCCAAGTATCTGAGGAGAAATAGCATTGTTCTTAAATGGTTTAAGAACAATTCCATAAGTTCTAAGCAAAGAGAATTTGATAATTAAAAGTGTTTTAATTATCATGATGTATGAGAAATTATCCAATATGATTAAATGTGATTTCATTATTTTAGATAAGAATAATGTGGATAGAAATATCCAATTATTCATAATATATTATAAATGTGATTTATAATGTATTAGAGAGAGTTAATTATAATTTATATGTGTTGATTAATTATGATGTGTATTGGATACACATTGTGTAATTAATTAACAATATGAATTACATGTTGTTTTGGGTTGTGAATATGATTCACAATTTTTCCATGGCAAGATTGCAATATTCTTAAAGATAATTGTGAATTATTTTTGAAGAATAAAACCCAATAAATTTTTTGCAAATAAATAAGAGAGATTTCATGGAGATATGCAATCTCATGGATTTCCATGAGATTGCAATCTCCATGCAATCTCATGGGCGGCACACCATTCCAATATGGAATGAGTGGGCGCCCACTTGGAAGGCACATGGAGATGAAATCTCCATGTGTCTTCTCTCCTTATTTGTTGGGTTGATTTAGGAATGAATTATATTTGATTTTGTCAAATATATTTTAACCTAAATTTGTTGTTTTTGACAACAACAATCTTAGCCATTGGATAAACATAAATCAATCTCATCCATCGATTCTATGTGTCCCATGGATTGAGATCCATGGATCCCAAAACCCTATAAATAGAGAGGCATACTTGGCTCTCTATTTACACATGCTATTGTAGCACAAACTCTCTCTCTCTCTTTCTCATACTCGACAGCCCTCTCTCTCCCTCTCTTCTTGGTGGCTGTCCACCATGGTGGAGAGAATCGTCGACACCCGCGCCATCGTGCTGTCACTTCGACTCTCTGCGGTTCTTCGTCTTCTTGGAGTGCTTCACTCATGAAGGAGACGCTTGATCTCGTGCGACGAGATCAGGAGCAACCGTGCTTGGATCAACTTGGATTGCGAGGACACCGCGGCTCATCTCCGCGCTCGCAAGCCGTTACTCCGACGATCGGACTTGAGACAGGAGGTCTCTTTTCGTAGAGACTTGATCAACCACACTTCAAGAGGTATTGCATTATACTTGCTGTGGTTATAGATGAAACGATTTGAGAATGGTTCTCGGATCATGTGGTTTCATCGGATTAAAATTTTTTAAATTCCGTTGCACCGAACAACTAGTACGACTAGTCGTTCTTCGTCGTATCCGATACGACGATCACGCTTCCGTGATGCGCTTGAGGATTTATCCATATCCTTCAGTGGCCTCTACCAATAATGTTGTTGATCCCTTAGCAAACCTTGCCCCAAATGATTTTTGACCATCATACGATGAGTACGAGTTTAATGATTGTACTTAAATGTTTCTAAGGGTTGGTGGGAGATTGTTAGAGTTGTGAACCCCGAGCGAACCATTCTATGATAAATATTATTATAATATTTGTTCGGCATGCGAGCCTCGAGCGAACCATTTCTACAATGTGTCCCTCGGGCATCCTTTAACCAGAGATAAATGTATTACTATATGTATAAGTACGTACATTAGGCAAATCATTAGATTGATAACCTAGTCAAGGTCTATACACCTGCAAGATGGTGTTCATACAAGGGCATATGAGTAATACGATCTCTCAAAAGGTCATACATGTTTACTATTTAACCAGAAGACATGTGTTGACTCATGAGGTATTGGGAATGATCAAATTCCATGCATGATCATCTTGAATTGGAAGCATAACAATAATTTGTAGGTATGATATATGCTTTTGGAATGCATATGATTGATACCAACTCCCAATGACCGAATGATAAACTTAATGATCATACCCTGAAGAGACATTTTAAATGTGATCTAAAACTTCAGGTTTATTCTAGGTCTTCCAGTATGCATAATGTACGAGTATTAGGAATACTCGAGGGTGATGTAATAGTAAACGATTATACAATGATGACACTTCCATTCCAAGGGAGTGATGAAACACGTTTGGATTTTAGTGACTTCTCTCAGTAGATTATTAATCTGAACTTAGTCCAAATATTGGACACTGATCAGAATGTGAATCGGAAGCTATGAGAAGATTAGACGTACAATTTGACATAATCAAACATCTTTGAGAGGTCCTTGAGATCTGTATTTAAGATATGATCTCAATATCCAAATCACTATAATAATAATGTACAAGGGCCCTGTCCTTATCTCCAAGTATCAACACATAAGGCATATTGTCTTGAAAGAGTTCAATAATAATGTTATTATCGATAAAGTATCTGAGCACTACGAAATTTATGATTATATGTGATATAATTATAGTGAATAATATGAATGTGATTCATATTATTTGTACACATGAGAATAGTTATCTAAGATAACTAACTATGATTGAATTATCGGAAATATGATTAATGTGGATATCTCTATCCATAATAATCATGAATATTATAAATGTGATTTATAATATGTTTGAAAGATTTGATTGTAAAAAAATTTACTAGTTAAATGTTGATGTGAATTGTATTCATATTATACAATTAATTGTAAATTCAATCTACATTTTAAATTAGGTGGTTGAATATGATTCATAATTGTCAATGACATGATTGAAACTACTAAAAAATGCATGTTTCAAACCGTTTTTCGCTAAAATGAAAAGCTACTGTTTATGAAATGTTTGTACAATTTTTTAGATAATAAGATATATTTATAATATCTAAATATTTTTCCAAATAATTTTCCAAAGGTTGGCACCAATGGTGTAGTAATTAAGATTCGGAAATTTCTCGCAATGAAATTGTTTTTGCACGTATTCACGGATCTGTAACAAATCAAATTTTGACCATTGTCTTATAGTAATAAAACACATTGGATATCCATTAATTAAGTATATAATTAAACCAACAAACTGATCGAATTTATTTCGTGTGATTCCGACTCTGTTTGCCCTAGATATTCCATATTTAGTGGAGATATGTCGGATGATGATTAGATCATCACATTCTTAATGTGTTTATTATTCAATTTTAATCAAGAAAATTATGAATTTACCATTATTAAATTTATTTTTACTATTTATGGAAATATTTGATTAAACATTAGTCACCATTGAGTGATTGTTTAATGACAACATCCTATCTTAACCTACAATAGTTGTATGTCAACTTTTACATGCAAAACAAAAAACATGGTTTCTTGATAGGAAAATAATTTATGATATTTAAAAATATTTTCAAGATGCCTACGAATTCTGAGTTTATACTATATAATATCATGTCGTTTATCAAAGGAATGATCGATAAAACACAAGTACATTGATTCTATTTGTATTGTTTTGAATCAGAATGTTTATGTGTGTAGACCAGGAATGATGACTTGGTTTCTTAATTAGTTCATGCATGTTAAGGAAATTCTCCCTTCCAACATTACTTGTGCGTTCTAGCCGGATCCATTTTCAAGTAAAGGGTAATATGAGTAAATCAAGTTATACTCTAATTATTAAAAAATCAGAATAATATGTAGATGCGAGAGATAATACTATATAATATTATTAAGTAAACCATAATTGTTTGTTAGTTGAATATGATTGTTAATTAATTTAATGTGATTAAATTAATTGGATTCAATTAAATTACAAAACCTATTATAAATAAATCTATAATTCCCTTGAAAGAATTAATCGTAATGGATATGGGTGATAATGATGAATTAAAATTTGATTAAAATTTGAATGAGATACGAAGGATCATATAAATGACATCCATGGTCTCCTGTAAAGGTGAAGGGTTTCATCGCCATGGATGGTACGCTGGAGTCACCTATGCAAAGTCGTAGCTCTGATGTATAAGCACTCATGGATCGGGCTCTTTGCTTCTCGAAAGAGTAATATCGTATACGTAGTGACCCCAATATTGGTCCTCGTATAATTGAGCCAACACTGGATTGTACATAACAAGTTCTATTCAGTTGATGATTGCTTCAATTATCAACATATCAATACCACTTTAGGGATGGTGGGCCCGAGTATTAAAGAGCGAATTAAGAAATGCAAGTTGGACTTACAAGATGGAATGAGTTACCGCCTTTTTTAACCAAGTTAAAATTTCTCATATAATTGGGATGTAACAAATGTAGAAAAGGAGATCCCAGATCTTGTTAGAGATATAACAAGTATATCTCTTACTTTGAAAGTTTCATAAGGGAATGAAATTTTAAAGTATTAAAAGGAGAGACAACTTTGATTTAAAAATCCTTAATCAAAGAATTTAATTGTTGAATATATAATATTTATATATTCTAATAAGTAAATTCTTAATCTCATATATGAAATCCATGAACATGCTCAGCAGGCTTCTGGAGGTCAACCAGTTTACCAGACCAAAGTATTCGGATTGGATCTGTAATTTGAAGCTTGTTCTCTCTACGAAGCGCATCGGTTATGTGCTAACTAAGAACACATATATAAACCCTATGTCAATGAAAGAATTAAAATTTATTTAAAAGTTTAATAAGGGCCACTCGTTAGTTTGATGTTATATTATGGAGTCTACTCTCTATTGTGCTTCGAAAGAAACATACGGACATAGAGAATGCCCAAGATATAATGTTGAATTTAAAAGAGATGTTCGGTGATGTGAAGTGCATAGAGCTCAGTCAGAAGAATGGGTTCTAAAGGAGTCTAGTCCTACAGATGAAGAAAAAGAGTCAACATGTTAACTCATCCTCTCAAGCTTTTTCACATCTAACATCCAATAAAACAAATGTATGTCATCACTGCAAAAGACCAGGGCACTAGAAAACTGATTGTCCAAATTATCTGAAAACCTTAGATAAGGGTAAAGGTATCTATTGGGAGAGTCCTATTACTTATAGAATGTCTCTATGTTTCGGATGTTAGAAGGAACTTAATATCTGTATCTAAGTTCGTTAAAAATGGATATTTCTTCATGTTCTTTGAAAAACTTATCATAAGTCATTATGATAAACATATTACAAATGATATTCTAACTTCTGATGTGCTCTATGAATTGTGTATAGATGAATCTATCATGAATGTGACATTCACGGAAAAAACCCTGAAAGATCTAGATATGACGAAAATCATTTTAATATGATTTTTCATTAAAGGCTTGGTCATTTATCTATTGATAGGATCAATAGATTGATAAAGGATGGACCCTTAGATTTTCTATAGTCCAAAATTTACTTACTTGTGAACATTACATTCAAGGTAAAATGACCAGAGCACCCTTACAAAGCAAGGGTACACGATGCAAATATGTTCTTGACCAAATACATACTTATGTATGCGGTCCCTTTAGGACCACGATCCCAAGTAGATATCAATATTATTTAACAGTTATTGATGACCATTCATGATGCAGGTTTATCTTTCTGTTATATCATAAATCTGAAACCTTTGAAAAGTTCAAAGCATTCATGGCTTTGGTTGAGAACCAAACCGATAGGAAGATTAAACAGATTCAATCTGACTGAGGTGATTAGTAACTCTTACATTAATTTAGGGAATACCTAAAAGAGATAGGAATTGCATCCAATCTCAGTCCTCCTGGAACTCCCAAACTAAATGATGTGGAAGAAATAAGTAATAATGCCATCATGGACATAGTCCATTCAATGATGAGTAAATCACATTTACCTCTTAGTTTTTGGAGATATGCAGTAGAGACTTCAATATATATCCTTAATAAGATTCCAAACAAATATTTAACCAAAACTCCCCATTAGCTTTGGTTTGAAACTAATCCCAGTGTTAAACACTTAAATTTGAGGTTTCTTGGTTCATGAGAAGAACATGTATGCAAGTAATATGGAATCTCACACTAGAGAGTGCTACTTCATTAGGCATGTAAAGGGTGGTATTAGATGCCAACTTTACAACCCTGAGACTCAAAAGGATTTCATCTCTAGAGATGTAAAATTCTCAGAGGATGACTTCCTTAAGAGACAAGGCAAAACTAAAGTAAAGGAGCTCATTGAATCCCCTTATAATATTGAGCTTCGTGAATCAAATATTGAAGATGTGAACAAAGATTAAACAGACACGTATCTTTTCGAAGGAGTTCGAGGGTGGTTGTACCACTTGAAAGGTACAACTTCCATGTCTCAGGTGAAACTGGCAATGATCCAACTTCATTTGATGAAGCACTCGCATATAATGACATGGATAAATGGATGCTAGCAATGAAGTCAAAATAGACTCCATGTACAAGAATAGTTTATGGACCCCAGAGGATCCACCTATAGGGGTAAAACCCATTGGGTGTAAATGGATCTTCAAGAGAAAGATGGGACCTTATGGGAAGGTAGAGACCTTTAATGCACGATTCGTAGCCAAGGTCTACACACAGAGAAAAGGCATCGACTACAATGAGGCATTCTCTCCCTTGGCTATGCTTAAATCCATCAAGGCACTGGTAGCTATAGCTGCACATCGTGACAATGACATCTGGCAGGTGGACGTCAAGACTGCATTCCTCAATGGATATCTCGAGGAGGATATCTATATGGAGCAGCCCTAGAGCTTCATAAATGAGGAGGGAAAAGTATGCAAGATGAAGAAATCCATCTATAGGCTTTAACAAGCTTCTCATAGCTATAACATCATATTTGATGAAATCATAACGAGTTATGATTTTGTTTAGAATCCTAATGAACCATGTGTGTACAAGAAACATAGCGGGAATGCCATTGTGTTCATTGTGCTTTACGTAGATGACATCCTTATCATTGGGAATGATACATAAATGATGACTAGTATTAAGGTTTGGTTGTCCCGTACCTTCGACATAAAATATCTTGGAGAAGCCTCTTATATCTCATGTCTTAAGTTATTCATAAACATATAAAAGAGGATTTTGAGATTGTCTCAACAAGGATACATTAAGAAGGTGATGAAATGTTTCCATATGGATAATTCCAAGAAAGGTTTCCTTCTTTTAAGACATGTTAGACACCTATCTAAAGGGTTGGCTTCTCAAAGTGCTGAGGATAAGAAAACCATGACTGGATTCCCCTACGCATCAGCTGTGAGAAGCCGAATATTGATCTGTTGTGGGGAACAACACATGAATGCAATGAAGAACATCTTTAAATATCAAAGAGTGACACAAGATTACATCTTGGTCTTTGGAGATGGTGATCCTAATATGTGTATCTTTGGATACACATATTCATACTTCTAATCTGGTATAGATGACCGCAAGTCAACTTCAAGGTTTGTGTTCTTATTAAATAGTGGTTCTATGAGTTGGAGAAGCAAGAAGCAGGACACTACATCCGATTCAACAACATAAGCTAAATATATTGCCACATTGGATGTTGCGAACGAGGTTTCGTGGTTATGCAAGTTCGTTCTAGAATTTGGCATAATTTCCTCTGATACTCCCATTCCACTGCTCTACGATAACAAGGTATCCATAGCTCTAGCGAAGGATTCTAGATGACCTCAAAAGAGAAAGCACGTGTAAATGCAATACCACATCATTTGGGATATTCAAAAGTGTGGTGACATTCATCACCAAGGTGGCCTCTGACAATAATGTTGCTTAAACCTTTACCCCAGAAGATTTTCGACCAACATGTAATGAGCATGGGTTTAAAGATTTTCCCTAAATGTTTTTAAGGGTCAGTGGGAGATTGTTAGACATTTAAGCCATGGAGGAAACATTTCTAAAATAAATAATAAAAGTTATCGCTTTATTTCACTCCTTGTCTGAGATTAAACAAATGAATGAACTTATAAGGTCCCTTGGTACAATTAGGGTTATGTACCACGATGATGAATAGCCATTCATCTGCCATTATCCCTTTATTTTATCTTTAAATCCCTAGCTAAATTCATGTAACTACATCTAACTTGCATAAATTAACACTTTGACATTGTGTCTAAATAATGTATAAATACTTGTATTTAAATGTAAAATAAAAGAATAAAAAAAGAAAAGAAAAATAAATGGAGTGTTGAAGATATTGAATGACCCTAAATCCCAAGACCAAGTCAATATTTACTTGGTTGACAAGGAATAAAGTAGGGGGAGATAATGCTCAAATACTCTACATAAAACCCTTGTTTTTACTCTATATATAGCCATTTTAACACTATTTTATTTGCAATTACACAAACTTCAAACAATAAAATGTTCAACATGAAACTTATGCATAAAAAATTACAAAAATGATTGCTAGAAAATCATGTACATTGCAATTCAGACACACAAATGAAAAAGTCGAAAATTGAACTTCACAGATCAATATTTGCTTCATATAAACTCAAATTGATAAACTCATCTCCATTGTACTCCAGATTATATTATCTATCTAATGAAGTTCATTTCATTAAAAATGGAGTGAAGATACAAAAGCAGGCTTTTTGTGGTACCATTGTACTGTGTATCTATATATAGAATTAATATTTTTTTTTCTTTGAATTTTTCTCTCCCTTTATTTTTATATAATTATATATACTATATTAAACATATTAACAACATGGAACAAATAAAAACATTTAAAAACACATTAAAATAAATAATACATTATAGAATATAGACATATATATTACCTAAAAGATATATACATGTATTTTTTATACATATAAATAAAATCATAAAAATAAAAAAAATACATAAATACGTATTTAATAATATTATAAATATATAAAATATGTAAATATGATAATAAGTACTAAAATTCAAAATAAAAATAAATCACACATAATATAAGTAAATATACCTATATTTATACTTGTAAAAAATTACTTTATAATAAATTAAGTTGTAAAAAAATAAAAAAATCGTAGAAAAATAGTTTGAAAAAAAGTAAACATTTTTCATGTTTTAAGTTTTAATTAATAAAATAATTTAATTTATTTTTGAATTAATAAAGGTTTTATTTTTATGTTTTGTCTCATCTGGTCCTACGTGGACCAATGTGAGTGCTTAGGTCAATTGTACTATGCGTAGCTCTGATTTTTGTCAGAGCACCAACCCCCCTCTCTTCTCCCATTTCTACTCCATCTCTTGTGACTTCTTCCACCTCGAGATCACCACCAGTCTGGACCTCCCACTCCCCTCTTCCATGCCACGGTGATAGGTTTCACCTACCACATATCCTCTACACACCATAGCCCTCACATGATCAACCACTTCCACTATCTACAAATAAACCTCACTGCCATCTTTTTCTTTTTGATCCGTTCTTCACCCTTGTAACCCCAATCCCTCGAGTAGCAGAGTTTTCTGGTGACAACAACAAGCTCCCAAGGTTCTATCGTGGACAAAGGAAGTTGGAGAGCATGATCCAACCATACGTCAGAGCTTCGCTGATGAGTGCTTCTGTCTACTCCAAGTAAACCTCTTGAGCAGTAAGTTTAAACGCAATTTCGTTCCTTAGCTTAGATTTAGTTTTAGTTTAGCTTAATTCCCAATTGTTTAGTGTTAAATCTCGATTTCATAGTTCGTCGGAGCATTAGGATCGGACCATTTGTCCGCCCTAAATCTACTACTACTCCGACCCCCACACCATGCCATTTCGATCCTATATGCATCTACATTATTCCATCCACCTCCATCCATCCTTCTAAATTTCGCTCAAATCAAACTACTGATACCCATCTTTTACCGCATTGTTGGGGACCTTCGTCGCAACTCACTGTTGCCCATTTCCACTCAATAAATGGTCGAAGAGATAACCCCTGAGACCTTGAGCATTTTCATGCAGTAAGAGAGATATGAGTTCGCATCTGGAGTGGGAATAAAGTAATGAACGTGTTCCCCAGGTTGCTTGAGTAAATTGACTTCCAAGCCTTGACCATTTAGCCGGGGAGTAATGGGTCTTCCAAGCCTAATAAAATCGACTTTCAAGCCTCGATCATTTAGCCAGAGAGCAAATCGAGTGAAGAACCTGATGTCGCACATGGAGCGGGAACCAAGTGAAGAACTCATTCCCTAGGTCATCTGAGCAAATCGACTTCTAAGCCTCGATCATTTATCCGGGAAGCAATGTGACTTCCAAGACTCAATCATTTAGCTGTGTAACAATGTGTCTTCCAAGCCTGAGCAAATCGACTTCCAAGACATGATTATTTAGTAGGAATCAAGTGAAGAACTGAGTCCCTATGTTGCTCGAACCAATCGCCTTACAAACCTCGATCATTTAACCGAGGAGAAAATCGACTTCCAAGCCTCGATCATTTAATGGGAATCAAGTAAAGAACACAGTCCCCAAGTTGCCGTGGAGAAATGTGTGTAGCCTATTATTTATATTTATTTATTTACTCATGTATTGATTTATTCGATTATTAATTCATTTCTCTGTGCATATTTATTGATTCACTTATCACTTATACATGACTCATTTTGATACATTTATCTTGACTATTTGATTATCTGCACTAATATACCTCTCTTGTTGTATTTGTTGCGAGGGTCTGCTATGCAAGTACAACTTCTTAGGAGGCTGATGCAACCAAGCTCGGTGGAGACTGGTCTTCAGACTTTGATCAATTGGAGAGGCATCAAATGTGGCAAGGAGAGGGTACTTATCATAAATTTAGAATATATTTATTTATTGGATAGAGGGATGTATTCATTTAATTGTAATAATTAAAGACCGGGACACTACTCTACATAACGAGGTCTAGTGCATGGGTGTCTGTTCACTTGGGGGTCTTGTCACAGTTTTCCAAGTTTTCACCACCTTCTTTTATTTTGTTTCCTGATGTTTTGAGTTTCCCACCTTATTTTTATTTATTTTGTGTTTGTGAGCCCTTAGCTTGTAGGTTACTTGTATCGGTAACTAGGTCCACATCTCTAATAAGAATTGCAAACTCCTATAGTCTCTTATATTTGGATCTAGTTAAATAAATAAATGTTGATTATTTGGACTTGATATCGTGTGCTGAGAGAAGTCTCGTACAACTCTTGTAGGACCTATTGTGGTGAGCACCGAGTGGCATCGAAGTATGTATCGAGAGAAGTCACATACTTTTGATTTCTCTTCTCAATAATTAACACATGGTTCTTTACGTTTAATAGCAACTATTGTTTGGGATGATTTTGTCGATTACGCACCGCCACAAAGATAGGTTTAAAAATTTGTCGTATGCTCGACATCTTTTGCCCTGGTGTAGGTACCGGACTAGTCCTATGGCCGATCTGTCACCCCCCCTAGGAGCTAGGGCCCCCCGCTTCGCTCGGATCGACGGGACGGACCCCCACCCACTTCTATTTTGCATACGACACAGAGAGAGCTTGGAAGCACTGTAAGCCCTCTAACTCATCGTGCACCATTAGATTCAATGATGATATTTCCATCATCAAATCAACTTTCACGAATTTTTCGCTATCTCCCTCTGATTTTGTGCACCTAGGACTTCATTTAAAATCTAAAAAATAATTAGGTGCTTGTACGAAAAATACCCCAAAAAAGTGAAAACACAAAAAAAATAAAACAAGAGGACTGCTCAAGAAACTTTGACTTTAACTAAAATCTGTAATGGAGTATCATTACCTTGGGTTCATAAATCCCTCATTGTTTTCAGATACCTTAGGAGGGGACCAAAACCTCTCCTATGAGCGAGGCACGACCCGCTAAGGATTAGAGCCAAAAACCTTATCTGTAACTGCCTTGTGTATCGCGTGGATTTTTGAAATAATGGAGCTTCTATCGTACGTGTACGAGTATGGCCTTGTCAGCGATGGTGTTCCTGCCTTGTATGAAACATAGACTTGGTCCAAAGTACTGAGCTTAGGTCACGCCTTTGCAGGGGTGTATGTCTCATCGTTTTGCATTCGAGTAGGTCCTTGCGTGCTCACGGGTGATTCCATTGCGAGCGAGGTCTGCAGTAGTGGTTTCACCTATCAGCTTCCTCCCTCTATTTCTTTGACTGAGTAGGGATCCAGGAAGGGTTACAAGGACCGAAAAAAGTGTAGACTACATGTTACAAAGGAGGAGGACAAGTACATGATACTTTTTTGGCAGTACTCTCTATCCTATAGGATTAGTGTGCTAAAAACTTGTTATAAGATATGCCTAAAATAACAGCTTTAAAAATGAAAAGATAGTAAATAACCGATCCCTTAAGGCTTCAGATGACGTGAGTTGGTGAACCCAATTTTGTATTACGTTTGTATGGATCTAGATTAAGGTTCAAAGATAAAGTCCCATGCATTTGCGCAAATTTTGTCATATGTGTTTTCCCTTTGACTCCCCATGCCAAGTTCGAGCCTTTCTACTATTTTACATGCCTTTTTATTCCTCGTTGACCACCACATCTTTCTCCCTGCATCGATCTTCTCTTGCTCCACGATGACAATCCATGGATGATTTAGTTGGGACTCTATTGGCACCCACATTGATTCCATGGACTTAGCACCGTAAATAAATTCGAGGCAATTCCTGAGAACCTGGTTCAGACTTTGCGAACCGATCTCAAGACTCCTCATTTTTTCCCACCCTCTTTATAACCCAATAATCCAGGACTACTCTTGTCCCCCTTTCGCCTATTGCGAGTGGAGGTCGATTATAGTCTACATCTCTACTTCATTCACAACTATCTGGAGTTGAACCTAATCTCAGATTCATCAAGGCTGCTAGAAATTCAATTTTAAGTGGTCTGATTGGGATTCTCTCATATTGTAGATAGAAGCTAGCCCCAGTCCTGGATCCTAATTCAGAAATCATTTCTTTAGATAGATCAAGAGATGGCTCCCCAAGGCAAGTGCAAGGGGCAGCAACTGCCCCAACCAAAGCAAGGACAAATGTCGGATTAGAATCAGGTGAATGGTCAGTTGTTGGCTTCCATCCAAGCCATACAACAATAACTGACGGAGAAGGCACTAGCCCAAACTGCATTTCAGGGTATGCTAAACGATGTAATGAACAGACCACGAGGAGGTGGAGAAATACCCCGTAATGATCCAGACCAGGGAACCCTAAACGTACACTAAAAGAGACTTATGATGCTGGAGACAACCAAATGACTGAATGGATCCGCATCCCACTGATCCATGTTCACTTTGAGCTCAAGCCCCAGTTCCTTGCGCTCCTTCCCTCATTTCATAGGAACACCAACGATGAGCCATACATTCACCTACAACAGTTCTCTCGCATCTGCAGGATGACCCGCTACCCTAACATTACGTTGCGTGTAGTGAAGATGACTGTGTTTCCCTTCAGCTTACAGTATAAGGCCCTCTATTGGGCCGATCATTGAAAGGTTGCGATGACCTGGGAGGTACTCAAATCTACATTCCTTCACAAATTCTACCCTCTTGGGAAGCTCAACCAGATGCGAGACAAGATGAGCAACTTCTTCCAGGCCACCCACGAGTCTATCCATGAAGGTTGGGAGTGATTTACAAATATGTAGAAGAAGTGCCTCCACCATGAGATATCGAAGACCAGTCTAATCCAGCACTTTTTCAGGGGTCTAAATATAGAGAGCCAGAGACTAATGGACGCTACATGAGGAGGATCCCATTTTAAAAAGGATGAAGACGTGGTATGGTAGATTTTTGAAGAGATGGGCAAGGGAGAGGTCACCATATTTTCATCACGCGCTTATTAGAGATAGCCACAAATTCTCTAGAAGTCAGTTCACATGGTAGCATCTTGAGAGGCAGAGAGAGATGAGATCTCCAACCTCAGTATCATTGGGGGTCATCTCTTAAAGGTTGATATCATCAAGAAGAGGTCACAGGACCTTGGGAAGCTCGTTGTGATTGAACAAAGGACACAGAACTTAGACAATCTGGACCAAATCACCAAGAAGTTGGAGCTGTAGGTGAGCACCATCAGCTCGTGCCAGTCGGCAGCACCAACATTTGAGACTCCTGTTGAGAAGAAAGATGAGCCCTCACCACCACACCAACCTTTATCGAGTCCGCAACAGCCCGCGATCTAGCACATGTACTATGTTCACGCACTCGAGTAGGCCTCGTCTTAGCAACATATGGTGGCCTACCAGCTAGACTACCTCCTATCTTCTGATCGAGCATTTACACCACCACCACTGATCCAATAAGGTGCATGTAGTAACGATGCACAGCTAACCTGTCCTACGTGACAACACCAAGGCTGGCTAATAGACATCCAGCCTTACCACTAACCTTAGGGTGGTCGTTTTCTTAAGTCCTTTCGATCTCATCCTTAGTACCAGTATCACCCATCTCTGCAGTACCAAGGAAACAGGAGACAATTTCAGCAGTACCAACGACCACACTACCGTCATCCACAACTGTAACATCAGTACGTGACTAAACAACAACAATATCCCCCTATTCCATATCGACATTATCAGCTTCCCCCTTCTCCACAATAACATCAGCAGTGCCAACATCAACCTCTCAACCAGTAGCAACAACATGGTCTACATGCAGAAACTTCTGAGGCGGTTCCATTAAACCCCCCTCGATTGCTTGGCCCAACTTATGAAGTGTCTAGGAGAGAGATGATCAAGAATCTCGATGACCTGGCCGCTACTAAAACTCATATTCTGGCACAGATCGAAGCAAATCTCAATAATTTTAAAAGGAAAGAGCAGGTAGAATTTGATGTCCCATCTGTGCCTTTATAATCAAATAATTGTAATATTGTTTTATCTAATGTTGTCACTCTCAAGAGTGATAGGAATTTGCCTCCATCTACGGCAATCCAAGGGATGAATAAAGCTTTGACAGGTGAATCGTCATCTTCTGCAGCAGTCACGCTAACTACATGTTCGAGTGAGGAACAAGAAGGAGGAGCCATGCCAGCTGTCACTCACCCCCATCTCCACTAACAAAAGAACAAAAAATTGGAAAAAAAAAACAAAAAAACCAAACAGATGATCGTAGTCGACGTGAAGAAATGCCAGCCATGGACATGCCAACACTATCAACAGATCCAACGCCAGCCGACGGAGTAGACACCGCACTTTTTGCTTGTCCACCAACAACATCACCTTCATCTCCAACTTGTACACCATTTTGTGATCCGGATGAACCGAATATTGTGGACAAGAATCTTGTTGTAACTAAGAACACTGCTTTTGATTTCAGCTTTGTAAATATTCCTTTTCTTGATGCAATATAAAAATCCAAAAAATAACAAAAATAAAAAGTGCATGATTTGATCCTAGAGTTTTGGATATTCTTATCAATTTGACTATTGAGATACCTTTGATGAAATCCATGGAATACATGCCCACTATGAAGAAAGGCTTCAAGGAGGCATGTACAAACAAGCGTCGAGAAACCCATAACAACAGATGCTAGCAAGTGGAGAAGCACATCCTTACCATGGCAACAGTAGCAACCATCGACAATCTCCCACAAAAGAAGCAAGACAAAGGGGCATCTTTGATCACATGCGAAATTTTCGATCAAGTCTTCGAGCGAAACCTTCTTGATAGCGGTTCTTCCATCAACCTTTTGCCCTCATCATTACTGCAAGAGTTTGGGCTAGGTCTGTTGAAGCAGGAACATGATCCTTCAGTTTGTGGATCGATCCATCAAACAAACCCAAGTTTTGTAGGAAGACGTTGCGGTAAAGGTGCAGGAGATGCAATTTCTCGTTGATTTTGTGGTCCTTGATATGGACTCATCTGCACCATTACTTCAGACCCCTATTATCCTTGGATGTCCATTCCTTCATACCATAGAGGTCGTAGTTTACTATGGGTCTGGGAAGATCACGTTCAGCTCGAGCAATCACAGAGTTATAATAGGCATGGTCAGTAAGCCAAAGATCGTATCTGATGAAAGTCATGTAGCATTGCTTGAAGCAGACTATGACTTGATTGCAGAGTTCAGACCTGAGGAGGACTGGGAAAGCATAGTCGACACAAGCTCTAATGGCACTTGGGTGATAGAAGATAATTTGTTGATGCGTCTCTTTATTCAGATGATTCACGCCAGTTTGAACATGAAGAATTCATTGTAGATCTGTTCAGCACATTATTAGTTGAACAGAAAGCCACTGAGGTGAGCATCACTACCTCTAAAGTTATGGCAGATCATCCTCCAACCAACACAGTTTCTGAAGTCACCGAGAAGTAGGCCAGTTCATAACATGAATTAAAGCCACTTCTGGCTGGTCTTAAGTATGATTTTCTTATGGGTGTAGAGAAATGTATATGATCATCATCAGTAGCAGGCTGACCCCAGATCAAGAATCTTGACTTCTCGAGGTTCGAGAAAAGAACCTTAAGGCATTTAGTTGGCACGTCTCAAATCTTCACAGGATAAATCCTACTCTGTGCTCACACCATATCTATTTGGAAGAAGATGCCAAAATGTCTCAAGAGTGTCAAAGGAGATTGAACACAAATTTGTGGGACGTCTTCATGAAAGAGATCACAAAGTGGTGTGACACGGTCTTCATTTATCCCATCTTTGATTCAAAATGGGTGAGTCCTATACATGTAGTTTTGAAGCAATCCGGGCTCACTGTGGTTACAAATGACAAAGGAGAGGAGATTTCTATTCGGGTACGGACATCTTGACGTGTATGTGTTGACTACCGTCATCTTAATGCAGTAACCAAGAAGGACCACTTCCCCTTGCTGTTCATCGATCAAGTGTTGGAAAGACTAGACATCACAGTATTCTGGGTACAACCATGTGGCAATCATCCCAGAAGACCAAGATAAGACTACCTTCACTTTCTCGTTCTATAACTATGCTTTTAGATGAATTCCCTTTGGATTGTACGACACAGCCGCGACATTCCAAAGATGCATGCTTGTAGTTTTCGCTAAGATGGCAGGATGTTTTCTCGAGGTGTTTATGGATGATTTCTCTTTCAATGGTGATAGTTTTGATTCCTATCTTGATCACCTAGAAAAAGTACTTCAGAAATGCTATGAAGTCAAACTCATGTTATCTTGGGAAAAGAGCCACTTCCTAGACATAGAAAGGATTGCGTTGGGTCACATCATTTCTAAACGTGGCATGGAAGTCGACGCAACAAAGGTGGATGTAATTTTCAATTTAGAGCCATCTCAGATTGTCCGAAATGTGAGGTTATTCCTCAAGCATGTGGGTTTCTACAAGGCATTCATTAGAGATATCGATCGCATCGCCCGACCTCTCACATAGTTATTATGTAAGGATAATGATTTTAACATTGATTAGCATGTTCTCCATTCATTTAATCAGCTAAAGGAGATACTCCCTCAGGCTCCAGTCCTACAGCCGCCACATTGATCTCTCACTTTTGAGATCATGACAAATGCATCCGACTTTGTAGTTGGGGTTGTTCTAGGACAAAGGAAAGACAAGGTTCCCTATGTTATTCACTATGGCAGCAAAACACTAGACGAAGCTTAGAGAAATTACACTGTCATAGAGAAAGAATTTATCTATGGTTTTCACCCATGTGAAGTTCAGATGCTACTTTCTTGGATCTAGAGTCACCATCTACACTGACCACTATGCTATCCGATACTTAAAGCAAACGAAGGATGTCAAGCCTAGACTGATCAGATGGATCCTTCTCCTCCAGGAGTTCAATTTGGAAATCAAAGACAAGCCTGGAGTTCAGAATGTGGTAGCAGATCACCTCTCCAGAATTGAGTAGCAAGAGCATCCGCAGAGCATCATACCCATCACAAACACCTTTCATGATGAGTCGATTCTAGCTATGAATTCACTCCCTTGGTATGTCGATATTGTGAACTATTTTGTCTCCGGTGTAATTCTACAAGATTGGATGAAAATCAAGAAGGACAAGTTCTTGTCCACTATCCATTTCTACCAATGGGATGATCCTCTCTTATTCAGGGAAGGATCAGACTGCATTTGGCATAGGTGTATCCCTCAGGAGGAGCATCATAGTGTTCTCAAGCATTGTCATTTGCTTGCATCTGGTGGACACCACTCTGGAGATAGAACGCCAATGAAAGTACTGTAGTGTGGCCTACACTATTTGCTTACACTATTTAAGGATGCCCCAACATATGTCAAGTGTTGCACTAACTGTCAGAGATTGAAAGGTACCGTCACAACTAAAGATTCAATGACCCACGATTCATTCAGATTACATATGTATTCGATTCTTGGGGTATCGATTTCATGGGAACCTTCCCCAACAGTCAGGGATACGAGCACATCCTTCTCGTCGTTGACTATGTGAGTTGTTGGATTGAAGCTATCCCTGCTTGATCCACAGACAACCGTACAGTTTTTCACTTTTTGAAAGAGAATATTATCTCATGGTTTGAGATTCCAAAGATACTCGTATTAGACAGTGGTAGTCACTTCATTAACAAAGAGGTCAAGAAATTGACGAAGGAGTATGACATCGAGTATCAAGTCTCATCTCCTTATCATCCCCAAACCAATGGCATGACTAAATTATTAAAGAGAGAAGTCAAGATGATTCTGCAGAAGCTTGTGAAGCCGAACAGAAGGAATTGGTCACAACTCCTGAACTTAGTCCTTTGGGCATTCAGAACTGCTTACAAGCCTCCATTAGACACATCACCCTACTGTACTTTTTATTGGAAACCTTTCCATGTGTATGGGGAGCTAATTCATAAATCATTGTGGGCAGTCAACATTTGCAATTTGGACTCATGAAAAGGTGTCTAGAAAAGAAAAGAGGATCTGGACATGCTACTGGAACTCTGAGACTATGCATATAATAACTCATTGATGTACAAAGAGAAGGTTAAATGCAGGTATGATCGACACATCAGATGAAAGACCTTCGAGATTGGACAGAAAGTGTGGCTATTCAACACAAAGTTGAAGATATTCCAGGGTAAATTAAAAAGTAAATGGATAGGACCATTCATAGTGCAATAAGTGTGTGACAACATAAGCATTATTATATCTGAATTGTCTCCTGACGCACAACCGTTTTTTTGTCAATGGTCAATTACTAAAGCCTTACCTCAAGCATGACACTTTCCTGGCCGTTGTTCTATCCAAGTAATATGTACTGAAGGTGCATCCACAACCTTAGCAGCATCGCAAGATTCGGATAATGTCACCAAAAAAGTCTTCCTTTAAGTTTTCGAATATTCTTGTTTTCTTCTTTTTCGCACAATCGCTATCTACTGCTTTGTTTTCCTCATTCATTGCTTCTATACTTAGGATATGCTTCATTTTAAGTATAGGGGAGATGAGTGATGTAACTTCTTTGGCCTATGGTCTGAGGCTTTTCAATATAGCTCGCAAAATTCTTATTTCTTCTTTTTGAAAGAAAAAGAAATTGATAATATATTAATGAAATATGAAATCATTAAGTCAAAGTCAATCAATATAAAATGACGAGAGTTGAGGGAAAGCAAGCCCTACCTTCAATCCGGAAAGCGATTGGGTTAAGGACCTTCTACAGTCAGCACGATGGAGAAGGTCAGCCTGATTTCCAACCTCAGTCTCCTATTCTATTTGATTATATTAAGTGAAGTTCAGTCTTCCCCGTCGCTGCTAGTCTAATCTTCCATTCTTTATCTCAACACAGGTCTCTTCTCTTGTTGATATGCATGTCTATACTTAGGTATATCTTACCTTAAGTATAGAAAGAGACATAACGACTCGTTGAGTTGTTCATTCCTACCCTCGACCCTTCCTGCATGTTGTGTATAGTCTGTTATATTTAGGATTATTCGATCCAAAGTATAGAGGGGAAGGTCGACTTCTTATTCTTTCATTCATTATTCTTTAGTCACTGTAATATAGACTCTTGTATACTTCGTAGAAGTTATGTCTTCTCTTCTCTTTTCGATCTATGAGGGTATAACTCAAGTTAAGTACAGAGGGTATACTATGTATATACTCTAGCAATAAGTGGTACTTTCGTATTTTTAATAAATATGGCTGAATTACTATTTATATACAAACATATACAATTCATTAAATCAATTAATAAAAAGATGCATATTATTCCTCAAATTGTTTTTGTATATACTAATTAATAAATCAGGTAAAATTGTTTTGCAAAATGTTTGAAAAATAATTTGAAAATCTATTTGAAAAATGTTTTGATAAGTATTTCAAAAATATTTTGTAAAATATTTTCAAACTTTTGTAAAAATGTTTGGTTTGTAAAAAATTCTTTTTTATGTGAAATAAAATGTTTTGAAAACCTATTTGCAAATGGCTTAGAAAATGGATGCAAAAATATATTGAAAATCTATATATATTGTTTGAAAAACCTTTGCAAAATGATTTCCAAATTCTTGTAAAAGTTTTTAAAAGTTATTTGCGAAAAATATTTTGGACTATAGTTTTAAAATTGTTTATAAAACCATGTTCAAATAAGTTTTGAGGAATATATACATCCTTCAAAGAAATTCTTTACAAATTGTATAAATGTACCTATACAAATAACTCACATTCGATCTGTAAATCCTCCAACCTCAAATCTTGTAAATAAAAAGAGGCACACCCGTGTAAATATATGTGCATGCTTCCTTTTTACGCCAAAAATCTTTTTATTTTGAAAAATCCCTAAAAATTGGAAAAATACAAAATCCCAAAAACATTTATAGAAATCTTGGAGCTTGGAATAGACCTTAATACACCTAATTTTAGAGGAACCCATAGAGGACTGTTAGTGGAGATGTTTCAGGTCACCTTCAGGACGATGCAAGGTTGCTTCATCATGGGTGGCTCAGATACCATTCTTGGGGATTGCCGGCACCGATACTCTAACCAACTTCTGTTGGTAACAATGATATCTAAATATTGGAGATGGATTGAGATAATGCTTCGGATGTGGAATGGTCTACCGACACAACCTTTCCAAGACCCCAAAAATTTAGGTGTAACAAAAGATGCTATATTCCTTGGGGCGTAAATAAGAATGCAAAATCTATGCAAAGACAAAGAAAATATCCAAAGAAGCCTATACCAAAAATTCCAGCAAAAATTTGAGCTTAAAAAACATGCTTCTTGGTGAAGAATCGGCTACACTGACTGACTCACAAGGGAATGAAGACTACACTAGTCCATTCCCACTTCTCTTCCCATTCTTCTAACTTCTTCCCCCATTTGGTTGTAAAGACTAGGAGTATTTGACCTTAGAAGGGAATATCTATCTTCACAAGGATGAGATACCAGAAGAGCAAACACCTTGATGGTTCAATGGTTGTGTCTGAGAAGAGCTGAACAAATCCACATACATGGTTACATCATTTCAAGGGAGAAAGAGTATGCGACTAGGAGGATGGTTCTGACCTAGCTGTGAATTGGACTGGATGATAAGAGTATGGAATCTGAGGGTTGTTACATCACACTTCCCGGTTTCAATATGGTTTCGAACACACCATTAATCCATAGGCCTTCCCTGAGTTCCATACTTTTAATTTATTAAAAACTAGTTCAAAAGTCGACAGTTAATCCAAGTTATTTCTTTTTCTTTTCTTTATTTCTCATTTTTTGCACTTATTGCATAAGTGTTTGCTAGGGACTATCAAAGGCAAGTACAGGGAGGTGACGAATCTCCCTTTCATCACCTTTATTTTATCATTTTAGCCTTAAAACCCCTAGTTAATGCATGTAAATAACATTATTTTATACAAATTAACATTCATTATTTGTTCCATTTATTGTGCATAAAAGACCATTTTTAAATGGCAAAATTATAGAATAAAGAAAAGAAAAGAAAAAGAATAAAATGCCGAAGGCATTTTATGACCCTAAACCCCGAGACCAAGTCAATAATTGATTTGGTCGACAAAGAATAAAGTAGGGGGAGATAAGGGCCAAATATACAATAAAAATCCCATTCTTTTATTCATCAATAAATCATTTTTGAGACTTATTTTATTATTTATATCTTAAATAAAGAAACTTCGTACATATAAGTTATAGATAAAATGTATAGAAAAATAAAAAATTTAGTTTGTGAAAAATGGTATACAGTGGACAAATTATACTCAAAATAAGAATCCAAAATCTCAACTTCCTAGACGAATATCTCATAAATGAAAACTCAAAATGCATTAAAATAACTTTAATTGTATGTAACTCTTAATGAGCTATTTAATGAAGGTGGTTTCTTATTTTTTGGAGCTAAGGTGTGAAAATTAGATTTTGGACCCCTATTATATAGTGCGCTCAAATAAAATATTCAATCTATTTATTCATTACTATTTTTATAGTCTTAGATTTTATAATAATTTAAATATAATATACATCATATATACATAATTTAAATAAAAAATTCATCAAAAAATAAAAATAAATATGTGAATAAAAATATATAGATGGACCATCTATATTTATATCTCTGAACAAATAAAGGTGAAAACTATTGTTTTATCATTTTATCCATTTATATTTTTATACTATTGTAAATATTATTCATATTCTATTAAAAATACAGGAATAAAATAAAACCAAAGAAAACACTTCAAAATAAATAATATAGCCAAATACATAGATACATATACCTATACCTATACTTATATAATGTATACTCCTATTTATTAAAGTGTACACAATAGATTAGAAAATACAATAAAAATATATTTGTGTACATAAGAATATATAAAATTATAAAAATAAGAGAATAAAACAATAAAATCAAAAACACAAAATAAAATAAAACATCGAAACTATATATGAATATACCTATAAGCAAGACACTAAAAATTAAGTTGTAATAAGTAAATCAGAAAAAAATAAAAATCATATTAAAATATGAAATAAAATAATAAAAGGTTTTTATTTTATAATAAAAATTTAATAAAATCATTTACTATATTCAATTAATCAATTTCTAATAAATCATGATGTTTTGTCTTCTTGTGTCCAATGTGGACCAATCATAGCCTGAGGTTTATTGACCTACAGTCAATTACCTCTCCAAGCGACCTAACTCGTCGGAAGCGTTGTGCCCCTAATTTTTCACCTTTTTGCACGGGCTTCTAATAGTTCTTTTTCCTCTACTCTTCATGCTACGATCATCTTCTATCATCAGTCATCCATGCTTAAACTCTGGATCCCTTGTACAAAGCCTCGGTTCTTCCTAAATCGCCAGATAATAAGAAGGGTTCTTCATACTACGTATAAATAAAGCATCTCTTCTTATTCCTCATTTGGTCATTCTCTGAGTCCATTAACCCTTCAACCATGGCCTAGTGTACATCCCAGTGATAGGGGGAGGTCCCCTGAGGTCTGAATCGGTTGGAGGAGGAGGTGCACCCCACGGTGGTGTTCTGACCACCTCTGCTCCCTGAGCAACCCTCATGTATGAGCTGCATCTTTTCATCATTCCTAGATAGTTGTAGCACGTAGTCTTCGTTTTATGCATTTTATTACAGATTTTAATCATGTCAATAGCTTAGCTAAGGTTAATTCCCTCACTAGATCTCTTAAGCTCTGGTCGTGTTCCATCATGTCTCTCGACTATTTCTGACCTCGTTGTGCACCCCACTTTGCTCCTCATCACGTTCTTTATCCAAACACTCCATTTATACCCTTCGTTCCTCGATGGATCATCAAATCGAGGCTCCCTTTCTGCCCTTCGCCGGAGCCTCTCTGTCTACTTCCACCATCGCGCATTACAGCTTCATAACAGGTCGAGGACCTTCACCTCGAACCCTAGTGTCTTCTCATGTAGGTTTTGTGTTCATCAGACCCCTCCTAGGTCAGATTTCATATAGAACAGACTTAAAATTCTTATATTGCATCCCGCATGGAGATTGCGAGGATACGCTATAAATATTCAACTAAGCATCCATCATCATTTTTTTCGTGTGCATAGGCTTTTTCGATTTCCTCTCTTGTTTTTCACTTATGATCTAAAGAAAATCGGGACTAGATGGTAGACATGTATTTGTGATCACCTAAAACTTCAGTGGTCACTAATTAAAATTGGGACTGTTAAACAAGGTTGACTTAACTAAACCCATAAAATCAAGAATTTTTGTGGGAGAACAACCCGTCCTTGGATTCATATACATTATAGGGTGTGGTCATCACCCCTAATTGAGCAAGTCTTGACCCATAAGGATTGGAGGCTAAAATCCATCATGAATACTGCCTTTTTTATCACATGGATTCACGAAGTATTGACGCTTCTATCGTAGTGGATGAGTAGGGCTAGGTCAACGACAATATTCCAACCTTGTGTAGAGCATTGACCCGTTATGAAGTACTGAGCTTAGGTCATGCCCTCGCAGGGGTGTATATCTCATCGTCTCGTGTCCAAGTAGGGCCTAGCATGATCACATGTGATTCTATCTCAAGTTGGTCCAAAGTACCTGATTCACCACTATTGGCTTCCTCTCTCTACTTCTTTGGATGAGTAGTGGATCCAGATCTGATAACAAGGACCTCAAAAAGTACAGACTACATGTTACAAGGAGGTGGACAAATACGAGATACTTTTCCAGCAGTACTCACACTCCTATAGTCTAGACGCTATGAACTCATTACAAGATTGAATTATCACCAATTTTAAATTGAAAAGACAAATTGGAAGAACTCTTGTGACCTTCACTGTGTGAGTTGGTGAAATTGGGGTTTATATTGTGATTGTATTGTAAGTCATAGATCAAGATCAAACATCAAATATTGCACATCTAAGCCATTACTCTCCTTTGTTTACTTATGAATGGTAATCTTTCTCTGAACTGCTTGACATCGAGAATGAAAGGTTGTGATGATATTTGCTTGTACTCCGCGAGCCTCCCACTGAACATCACAAACATACCGTCCTCGCCTAGTTAGGGATACTCTTTCCTTGAACCTCCTTGGACTCAGACCCCGATTTTCTCTTCTTCCTCAAGGGAGGTCAATCCCAGACCAACCCTCTCTTCTCTCACCGCATCGAGGAAAACTCTTACCTCAACGCTTCTCATTTTAATTCTTCCAGCTCTATTAATACCAATCCGTTTGATCCTGAAGGTAAAGAAGAAGAATTAAAGAAGATGCCTCCAAAAAAAGACATCGAAGATGAACACAACGAAGAACTGTTGCAGATGGTATTAGCAAGATTAGTTGTATCTGAGTAGCAATAGCTGAACTGAGAGCACAAAATGACCAGTTAATGTCGGGGTTGAATCACTAATGGATGCACCATACAACCAGAGACAACATAGAGTGAGAAGTTATTTGAATCCTCTCGAGCCATAAGCTGATTTTAAATTGAAGACACCTTTCCCAAACTTGCTGCCACACATCCATGGAAATGCTACTAAGGAACCCTACACGTTCCTAAGGGACTCGGAGCTTGTATGCTCTAATCTTAGATATCCCATAATCATCCAAGACTACATTCGTCTCGTTGCACTTCCATTCACCTTGAAAGGAAAAGCGGACTACTGGGTGAAGAATCTTGGAGTGATGGTTACTACACACAATCATTTCAAGGACATGTTCTTAAAGAAGATCTACCCTTTGAGTAGGAATAATCAGATAAGGACACCCATCACTATATTTTCTCAGACGTCTCAAGAACCATTCTGTGATGCATGGGATATATTCAAAGATCTTATACAAAAATGTCCATGTCATGCTTTGATGATAATATTTTGGTCCAGTCACTATATTTTGGTCTCAACTATGAGACACGAGGTTTAGTGAGCACTGCTTGTGGAGACAACTATACATCACAAGGTACATATATCGTCTAGAAGGTATTCAAGTGGATGGCTGAGACAAGCCACTCACACATCGCCATCAGGGCGTACACTGACTCCCTCAACACACTCCAATCTAAAGGTGGGAAACAGACTATTGATGAGATAACCAAGGATCTAATTTCAAACATGAGCATCATTACAGACCAGCTAGTAGTTGTGGAACATATCAACAAAAGGGTGAATGACATTGATAGTAGGATCTCTCATATACCAAAGCAAATGGAGGAACAGACTGAGAAGGTGTCCAAATCTAGATACCTACCGCGACTGCATCCGCTGCTTCCATTTTCCGAGTACATCATGTCCATGAGCAATCGATGTCAGGTCCACCTCAGTCTTAGGTTCAGGACTAGTCCTATGCCTAAATTTTCCAGTAACCACCAATAGAGATCGTCGAGGAATAACCCCCAGAGATGTTGGAAGTAAAGGGTATTGGGTACGCATATGACCTTGATAGACATGGAAACATAGGGGATCGACATCCATACCAATGTCTCCCGACCTTCTACAATACCGTTTTCATTCCCGTGCCACAACACAGTTAGAGCACAACCCAAACCCAGTAGCAGAGGCAACATCAGCAATACATCTACCAAAACTAATATTAGGCAGTCTAGTACAACAATATCATCATGCACCCCAAGAACAGAGACAACAACTTTACCAGTCCCCTCATATCTAATCTTCACGATAGTCTTTCCAGTAGTATCACTCCCCGACAGGACATGCGGACATTCAGCAGCAGATTCTCGAGGAACTTCGATCTTACATGAGCAAAGTTCAAGATCTATGGGTGAATGTCAATCACCTATCTCGTTGGAGAGATGAACAAACTGCTCATGCTACAGCCTTTTCCACCTAAGTTTAAGCTAATACTAACAACTTGAAAAAATCTCACTCTCAGCAGTACGTTGGTTAGGTATACTATTCATACTCTTGCATATCTAAACATTAGATCCTTTCATATGATAATATTAATGCTATTTCACTCAGGAGCAGAAGGATCGTGGTCGTACCTAACTGGGCGAGGGAATTGAAGAGAGTCGCCTTTGGAGGTCTACCCAATGATACTTCAGATGACGAATAGGAGAGGCATCAGGATTAACTTTCAATTCAGCAACAATCATGGATTCCTACTCAAAGAAAAGGGAAAGAACCACTGTAGACTGATGCAGAGTCTACATAGGACCTTACATCTCATGTTGTAGTAGATTCACCTTTGTCATCGATTCCGCAACATGTAGTAGACAACTCCGATTTTAATGCCATCGATGAATAACATGGAAGAATGTCCTCCCCTCCAAGATTTGTTCCTTGATTCCTCCTCTGTCCGGTGGTCTTCTTCTGTCAGCTATAGCACTACACGACCAGGGAGGTTGTCTGCAACTGATCGTGCCCTTCAGAAGGTCCAGGACCAAGTGATGGGGTCATGGTATATCGAACAATAAATGGCACCTAGTGAGTCTCGACCAGGATCAAATGCAAGCTGACAAAATCGCATATAACAGAAAGTTCTATTAGTCAGGAAGAATTGAGCTAAATTTTGACTAGATTGAATGATCTAAAAGTGCTTCTCGATTAAGTGAAAAGTGTGGTCCTATCACTACGATCACCAACAATAATCCTAGCAGTCCTAATAGCTGCAGTGGGAGTCCTAAAACTATCAACCACTCAAGTCTGCCCCCACCTTTACCAGAGAGTGAAATAGGTCTGATACATCACAAAAAAATCCAGTCTCTTTACACATGCAAGAACTTGAATGGGAACCACTAGAAATGAGCAATTATTACAAATTAATGACAAGAAAAAATGTTGAAAAATAAAAACCTAGAATCTACTCTTTCTCACAACTTGACTCGATCTTAAATTTAATATGGCTTTCTTGATGATGGCCGAGATGAGTTGATTTCTCAAAAAACCGCTCCACGTATGCCAAGTACCTTGCATGAAAAATATGATAGAAAATGTAAGAAATTTGACACAAAAATAATCAAAAATAAAGAAAAGAAAAGAAATACTGAGAAAAATAAATAAAATGCAGGAAAAATAAATGGAAAAAAGTATAATGGAAGCTTAGAGTCAGACTACCCGAATGTGTGAAAAACCCAATAATAAGTTTTACAGATAAAAACTTAAGTCGTTTTCCTCCCCGGCAACGGTGCCATCTATCATCATCTGATGGTCTGAATTTACCCTAGTTACTTCTTGCAAATTAAGTCTAGTATATGTGTCGTAGTCGGGCAATCGGAATCAATCAAGAAATAATCAGAATTTAATAATCAATTAATGCAACGGTGGTTTATTATTTATTTAACTTGAATAAGCTTCAAGGTCGAACTCAAGGATGTGAAGAAACGACTTAGATAAATGTCTATCAGATTTTAAGCATGGTTTTTGAGGTAGAATTTTTTGGTATTTTTTATGCAATATAAGGATGCAAATGCAAAAACGCCCAATTTTGAGGAGTAAAATGTAAACAATGATCAAGCGTGATCCAAAAATTATGAAACTTGGTCGGGATGCAAAGAATGATGAAATGATCACATTGTATTTTTTGGTAATTTTTTGATGAAAAATAAATAAATAATGAATTTACGAATGCAAAAAATGTGAACCTAGGTAATTAATTATAATAAATATAAAATTGATTTTATTTTGGGGAATAAAATTATCTAAGATATATCATAATGTGATCTATCTCAGAAAAATCCTAAACCCTCAAAATGTCGAGTTTTATGCATATAAAAATTAATCATTGCAATACATAAAATAACTTTTACAGAGCAAAGTGTGCATGGAAATGCAATGATTTTTTTATCACAACAAGGAAATCAATTAAATCTAATGAGTCTGAATTTTTGGTAATTTTTAGGTCTATGATCAATTTTATATGAATTTCAGAGTGCAGAATGGGTAAAATATGCAAATTCTTTACCAAAATATTAATAATTAATTAACCATAGATGTTAAGAATATAGAGCACATGCCACAATATAAAGAAATAGTTGAAGAAAAAAGTACGTATTTTAAATGAACAAAAAAATATCAAATTAAGGTTCAAAATAAAGGGGAACACAAGGATCTATGTGCAATAATACAAAATAAAATAAATAAAAATGTGACACATATGGACTTAATGGTATTTACCTATACAATCTACGATATATATGCAAATATCCAGGCTTGTGCATGCATCACGCGTGATTTCAAATGGCGAGGACTTTGGTGGAATTTACGGAAAATGAAGGGTTGCTCTGCAAATTATCCCTGGGGCACATGCCCTAGCTGGAGAAGGGCCATGTGCAATACGGGGAGCTGTAGGGGGTCTTGGCGTAAATGTCCCTGCCTTCACGTGCTTCACACATGAGGGGATGAAGATAAGGCAGTGATGGATGGTTGCTTCAGCTTAGGTCCTCATTTCTACCTCTTAGTTGGCACACAATCGGGGAAACGTAGGTGATGTGAGAGGGAGTTTCGGTTGTAGAGGCTGAGTGTGAAAAGGGCGACACATACCTGGTAGGGAGGAGCTAGAGGCTTAGCACCCAAGGCAGCACCTCACGCGGTGGGGGAGAATCGATGTGGCAGAGTGTGTCGATCGAGGAGCGCCGCTTGTCGAGGGTGAGGTGGATCGGTGACGAGGCTGCTCGATGGATGTCGATGATAGAGTGAGGCAAGGTCGCTACTAGAGGGGATGGTACTGGCAATGCAACCATGGGGGTCGGAGGGTTATCGGTGGATCGAGAACGATGAAGGCGGAGGTCGATGATGATCGGAGATGGAATGAAATGAGGGTGGAGATGCGATCGGGCAAGGAGATGAAACAGAGGAGGAAATGAAGAAGGCAGAGAAGGGAGATAAAGAGGATGAGGAAGATGGGTTACCTAGGAACGAAGGTTCGACGGCCAAAGGGAATGTCGGAGCAGGAGCATGTGCTTGATGGAGGAGCACGTTGCACCAAGGCCTAGTGGCCTTGGATCACGCCAAGGAGGATGGTGGAGGTCTGGTTTATCATCCCAGAGGCAATCCTCTTACATAAACTATTGACAGAGGATGGCTGATGAATTGGTTGGGGATCAACTATGGATTAAATAGGGAGAGAGGTTGTCGAAGGGGATAAGGACGTTAAAGATGGTCGGTGGTTGTCGAGATTAGTGGGAATGAGGGGATTAGTTGAGTTTTGCAGGAGATAGTATAGAGGGAGAGCAGTTCTACCGTTGAGGTTCCGATGATGGAGGAAGGTTCGTTAGGGCAAAGGGCGTAGACGGAGATGTGAGGGAGAGGGGATAAAGTTCAGTGGACGGAGATTTAGGATAAGGAGGTGGTTGGAATGGGATAGAGGAGAGTGAGAAGAGGGAGAAGCGATTGAGGCAAAGTGTCTCAGCGTAGCGGCTGGGGATTGGTGGAGTAAGGTGGCGATAGAGGAAGGAGAAGGCCTCACATGCAGGGCACGTGACGAGAGGGGGAAGGGGTGCCATGTGGCACACAGGGGTGCAACCATATGGTGATTTTTAAAAAGCTAAAAATTAAATCAAAAGTTAAATTAAAATATAATATTACAAATAATAAATAAATAAAAAGAAAATAAATAAAGGGGATGTATGTACAATATACAATAGGGGTCCAAAACCAAATTTTAACATACGAAGTCCGATTCTTTTGAATTTGGTCTTGTTTTGAAGGTAATTGAACGTACATTAATTCAAAGTAAGTAGGATTCATAGTAGACTGCATGAGAAGAGATTTACATTTTAAGGCTTTAATCTTGAACTGGTGTTTGGATTTTATTGATCAATTTTACAATTTAGTATTCTTTTTGGTATTTTTCATTTATTAATGTTAATGATATTTTCACAATGAAGTTGATTTCAGGTCAATTGGAATTAGCATGAATTAATTAAAAATGCATGAAGTTAGGTGAAAATGCATGGATGATTATGAATGCAATATGAGGTATTAATTTATGAAAATTATTTACATGCACCTGAAAGTTAATTTTATGTAGTTAACATGCGAATGACCCTAAATTTCGGGTTGAAGATATATTTTCAGCTAATTAAAGTAATGAATCACATATTCATTAGCTACTAAACCAAAGATTCTTAATGAGACGAGTCTTGAAAGCCACACATGCATAGTCAGGGATTCAACCTTCTAACTCACTAAAATTTGATGGGAGACAAGGAAAGAGCTAAGCATAGCGGTGCTATGAATCCATGATTCATCTACTATATATGGATGTTTTAGCAAAATCTCCTTAATAAATAACTAAATAAAACCTTAAAATTAATTAATGAACATTGACTAATTGTGCTTACATTAGGGCTTAAAATCTATAAATAATAACCCTTGTTTTCGACATGAATTGATCATATTATTTTATGTACAAAAATAAAATATTTTGACCTAATTCGTTCTCTAATATTTTCTTTAATTAATTAATTAACTTGACATAAAGACTTAAAATCCATAAAAATCTTAAAATCACAGAGAAAAATACAAAAACATGACCTTTATATTTTATACATATTTTATCTTTGTCAATTTTATTTTACCTTTTTCTAACCAACAAAAATACATAAAAATTAGATTAATTATGTATATATTGTGTATAAATTAATCCACTAATTAAATTTAAATTTAAAATACAAAAAATCACAACATATTAACTACATGGTTTGATGGGCAATTTAACCCTTATGCAAAAATATATTTTGTACAAACGATTTTCTTTTACTTTTTGGTCCTTCATGGAAGTTGTAGATCCTCTTGAGATCAACAACTTTCATGTTGACCACTTCTTGATCTGTCATTTTCTTTTCTTTTATTTCTCATTTTTTATTTCATTTTTTTACCTTAAGTCTCTAGTGAAACACCACCACATGGCTTCTCCTCATTCGCCCTCTACGTGCCTCGTCAGCACCCACTTGTTGACTGGCCAACCAACATTATCCTTTGTGCGCCTACTCCTAACTGTTGGATTAGATTTGATCCAATGGCTATTATCCAACATGCCCCTCCCAGGCAGTGCACATGCGCCTCACGTGCGCTCGTCACTTGCAAGGCACACGACTTCCTTGGCTCATCCCCATCGTTGGATCTCAAGCGATCCAACGAATGATGCTCCTCATTCCCTTCCTTCATCACCACTTTCTTTGTCTCTCTCCTCTCCGACCCTCACCAGGCTTCCACCTTATGTTGCTCGTGTCGTTGATCCGCCATAATGGATCCCCTTGGATGTTCCATCCGTACCTCCTCTCCATCTCCAGCTCGATGCCAATGTAACCCTAACCCTGATCTCAATCATTGCCCATCGCCTCTACCTCCTTCTATTACAAGCCCCTCCTTCATCAATACCTCAGTTGTAACCCTTGTTGTTACCTCCACCACCTGCATGTAACACCGACCTTCACCTTCAAAGAACCTGAACTCTGTTGCCCTTTCCTCCGCCATAAAAGCATTATCGTCACCTTCCCCAGAATCATCCGCCATTTATCTATAGCAGACGCGAGCTTGAAACTCCCCTCCAGTGACAGCGAAAGAGGAGAATTTCCTCGAGTGATGACCGGTCTCCTTGAGGCGAGATCCGATGGAGATCCTTCGTCGTAGCTGCAGCTCACTCGCTGCGGCCAAGCTCAGCCCCTATCGTCGAGGCTTCGAGAAAAGACCTTGGACCTTCCAGGTCCTTCCCTGGGAGACTCCTCCACCCCTCGACGACACCCTTCTCTCCAGGTATGTCCATCGCCGCCCTTCTTCACCTGCGTCGACCTCAGTCGCACAGACCGCTTTCAACCAAACCTCTCTTCTTATCCAGTTTCGATTCATCCTCTCATTCATCGAACCCATCAACTCCAACAAACTGATAGCATCCACCCTCTTCCCTCGTTGCCTTCTCTTCTATCTCTCAAAACCTCCTACCTCCGATTTTGCTATGACCGGAGCTCAGCTATGTTCCATCGCCTCTACAAAGCCATATTCCCCTCTCAAATCCTTGCAAGTGCATCCTTCACATAAATCTCCTCTAAAGCTAGACACATCCTCCGACTGTAAAGATCAAGGGGGCGCATCAGACCCACCATCGATCATCTTCAGCGCCTGCAGTTCTACCTTAGTCCTCCTGGGCCGTATGTCGGTGGAGGTGACCTGGCTGCAACTCTGATTCGATACTCCTTCATTAGCAGGTCATAATCAAAAGAGGCGGAGTTTGCTCATGCTACATGTTGCATTCGATCAAGAACGCGGATCATCCTCGTCATTGATCCTCGCCCAAAACTCAACTGTCAGATCAGAGCATCAGGGAGAGAGCCCAGTCGTTAGATTTCGTCCTCCCGAGCTACCTAGCCTCGAGTGGCCCGCCCCTCCTCGACATGCCACATGAAGCCTTGGATCCAAACTATGAACCAAGCCTCACTTGGACCACGTGCCTCCTGCACATGGTTTGGGCAAATTGCACCGGAGCTCCTGTGTCTTTCACCAATTGCATATATCTCTAGTCACGTGAATATTTCCGTGACCTGGGAAATTTGCGAGTCCACCTCCAGTCTTAGTATTTATAGATATACCCCAACATGGAGTAAATTACAAGAGGCATCTGTCAGTTTTTTTATTATTGCAGATAAGTCCCTCTAGGGACTCTTTTTATATAAAAACATATATTTTCTTGCATTTTGATCCCTGAATTTCATTTTGACATATCTTGCTCATTTGAACTCAGATTTTAGCACACAATATATCATTTAAAGCTTATTTATTGCTCTATCATTTTATCTATCTTATGAACTGATCTGAAGGTTATTATGGTGATTATTATTTAAGGGTCTCTGATGATTTCTGCAGGCTAATCTACGACATATTTGTGGCTTATTTATCTTGAGAAATGTTTGATTTTATCTATAGGGATTAATTTGAGGAGATTTACTCCAATTAATTCTCTTGTGAATACTGATTGGGGAACCAATCTTTGAAGGGAAAGATCAAGGAGAAATTATTGTATTTCCTTAATATTTTTGTGGGGATTTGAATGCATCAATCCTCTCATAATTATTGTTTGATCTATTGTAGAAACTCAATCAAGAGTTATTAGATCATATCCCTTGATCATTCTTTGAGGATTGGATCTTTGCAAGGGTGTAATCAAGGATAAATTAATTCCTCGACATTTTACATGATAAAAAACCATTTAATTTAGGATTACTTTACAAAGAATTTTGAGTTACCTATTCATTAGTAGAATTATTCTCCGACTAATCTTTAAAGTCTACATCCTGAACATCATTTAATAAATAATTCTTGAATTTATCTATGATCAATTTTTGAGGATTAATTGATTATTTAGTTGAGGATTTAAATTTTATAATTACAGATATTGTGCTTTCACATTGCATTGCATCTTCATCACATTTCTTTTCTTTTATTTCTTTTATTTCCTGACATAGATATTAACATTGTGATTAATTAATTATCTAAACTAATTTAAAATCATACAACTAGAAATCATCGTTCCCTATGGTCGACCTTGGTAGACTTGCCAAGTAAAAATTCTCCACAATATTCAAAGATTGTGCTTTTTGCTGAATTATTATTTTTACCTCATATACTACAAAATATCATTCTTAAGTGAGGTAGAATTCAGTTTATCAGTATTCTAAAAAAATTCTAAACTCTTTAGTTTATTGTATAAGTTGCTATTTGACCCCCCTTATTTAAGACTAAAGTTCATATTATTCCTAACATTTTTAATAACTTTTAGTGGGGGGTTATTCTTCCTTTTTCCCTTTGGCATGTCATAACGTTTTGAGCATAGAGCTCAAAATCAATTATGATTTAATGTTCAAAATTACCAAATTACCTTGTTAAATTCATAATTAAATAATGTGTTAAAAATTTATGTTGAAGTTAAGGTATTTTATAGATCCTTTATCGTTCCAACCATATCCAAAAGAACCAGGTCAAATATTGAGCGATGAGGCTTGTGGAATTTTTGGATGCGTTGAGGTTTTTGATTATCTTGAGAGCACATTACATCTATTTCGAAAATCTAAAATGTGTTTATATATATGTATATATAAAAATGCTTCTTCTTTATTGTTTTGGGTAGAATTTTATGTCGATTTTTTCTTTGTCAAAAAAAATCAAACACTAAAACAAACTTTTATCTTTCCTTATTTTTAGTTAATTCATATTATTGCTAAAAGATCAAAAAAATCAAAGTAGGTCCCTCTTATCTAGTACTTTATCACACTTTTTTGATATCTAAAAATATAGAAACTTTAAAAATTTGCCACAGTCATTAAAAAATCATATAAATCCAAAATCTAAATGGTAAAGGTGTCTGGAATCCTTGGAATATTATCTTTTAGAGAAAATATACATCCTAATTCTATCCCTATTTTGAGAAAAATCATATATCCAATAGTCATTTATATACACTATATTTTCTTTTTTGTATTTTCATTCCTATTTTAATTATATTTTCCACTTTACTTATTTTGAAAATTTCAAACACATCTGCAAAACTTAAAAACACAAAATTTATCTACCACATTTTTCCATTTTATGCTATGTTATCTAATTTAAAGTCCCTACATCCCTCTCTTTCTTCGATATATATTATATATGATATAAGTATTTCATTTTATTATTATATTTTAATTAAAATATGAATTTGAAAAATAAAAAAGATGTAGAAAATTAAAAATCAAGTAAAATTTCAAAAACCCCACAAAGATATAAGAACATAGACATTTCTTGCATTCACATGTGACATACATGCTTTCTATATGATTCAAACACCTACATAGTGAGTTGCCTCCCTATGCTCAACCTTGGAGCTTATCCTGCTAATCCACATCCACTACACTTTACACTGCATAATTCTCTCTTGTTTTGATTGAGTGATTCTCCTTGTGATGCACACGATAGGTTAATCATTGGAAATAACACAAATGGAAAAAAATTCTCTATTAATAGCACAATAAAACAAGTGGTCTATCAAGCTCACTAACCTTGTCAGATTTCTTGATCGGTAAAAACGTCAAGATCCACTTATATGGTCACTCATCAAACAAAATAAGGTTGTGATCTTCTTTATTTACATCATTAAATCATGGCTCCACAGTGAAGGTGGTAGAATATGATACATTATATTCTTTGCCAACATCCTCAGAGACCCTAAAGACAATATATATTACAAATCAACAGTTGAAAGATAGGGAGATTGAAGATGAATTCATTGCTCACCCACATCCCTAGACGACAAAAAAAGTTCTATTGACATCCTTTGCAAGCAGAGATTCCTGGTTAATTGTGGCTATGCAAACATGGACACATTCTCAATGCCTTACTGAAATGTGATCACGCATATGCCCTAGTTCAAAGCACGTAGGGGGCAGAGCTTGTGCAATGCCATAGGAAATCTTCAACCATCGCCACTCACAACCAAGATCGTACGTGGAACAGACGTTCAATATACTCATAGTACGGTTCAAGGCCATTACCTAACGACCATTTTCTAGCTTCCTGAAGCAAGTATTGGTTGTGCCAACGTATTGCATGATCACAACTTCATTAGGAAAATTCAGGGGAAGGACCAAATCTCAAGGATGTACCAACATGATATTCAAGAAGAAAGTACGCAATCGGCAATGGATGAGGAAGAGATTTTATACAAGACAACAAATAGGATGTTTGGGTATCCGAGGAGGGCATCTATGTAGAGGAGTTACTATGTAATCATTTGGTGAATGAAATGTGGAATGTTGTATAGAACTTTTTTCTGCATTTTCCCCTACCTTTTACAACTTGTGTGATTCAATGACTTCTTCCCTTCCGGAATTCATTTCTGTTAGAATTTGGTTATCTAAGAAACCACATTATGATTTCCTTCGATTACGACATGGCAACTTTTGTAAGGATGATTTCAGGTTTGTGTAGACGCGGTGTCCACTCGCAAGGTTAGAAGCCATGAAAATGGTAAGGTTTGTCCCTTATGAGTTCGACGACTAAGCAATTGTTGTAATCCTAGGATATATCAACCGCATCCCTATGTGGCATGGATTTATCAGCTTATATGATGACCATAACTTTAATTGAGCGGAGTTGCTATCACTTTTTGCCTTGCTTTTTTTCCATCTGTTAATTCAGGCATTTGCATTTTAATACATGCAAATACATAAAAAACAATGGTACGATTAGACCATGTTTTCGAAAGAAATTCCCATTCCAACTTCGAGATGATTATAACCTGCTTTCTTTGACAATATTTATTTGAGAATCATCATAACTAGATGAGAAGACACTACGATGACATGGCTTGACTGACCAGTATGTCTCATCCCAACACATGAGGCTTTGACAATCTGAGTGGAACTCTCCTTATTGTTTATTTTCATGATTTTACTTGCTTTTTGACCTACCACATGCTCTACACATGCGATGATTATAAATACTATTGGATTTGAACAAAATGAAAGTATCATGACACTTTATATCTAACAACGAGAATGTCCATCTTAAAGTGCGAAAGGGCAAGGAGTCACGGGCGTGGATGCTATTGTCCAAAGGATGCTCTGCTGGTGTTTGATGATGCATGTAAGTTCGAGGATGCTGAAGATCGCTTGTGGTACATATGACCACAAAACGTAAGTGTCTACAAACATCATTCTTTTGTTAGTTGTAGTGAAACAACCAATGATACACCTTGCGTCATTCTAGAGATTGTGTGGGTACAGGGTCATGGCATCATCGATGTTAGCCACTATCCAGTCTTTGATCGCAAAGAAGCTATTCTTATCGGACATAATAAATGTGCAGGAGTTCTCAAAGAATTATCAAGCTGAGAAGAATAGAAAAGACTGATTATCCACCTCACAGCCAGATCAACTTCTGCCCATGACCTGATTGATGAACATATTTGCGATAACATATTATCATGTAGCTCTACCGTTTTATGTGATGTATGTATAGGTTTCAATCTTGTATTATGTGAGTAACCCCGGTAAATATGTTATTGTATGGAATTTGAAATATAATGGGCGAGTCCTTTAACACAATTTAGAAAAAAATTAATCCATCCTTATGTGAGTAAACTCTTTTTAATTGTTGTAATAATTAATGAGTGGAATAACCCCAAGAAAATTATCTATCTTATAAACCTTATCCATCCTTACGAATAACAAATAACTACTTCTTATTCATCCTTTTTCCTCCATTTCTTATCCCTATGAACAAACATAAATAATGCCATCTTTATACTCCCTTGGTTTTTGTCACTTAGATTTATTATTTAAATAAAAAGAATAATTACATTATTATTAAAAGCCCCATAAATAAGTAGGAGTTCTTTGGTAAACCTCACATTCGTATCCACGCAACCATCCACACTTTTCTCTCCCTCGTTATCGCCAAAGCCTCACCGACCCAGCGGGGGCGGAGCGAGAAGTGGATCTCGTTACTTTACTGGTATACGCCATTGTGGAGTTGGGCGGATCACGACGTCATCAGCGTTGCGGCCTCGGGGATGTGGTCGGAAGGAGGCCGTTGGGATGTGGGCGTGGCGGTGGGAGTCACCGCCGTCGCGGGAATTGCCTTGGTTGCCACTCTCGTCATCTCGTCCCGCAGGTAAAAGCAGCGAACCGGCGTGGATTAGATAATACGATTTGACGAAACTTTAGCTTCACATTCAATTAGGCTGTGAATCCTGCTCGTATTTTATTACGCGACCTGAAATTCACCCGTTTCCTTCTGGCGATCGCTTATCTATTTGCACTTTTTGTCTACAGATTTCCCCCTGTTTATGATAGCTAAAATGCCGAGCTTAGAAGTTAATCAGCAAGCATGCCCTATTTGGAATTACAATGTGATAATTTAATCCATGTACTTCGTTGAAGGCATCTTCAAATTGCTCATTGGTAGGATGATACGGGTAGGGCTGTGCACGGGTCATGGATTAGACAGATATCCGATCCGATCCACATGGGTCGATCATAAACCCATGAGTATCCTACAAATCATTCTGGATCGGGTACCCAAACTTGTTAGATCCATGATATATGGAACTCCAACCCTATGATCCATAGATACCCACGGATCGATCCATTTCATTGCCCCTCCAACCTAGACAATAACCATGGGTTGACGGATCTTATCCATGGACTTCTCCTTGCCTATCTCGACTTCGAAATTGCTTGTGATTGAGATCGTTACTTGGAATCGGGATAACAAAAATTTATGAATTGAGATTTAGATCGTTGGATGGCTTCAAGAGAAGAGGCTTCTAGATGTTTGTATTTTTAACGGAAATAAAAGATCTAATATTTTTAATTTGAAAAAAATAATTAAACAGGAAATTAAAAAAGTACATTCAATGACATATGCATGTCATCAACGAGGTGAATTAAAAAATAAATGTCTCAAACATAATTTGAATAAACGTCAAGTTCACAAGGTTTAACAATCGGACCATGGCCTCTAATTTTGTCGAAATTCCGCAAAATTTCAATTTCGACAAGTGCCAAAATTCAACTGAGATGGTCGATATATTAACTAGATGGGCGGTCGATAAAAGAAATGCTAATCAAAATGATCAAAATTTTGGTCAAAATCTGGTCGAAATTTCGATTTCAACGTGTCAAAATTCGATCGAACAGTCAATATGTTAACTAGATGGGTGGTCGATAAAAGAAATGAATCGAATGACCAAAATTTTGGTCAAAATCGGACAAAAATTTCAATTTTGACAAGTACCAAAAGTCGATCGAAATGATCGATATGTTAATTAGATGAGTGGTAGATAAAAGGAATGCTAATCAAAATGACCAAAATTTTGGTCAAAATCTGACTGAAATTTCGTTTCGGTCGAGCTCTAATATTGTGATTAAAATCAATACTTTGGGCCATGTGATATTCCAATTAGTGCGGGATTTAATTCGACCCATCAGCAGTAAAACGAGTATTTATTTATCAAGTGTCGATCATCTAAAATTCGAAGATAAATATATTATTTTTGTTTCGAGAAAACATAAGCATAGATCGAAACCGATTTATCAAAGCCTGTTTTCTTTTTTGTATGTATCACGGATTTTTTAGTGTTGATTTTTTCTTAGAAGTTCCTAAGTTAGAAACTTTCATATCTCAATCATATCATGGATTGATGTGTTATAGTGATCCGCGGGTACCCGCGGGTAACCGAGACCCATTCATATAACTCGGGTATCCATTATTATGGTTACCCGTTGGAATGGGTCGGATCGACCGCCAACCCGATAATGACGGGTCGGAATAGATCATGATTGAATGTCTCGGGGTACCTGCCCCATGCAAACCCCTAGATATGGGGCTAATTTGATTATACTTTATGATGTCTAGTTAAGGATAGTGCTTAACATCGTATATCACAAGAAATATTATGTACTTGGAATCCGTCATCAAAATTTAATTGATTGTGGGGATCCCAAAAATGAGAAGGAGATGCAAGATATGAAGAAGATACTGGATTGCTTGATTTGACTAAGCTCCCCTCCGATTTTAGAACTATTTATTAACCTGTGATGCAGATTCGATGCCTCAAATTATCCACTATATATCCTTCATTTACATAGAGCTTCCATTTGAGAGAGGAAGCTATTAGTTAGCAATAAAAGTAGCTACCTTTTTGCCACACATTATACGGACTAGATGATGAACTTGGACGTAGAGATTTCTTGAAATTTTTTATTTGAAATTCCAAAGAAGCTTATGGGATGTACGGGGTTTGTTTCCGGTGAAGGTTTTTCATGTGCTTGTTTAGGAGAGGGTGGATTGCGATAAAAGTTATTAGGTAGATAGTAGAGGATTTGACTCATCTCGTGTTCGACTATTTTTTGTAAAGAGAAAAAGGCATCCACCAAGTAGGTGTATGCCAAAAAGCTTCCCCTTTAATTCACAAGAATACAAGTACGAGGCTAAGAATAGCCCATAATTATTACGTGACCTAACTCTCAGCTAGTGCTTTTGCATGCGCAATTACATTTTTGTCATAAAAGAGCTAATTACGAAAACCACCCCATCCATAGCCAACCACAAAGACCATGCACTAGCTACTATACTGGTTCTCTCATTCTCTAAGCCCTGCCATTTAGAGCCAATTGATTCCCAAAAGTTCGCAATGCAATTCTTCACAATCCATGTGTTGCCAAAACTCGCCCAAACATCCGCAGAGCTCACACAAGAAAAGAATAGGTGGCCTACACAAGGTTTTAAAAAACGTGAGGCGTATTGAGACATTTTTTCAGTATCACCTCGATGCGTAAACCTCACTCCTGAAAGAAAAAATTCACAAAACATGACAGTTAATCATACTTACATTTTGCAAGTTCTAGAAATTAAATAGCTTTGATAAAAAACATAACTCCATGACATTTCAAGGCTAATTTCATGTTTCAAACATCCAAATTCGCATTACGTGGGAGCTAAACTATCTTAAATCCCCCAAAACAATGATAAAAGTTCAAATCATAAATAATTTGACCATCAAAATACATGAAATGCTAAGAAAGAAAATTAAAAATAAATAAGTTATCATTGCATCTTTAAACATCGATGCCACATCTCTAAATAAGAAAGGAAATATTAAATTTAAGTATAAGCTGATATAAGTTGTTAAATAACTCTCTTCTTTTGGACTCTCAAACTATAAGGTGTCAAGTAAATATGGATTTGCTGGCACAACAATGTGTTGTCTCAATAATAGTAAAAATCTAGATGTCCACATTTTTTTTAAAAAATGGTCTAGGTATGCATGCCAATCAAATAAGAAAGACAAGAGAGTAGACAATGATTACTTTTTACTTTACCAAAAGGAGTGGGCACCAAAATACTTGAATATTGCATCTTATGTTTGTCCTTGTTCATGCATGATTCGATGTGTTATTCTGGTCTTGAATGAATAGAAACAAATATGAGACATTTTTACAAAGCACACTCTTTTAAATTTAGATCCAAGTAGGGGGTTAGCATCCAAACATTTCAATAACGAAAGCATTTATGCAATTATGTTTGGTTCATACTAAAGAGTAAAGGCATTAGATTCTAGGAATCAAGATTGAATTTTTGTATTGATTTATAAAGAATATGTAAAATAAAGTAAAAATAAGCTTAATATTTAAATAAATTGTTGTTAAATTTTTGTTCATGTTGATTTGAAAATAATCAAGTAAAAACGAGCTTAATATGTTGATAGACTTCAAATTAAATGCGTTAAATACACAAGCTTGTCACTGCTTGAGTGTTAATTAAATGCCTTCAGTGAATCACGGCTGAAGAACTTGAAACTATTTGTCCACGAAAGATGAAATGCTCACAATCAAGGATAAGAGAAGAATATATAGCAAAAAACAAATGAAAAATCAGATGAGGTCTGAGGCAATGCCTCATATGCCTTGAGACGCACTCCTCGATGAGGTTGCTCAAGGCTATAGCCTCGAGGTGTTTTTTTCCTTGAAAAAAGCCTCGATGCATGTGCCTCATTGTCTCGAGGCACGTTAGTAAAAGCAATGGGTTCACATCTCTGCATCCTTCAAGCAACAAGGTACAAGTGGATGTCATGTTAGGAAAAGGTCAGATAAATCTTGTTAACTGCCGACCGTGTCTCATAAACACCTTCCTTCGCATAGGGATCTTCCAACACCATAACCTTTTGCACCCCCCCCACAACCAGAAGGCACTGGTCCCCTCAAGAATTCACTGGCCTTACCAACAGAGAAACTGCTGTCGAACCTGTCCAACAATCACGCCTCTATGAAGGACCCTCCTACTCCTCCAAGATCTCCAACAACTCCAATTGCTCTCCCTTTTTGCTAGTCTGAGAGGTCAGACCAAAAAGCTAGGAAAAAGGATCTCCCATTCCGAGAGGTCTAGATGACATGAAAAAAATAGGAAAACTCGACAAGATAGACTTTAACAAAACCAATCTGCCACATCTAAAAAGGCAGGCCACCTTCCAACCAGTAAGCTTTCTCTCCAACTTCTCAATTAATGGAAGCCAATCCACCTGACATATCCTCCCACCCACCAAAGGGAGACCAAGGTATCACAACAACAACATAGCATGAGGTGATCACAACCAGTTCACTAATAAGACAATCTCCCCCTCGCTCAAGCCAAATGGCACAAATTCAAATTTGGCTCTATTAAGCTTGAAATAAAAAACCACACCAAAGAGATCTAGATTCACTGACATTCCCCTGCAACTTTCTGGATAACCTTCCGCGAACATGATAGTATCATTAGTGTACTGGAGGATGGGTAAGGAAAACTCGTCCTTTGAATAGCCACAACAGAAACCTCCTGATAGTGTTCGATCAACCATGATCATTAGAATACCAACCACCAGTACAAACAACAGTGGAGCCAACGAGTGTCCCTAATGCACCCCACATTGAGGTTGGAAAAAGCCACCTCTAGGGTGACCATTGATCGGGACATCGCAAGAAGCAGTAACAAAACACTTTATCCATGCGATCCAATTGTCAGGAAATCCTCTTCGATGAAGAGACGCCTACATCAAGTGCTAATCAACATAATTACAAGCCTTTGAAAAATCAACATTCCATAGGATACCCCTTGTCATTTGTTTCCTCTAATCAGCCACAAGTTCCGACGCCAAAACCACAATGTCCATCATTTGCCTTGCATGTAGAAAAAGCACTTTGCACTGGTGAGATTATATATATTAGCAACCCATGCAACTGGTTTGCCTATAGTTTAGCAACAATCAAGTAAACTACCTTGGATAATGCGACCAGTTGGAAGTCCTCTACCTTGGAAGTGATGCTCTTCTTAGGCAAAAGGAAAAAGAAAAAATGATTCAAGCAGTTAAAATCGAAGTTCTCAGAAGAAAACTCTGCTACCATGACCAACACCTCCTCCGACATCATATGTCAAAACTCCTTCAAAATGGAAATCCATCTGGACTAAGGAACCCGTCAGAGTTAAGAGCAAACATTGGCTTCCGTACCTCCTATAAGTCAAGTTCCCTGGTCAGACCCTCAAAATCATATTCAGAAATCTAACTCCCATAACAAGCCACCTAGGACCTCTATGTGGCAAACAACGATTAACACCTCTAAAGTAGTCGGTCACCGCTCCCACTGTCTCACCACCACGTTTTCACCTTGGTAGACCTCATTACCTATTTCAATCAAATGAATCATAATCCGTTGGCGCACTAGCCGCTCCATGAAAAATATAGTATATTCATCTTCCTCATTCAACCATTTCTACTGCGACCTTTGTCTCCATTCCACCTCCTACTTTGATCCTCCGTCTCAATGATCTTCCGGGTCCTTACAATCCTTTGACAACTAGCCTCACTACATCCTCTTGAGCATCCGATCTCCGATGTTTATGCACCTTATTAGACTCCCTCCTAAAAGTAATCAACCTTATTAGACTCCCTCCTGAAAGTAATCAACTGTTTATAGTGCCCCCAGCTTTATCGTTCACCGTTTAGTAGAAAAACCCTCCACCAAACCAGACTAGAGCGAATTAATCGGCTCTCTAAATCCCTCCAACAACCAGGATCGCTTGAACCTTAAAAAGGAAGAAGTACTCCTCAAAGAACCATTGTCTAAATGGATGGGGGCATGATCTGACTGCGATATGGGGCGAGGTAACACAAGTTAGTTGGTACATCTCCAACACCTCAACAAATATCAAAAAAGAGTTAAATGCACAATCTAAATGAGGTACTCCTCCAAATATATTTGCTATTTGCAGAATCCAAGACTTCGAGGGCGAGCTCCTCCATCACTTCCGCTAAGAGAATAGAGCCTAAGCATGTCCCCCCTTTCCTGAGTCTGTCATCCAAATAAAGAGTAACATTAAAATCCCCATTAATGATATATGCCATTGTTAGGAATCTCTCTTTCTTACATCCTTGAACTCCACCCACAACGCAACATTCAAGGATGCCTTGTGTAGATGACTAACACCACAAATTTAGTTCGATCTCCTTTGTTTTCTAGAACGACCATCACAAAGTGCACCATGACTAATTCCTCCTCCCGACCGAACAACTTCCATTTGAAGCCACCAAAATCTCGCTAGAACTACCATTCACCAGAATTGTCCTGAACTCTTTGAGGCGAGGATATAACGTAGAGCTCCAACTTACAATCTCCCACAATTCAATCTTTGTTTCCTGCAAGCACAAGACATCCACCCTTCATTCCCCTAATAATGACCCAAGCCTGCATTCTTTTCTGGTTGTCCCTAATCATACATATTCCTTGTCACAACCTTCATTGGAGAACTCATGGGATATTCCCCGCCACATGTACTCCTACACATTATGCCACAACCATATGATATGATGCCTCAGTCTGGCCTCCTCTTGGCAAGCAATCCAAGTTACTGCCAATCACCCCTCTCCACAGCTTCCCTCGCTTTCACCATATCCATAGCTTCCCTCGCCGTCAATAATGACATTTGCAATGCCTCAGGCTGATCCACCCCAACCTCAGCCGTCTGCTCGCAGCTCGTGCCTTGTAAACCATCTAACTGGTGTATGTCCCAACATGAGAAAAAATACCATGTCTTGCTGATTTTCGGCCTACCACCGAACCATCGAGAAGTGAAGCCCAAATCACCATAAAATTTCCCAATTTTGGCACCCCCATGTACAAAGATAACATGGAGTGACCTCTTTACATATGGTAATGGCAATATGGTAGCAATCAGGAGCAGTGCTATTGACTGCATCATCGTCAAGAGTTAAGACTAGGCAGCATGGGGGGCCAACTGCAACACATTCGAGGGCGCAGTAGAACCGGGTTGATCCTCCATGACCATCGATTCGAATCCCGAACTAACGATGGATCTGAAAGAGATGGGCTTCATATTCGATCTCACAACGAAAAGGGGACCCACTCCATTCATATGATCCACATACTCGAGCATATCTGAACCAGAACCTGGATCCAAGAAGCGATCTGCACCATAGGGACCCGAATAAATTCATGAAAGAAACAACACCCCTATCCTTGTAGGTATCCTTTATCGTAATCGGATATCCATATTAGGATTCGAGTGCATGGTTACCAAAGGTTGATGATAATAATATTTCCTTAATGATTCTAGAAGACAAAATAGAGGGAGCAGTTCTCCTCATAATTACCGCCGCAAAAATCATGGGACCACTAAGGCTTAATGACCCTGAAAATTCTCGTGTCGAATCATGAATAGTTGATAACTCAATCGACGTCACTATCTCCTCCGCTCTTTCTGCTGCAGGCTTCTCAATAGTCGTCACCGTCATCACCAACATGTTATCATCTTCTTTGGCATCTTCTGATACCAATATAGGAACTATACTATGACCCATGGCTAACTTTAACCATATGGGCTTCGACGATGCATGACCCTCCATCAACACAATCATTCAGGTGTCTTCTCCCACCCCTAATCCATAGCTCAACACATCTACCAGATTTCCAATCGACGCTAGTGACCTCCTCATCTGCTCCAACCCTTGGCAACGGGAAGGGACCCCCGATACCTTTCCCTTCCATCTTCCAACTATCAACGCTTCGTTGAAGCTTGAGGTCGTTGCCACTCAATCAACCCCCACACACTTGTCGTAGCTCCCTCCATCACTTTCGAGGTCCCACCTTTAGATCAGCCACTGATATATAAAATAACATCGTTGAGTGACACAACATCCATCCAACTCCGTCTGCCTTCGGCCATCCCACCCTCTCCGAAATACACCACAACTCCTCCACAAGGCCTTACCATTGGCCAAATCGTCAATCAGCAGATCCATCAATCTTGTGAGCTCAATGTTTGAATTGGAGTATACACACCGACCTTCTTTTTTTCTAATCGTCCCGCTTTCAGCAATCACAACGTCGATTTCCAACTTGACCACATTAGAAATACATCGATGCAGCTACTAAGTAGAACATTGAGAGATGGTCCTGCACTCTATACATGTATCACCACGCCGCCTTTGATATCTTTTTCTTAGGTTAATGATGCCATTAAGGTGTTTGCGAATCATGTTCCTATTCCCCCACCGGTGCTTCGCCATCATAGTTCTCCATCGCCTCCTCTGACGTCATCTTGTCAACATTTGAGGCCTTACCATCTTTTTTCTTCTCCGCCTTCCCTAATTGGTGGCCCTCTCTGTTCCGACTAACGCACTTCGGCCTCACTCCCACCTGTACTCCAACTCTCCCTCATTTCATCGTTCCAGCAAATACATCATGTCTAATGGAAGACATGCTTGCTTTTTTGATGGCTCCTTTATGTGGAGGTTTCTAGTGGACTCGTATATTGTTATTTGATAGTTAGTTCATCAGAATCCTTTTGGTATTTCTCATATTTGGAATTGATATTTTGTCATCAATGTGGGACATACGAATATTGGCACTTCGACCGACAAATCGATGAAGATAATAGATATGATGGAAAGAAGGAAGATTCATATATTATTTTTCCAAGAGATGGAATGGTTTGGAGAGAAAGCATATGAGATTGAGAAAACATGCTTTAATATATGGTATTCAAGTAAAGAGAGGGATATGAATGGTGTTGAAGTGGTTGTTCATAAGGATTTGAAGGGTATTGTGATTGATGTGCAGTGATTTGGGAATCGGATTATTTTGCTAAAATTGATGCTGGAAGAAGTTATGAATATAATCTGCTTTAGAGGAAAGGATTAAATGTGCTTTTTGGGGGGATTTGGATAAGATTATGCAATGAATTCCACAAAGAGAGATGATTTGCCTAGGTGGAGATCTTAATGGATATGTGGGAAAGGATGCTTTAGGGTATGCTAGTGTTCATGGAGGCCATGGCTTTAGGGATAGAAATAAAGAGGGAAAAGTCATCTTGGATTTTGTACTGGTTTGTAACCTTTTCATAGCAAACACTCTCTTCAAAAAGAGGGAGGAGCATTTATTACTTGTAAGAGTGGCTCGACTAAAACACATATAGATTGCTTTGCGATGAGGAGAAGAGATCAATTGTTTTGCAGACTGCAAAGTAATCCCAAGAAAGACATTGACATCTCACCATTGCTTTCTAGTCATGGACGTGTAAATAAAAGAGTTGGCAAAGAAGTAGATGGTTCCCATTATCATTAGAACTAAATGGTGGAATCTTCAATTGGAGCAATCAAGCTTCAAGAATAAGGTTTTAGTAGACTTATCTTGGGATTGTAACGGAAGTGCAAACGAGATGTAGGATGCGGTAGCATCTTGTATCCGAAGGGTAGCCAAAGTGATGCTAGATGATAAGGTAGGAGTTTCGAGCCTTAGTGGTGGAGTGATAGGTGCAAGAGAAGCGTAAAATTAAAAGAGCTTGCTTTAAAGCTAGGTGTATAGATAGAACATAGGAAATTGTCACAATCTACAAAACAAGGCTTAAATATTGGATTTCGGTTTCGTTTCGGTAAGCCTGGAAAGAGAAATTCGGTGGAATTTAGGTGAAATGGACGGAAATTTGGGAAATTACTTGAAAACTCTTTTTTTTTAAAATAAAAATTTCTAATATTCTTTAACTCAAGAGATGAGATAGAAAGATAGTTTTTTGCTAATAGTAAGATATTAATATGGTATGTTACATTAAATTTCCTTCCAATCGTCCCAACAATCAAAAAGTAGTATGGTGCTCAGAAACAAAACCTGATTTGAAACTGTAATTAGAAGCCATTGGTTTCTCCTCTTGAACGTGAAGAGAATGATGACACGCGAGCACCTCTTCAATAAGAATGACACGAGAACTCGGGAGTGCGAGGGTCTGGGAGTCCGGGACCCTGGCGTGCATGAACAGGGCGTTACTGGGAAAATGGGTGTTGCGCATTTGGGGCCTTTCTGCGGATCTTGTCACGAGATTGCTGAGAAAGATCTACGGGGTGAAATGAGTCTTGGAAGCGGAATCCTCTCGGTTTGAGTCCTCCCTTTGACAAGGGGTGCGAGAGGTATTGCCTCTCATTTCACATAGACTAGCACCGAAACTAGGGGATGGGAGAGGCTTCAGGTTTTGGAAGGATGATTGGACGGGGGAAGACCCTTTCAAGATACGGTTTCCTAGAATCTTTGCTTTGGCGGCGTCAATGGAGGCCACCTTGAGGGAGTTGGCTCATTTAGGAGAGTGGAAACCAGATTTTAATGCGATGCTGTCAAATAGAAGGAGGGAAAATTTGGCTAAACTAATGGCCACGACTTCTACTCCAGACGATTTCTTTCAGACAAGAGACCACTACATATGGACATGTACTAAATTCTATGTCAAACATTTATATGGCGAGCTGAGAAATGGTGAAGAATGACAAGACATGGACTTGTGCCAAGATATGAAGATTATTTGGGTAAGAAGGATCCCGAATAAAATAAAAATTTTCCTCCGGTGCTTGAGGAAAGACAAGTTACTGGACAAGGTTAGGAGGGCGAGGTTTTTGAATCTTCAGGATGTGATGTGTGGCAGGTGCGAGGAGCATGTGGAGAACTCGGAGCATCTCTTCCTCACTTGTGGGATCTCAGTGAAGGTCTGGAGAGAATTGGCGATTCCATGGGTGGATGTTAGTGGTCTTTCGAACTTCTGGGAAGGGGTAAGGAAAGTAGGAGGCAGTTCCTATGATGGTGTGTCAAAACCTTTTGCGACCCTATGAGCTAATTGGTAGGCGAGAAATGAACTCATTTAAACATTTAGAGGTTTTATTCGGAAGATGTTGTTTCTCATTGTAAGGCTCTCTTGTGTCTATGGAAGTCAAGGTAAAATATGATGTATCTCTTCTTTTGATATGATATAAACATGGTGACTCCCAACTCGGGAGCTCACCCTCTTTTTCATCAAAAAAAGAACGAGGTGACATATGATAACTACTAATTAATATATATATATATATATCCAAACAAAGAAAAACAGATATAAAGATCTCCAATTAAAACAATTAAATCTTGTGTCTAACTGATTTGGATTTTGATATAAAACATATAAATTAACTAAAGAATTTTCTTTAAACAATGTAAATCACTCTAACAACTCAATACATTAGTGAATAAATAAGTGAAAATTCATTAATATATGCAAATTTCGATGAAAGTGAAGGGTAGATACCCTTATTGTTATTGTTTCGTCGAAACAACATGTAATTTCGATGACATTTCATTGATATTTTATTGAAATCCTGGAAAAAGAAATAAGGGAGTATTTCGATTACGGTTACCTAAAGAAATGGAAATTTTGAAGAATTTCGGTGGAATTTCGTTGAAATTTGAGACCATGCTACAAATAGCGAAGATGGAAGCAAAGAATGTTGTAAGTGAAGCCAAGTCGAAAGCTTATGAAGTTTTGTCCAAAAAGCTTGACTCAAAGGAGTGCCAGAAGGATATACTCAGATTAACCAAAGCAAGAGAAAGAAAGACCAAAGATCTTTCTCAAGTAAGATGCATCAATGATGAGAAAGGACATGTGCTTATTTCTCAGAAGGATATAAAGACTTGATAGAAACAGTATTTCCATAAGCTTTTCATTGGGGAAGGAAATAAAGATATAATTTTGGGAGATCTTTCTAGTAGTGAATGCTGCATGAATTGTGCAAGCTATACTATATATGGATACAAAGGAAGAAAGTAGAGGAGGTTTTAAAGGTTATGAAACCAAGGAAAGGGATAAGATCTGATGACATTCCTATATAAGTTTGGAGAGTTTTAGGTGAATGGGATTTGACTTGGCTCATAAATTTATTCAATGTTATCTAACGAAGCAAGAAAATGCCTGAAGAATGGAGGGGAAACATTGTGGTGCCTTTTATAAGAATAAAGAAGACATTTAAAATTATTCGAATTATAGAGATATTAAACTAATGAGTCATATTTTGAAAATTTGGGAACGTGTGATCGAAAGAATGCTGATGCAAGTTTCCTAAGTATCTGAAAACCAATTGGATTGATGCCAGGTCGCTCAACCATTGAAGCAATCCACTTGTTGAGGAGAACAATGTAGATCTATAGAGTTAAATAGAAGAACCTCCATAGGATTTTTAATTTTTATTGATTTGGAGAAGGGTTATGATTCAGTCCCAAGGGAGATTTTGCGGAGAGTTTTGGAGAAGAGACAAGTACTTGCCCGATATATCAACCTTGTAAGGGATATGTATGATATGACTTCATCTTGTGTAAGGATCCAGCATGGAAAGACTGACTATTTTAGCATCAGCATCGGTTTGCATCAAGGTTCAACTTTGATTCCATTCCCGTACCTCCGGTGCAACTACAGCCCCACCGTCGCGTCCCCTCCTCGTGCACCACCGACCCTCCTTCCCCCTTCCTCTGGTGCCTGCCACGAACCCCCCACCTCCTCCCTGTGTTGCCACCTAGTCCCCCAAACCCCTCGCCTATAACCCCTCCCGCCACCCCTGCACTTCCATAGAACCCCCAACCCCATCGCCCTCTCTCACCATGGCCTCAAATTTCAGCGAAATTCGGTTGAATTTCTGTTGAATATCGATATCCAGTCGAAATCGAAATTCGACCGAAATGACCGAAATATGGGGGTCCTAGTACAAAACATGACCGAAATGACCGAAATTTCGGTCGAAATTCCACCGAAATTCCATCGAAATTCTGTTTTGGTTGATACCGAAATGGTGACCGAAACCGACATTTAAGGCCTTCCCCGCACCTCCTGTGGATCTCCTTGACCCCGTACCACTACTCGCTCCCCTTCGCACCCTTCACGCGACCACCCTCCCCATCCCGACGGACCCGACCCGAAGCAGCTACACCCCTTTTCCCACCCCAACAACGAGCCGCCACACCTTCCACACCACCTACATGCGACCATAACTCTAGCTAGCCCCAACCCCGCTGTCGCCCCTCCACCATCGTTCGCACCACCCTTGGAGTCGAGTCCTCCGTCGTTGCTGCTTTTATTTTTGAGGAAAAACCCTATCGTGGGGATCCTCCACAAGAGGAATTGAATCCCACGAGAGATGGGATTGGGATGTGATTTGGAAGTTTTATAGAAAGTGACCCCTACCCAAAACCTTTTATTTAAGGTTAAAGTTAATGGTAATTCAAGAAGAAATGTAAGGGTGTAAAAACTTCATGGACACTCTTCAATTGAAAAGAACGACAAACACAATGCTGAATTAGAAAAGAAAGGCATGAAATTGGAGTCAATTGCTCAACGGATCAACACGACATTCCCAATACCGCGATCAAAATCAAAGCCACTTCAGGAGATGAGTTTTTCAAAGCGACAGATAGTTGATGCAACGTGGAGCAAATAAATAGGATCCTATTTAATTTTCATCTTTTAATTAGAGTCTAATTTTATTTTACGATTAATTGAGTTATTGCAATTTTATTTCAAATAATGAGATCGTTTATGATCTCAAATTAATTAGCTAGTTGGTTAGAGTCAATTAGGATAAATTAAGATTTGAATTTTATTCAAATCAATCAGTTAGTCGGTTAGAGTCAATTTAAATTTTGAATTTCTTTTTTTGTAATCCCACCCCTCCTATATAAAGGGGATGAGAGTCCTTTGTGTATAACAGTTGAAGTTGAAATCAAATTGAATGTTATCTCATCTCTCTCCCTTTCTCTTCTCCCTCTGTTGCGATCTTCGCGATTCTACTCTCGAATCTCACGCAACCAACATGCTTTCTCTTCCTCATCCCTCTAAATTCTTCCACCTAATAATTTTTCTACCACTAAAATTTTATATTTTCTTCGTTGCAAATTCTGATTTGCATAAATTACAGACGAGTTGACTAGTCACATTCAGGATAAAAGATACCTCGGTGTTTATTGTTCGTCGATGATATTGTGTTGATTGATGAGACATGAAATGGAGTAAATGCGAAGCTAGAGGTTCGGAGACATGCCTTAGAGGCTAAAGGATATTGTATAAGTAGGGCTAAGACTGAATATATGGAGTGTACGTTTGATGGAAACAACAATGAAGGATTCGAGGTGAAGATTGGAGATGATAACATTCAGAAGATAGATTGTTTAGATACTTGGGATCTATTTTACAACATGATGGGAAAATTGATGGAGATGTTACTCATAGGATGAATGCAGGTTGGCTAAAGTGGAGAGGAGCCTCTACTGTTCTTGTGATAAGAAAATCCCTTTGAAAGGCGAAGGAAAGTATTACAAAGCAACCGTGAGACCTGCTATGCTCTATGGATCAGAATGTTGGCTCGTGAACCATAGACATGTGTAGAGAATGACTATAGCAGAAATGAAAAATATGTGTCCAGACACGAAAAGATCGGATTCGGAATGTTGCGATCAGAAGGAAAGTTAGTGTAGCTCCGATAGAGGACGAGATGAGAGAAAATACTTAAGATGGTTTGGCCATTTGTAAAGGAGGGTGGTCGATGCACCGGATAGAAGATGTGAGATTTGGGATGTTGAGCCGGTTAAGAGAGGGTGGGGATGGCCCAAGAAGTGTTGGTATGAGACTATTTGAAGGAATTTTAGCTATTTGGATTTAAGCCCACGAATGAATTAAAATAGATATGAATGGAGGAAAAAATTCCATATAGCCGATCCTTAATCGTGGGAAAATGTTTTGTTGTTGTTGTCTGTTGGAAAATAGAAAGAGTTGCTTATTCTATGAATCCTATGCTCTCTTATATAGGAGAGTATCCTATGGTTAGGTAAATTACATAAGACATTCATAAGTACATGGGATTAAGAAACATTACGAGAAACAAGAAATAAATAAATAACGTAAATATATCTCTACACTCCCTTTCAAGATGGAGTATAGATGTCGATCATGCTCAGCTTGGACGAGCACTTCTGAAAAGGTCCTCTAGGTAAGGCTTTGGTGAAGATATCTGCACTCTAGTCCCCTAAGCTGACATGAGATGTGGAAATAAAACCCTTCTGAATCATATCTCGTATATAGTGGCAATCAATCTCCATGTGCTTGGTGCATTCATGAAATGCTGGATTATTTGCAATAAATATAGCATCCTGATTGTCACATTTCAGTACCATAGGAAGGGGAACCTCTATATATAGATATATAAGAACAGCTCGAATCTACATCATTTCTGTACTAACATGGGCCATAGCCCTATATTCAAACTTAGCGCTAGATCTGACTATAATAGTTTGCTTCTTGCTCTAGAGACAAGAGAATCTCCAACATATACAACAAATCCAGTGGCGGACTTCCTATCCTTTGGACACCCTGCATAATCTGCATCTACGCATGCTGAGATGGTGACTCCTTGCCTTTTCTAAACAGTAGACATGCATTTGTCATTTGGAGATAATTTAAGATATCTGAGTATCATCTGTATAACATCCATATAGATCTGACGTGGTTGCTTCATGAACTGGCTCCCCCGACTAACAACAAAAGAAATACCGGATCTGGTAATAGTAACATAAAGGAGCTTTCCTACCAGCTCTCTGTATCTCCTCCTATCAACCTCATCAGTATCATCATCTTATAATTTCATGCTTGGATCCATGGGTGTAGTGGCAGGTCGACATCCAAGCATTCCCGTGTCACTTAGCAAATCAGTGACATATTTCCTCTGAGTCATCACAAGCCCTTGTTGATTTCTGACAAACTCCAGTCCCGAAAAGTATCTAAGAGCTTCAAGATCGTTGGTGATAAATTCACGACTCAGAAGTTCTTTTGCCCTCTTGATTCCTTGTATGTCATCTAATGTAATAAGAATATCATCAACATATACCATAATAGCAGTCATACCTCTAGATGTTTTCTGTGTAAAAAGGGAATGATCTGCATTCGAATGCTTGTACCCCTGTTTCTCAAACAAGTCGGAAAGCTTATGGAACCAAGCTCTAGGACTTTGCTTAAGGATAGACGTGAATCGTCGACGGATTCTCCGGAATCTGTATTTAACAACACCTTTTCCTTTCTCCCTTCACTTGACTTCTTTCATCAAACCTCTCCCGAGCTTACCTGTCATATAAGCCGCTTCCCTCTCCCTTAGGTCGAGCTTTCATCAAACCTCGACTTTTTTAGAACAGCCTTGAAAAGGCTTCATAGTCCAATATATATTACGATTCGATGTGCCCAGTTTCTTGTATCAATGCCCTATAACTAGCCAGCGGACTTTTCTGTTTAGGCGAAACTCTCAACTGCAGGAAAGACTATTCGCAGCTTGGTAGTAGGCGCTAGACCTCGCTCTTCACCTAACATCAAGCAGTCTTCTCCTAATCTTCCCCTTGCATCTTGACGAGATGATAGTGAAAGTTCTTCACCCTTTTTGGCATACCTCCGTACTGCTGAGAGGCGAGACTCATTCCAACTCCGAACTGAGATCGGTCTTAATTTGACATGGTTTACGCGTTATTGGTTCCCGGAAGAGTCAATTTCTCTATTAGCCTCACCCTTTCTGACACTGCCTTTGGACTCGTATTTTGTTCGTACACAATCAACGGAGGCCTCCCCGACATATGTTGCAACGTCCCCAATAGCATGCTCTTACTTCGTCTTTCCCTTAATAAGTCATCAAATTTCTTGCTTTTCGATCCCCAGAGGACCCAGGGCTTAAGTAGACAAGGCAATCACGATACTAAATCAAATCAAGAACTGACTTTGGAGCGAGCAAAGTCGCCGGTTGAAAAGGCTTAAAATACAGAGGAGAAAGAGCCTTCGAGCCAAACAAAGAAAGAAAAAAAATCAATAGTCGAGCGAGTTTAGAAAATAGAAGTTTGATATTCGCTAGAATCGCTACTATATATTTCAGAAAGTCGATAGCTAATATATAGTTTGCGTAGGCGATAGACTTTGGCCCTTGACCCTGCCTGGCCCCTTCCTTCTAAATAAAGGACAAGCTGGGCGGCTTGCGATCTATCGGTGGAGGGCGTACCGAAAAAAGGGATAGAGCCAGCGACCCTACTTATCGCTCGCCTAGATGTCAATCATTTCCGCGCGGGTCAAAGGAAAATGCCATTCGCACTATTTCACGACCGTCTAAAGCACCGCATTGAACATCAAGACCTCCTTGCTAATAAGGAGATGGGCTATTTCGTCATGCTTTGGCACCTGGGAAAAGCCTTATGGGATAATGGCATTTCAAAATGCAAACTATTAACAATTAACACACTTTCCAAGCTCTAATAGAAACTCAGAATTCGGGAAGGAGATGAATGCGGTAGTGTCAAAGGGTTGGAGCTAGGAGTGAAGAAGGGGAAGGCTTCAAAGATGAAAGGTGGGACGATCCCGCGGGAAAGGCTGACTTATGATTGCGAAGCTGAGAGGAAGAAGAATAGAGTTGCATATTTAATGGCGGGAATCTTAGCCGACACCTATCATGGAGGAGCCGAAATAGGTGTGTCTCCTTCGGCAAACCATAGTATTGCTCGTGGGATTGTGTGGTCAATCTTGTTTGGCTCCTTTAATCGAGGTCGATTCATTGCTCCTGTTCAAACCTGAGTTCCATATCAGTTCTGGATCTATTTAAAGGCTCTTCCTTACCGAACCTGAGCATGCGATTATCGAGTTCCGGATATCAAGGTGCATTTCTCGGGTACAATTCTTGACCCGAAATCGATATCTGGGTCGGGCATATCTTGTTCGAAATCCCTCTTTCGGATGGAGCTCCATTGGAACCCACCGCTTGGTCTACAACAACTGGTTGTAGGCGGAGCCCTGGAGCTTCAAAAGGGCGATTTCACGATGGTCGTGGTCGAGGTCACAGGGTTCGCTTTCACCCTAGAGGCGACGATCTGCTCTACTTTACCAACTGGCGGTGACATGTGCAAAGCAGAAACCTCGACGCGATGACATTTCAGAGGTGATGGCGTGCAAATGGTGCTTAAAACAGGGCATAGGGGCGGCGACTCCTACACACCGCACAAAAAGTAGGGGTGGTGTTGAGGGCTGCTTCTTATCAAGGATGACCTCGGATAAGGTCAACACCTGATGTTGTGGAGAAGTTGTCATTCTCGTGCAATCATTGCCGTACATTTGCATTGGATTGGGAGATGAAAATGCTTGAACATGAGCGAGAAGGCAAGGGTCATGAAGGGGTTGCTGTTACGGGTGGAGGCTTGATGATGGAATCTACTCGGTTAGGGAAGGCATCGATAACCTTGCTGTTCCATCCAACATTGGTGGTCAGGGAAATGAAAACATGGCTGAGGTTTCGTAAATGGAGGAAGTGGAGACCGCGATAGATAGGGGGTTTGAATTGGCGATAGCTGAGAGAGTGGGGGTGCAAATGGTGGGGGCTACTCCCTCAGCTTCCTAATGAAGATCTTTTCCAAAAATGTGCGGGGCCTGGGTGGCTAGGTCAACCAGAAAAGCAGTTGGCCGTAGGCTCCATGTTGGATACGTGGAAGATCAATGTGGCTTGTCTGCAGGAGTCTAAGATTGAGTTGTTGAAATATGTTAGATGGAGTTCCACATTGGGCCCTATCTCACAGATTTCAGGTCATGTCTGGCAGTCGAAAGTGCATGTGGTATCGTGGTTGCTTGGAACGGGGCCTCTTTGACCTCGTTGATGAGTTGACCACGGTTCATTTGGTCTCAGTTTCATTGGTGAGAAAGGCGGACCACTCCTATTTTATGGTTTACTTCGGTGTATGGAGTGGCAGGTACATCCACAAATGAGGCGCTATGGGAGGAGTTGCGGGAGATTAGGCATAGATTTTCAGAGATGGCGTGGCTGGTGGGTAGTAACTTCAATGTCACATTGTACACGGAGGATAGACCGAATGGGAGGGGTGCGCATGGCCATGTGTCTTGTCTTTTTGGCGGAGGTTGTGGAGGAGCTTGCCTTGGATGTTCTAGATGCGGCTAATTGTTGCTATGCATGGAGGAACACATCATCTTGATTGCTTATTAAGCGCTTCCTGCTATCTATTGAGGTCTTGGAGATGTTTAGCTTGACTATTATTAGTTCTCTCCTCAGATCCCACTTGGACCACAGAACTCTATGCCTGGATACTTGTAGTGGCAGAGGGTCATCACCATACTTTAGGTTTGAGTGTGCTGGTTGCTGGAGGACGGCTTTTGTGGCATGGTGAACACTTTCTTGTCGGACCTGGAGGAGGAGGGGTTGACTACGACCATTTGCATTAAAATTGGCTGCATTACGGCATACATTATCTAGTTTCAGGAGGGATTCTTGCAAGGACTGACAACTGGTGAGAAATCAAGCGCAGGAGGAGCTGTTAAGACTGGATTTGGTGGAGGACGACAAGGAGCTTGATGAAGAGGAGTTGGCCACCTGAGGGGTTGTGCAGAAGATCCTGGAAGAGGACAAGAAGATGGAGTATGAGTGGAGGCAGATGTCACAACAGAAGTGGTTGAAGGAGGACGATGCTGATACAAGATTCTTCAATACAGTTAATAATGGTAGGAGGAGAAACATGATCCATTCGGTTGAAGTAGGGGGTGAGGTCTTCCATGGGGAGGGAGAGGTCGCGACCGCCATGATAGATTATTTCAAGGGAATGAGCAGGTGGCTTTCTTACAATGGGTCATGGTGGTTGGGTGTGGGGGTGAGCCAGATTTCTGACCTTGATGCAGAGGGACTGATGAGGTTGTTTGATCTGCTGGAGATTCATGAGGCTATTTTTGGGCTGAATAAGGATGGTTACCTTGGATCAGATGGTTTTCCAGTCTTCCTTTTTAGGGAATTCTAGGACTTGGTTGCTCCGTAGGTAATGGGTGTGGTGACGAAGTTTGCTGAGGGGAATTTTGTCTTTGACTGGATCAACCGATTGTTTATTTCCCTACTTCCCAAGAAGGATGCTGTGACAAGAATTAAAGACTACATGCCGATTACACTATCCAATGCGATTTATCTGATCATGGAAAAGCTGCTGAGCAACCGATTTAGGGGAGTGTTGAACATGATCATTTTCCTTGTTCAGAGTGTCTTCTTACCTGGCAGACAACTCATGAACAATGTGGTCACAACTTCTGAGATTATGGTTGGTTTGTGTAGGAGGAAAGTAAAAGGAGTTCTTTGGAAGGCGGATTTCTCGAAGGCTTACGACTATGTTGATTGGCGCTTTATTTGGGCCTCTCTCCACATGCATGGTATCCTTGACAAATGAATTTCGTAGGTGAAGAGGTGTGTCACGACTGCCTCGTGTGAGGTCCTGGTGAATGGGCATCCAATGTCTGACAAGGGTGTATCCTAGCACCTCTTCTTTTTGTTCTTGTGATCGATGCTTTGACGATCATTGTCGATCGCACTGTCTCGGGGGGGGGGGTTATGCAATGGATACTCAAGGGAGGATTTATCTGTCCCCATTCTTCAATACGCGGACGATACGATTCTCTTTTCTGAGGGTGATGTTGATAGCTGCAGGGGGCTATCTGTGGTTCTGGACATGTTTGGTGCTGTTTCTAGACCGAGGCTTAATAGAGACAAGTCTGAATTTGTTCCTTTTCGATTGGTATGTGCGGAGATCGATTTGTGTGCTGGCTAGCTGCGTTTGCCGTACATGGAGCTACCACTGCAGTAATTAGGTAGGGTGTTAGCAGCGATGAGCATATTTTCGGGCCGACCTGGCCTATCCCAGTGCCCGACCTGGTGAAGCCCAAGCCCGAACCATAAACGAGCGAGCTTAGGCTTGACTTTTAGCCTGGTACAGTTTTCAGGCCGGGGATCGGGCTGGCTCGTATTCGAGCCCAAAGCCCGTGGGCCGATCTGAGCGGGCCTGAGCTGAAGACCTGACTTCTAACCCCAAAGTGGGATGCTCCCGGCCCATCCTCAACACCTCCCTCTCCCCGAGGACCCCGAGTTGACCACTCCAGAGCCTCTCCTCACGCGCCCTATAGCCCCAGCACCGCAGCGCCAACCACCCCCATCCTCACCCTCCCGCTTCATGAGCTTACATGTCCAAACACAGATCTCCTAACCGAAAAAACAATGACTATAATAATTATTCCTGATATAAAAAGTACAAACTGCATGGTGGTCCCATTTGGCCAACATCGTCTCGAGTTCGAACCTCAAGCTTCTTGTGTGTACCTTCCAAAAAATGGGATTGGTCACTATCTATTGATATATCATTCTTTGTTATTATCCACCTTTGTAAAGAGAGATTTATAACGTCCAAATATCGTTCTTTGTTATATTATTCATCATCATAAAAGAGAGCCTCATGACATTTGAATGACTACTAACCTTGAGAAATTATCATGTAATATGAAACAAAAAGATAATGGGTGGATGTTTACCCTTTTTTCAAGTTGTTGCTAACTAATGGTCCTATGATTGTTCCCCGATCGTTTTCTTTTATGCAATGTTGGCTTCGGTTAATAAATTGATTTCCTTGTTTTTGGCGGCCATAATTGTGTTTCCACATTGGTGTGGATGTTTTCCGCGATTGCGTGTCTTTGGTTCGGTATATTTTGTAGTCTTTTTCTTGTTCACATTATCGTTTTTGAAATGCGCCTAATCATACTCTTAATTATCTTTCAATGGTGAAATACCATTGCCCATGTCCGTCTTTTTTCCCTGTGCCACCACCTTAATGAATTTTCAATAAGCAACCCGAAAATGATGGACTGAGGATTCTAGTTCACAGGAGTCAATGCAATATGTAGGAATAGGATTCTCTACTATCTTGAAAGTAAACATTTATTTACGTCACATATGGAATACATAGTTGATTTGTATATAGATTATGCTTGCCCATTATCATTGCATTGGAGCATATATAACGGACATGCCTTTGTGGGCGGGACCTTCCAAGGATGCTCACCCTTTTTCCTTAAAAATAATAATATAATGGACACACTAAACATACTAGACTAATGCTAAATTATAAATAATAATAATATGAAAACACACTTTTGCTGTCTGATGGTAGTACAATGCACCTACCTCCCAAAAGATCAATGTTCAAATCCCCCTTACAGAGGTTGCGTTAGGTAGCTAACAACTAGCGTAAAAAATAGTCGGATATTTCAACACAGATTTGAGTAAGAATCCTCTTAGCCAACCCTACTTAAAGTGGGAGAAGGCTCTGCAATTTTTAGCGGACCCTACTTAATGTGGGAAAGGCTTTGTTGTTGTTGTAATAGTGATATGTTTAAATGTAAACATATATGAATAATAGAAAAAAACCTTTGTTGATTAGCTTAAGTGAATAAATAAACATGTGATTAAATGACTTACACAACAATGATGCCATATATAATTAAAGAAGGCATAAAATATTATTAAATATAATTGTAAATAAATCTTAACTTTATATTTTAATGGATTTATTAATAAGGAATATATATGGATCTTTTTTAAAACATATTGATGTTAAAATATTTATAAAACAGATAAGGCAACTGATTTGATGCGTATGTATTCGCATCCTATTGCATCCCTAACAATACATATTGTTAGTGATGTGTTTACTTTTATCATATTTCATTATAACCCCTATTTGGTGTACTTATGTATTTTCCTGGTTATGAGCTCTCTAGGGTTCTGTCCTATATAAGGACCCCTAGACCTCCTGAATAAAGCATCTCGTTACGTTTTCTCGTTATTTTCCATATGGTATCAGAGCAGTGGTCCTAGACTGATGTTTTGACCTAGATTTCGCTGCCACCACCAGCCTCTCATCGCCCCTCCGTGGAGAAGCCCTTGCGCGGGCCCTCTTCCATCAACCAGGGCTTCACGTAAGGGGACTAGGCCTCCATCAGGAGATCTAGAGGTGCTCCAACACCTCCGCCAAGAGACCCCAACACTTCGCCAGGGGTCTTGTACCTTATCAAGACACCGACGGAGCCCTAGAACCTTCGCCAGGGGGCCCCGACCCTCTCCCAAGAGGTCTGCTTCTCCGTTAAGAGCCCTAGAACCTCCGCAAGGAGGTCCTGCTCCTCCGCCATGAGCCCTTGCTCTACAAAAGCACCAATGGTGCTTCAACACCCTTGCCTGGGGGTTCTGTGCCTCTACAAGGCACCCATAGTAACTTAGCACCTCCGCCAGGAGCCTCTGGACATTTGCCAGGGCTACAATGACCCCTGTCAGGGAAATCGATGACATCCCAACCACGATTTTCTACTCACAAAGCCCAAGAAAGGCTTGTAACAGTGACCTAGGCCGGCCTCATGCTTGATTAAGACAACTGATATCTTTTAGATCACTTTTTCTTGACCTGCACGATCACCATGGCATCCACAGAGACCAAGCACATGTACCCGACTTCGTCTGTGATGGTATATAACACTTCTATCAAATTGAAAGGCTCTGAGAACTATATGCTGTGGTCTCAATCCTTCAAGGTGTTCATCGATGGTGAACACAAGAACTATGTTCTTACCAAGGATCTACCTAAGGAGATGGACAAAGGTCTACGATACCTGATATGTTGACAACTGTTGGGTTTACTTGGATGATCGACAACGTCAATCCAAATATTGCGGCAAATCTCCTCTACGAGGATAGTGCAAAGGCGATGTGAGAGAATCTTGAGCATACATACTCCCAGAAGACAACCAAGTTTCAGCTCTCAAATATATATACGAGGATTTGGTCTGCTACTCAAGGAGATTCGAGTCTTATCGAGTACTACAGACTGCTTACGAGCTTATTTGAGGAGCTCCTCATTTTTCAGCCATCATGTTGTGATCAACTGAAGGATACGGTAACATCTTTAAGCGCATCACGGAAGCGTGAGGATCGCATCATATGCGATCGGGAGCAACTACTCGCACTAGTCGCTCGATGCAGCGGAAATTATTTTTTTTTCATGTGACGAAACCACATGATCCAAGATCACTTGTCGGATCGTTTTGTCTGAACCACAAACAAGTATTAGGGTTACCTCTTGAGGCGTGGTTGTGAACGAGTCTCTAAACAAAGAGACCTCCTGTCTCAAGTTTGATCCGACGGAGGAGACGCTTGTGAGCGTGTTGATAAAACACGTGATTCTCGCAATCCATGTTGAAGATCCAAGCCACGGATCTCCTGATCTCGATAAACGAGATGCGACGTTTTCTCCACGAGCAAGGCACGCCTAAGTAGACGGAGATCCACGAGCAAACCATCGGGCAACATAACGACAATGCTGCGGTGATGGAGAACCTCTCTAGGGCATCCATGGTGGACGACCACATGAGAGGAAGAGAGAGTAGACGTGTAGAGAGAGAAAGAGAGAGAGAGACTTATGTTCTCATTATATAAAGAAGAGCAATGTCGTGCCTCTCCTTTTATAATATTTTGGGATCCATGGATCTCAATCCATGAGCAACACAAATCTAATGGTTCTCATTGATTTGTGTTTCTTTTAATGGCTAAGATTTGTGTTGGTAAAAACCAACAACAATTAATTTAATTTAGATTAAATCTATATTGATAAATCAATATAAATCAATCCCAAATTAAATCAATCAAGCATGGAGATTATGGAATGAAGATTGCCTCCTTCCATAATATTGGATTTGGTGGCAATCTCATGCAATCTCATTAGATCTCATGAGATTACATTATTCAATGGAAATCTCCAAGATTTACAACAACACTTGTTGTAAATTATTCTACAAAAATAATTTATAAATATTTTGTGAATATTGTAATCTTGCCATTGGAAAATTGTGAATCACATTCACAACCGAAAATAAAATGTGAATTACATTTTCAATTAATTGTCCAATGTGAATCCAATTCACATCAACATTTAATTAACAAATATAAATTACAAATAGATCTCTCTTATATATTATAAATCACATTTATAATATATATGACTAATATGGATATTGCTATCCACATTATTAATGTCCATGATAATTAAATTACTTTTAATCATCTTGGATCTCTATTCTGGTGTGCCCAAATAATATGAATCGCATTCACATTATTCACATCTTTGATAATTAAATCACATTTAATTATCTTAGATAACCCTCCCTTATAATATGAATCAAATTCATATTATTCATGATAATTAAATCACAGTCAATTATCAATTTTCTCAATGCTCGGATACACATATTAACAATGAAATTATCCTGAACTCTTTCAAGGATAATGCGCTTTCTCCGCGGATACTTGGAGATAAGGACATGGCGATTGTATAGTTCCACGTATAGTGACTTGGATATTGAGATCATATCTCAAATCCAGATCGCGGGCCTCCTATAGATGCTTGACGAAATCAAGACCGCAAATCTAATCTTTTCATTGCATCTGAATCACATTCAGATCAATGTCCAACATTTGGACCAAGATCAGATTGCTTCTCTACTGAGAGGAGTCACTAAAATCCAGACCCGTTTCATCATTCCCTAGGAATGGAAGCATCATGGTTATACAATCGTTTATGATCACATCACCCTCAGGTATTCCTAATACCTGTACATCCTGCATACGTGAAGACTCAGAATAAACTCGACGTATTAGATCAACTTTATACTGTCTACTTCATGGTTTTTATCAGTAAGTTTCTCATTTGATCATTGGGAGTTGGTATCGTTCATATACTTTTCAAAAACATATATCATACGTAGGTCTTGATGATATACTTTCCAAAAGTATATATTAAACCTACAAATTCAGTCAAGCTTCCAAAGCAAGACGACCGTGCATGGAATTTGATTCTTCCCAATATCTCATGAGTGAGTTCATGCCTTCCGGTTCAGTAAATGAACCTGTATAATCCCTTTGAGAGATCGTATTACTCATATGCCCTTATATGCACACCAGCGCGCCGGTATATAGACCTTGGTTAGGTCATCAATCTATTAGTCTGCCAAATGTACATACTCAGACATATAGTAACACATCTGTCTCCGGTCAGAGGATGCGTGCCTGTATCGTGACAGCATACGATATAGGACTTTGGTTATCTCGTTAAGTCAACTCTTTGACCTAACTAATCTGACTCCTCCGAATCTCTATTCCTATGCAGAGGACCTGTATCAAGAGGTCAGTCAGATATCAACCTAATTGAGAAAGGATTGCCATCTCCTACTCAGGCTGGAGATCATCTCTTAACAATCATTTGATGGTGCTTGATGAGTCCTCAATCTAACCCTTTAGATATTCATCTAAGCTCCAGCCTCTATGATTCAATTATTGAATCAACAACTGTATGATTATTAAGATGGCCATGGTACATAACCCTAATTGTACTAAGGGACCTATTATGCAAATTATTTATTCTTCATTTCAGATCAGGGAATGATATGTGCAATAACATTTATTGCATAATGACTCACCATGGGCTCGCATATCCAACAATCTCCCACTAGCCCAAAGAGCCATTATTGGGCTAATCATTTAAACCCACACTCATGTTACAATCATAGGTTATTTAGAAAATAGTTAGGTAAGCTGATTAGTTACTCTGTTCCCGCGAGACTACGCCAAGTCCTTTTACGACACTTGCATATCCCCAGTAATAGTGCTCGCATCTAATGCAAATGTTGCATCTTTTGCAACCAATACTCAATCTTGTTAGTTACAGTGTCCTTGACACTACAGTGTAATAATTATCAAACCAGTATTTCTATAATCCTTATCAGAATACCCTTATTCCTGGAGATCACTATCTCTTAGGGTGTGTTTGGATAATGGGTTTAGGTGGGTTAAACTGGTAGCAGGTAACCCATTTTTGGGTTTTGGTGTTTGGATAGAGGGTTAAATTGGGGATGGGTTAGAAGTGGGTTTATTGTGATATGATTGTATTGAATTTTGAAAAAGTGAGTAGTTATTGTGATGTGATTGTATTGGAGTTTGAAAAAGTGAGAAGAAGTGGGGCAGTTTATAATTTTTATATGATATGATGGTATAATATATTATTTTTTAATGGTTTTGATGATGGGGAATTGATTTATTTTATTTTTTAAAAAGATAAAAAGTGGGCTCCACTTAGAAAGAGAAAGGAGTGGGTTAGGGAGGGTAAACCACCCCAAGGGGGTTTACCCCCCTAACCGAACACCCCCTTAAGGTATCCACAGTTAAGACCTTTTAGATTTCTATCTATAAAGTCTTAATTCATCTTTGAAGATATTGTCATTACTGCAATCAAGTGTTTTATCTCCATAGTAGGATTAGCAACACTTTACTACTCCCACTGTATGGCAGATATATGGTTTTTGTACACATCTAGCATACGTTCAGCTTCTTGTAACTGATGCACAAGGGCAAGCAGTTCTAGCATCCATTTCCTCAACTCTTTGAGGTACTATCCCTTTAGATAGGTCAGTACCATATCTTAAGGGATGGAAGCCTTTCTTGGATTTTTTCATAAAATGGAATATGTCCAAGGTGTACTACTAATGTGAAGTACCAATACCCTCTTCTCTATGCTTCTGAACACCTTCAGAACCAATATCCAAGAGGTATCCTTGATATCATATCTCAACTTATGAAACAACCAGATTATAAAACACTTATTATCATCCTTATATCATTCTAAATGATTAGGATATTATCTACATTTAGCATGATGAACACAAATGCACTCCCACTAAGCTTCACATGGCTCATCAAGACTCTATATGAAATCATAACATTTATAATTTCATCAAATCTTATGGTCCAACCTTAAGAAGCTTATTTGAGTCTATAGATAAAGCTCTCTAGCTTTCACACATTGCTTTCCTTAACGAAGCCCTGAGGCTACTTTATGTGAATATCCTCAGAGAGGAATTCATAGGGGAATGCAATCTTGACTTTCATCATGAAGATGTAAAAGTCAAGTTGTGTAGCTAAGGTTAGCAATGTTTTGATGGTTTTAAGCATGGTCACCGAAGAGCAAGTCTCATTGCAAGCAATGTCTTCTCTTTCGGTGTGTAGCTCATGGCTACGAAGCATGCTTTGAAGGTCTCTACCTTCTCTTCAGGTTCCCTCTTCTCTTGAAGATCCATTTACACCTTAACGGGTCTTACCCTTGTAGGTGGATCCTCGAGGGTCCATATACAACACTTGTATATGAAGTCTACTTTAGACTTTATTGCTAAATTCCATCTTTTGATGTCATGATCCTCAGGAATTTCATCACATGAAATCTGATCATTGTCAGACTTAACTGACACATGAAATACATCCTCAAACTCATTTGAAGAGGTATCAATGTTTCATCTTTAATTGTCCTTTTAGTTTCTGATTTCAGACCTCATTATCATCTCAAGATTAAATGAGTTCCTTTACTTCATTTTTGTCTTGATTCTCAAGAGTGTCATCCTTTAAGAATCATATTCTTAGAGATGAGATCTTTTAAGATTCTCAAGGTCATAAAGTAGGTATCCAATACCGTCCTTTATTTTCCTAATGAAGCAACACTCTCTAGTGCTGATTCCAGCTTGCATGCATGTAACCATATTAAGGATATATATTGTAGTCTCTACTACATATATACCTAGGAACTAAGAGGTAATTATGCTAAAATTCATCATTGATAAGATCATGTCACACACGATCCAATTGTATCTCTCTATAACTCTATTGAGTTAGGGTGTATTAGGAGGATTGAGATAGAAATGATATTCATATCGTCATAAGGTATTCTTTGAATTTATTTAACAGGTACTTGCTACCTAGATTAGATCAAATTCATTTTATCTTCCTTCAAACTTTGGTTCTAAACCAAAATAATGAAATCTTTGAACATTTCAAAGGTTTCTTGGGTGAAGAGAAGAAATCTCATATCATATATAATCATCAATAGATATCACATATCCATAATGTTTACTATGATATAGATGATCCGCATACATCAATATGTATGTGATCCTAAATACCTTGACATCTTACACCTTTCCCAAGGAAGGGTGTATTGGACATATTTTACTTTTGAATACAATATTCATAAGTATGTAAGTTTTGAAATTTTAGACATTCTAAAGTTTCATTCTTAGTTGTCTATTGATCAAATCAACAGGCAAACGTTGAAAGCTTGATGCCAAATCATTGTCAAATGATCTTCATCCTCTTATTGATCTTTAAAGGTTTAATTTCATTATTAGAATTGTTAATGAACCATTCATTAATTTTCTAATTCAGTAGAGTCCATAAGATTTTAGATTACTATCTGAAATATCTCCATCATAACTCTTTATGATAGGTCTATTCCGGAATTCATGTTTATTTCCAACATTTAGAAATAAATAATGAATGTATTCTAATATCCATGTCATAGAGACATTCTCTAAGACTAAGGGCTCCCATTGAAAATATGAAGTCTATTGATCTAGTGGAAATTGTTGCAACAATTGCATCAATTCCAACATGGATGACCATTAAACCTTAAGATCAAATTTCTAATATTCTAATACATATGCAACCAATTGCAAGTGTCATTAGAAGATTGAGATACAATTATTAGACTTTATCTTATCAAATAAGTAAGTCAATTTCAATGATTATATGTAGATTATTCTGATGTACTATCTAATTCCTTCTCTAAGGATTCTAGATAGATTTGATAGTCATATTATCAACACATCAACTTATTGCAGTATTTGCATTCATCCAACTCTTTGGATGTCATATGGAAGTCACAAAAGTACAACCAACTTTTTGACTATACTTCTCACTTGGGTCCAACCCATGCTTCCACTGCGCTCCCTTTATCTATAAGCAAACAGAGGATCTCTTATGTCAAATTCAAAAGAATTCAATGTAAGAGTATTTCAACATTTATACATGCTTCATTAAATTCATACAATATGAATATTATGAAGTTTCATGAATGACTAGAGTATAAATAGTAGAACGATGACACTCATCGGTTCTACATCCATCTAAACTCTTAAAACATTGGTTCAGGTAGGTATTCAAACATTTTGAATACATTATCTCTTATAGAGCTACCATTCTGTATGATGCAGTGAGCCATGTTATTCATGATAAATGTTAAGAGCACATATGTATGCCATAATATCTTCTTAGATTTTTATAAGGATTAATTGACAATTACGATCATCATCGACATGTCACTTCCAAAGTACATTCGATGAGAGCAAGACTATAGAGACATACAAATCCTAGGGTTGTAGTCCTATTATCTATTTAATTTCCATTCCTCATTATTAAGAGGAAACTTGCACATTGCAACCACATACATTATGTGTCCAACTGCAAGTACAATATCTGGATCATGAGTCCAATCCATGATATTTTATTGGTTATTATTAAGTATAACATTGAGTGGGTTTAATGAAGGATTACTAGAAATAAGAAATTTGCATAAGTGTATATATTTATATGTACATATTTTACTTTGATTTAGGAATTTTTATATCAAAGTTGTCTTGCCTTGTCAACACTGAAAGTTCATTCCCTTAATAACTTCCAATGTAAGAGATATATTTACCATTATATCTCAAGTAAGATCTGGGATCTCTTTCCTTATCTTTGTCACGTCCCAATAAGATGAGAACTTGTGACTCCGATAAAAAGAAGCGGGAACACATTTCGCCTTGCAAGTCCAACTTGCATTTCCCAATTTGGTCTTTAACACCCAGGCCCACCACCCCTAAGGAGATGTTGACCCCTCATTAATTGAACCAACCGTCAACAGGAATACAACTCGCTATGGACAATCCAATATCGCCCCAATAATATGAGGACTTGATATTGTGGTCACTACGCATACTTCCTTACTCTTTCGAGAAGCGAAGAGCCCGATCCAAATGGATTGTATACCGGAGTTGTCACTTCGGACATGCGTCTCCTACATACAATATCTGGCGACGGAACCCTTCGCCTTGATGGGAGATCATGGATTTCACTTATGTGATCCTCATATCATATTCAAATTCTAATTAATCATTATGAATCATATTCATTACGATTAATTCTTCTAAGGGAATTGACACATCTATTTACAATAGAGTGCTTTAATTTTTATCGGATTCCAATTAATCTAATCATATTAAATTAATGATCCAATTAATATCCAACAAACAATCATAGTTGTTACTTGAATTTTGGTATTATCTCAAATACATATTATTTCGAATTTTAATAATTAGAAATACATAATGATTTCTTAAGCATTATACTAAACCTACCCGCTGTCATGACCAGTACTGACGGGAGTAGGACAGACCGCACATGGTGCAACTTGCTACCCCTACGCTACCCGACTAGACACCATATCCACCTCGGGAAAGGATAATGCAAAATAGATCACTTTGTACTTGAGATGATCATCGGTTATTCAACCGAAATTATAGCATATAATAATAATAATCAAAACAATTTTGATTAACATTATAACGAGATTTGCTAAACAAATCCCAAATCCTATTCAAGCAACATGTTTGTTGGAATGTAGATCATGTAACCGATTAGTGATCTAGATCACATATGTTCACTAAAATGATCATATCTTGAGCATACGGAATCCAAATTACGTAAACTCAAATCATATGGTTTCCTTATTTAATGGGGAACAAAATACAATTATTATTTTCGCGTTTAAACAATTTAAACAATGCCGAAAATAATTCCAAAACAGAGATGCAAAAATGAAATGTAAGAAAACTTTCGCAAACTCTAATGAACCCAAGTCATCCTCGGTTAATGGATCGTATCCAAAACCACCGACTTAAGGCTCTGATACCACTTGAAGGATATGGTAAGATCCTTAAGCGCATCACGGAAGCGTGAGGATCGTATCGTATGCGATCAGGAGTGACTAGTCGCACTAGTTGCTCGATGCAGCAGAAATTAAAATTTTTCATGTGACGAAACCACATGATCCAAGAACACTTCTCGGATCGTTCCATCTGAACCACAAAGAAGTATTAGGGTTACTTCTTGAGGCGTGGTTGTGATCGAGTTTCTAAACGAAGAGACCTCCTGTCTCAAGTCCGATCCGACGGAGGAGACGCTTGTGAGCGAGTTGATGAAACACGTGCTTCTCGCAATCCATGTTGAAGATCCAGGCCACGGATCTCCTGATCTCGACAAACGAGATACGACGTTTTCTTCACGAGCAAAGTATGCCGAAGTAGACAGAGATCCACGGGCAAACCATCGGGCAACATAACGACAATGTTACGGTGATGGAGAACCTTTCTAGGGCATCCACAGTGGACGGTCACATGAGAGGAAGAGAGAGTAGACGTGTAGGGAGAAAAAGAGAGAGATAGAGACTTATGTTCTCATTGTGTAAAGAAGAGCAATGGGTGCCTCTCCTTTTATAATATTTTGGGATCCATGGATCTCAATCCATGGGCAACACAAATCCAATGGCTCTTATTGATTTGTTTTTCTTTTAATGGCTAAGATTTGTGTTGGTAAAAACCAACAACAATTAATTTAATTTAGATTAAATCTACATTGATAAATCAATATAAATAAATCCCAAATTAAATTAATCAAGTATGGAGATTATGGAATGAAGATTGCCTCCTTCCATAATATTGGATTTGGTGGCAATCTCATGAGATCTCATGAGATCTCATGAGATTACATTATTCCATGGAAATCTCCAAGATTTACAACAACACTTGTTGCAAATTATTCTACTTGTGAATATTGCAATCTTGCCATTCGAAAATTGTGAATCACATTCATAACCGAAAATAAAATGTGAATTACATTTTCAATTAATTGTCCATTGTGAATCCAATTCACATCAACATTTAATTAACTAATGTAAATTACAAATAGCTCTCTCTTATATATTATAAATCACATTTATAATATATATGTCTAATATAGATATTGCTATCCACATTATTGATATCCATAATAATTAAATCACATTTAATCATCTTGGATTTCTATTCCCGTGTGCCCAAATAATATGAATCGCATTCACATTATTCACATCTTTGATAATTAAATCACATTTAATTATCTTAGATAACTCTCCTTATAATATGAATCAAATTCATATTATTCATGATAATTAAATCACATTTAATTATCAATTTTCTCAATGCTCGGATACACATATCAACAATGAAATTATCCTGAACTCTTTCAAGGATAATGCGCTTTCTCCGCGGATACTTGGAGATAAGGACATGTCGATTGTATTGTTCCACGTATAGTGACTTGGATATTGAGATCATATCTCAAATCCAGATCGCGGACCTTCCATTGATGCTTGATGAAATCAAGACCGCTAATCTAATCTAATCTTTTCATTGCATCTGAATCACATTCAGATCAATGTCCAGCATTTGGACCAAGATCAGATTGCTTCTGTACTGAGAGGAGTCACTAAAATCCAGACCCGTTTCATCTTTCCCCATTAATGGAAGCGTCATGGTTATACAATCGTTTATGATCACATCATCCTCATGTATTCCCAATACCTATACATCCTGCATACTTGAAGACTCAGAATAAACCCGAAGTATTAGATCAACTTTATACTATCTACTTCATGGTTTTATCAGTAAGTTTCTCATTTGATCATTGGGAGTTGGTATCGATCATATACTTTTCAAAAGCGTATATCATACCTAGATCTTGATCATATACTTTCCAAAAGTATATATCAAATCTACAAATTCAGTCAAGCTTCCAAAGCGAGACGACTGTGCATGGAATTTGATTCTTCCTAATATCTCATAAGTGAGCTCATGCATTCCGGTTCAGTAAATGAACCTGTATGATCCCTTTGAGAGATTGTATTACGCATGCCCTTATATGCACACCAGCGCACCGGTATATAGACCTTGGTTAGGTCATCAACCTATTGGTCTGCCAAATGTACATACTCAGACATATAGTAACACATCTGTCTGCGGTCAGAGGATGCGTGCCTGTATCGTGACAACATACGATATAGGACTTTGGTTATCTTGATCTCGTTAAGTCAACTATTTGACCTAACTAATCTGGCACCTCCGAATCTCCATTCCTATGCAGAGGACCTGCATCAAGAGGTCGGTCAGATATCAACCTAATTGAGAAAGGATTGTCATCTCCTACTCAAGCTGGAGATCATCTCTTAACAATCATTTGATGGTGCTTGATGAGTCCTCAATCTAACCCTTTAGATATTCATCCAAGCACCAGGCTCTATGATTCAATTATTGAATCAACAGCTGTATGATTATTAAGATGGCCATGGTACATAACCCTAATTGTACTAAAGGACCTATTATGCAAATTATTTATTCTTCATTTCAGATCAGGGAATGATATGTGCAATAACATTTATTGCATAATGGCTTGCCGTGGGCTCGCATGTCCAACATCAACTAGTAGAAGCGCATGTTGAACGACATCTCTATCGATTTCTTGCTGGACTACATCCACAATACAATATTATAAAGGACCAGATTCTGATGGCTGATATACTGCCCACTATTGAGATCATCTTTGGTCGTCTACAAGGACTTGAGACACCCGCTGAGCGTCCTCCCACCACACCATCTACTTAGATTACAACTCGCTATGCATCGCCGGGGAATAAAGGTCAAAAGAGTTACCTGGGAAGATGAGGTCGTGACTTTGGTCATGGACGTGGACACGATTCTACTATTGCTCGTTATCCAGTGCGCGTATACTGTGGACGATGGAATCATCCATTTGAACGTTGCTGGGCAAAGTTTGATATACAACCTAATGCCAACTGTGCCTATGAGACATCTTCACATGAGGCATCCTATGATATCACCGAGGACATGCCCGATCAGAATTCTGGTGGAGCACATGCACCTTTTATAGCTTCTGAATACGACCGTCTGAGGTAGCTACTGCAGAACTCCAATTCCTCCATCAGTAACAATACTACTTCTGCTTCCATTGCTAGTTTGGCAACTACTTCAGGTACAGTAGTCAACTTTGTCTCTGTTTCCAGCCTTGATTGGATTATCAGGAGCCTCTATACAACTGACAAGAGAAGGTAGTCTGCTTACCTTATCACAGTCATCTTCCTCTGCGAAGAATGTTCGGGTTACCAATGGGGCCCATTCACATGTTACTACTGTCACTAGTATCGAATTTTCCTCCAAACTCCGATTGACTGGAGTTTGTTGTGCTCATGCTTTCCCGCTTAGTCTATTATCTGTTCAGAAGCTATGTATCGAGCTTAATCGTAGGGTTATTTTTGATGAATTCTATTGTTATTTTCAAGACTTCTAGATGAGACCGATTTTTGGTGGGGGACATGAGAAGAACGACCTCTATTACCTCGACATCCCATCTGATTCTAGTTTTGCTGGCGTGGTATCTATCTCTGACGAGCCCCATTCTCTGGCACCTTCGTTGTAGTCACCATTCCGCCAAGACCATCTCTACGATGTTCCCTGAACTTTATGCTCAAGCCTTTTGAGTGCGAGGCATGACAATTCGTGAAACATCATCGAGCGTATTTTCTTGCACGTACTGAGCGTCGTCGTGAAGTATCGTTTTCTCTAGTCCATTGCGACATATGGGGACCCTCTTCGATCCGTACTTTGAGTGGACACAAGTATTTTGCTATTTTTGTTGATGATTACAATCGATCCTCTTGGATCTATTTGTTAAAAGAACGTTAGGAAATTAATAACATTGTGAAATTTCTTTCAACAACAACTATATAAAAAATATTTTCTCCACTGCTGTCCAAAAATTTCATTTTGATAATGCCTTGGAATCCACTCAACACAATCTGACAACATTTTTTGCTTCCCAATGTACCATCTACCAAACCTCCTGTCCGTATACCTCTCAGCAAAATGGGGTAGCAGAACGGAAACTCATGCATCTTCTTAATATTATGCGCTCCCTTCTCACTCAGATGAAATTTCCTAAAACCTACTGGGTAGGTGCAGTACTTACTGCCTTCCATCGTATCAACATGGTCCCCTCTAAGGATTTTTAGGTGTATAGCATTTGTCTACAGCTTTCACATTGTTGAAAAATTGTTTCCTCGTGTGATCAAATTTGTCTTTCTTGGTTATTCTCTTACATGTGCTATGATCCTGCTTGGCATCGATATTATATCTATGTCGATGCGATGTTTTTTGAACAGACTAACTTTTTTACTTAGTCTATCACAGATATATCTTTGGACCGTCCTCCTTCACCTATTGTGTATAAACGCAAGCATACTTTTATACCAGCACCTGTTCCATTACCGGTCCCTTTGTTGCAGGATGATATGCCATCTTCAAGTGCCCCTAACACTACTGTTCCAGCTGATCCTCAAGAGCTTCCCATTGCTCTTTGCAGAATTAAGAGGCAATGCACTTTTCATCCCATGTCTTATTTCACTTTTACTGCTAGCTTATCATGCTTTGATAGAAGATATGCATATGCTATCATGACTATTTTTGTTCTCAGAGACCACCATAGTGCCTTGCAGGATCATGGCCGACGACATGCAATGAATGAGGATATGCATGCTCTCACCTCTAGAGGAACATGGGAGCTTGTTTAGTATCCTAAGGGACTAGACTTGTGTCTTACAGACGTGTCTTCACGACTAAGCAGTCACAATAAGGGTCCATTGATAGATTGAAAGCAAACTTGTGGCTAAAGGCTTTACACAAACATATGTGGTTGACTACTTTGAGATATTTTCTCCTGTTGCATAGATAAGCTCTATACAAACTATTCTTTTAGTAGCAGCAAACAAGGGCTGACCTATCATTCAGCTCGTTGTGAAGAATGCTTTTCTGTATGGTGATCTCGAGGAGGAAGTTTACATGTTGCAGCCTCTTGGTTACAAAGTAGAGGGGGTGTGTATGTCGACTTTGCAAGGCAATCTATGGTCAAAAGCAGAGCTCGAAGGTATGGTTTGACAGACTTACTACCGCGATCAACACTCTTGGATTCCAGAGAACAATCTCTTACTACTTTACTTTTGTCAGAAGACGGTTAACTGGTACCGTCATACTTGCTATTTACATTGATTTTTGTCACATGTGATGATGATGAATGTGTGCTAGAGATCAAGTCTTTCCTTTAAAAAGTCTTCGTCACCAAGGACCTTGGTAAACTTCGCTATTTCCTTGGTATAGAAGTATTACGTACTATAGAGGGACTTCATCTCTCCCAGAGGAAGTATTGATTGAACATCCTGACCGAGGTTGGATTTCTTGTATGTAAGCCCTATGGTATTCCTGCAGACCCGAGGAAACACTCCACTTCCCCTGATCCTGTCTTCAAAGATACTATACGATACATAAGCTTGGTTAGCTAACTTCTTTACCTTACTATCATTAGACCGGATATATCCTATGCTGTGAACAGAGCAAACCAATACATGGAGCAATCGTGTTACAGTCATTGATAGGATGTTCTTCAGATCTTGCTCTCCTTGAAGGAATCATCAAGTCGTGGCCTCTTCTATAGGGCAAATGGCTACATTAATGTTACTGCATATGCTGATGTATACCATGCGAGTTCACTTGAGGATCGTCGCTCTACTACATGATATGCTATGATGATTGGAGGAAATCTTGTTACTTGGAGGAGAAAGAAGCACACTGTGGTCTCTAGATCCAGTGCAGAGGTAGAATGCAGGGCGATGGCTCAGGTTACTTGTGAGATTAATTGTCTACTGATCTTTCTACAGGAACCTGGTATTGTTGTCACTACTCCTATTCCTCTATATTATGACAATAAGTCTGCTACATATATTGCTATGAATCCAGTGTTCCATGAGCAGACCAAGCACATAGAGATTGACTGCCATTTTGTTCGTGATGCCGTATGAGGAGAGAAGATTACTACTCAACATATCACGATGGATCTTCAGCTTGCAGATGTATTCACGAAGGCCTTACCTAAGAAGCGTCTCTCTTCGATAACTTCCAAGTTGAGCATGATTGATAGATATGCTCCAACTCGAGGGGGAGTGTTAGTGATGTGTATTTTTATCATCATTGTAACCCCTCCAGGGGGTACTTATGTATTTCCCGGTTATGAGCTCTATAGGGTTCCGTCCTATGTAAGGACCTCTGTACCTTGTGACTAAAGCATCTCATTGCGTTTTCTTTTTTCCCCCCACACATATCAAACGCTTTAAAACTGACAGTAAAGTCTCTCCTAAAGTCCTATTTCCAAAAGAAAAGTAAACAAGGATGGGGATGCAAAAAAGTAATCAAGGATGAGGATGACTTTGGTAAAATACATGACTGGCAGACCAATGGGGATCGGAGTATTGGGGTTAAGGACCTAACGATGTGGAAACGTGCACACCATGTTCGCTTACTACAGATGGACACTGAAGTTAGAGGAGATGGTTCAATCGCCTTAAAAGCTTTCAATATTTATGAAGGTAGTGGTGAAAATTTATTTGGTGTCATATTTCCTCAGTCAGAAGTTACGTGATGGCTCCCACTTATTTTTCTGGCTTCATGGCTGGATGGGAGCTGGACGGATTGGGGAGTAACTTCCTCACTTGATGGATCTTGCTAATGACATCAATGCAATGATTGCGGATCATTGGTTGTCTTCTACTACTGAACGAGGAGGTTAAGATCCAATTTTTTCCTTGATTTTCTTAGATGCGAGGTTCAATGAGTATTTGATATGCATCTCTGTCCTTGATTGGTTTTCAGATTTGGTGTCAGGTTTCTTGGGTTTAGAATGGGGAGAAATTTTCCATCGACGCCATCCACAAGAAACTAAACCATATGCCCATGACAATTGATCATAATACACTGTCGATTATGAGTGCATTTGTAGGTCAAATCTCCAATCAAGATTCAAGATTAATATTTTCCTTTCACTCTTCAGATGTAAGTGCGTGGTAATGAAAGATTATAGGAGGCATTGCGCTCCTGAGAACGATAGCTTGTGTGTTTTTTGTGGTGATGGGGGAGGACATTAAACATTCTTTTATAGCTCCTTTACGGAGGAATGTTGGAGAAGGTTTGATATGGCTGGATGTCTCATCCTCCGAGGACTTATTACAGTTTCAGGAAAAGTGAAAGAGACTGGGGTGGTTCAATTTATTTGAGAAGGGCGCGGCATTACAAGTTGCTTGTGATAATTTTGGTCATGTGGTTACAATGAAATGAGGTTATCTTGAGGCTGGTCAGACATTACATTATTTTAGTCCGTGTTTATTGGAGAAACTGGGAGGGTAATATGTAACTATTTCTCCATAATCTTTTCACGGATGAAATATAATTTTTGGGATGATAATCAAGTCAAGCGATCATCTTTCACCTTTTCCAAATTAATCAATCGTATGGACCTAATGAGGCTCAATTTATCAACCGATGGATAAACAAAGGGAAACTCAAGATTAAAAATGGGACGCTGATTAGGAAATATCAATGATACCTTTTGGCCGTTTGGGAAATGCACATGATCCGGCAAGTTAGAGAGGGTAAAAGGGCAATACAAAAATGTGGGGGATTGAGGGACATGGGAGGGTAAAGCAGGTGGGACAGTTGGGAGCAACATATAATAGGGGAAGATGTGATGGGTGTGATGTGGCTCATTGATTCAGGGTGCAATGGACTGTGGAGGAGTACAGAGATATCTTTTGGCTGTGGTGGAGAATTTGGTGCAGTGCTGTGCAAGAAAGTCGTTCAGTTCATATAATCCATGAAAAAGCATGCTGGTGTGTATAATATAGGTCATGATGAGAAGTTGGTGGCCACTCCCCCATCCCAGGAGTCAAGTGTTGAGCTTAGAGAGTGAATTCATGATCGATAGCTTCTTAAGTAGGATTTCTATCGAAAGGTGGAGATTGGGAGAGCACCAAGTGGAGGAATACTATGGGGCATGGGTGGAACGAGAAGGATCTAGGACAAACTCCCATGGGAAGGGAAGCCGTGTAGGCACTGACAGAATGGATGATTAGGTGTTGGAAAAATACCACAGATTGAGACAATGGAGGATTGAAGGTGTCCTAGGTCCTGGGAAGGCATGTGCCCCACTTGTTTCGAGCGTATACCCTTACAACCTGGTGTATAAGCTCCAGCCATACAGGGTTTGGAGAAGTGTTGGACTGCTTTTTTTATCACATCATTAGCTTGCACCTTCTTAACAAGAGGTTGTTACCATGACTCAATTCCATGACCTCTGTGTCACACACCAACTTTTTCCATTATGCTGAAACTCCGTTTCCTCTATGACTCATTTCGATACCACTATGAAACTCATTTACGATGGAAACAAAATATTGGAGCTGAAAACTTGGCTTTAAAAGGTAATGAAATGTATGTAAAACATTGACTCTACTCCACATACAAAACATAATTTATTATGGTCTATATTTGTTAAGAAGGCGGAGAAAAGATGTTGCATGCTTCTTATCCATTTGTTAAACCACAAAAGAAGTTACTCCTATTGAATTGGTTGGGTTCTGGGAATGAGGTAATGGGTAAGTCATTTTCATGACATGTCTATGTCTTAGGACCCAATATAAATCCATCTCAATTCTCTTTCATGTTTTAAGTGTAAGGTGTTTATATCAGTTGTAAGGTTAAGGTCTGTTTCTCGGAAATTTTATTTCATGTTGGCACACAATGTAGTCTATTTCAATATATTTTCTTTATGATATACTCCCCCTCTGTTCCTTGTCAAAGTATGGGAAACCTGCGAGTTCTTTTTCCATCAATTGCATATCATTATGGGCTATGTTATACTTGCCGGTATTGCTTAGAATTATCTCTTGTTATGAATTATCAACTTGATTTTTTTTCTGTTATGCATATATTTTCGATATTGTACTGCTAATGGTCAATGTTTATTTTTATACACATGTTCAGGGGTAGCTTGAAATCACCATGGTCCACAAGAAGAAGGAAACAGGCTCTGGATCGTGATCTGTGGGACAGTCTCTTTGCAGATGATGGAAAACTTCGAGATGGAGAAAGTTTACTTACGAAAGTCCGCAGTGGAGTGAGTGCTTGTGCTTTTTGAGCTAAATCTGCTATAATAGACAGTTTAGTGATATTATTGGGTATTTAATGATACTTATTTCATGTCATCCAGGGTATTGAACCAAATGTTAGGCCTCTTGTTTGGCCATTTCTCCTGGGAGTGTAAGAATGCTCGAAACCTTTTCAATTGTTAGTTTTGAAATTTTGAATACAAACTGGCAAGGCTTTTTTTATATATTCTCTTAAAGCAATTAGTTTTGTTTGTCGTGTTGATGTTTACACAATCCTTAAAAGAAACTTGTTTTTGCAGACACAATAATTCTCTCCGTCTGTTTCCAAAAACGAGGGAATGGTAATATTATATACAACTATAGCATGCCCATACGGATTTCTCGAAAGCTTGTTGCAAAATGCCTATTTATCCGTGCAAGAATGTTTAAACTCTTGAAATGTCATTACTTGGATGGAGGGAGGGAGGGAGTGATAGATGGAGCTAGAGGGTGAAAATGAGAGGAAGTGTCAATGGGAGCGATAGGAGCATGAGAAAGAGCACAAGGCAAAGAGAAAAGATGTTGAAATGGGTGGTGGCAGGAACATCTGCTTCGTCGGGCGATAGTTCTCACGACTTTGGCAAGGGGCTTGTTTTGCATAATGATGTTGGCAGTAGTACTTGGCTTGAAGCAAGAAATGAGGGGACCGTGTTCTCCTAGGTCACATTGTCGACCTCACATGCGTTCCATTGGTTTACCTATGGGAAGGACATTCATATGGCGAAGTCTTGCAGAAGTAATCTCATGTGCTTCTATTACAATGATGTGGGATATCATCAAGCCTTGTGTATTGCACTGGGGTCCAACATTGTCGAGTCGTTGTGGTTTTGGTGGGCTTCTCTTATGTTGATGGCACGTCTAAAGATAGAATTGGAGGATGCATGTGTTGCATGAGTCCCTGTGATCATTGAAATCATCAGTTAGTTCATGGTGATATCATCTCTTCATCGTTGGAGGGCTTGAGGATGGGGGAGGGGCAGAGGGGTCTCTAAATGACACATAGTATATGGTCACCTTGCTCGTCAGTGTACTCTGTGGTTCCTTTTGTGGGGATGTCGTTTAGACTGGACAATCCTTGTTATGTGCTAAAGGGATATCTGAGATGGAAGTCCTACGTGTGCTGAAGGGTGATGATGGTGGGGGACTGCATCTGATGAAGTCATATGGGCATCATCTTTGGGGCGGAGCACTAATGCGGGTCTAATGGTGGTTTGTATCGGTTTTGGTTTCATTTTGAGATGTAGGGCCTTTCATTTTTTTTAAGATGTACTTCAATACATGCATTCCTTTCCTGGATGGGGGAGGTCGTGTTGGTGGTTCAAGATGGACCACGAGAGGGCGATCACATGGATCTCATGAAGGATTTTAAGGCCCACCCAGGATTTGTATTGCCACATGTGCTCTTGCACATTGACTTGGTGTCTTTCCCTTTTGATTGGTGATGAATATGGGCTTCGAGGTGGATGGTGGTCAGTCATAGGGGAGATCTACGACGATAAAGGATATAATCTAGGCGGAAGACCATGAACCATGTGGAAAAAGAATGAAAGAATAGAAAGACTTGTTTTATTCTAGAGGTCTAGGGGTCCTTATATAGGATAAAACCCTAGAGAGCTCAAAGGAGAAAATACATAAATGCCTCATAGAATATTCCTGTCACATAGGATATTCTCTTAACATATACTCCTACCACATAGAATATTCTCTTAACATATACCCATGCTACATAAAATATTCTCTTAGCATATACTCATGCCATATAGAATATTCTTTTAACATATATACTCCTAATACTCCCCTTCAAGTTGGAGCATATTTATCAGTCATGCCCAACTTGGAAACAATCCAGGAGAGTCGCTTCTTTGGTAGTGCTTTTGTGAAGACATCTACAAGCTGAAGGTCAGTGTTGATGTGAGGAGTAGTAATCCTTCCAATCCTGATAGCATCACGAACAAAATGGCAGTCAACCTCTATATGCGGTTCTCTCATGGAACATTGGATTCGTGGCAATATATGTAGTAGATTTGTTGTCACAATATAGTGGAATTGGAGTAGTGATAATAATATCAAGTTCTTGTAGAAAAGTTAATAGCCACGTGATCTCGCAAGTAGCTTGAGCCATCGTCTTGTACTTTGCTTCTGCTTCTGCAAGTTAATCAGGTCGGATTCTTGTCATTCAGATTCGGATGTCACATGTTATAACTACTCCCAAGTTTTTCAACCAGTAAGCTGGCTTATCTCCTAAGTCAAAGGGGATAAATCTAAGCTTTATATAGTCTTGACTAACCCTAGGGTGAGTAAGGTTGTCACAGACTAACTTAAAATCTCGGAGGAATGCAAATGGCTCTTCGGATGCATTTCCCTTGAACTTTGGCAATGACGATAGGAAATGCAGCTTTAACTCAAAATCTGTCTTTTGGGCTATTGGTCTCAACCAATTCTAATTCTGTTATAGGGTTGGATTGTACGCATCTACCATCGGTTTATCAATTCCTGCATTCAACACTTTATGTAGAGTATTCTGTTGCTCAACTGCGTCCAATCTAGCTAATAACATGCAAAGGGTCTTCACGATCCTCATCATCTGGTTATTTTTGGGAGGCATTGTAACTACTGAATCTCGGATCCTTCATCGAAAAAAAGGTTGAGATTAGAAGATATTGTAGAAATCAAATCGAACTCACCAAGGAATGTATTCCACTGTGAAAAGAGAAGAAATGAAGAGATTGATCTTGGTCTGACCGCACCCTAGGTGTGAGTTTGTGAAGCTAAACTCAAGAAGAGGGCCATTTTGAGTCCATGGAGGTCTAAGAAAGTAAGTTTCTTGGACCTCAGAAGACGTGATATTTGAGGAGTTCAATGGGAGGTTCGCAAAGTTGGAACAAACTTCTCCCTAAAGATCCATCTTTGATATCAATCGAATCAAATAGAGCACGAATAAATGAATCAAAAGACGATTTTGATCTCACGAAAAGGCACTGAATGTTCGGGTCTTTGAACGCACACAATTCAAATGCAATACGACCCCAAAATTCACCAACTCCATACGGTGAAGGCCGTAATGGTTCGTCCAGTTATCTTTTCACTTTTAAATTGGTGAAAGAATAATGTTATGCGTCCACTACACATGTGTGTCTCCCTAACATGTATATGTGGTTCTAATATTGTTGAGAGTTTTATGTTATGTTACTAAATATTAGCTTGTTTATTTCTCTATCTTATTATGTAATTTACCTATTAGGTTTCTCTCTTTTATATAAAAGAACCCTTGGACTCTATGTATAGACAACATTGTATTTTTCTCAACATGGTATCGGAGCGGTGGTCCTAGACTGGAGCATGTGCCCTAGATCCAAACCCTACATTTCAGTCCAAAGCGCACCGCTGCCTCCTAGGGTCGGCTGTGCCATTTAGCAACGACAGTAGCCACAACCACCATCGCCCATCAACGACAACAACAAACACAACTGCTGCTCATCAGCTGCAACAACAGCAACAAATGGTAGTTTTGCCGCTCCAGCAGCCCCTTGTCGTGGTTCAGCTGCTCTGGCAACAATTAGTGGGTTTGATTTCATAGTTTTTGGCCTGAATTCGGAGGTTTTGGTCTGATTTCAGTCTGAAAAGTACGAAATTAGATAATTGTAGACCCTTTTGAGACCTAGCAAGGACAACGGTTGTCAAGGGCTAGTTTCGAAAAAGCATCCATTTAGTCTCAAGCCTAAGAATTTGACTAGAACTAGTTATTTTCTTGGGTAAATAAAATTACAGTAATGTGTGGGTCTAGATCTAATCTAAATTCATGCAACGACCTAATCTAAATTCATGCAACGACCTTAAAAATTTATATGCAAGATTCCTATGTGTTATTGGCTAGCTGATAAGCAGAAAGAGTTGCTCCATTTCATAAAATGAATCAAAATGAAGAAAAATGAGCAGTAAGATTGAACCAAAATGCTTACGGTACAAGTTGCATCTCATGTATGCAGAATAAAATCCTTACATTCACAGCGAGTTGGTTGTCGTTAGTTGTTGAGTGGATTTCAAGGGTGTGAGTGCCAGAGTTGAAATAGGTTCAAGGGTAGTGGAATCTCATTAAACTGAAGGGGATTTTTTAGGGCCGATTAATTTTTAATACATGTATGCATTAGGTAGTCGACAACCAACGTAAAAAATAGCCGAATCTTTCAATATGGACATGAGCAAGAATCCATGTAGCCGACCCTACTTATAGTGGGAGAAGGCTTCGCCATTAAATTAAAATTCTCTCCTTTATGCGGCTGTATATGCGGTATGTTCGGCCACCTGTGTTGTTACATGCATAATTAACGAGTATAGACTATGCGGTGTGTTTGAGGGACCAGCTCCACATACGCAGCTTCCTGGAGCGCCTTTATAAACATTGAAACATAAGAGCAAAAGTAGTGGTTGTTGCTGTCGCGTAGGCACCGAAGCCCTACGACTCACTGAAAATTTAATCAGTGAATCAAAGAATACTTGAACATGCATTTTACACCATTACCATGCAAATAAAAACCACCTACAAAGAGTCTATGTAAACACGTTGCAAATGCAATGAGCAACATGACCTTTCTTTCTAACCTACTAGCTATTATGAATGCACTTACACAGTTATCTCACAAACACAATGGTCGCAAGTACCAAGTGAAGAATATACAAAGTTATAAACAACCCACAAACAATCCATATGTATTTGCAAATGTGTTTAATGATTTTATATATCCACGTATACCTACAAAGAGATCCATGATCCACAAAAGAATAGATCCATTGACAAGACTTAGAATAACAAGATAAATGAAGAAACTTGACATACTCACTATCATGATGTATATTGTCCATGTGTTTCTAAAATAATGTAAACCTACGTTGAGTTTGTAGAGTTAAAATATAAGAAATATTACATTGACAATTGTTAGTGATGTATTTATGTTTCTATTTCATTGTAACCCCTCTAGGGGTACTTATGTATTTTCTCCGTTTTGTGCTCTCTAGGGTTTCGTCCTATATAAGGATCCCTGACCTCTTGAATAATTTTATACCACTAGATCTCTTGAATAAATTTATCTCATTGTGTTCTCTGTTTTCCACATAGTATCAGAGCAACAGTCCTAGACCAGTATTCTGACCTAGATCTCGCTGTCACCACCAGTCCCTCGTCTCTCTGCAATCGGAGCCAACCCCTATGCGGGCTCTTCTACTACGTATAGGGCCTCACGCAGGACTCCAACCTTGAGGACATGCTGCTGTGCGCCTTCCTACGACATCGCAAGACCCTTCTCCGGCATCATCTAGGCCTTTGCGACTCTTCTCCAGCATACTCTAGGTTGTTGTGTGCCCTCCTTGGGTGTTGCCGGTCTACTGGTGACCTTCTGTAGCACCCACGAGACTTTACAGATCACCTCTAGAGCCATTACTGTCCCTCTCCAGCGACACAATATCAACTCCAGCGTTGCTTAGTCGCTTTTGTGGCAACTCCAGATCATCGCTAGCATCGCCAAGCCTCATCAGAGCCACTCTGGACTACAGCCAAGCCTCACCTTGTCACTCCAGACTGCTGCTGGGACTTCTTCAGTGAAACCCTAGGCATCTAAGCTGCTCCCTAGGCACCTGGGGTCCTCCCTAACCAACTTCCGGACTCGCTAAGGTATGATTGGTGGCATCACAATCGTAATTTACTGATGTGGAAATCCAACAAGGTGCTAAAACAGTGATTTGGGTCACCTACATGATTGTTTGAATCACCCACATGCTAGTTTGGAACAATAATTTTTTATAGCTCACTTTTTCTTGACCTTCGCAACCACGATGACGTCTATCGAGACCAAACCCGTGTACCCGACTTTTTTATGATGGTACATGGTACTTCTATCAAATTGAAAGGCTTTGAGAACTATGTGTTGTGGTCTCTATCCTTCAAAGTGTTCATTGGTGGTCAGCGCAAGAACTATGTTATTACCGAGTATCCGTCCAAGGAGATAGACAAGGACTACGACATGGTATGTTGATAACTGCCAGGTTATTATTTGGATGACCAACAACGTCGATCCACATATTACGTCGAATTTCCTCTACAAGGAAACTGTGAAGATGATGTGGGAAAGTCTTGAGCATGCCTACTCCCAAAAAACAACAAAGTCCCAACTCTCAGATATATACAAGCGGATCTGGTCCGCCACTTAGGGAGATTCCTGTCTTATTGAGTACTATAGGCTTCTCACGAGACTGTTTGAGGAGCTTCTCATCTTTCAGCTAGCTTGTTGTGATAAGCAGATATGCGAACGTGTTGAATGACATGTCTATGAGTTTCTTTCTAGACTACATCCACAATACAAGCCTGTGAAGGATCAATTTCTGATAGCTAATATAGTGCCCACCATTGAGACCATCTTTGGTCATCTTCAGGAGCTTGAGTCACCTGCAGAGACTACATCTCATTATGCATCACCTGGGATCATAGGACGACAGAGCTACTAGGGAGGACGAGGCTGTGACTTTGGTCGTGATCATGGATACGAGTCAGGTCGTGGTCGTGACTTTGGTCGCGGACATGGACATCCAACTACTGCTCGTTATCCAACATGCATACACTGTGGATGTTGGAATTATCCATCTGGCATTGCTGGCCGAAGTTTGTCATACAACCAAATGTCAATAGTGCCTATGAGACAGTTCTGTATCCTATGATACTGTTGAGGTCACACACGTTCAACCTTCTGGTAACTTGTAGACAACCTTTACAGCTTCTGAATATGCTCGTCTGAGGCAGCTACTGCAGAACTCCTCCGCCTGTGATAGTACTACTTCTATTCTCACTACTAGTTTGGCTACTACCTCAGGTACAATAGCCAACTCTGTCTCTGCCTCCAACCCTACTTGGATTATTGATTCAGGAGCATCTACGCATCTGACGGGAGAAGTTACTCAGCTTTCCTTCTCACAACCACCTTCCTCTGTGAAGACCATTCCGGTTGCCAGTGGGGCCCATTCACCTGTCACAACAGTTGGCATTGTGGAGTTCTCCTCCAAACTCCATCTGACTAGAGTCCATTGTGCTCCTGCTTTCCCGCTTAATCTATTATCTGTTCAGAAGAGCTTAATTGTCTTGTTATTTTTGATGAGTTATGTTGTTGTTTTCAAGACATTCGGATAAGACATATTTTTGGTGGGGGACTTGAAAGGAACAACCTCTATTACCTCGACATCCCATCTTATTCTAGTTTTGTCGGCGCAACATCTATCTTCGAAGATCCTCTCCTCTGGCACCTTCACCTTGGTTATCCTTCTGTAAAAGCCATCTCCATGATGTTCCCGAACTCTCTATACTCGTCTTTTGAATGTGAGGCGTACCAGTTTGGAAAACATCATCGAACGTCTTTTCCTGCACGTACCGAGCTTCATCGTGAAGTACCTTTTTCTTTTGTCCTTTGTGACATATGAGGTCCCTGTCTGGTTCGAACTCTGAGTGGACAAGTATTTTGTGGCTTTTATCGATGATTACAATTGATCTTCTTGGGTCTGTTTTTTAAAAGAGCGCTAAAAGATTAATAATATTGTTAAGAATTTCTTTCATTATGCCAAAAATATTTTCTCCACTGGTGTTCAAATATTTCGTTCTGATAATGACTTGGAATTCACACAACATGATTTGACAACATTCTTTGCTTCCTAGGGTACAATCCATCAAACGTCCTGTCCATATACCTCCAAGCAAAATGAGGTAGCACTAGCGGAAAGGAAACACATACATCTTCTAAACATTGCTCGCTCCTTCTTAGTCAGATGAAAGTTCCTAAAATTTACTAGGGAGATGCAGTTTTACTATCGTCCATCTTATCAACGTGGTCCTCTCTGTGTCTTTTAATGGCTCTACCCTTTACATTACTATATCCAACTGAATCACCTTTTCCTCTACCTCTGAGAATCTTTGGATGTATAGCTTTTGTCCATTGCTGACAAACTATCTCCTCGTGCGATTAAATGTGTCTTTCTTTGCTATTCTCGTACATAGAAAGATTATCGGTGCTTTGATCCCGTTGGACATCGATTCTTTGCTATTCTCGTACATAGAAAGATTATCGATGCTTTGATCCTGCTGGACATAGGTATTATATCTCTGTAGATGTAATCTTTTTTGAATAAACTAACTCCTTTTCTTAGTCTGTCACAGATATTCCTCTAGACCTTCCTCTTCCACCCATTATGTATAAGCGCAAGCATACGTCTATACGATATGTTCCTTTACTTGTCCCTTTGTTGGAGGATGATATGTCATCTTCAAGTGCCCCCACCACTACTGTCTCGAATGATCCTCAGGGGCTTCCCATCGCTTTGAGTATGACTAAGAGGCAATGTACTTTTCATCTTATGTCTCATTTCACTTCTACTACTAGCTTATCATCTATTGACGGAAAATATGCAGATGCTCTAATGACTTTTTTTGTTCCCAGAGACCATCATAGTGCTTTACGGGATTCTAGATGGCGACATGCAATGAACGAGGAGATAGATGCTCTCTCTTCTAGAGGGACATATGATCTTAGACAGTGTTCCAAGGGGACTAGACCTGTGGCATGCAGATGGGTCTTCAAAACTAAGTAATCGCCAGATGGGTCTATTGACATATTAAAAGTAAGGCTTGTGGCTAACGGATTTACGCAAATATATGGGGTTGACTACTTTGAGACGTTTTCTCCTATTGCACAGATGAGCTTTATACAAACTATTCTTTCAGTGGCAGCAAACAAGGGCTGGCCTATCTTTTAGCTCGTGTGAAGAATGCTTTTCTGTACGGAGATCTCAAGGAGGAAGTTTACATGATATAGCCTCCTGGTTAGAAGTCGAGGAGGAGTGTGCATGTCGACTTCGCAAGGCAATCTATGGTCTAAAGCAGAGCTCGAGGGCATGATTCGACAGACTTACTACCGAAATCAACACTCTTGGATTCCGCAGAACAGCCTATGACTACTATGTGTTTGTCAGAAGACGATCACCTGGTACTATCATACTTGATGTTTATGTTGATGACATGGTTGTCACATGTGATGATGATAAATGTGTACTAGAGACCATGGCCTACCTTCAGAAGGTCTTCGTTACCAAGGACCTTGATCAACTTTGCTATTTTTTGGGCATATAAGTATTACACACTATAGAGGGTAGGGTTGTAAAAGTTGCCCGACTTGCCCGAGTAGTAGGTCCGACTAGTCTAGTCAGTGGGGTGGCCGACGGAGTATCGACTAGTTTTGACTAAGCACACTAGTCGACCAATTTTCTCTTGGAGGTACCATATTTTATATGTTTTGCTTTTTTTTATAAGCAAACTTATTATAATATGCTGTGTATTATTTAAATTCAATTACCTTTTTTAGTTACTTATGATAGTATAACAATATACAAAATCTATGTAAATAAATATATATAAATGAGTTATATATTTAAAATAATCATAAAATTCAAAGTCGATTAAAGTTCGACTAAATTTGATTAGTCTCCCGATTGTCGAGTAATCCTTAGTCAGTGACCCGACCGACCGAGTACCGACTACCGACTTTTGCAACCTTGATAGAGGGACTCCATCTATTATAGAGGAAGTATTGCATGGACATCCTGATTGAAGCTGGATTACTTGGATGCAAGCCCTTTGGTACTCTTGCAGATCCGAGGAAACACTCTACTTCCATTTATCCTGTCTTCGAAGATACTACACAGTACCGAAGCCTGGTTGACAAACTCCTTTACCTTACTGTCACTAGGCCGGATATTTCCTACGCTGTGAGTAGAGCTAGCCAACAAAGTCGCATTACAATCACTCGTAGGATGTTCTTTAGATCATGCGTTACTTGAAGAAATCACCAGGACGTGGCCTCTTCTATGAGAAAAATGGTTGCACTGATGTCATTGCTTACGCTATGCTGATTATGCAAGCTCACCTGAGGGTCATCACTCCACTACATGATATGCTATGATGGTTGGAGGAAATCTTATTGGTTGGAGGAGCAAGATATAAACTGTAGTATCTAGATCCAGTGCAAAGGTAGAATTCAGGGCGATGGCTTAGGCTACCTGTGAGATCACTCGACTATTGACATTCCTGTAGGAACTTGGTATTGTTGTCACCACTCTCCGCTACTTATATTGCCACAAATCAGGTGTTGATGAGCCGATTAAGCATATAGAGATTGGCAACCATTTTTTTCATTATGCCATACGAGGAGGCAAGAGCAAGACACCACACATCAAGGCGGATCTTCAGTTTGCAGATGTGTTCACATAGGCTTTACCTAAGAAGCGCCTCTCGTGGATAACTTCCAAGTTGGGCATGATCGACAATATGCTCCAACTTGAGGGAGTGTTAGTTATGTATTTACTTTTCTATTTCATTGTAATCCCTCTAGGGGTACTTATGTATTTTTTCCGCTTTGTGCTCTCCGAGGTTCCATCATATATGAGGAACCCTAGACCTCTTGAGTAAATTTATCTCATTGTGTTCTCTCTTTGTTTTCCACAACAATTACAGAATTACACCAAAAGAAACTAAAACCCTTTATCACCTTTTGCTTCTCCTACACATTCTTTCTTCTTGCCCTTGCCCTTGTCCTTGTCATTTCTCTGATCTTTCTTCCGATTGCCCTGCATGCCGAGAACGTGATTCCCCTTGTTCTTTGACAATATATAAGCATGCATATCTTCCTCGGCGTTCTCATTGTCTTCCTCGTCGTCATCATCCTCATCACTCTCCTCATCATTTCTTCTTGGTTTTCTGCATCAAAGAATAAAAAGAAAAGGTTATGGGTAATATAAACAACAAAAAGCCTTTTCTGACTTTAAGTAGGGTCAGCTACATTGATCTTTTGCCTCCATTCAGATCTATCTTGGGTCAGTCTCGGGCTGTAGTTGTCATTTCTCTCAGTGATGGGTAATATAATAAAAAGAAATCAAATCTATTTAGAAATAACAAAACATTAGATAGTATTAACAAAATAAAATAGTTCCTCATTGATATCATCTCTCAAAGATGGGAATCTTGATCGAAAACTAGAAGTCATTAATCGAAAACTAGAAGTCATTGTCTCGACTGTAGTTGCCATTTCTCTCAGTGTATGTGAGAGTTCCCTAAACTTGATGTCAGATACGTCGAACTGAGTTGCTAGCATGTTCAGTGATGAGTATGGCACAAGAAAACTGGAAGGGCTCCCTCGAAAACACTAGATTATAAAAACTTGGGAGGCAACCCACATAAAGCTTGCCATCTATTCGGTCCCACCTCATGCTTATTGATGATTTCTTGCCATAAATTGGCATTGAAGTTCAAATGATCATCAGAAGGCAGAACACCAAAATTCACAACGCAAATCTTAAGGTAACAATGTTGACACTTGCATTCATTAAATCACTATAAGACACTTTTAATTATGGAAAGAGGTATTGCATGTACCGACATCGCTTTGAATTCATGTGTGGACCATTCTCTCCCCCGTGTATGCATAGCTGTCCATCATCAGTACATAATAGGAGGACGATTATCGATGCAAATTGTTTTTGAAACATATCCACTGTCGTGCTATTGTGTATGTAAAGCTGAACTAAACAGTAATATTCCGACTACATATCTTTCACTCTTTACAATCCCAAAACTCTTCGATTGCTAGTGGATTTGAAAATTTTCTCCAATTTGTTGGTCTCCCCTACCTCAGATCCCTTGTGGAAAATATCCTGAGGAAATAGGTTGCAATAGTGCCCACTTCTCTGGAGTGCACCACCATGGACTCTAGACTTTGCCCTCACCCAATCATGTATATCGTTGAGTTTTTTCATTGCAGATTTCCTTGCCCTGTAGATATTATCCTTCACCTGTTTTGTTCCTAACTTTATAAGAGTGTCCCGGTACATATCTTTAGTGTGGCCAAGGAGTAGAGAGTACATGTTTCGTAATTTACAACAAATATTAATAATATTTGTTAGAAAATAGAGAATGCAGAAGCAGATGATAAACAAAGCATAGAACATAAAGATGAACATGAAGAACGAGAAGAATTTTTACATGGAACCCTATTCCCTAAGGAGCGGGATGAAACCACGTGAGAAGCCCTCAAAGGGGTAGATATTGCATTCCTTTTTCTCAATAGGTACATGAGGCCTGGGGCTCCTTATATAGCCTCCACAGAGCCTCCAAGTCCCACCACTAGTAGATGTGGGACTAAACACATGGATGGGGTAAATGGATCATGGAGAGATCCATTTACCCTCCTACAACTCATATGGAGCACAACCAAATACTCCAACACTCCCCCTCAAGCTGGAGCATGCAATGTTCAGCTTGGACAAACAGAAAGAAACTCAACTCACGCTACACGATAGTACATACAATATCAACTCAATGCGTATAACTGTTGGTTGTTGTCGAGGACGTTGCTTCTCATGTCGTGCATGTGAGGAGGACAAACGAGCTGGAGTGTGAATCAACTGAATCTCCTCGTCGGAGAGCATGTGCTCTGAAAGCCTGTCAAAGTCACTGTAACTGGAAATGAGTAGTATCCTCATCGAAGTACTCTAGCCCGACACAACATGTGGACAACTGCTCCATCTCTGAAAAGGTCCAAACTGAAAAAGGCCGTGGAAGTGCAATCCTCGTCGGAGTCCACGATCACTGGATAATGGAGTATGAAAGTCTCCTCGTCGGAGAACTGGATCTCTCCTATCTTGCTCAGAGAATGATACTCTACTCTGGAGTCCCTATGGCTCACATGAAAACTCTGGACGACAACAACAAGAATGATGGGAATCACTACAAAAGATGGCATCCATATGCACATATGAAAGAAGACCACATACATGTGCGTGTCTGAAATAGAAGACTCGGAACCAATCTGACGTCGAATCTGAATGTCTGATCATTGTAGAGTTTGAACAATCTGGCTGGTCTGGAGAATCTGAATTTGATCTCTGAATCTGGAACAAGACCTGCAACTCTACACAATACTTCCCTTTCTCCCATACTTATCGGAAAACAATCATCGACCAAGTTGGGAGAAGACAATATCATGTTGAAAAATATGAAAAACACTTAGCAATAATGATTTTTTCTGGCTTCTCTTTGCTATACACATTTTTTTAAATAGCCGCCAATTTTTTTTAATCGTTTCATTTTCTACGGCATTTCCTTTTTCCTTTTTTTATAACTCTTGCCCATGTTGGGCTTGGAATAATGTAGCTTCCATGTTTTTTTACTTAAAAAGATCGACCCACTTGGGCTCTCACAAAAATTACCCATTTTTTTAAATGCCGAATCGGGTGTAGGGTTCCCTTTGTGGGAACCCTTCTTTTCTTGCATCGCTGCCTCGATCGAGGGGGCTCTGCTTGGTTACAGAGGGGCCCACTAGAGCGGATAAGCGGCGCCGCCGCAAGAGAGCAATGGAGAGGGAGCACTGCCGCCATCTGGAGTGCGACATCGGAGGGGCGGAGAGGATGACGATGCGGGGCGAGCCCTGGGATTGCCGCCTGGAGGTTAGAGGGTGTTGCCTGAAGCGGAGATGCGGCCATCGCCGCCTTGCACGATGGAGCACTACCGCCTTGAGAGATATGCGAGACGGAGGCTAGGATCTTATCGCCGACTGGGATGCGCGCCTGTGCGCATGGAGCTGCGTGACAAGGAGGAATTGCGGTGGGGCAACGCCGCCGCTGATGAGAAGGGAGTGGATCGCCTAGGCTTCGTTTGGTTGCAGGGTTGGGTTGGGGTACACTGGTGTACCCCTCCTTCCAACCCTCTCAACCCTCCTCACAGTTTACTATTCACAGGGTTACCCCAACCCAACCCAACCTAGCAACCAAACAAACCCTTGGGGTTCGCTGCAAGAGGTTCTATGGAGATCGGAGAGAGAGGATGCGCAATGCATGTCGCTGGAGGGTGCACGCCTAGAGGAATATCTGAAGATGCTGCCGACTGAAGGATTACACATCGTTGCAGATTCTGCTGGAGAAGAGATGTGCTGGAGCGCCAATTTCCATGAGGCAGAGATTTTCCAGAACGTCGAACAAGGGTTCCAGGAACTGGAACTTGAAATCAGGACCCAAAAAAAATGTCGAAGATCTTCAGGGCTTGAAAGATGAGGCGTTCGATCTTCACGAACTCCAGATCTAGGGTTTCAGAAAACCCTAGAAATCTTTAATAAATCTCTCATGAATAATAATATTCAGCATCAATATTGAATCTCGAAAGAACAAAAATAAAGATCTTGAAATCCTCGAGAATCGAATCTCAAACTACATAAAGAACAAATCTCCAAGAATCAAACCCGCTCTGATACCATGTTAGAAAATAGAGAATGCGGAAGCAAATGATAAACAAAGCATAGAACATAAAGATGAACATGAAGAACGAGAATAATTTTTACTTGGAATCCTACTCCCTAAGGAGTGGGATGAAACCACAATAGAAGCCCTCCAAGGGGCGGATATTGCATTCCTTTTTCTCAATGGATACAAGAGGTATGGGGCTCCCTATATACTCTCCACAAAGCCTCCAAGTCCCTCCATTGGTAGATGTGTGACTAAACCTATGGATGGGATAAATGGATCCTGGAGAGATCCATTTACCCTCTACAACTCATATGGCACACAACCAAATACTCCAACGATATTCAGTTGAGGAATAAGATTAGTTATATTTACATAAATATTGTTTAGATTTTCTCGTGTTCATATGGAAACATCTGACTCCATCTCTCAGAAGACATGTGTTTCGTTAACATGTCTATATGTGGGTGTGGCTGGGTGTACGCACGTATTTGCATGTGTGCATGTGTATGTGTGTGTGCATTTGTGTGCCCGTGCAGGTGTGCATATGCATATGGGTGTGTTACGTGTATAAGTTTGCTTAAATGTTCATATACTTAAGTTTATGTCTATTTTAACCAATGTACTAAGTTTTTCTATTTACGTATACATATTAAACTTGCATTCTTTTTTTTAAATGTAATAAGACAATATTAGATTTACAAGCATATGACACATAATACTTTTAGAATATCTAGTGAACAATTACCTAACTTATGTTGAAGTTTTCAAAAGCAATGATTTAAACACATGAATTAAAATTTCCTCATACAACATACAACATGGGAGATTAAAGACTAAAGAATATTAAAAAGATAAAGAGATCACTTTCGTGGGATGCATCTTCGGTGGATTTGGCTACGCAATGAGGGAGTGCAACATAGGTTGGTGGTGGTGTAAGCGATGGTGTCGGTTAGTGATGGTGGTTGGGAGGGTGTGGGGGTGGACGTTGATGGTGCTTATTGCGACAACGAATAAAAATGAGGGAAGGGGTGGTGGTGGGAGATGGAGGGGGAAAACCTACCGGTGGTGACGTGGGAGAGGAAGGGAGGGGTGGTGGTGGTAGTCGACAACGATGGAGGGAAGGCGAAACTGGTGGTTGTGGAGAGGAAGGGAGGGGAATGAGGCAATCCTGGTTGCTTGGAGGGGAGGAGGCAACACTGGTAGCATAGATGAAATGAGAGGGGAGGAGGTCGCGATGGCGACTAACGATGACGGAGGGAGCATGGAAGGGTAGGGGAGGGTGGCGACGATGGAGGCTGAGGATCAGAGGGGGTTAGATCTTGGATCAAAGGAAGGGGAAATGGGAGGGAGGGGTGCCACAGAATTAATTTTTTCCCAAATTTTGTGTCTACACATTGCTAGGTGGTCGTAAAGTCTACAATTACATGAGACACATTTAGTTGCAGAAGTAAACGTAATACCAAGAATAATGAATTGCGATTATGTATGTTGGGCGGATAGTTGCTGTGGTCGCAATAAATTTTGTGGTTAATGTTACAATGTTGTTGCTAGTACTGTTTTTTCTTGTAGAGGTTATACATAAACTTCTTGCGAGGGACCAATTTTCTTAGACTTATGTCCAAGCCGAGCATTAGAGTTCAAGGCAATTTCGGGTCATTGAGACAAGGCATAAGTCTCAAGGCAGTTGCAGCATAGGCCATAGTTTGTAGAGAAAGTATGCCTAAAAACTATTGTCATAAATTCTAAAGTTGAATATTCCCAAACTATAAAAATGGTGAAGTCTTCGCCCACTTTAAGTAGGGTCGGCTACATTGATTCTTGCTCAAATCTATGTTGAAAGATCCGACTAAGTTTACGCTGGCTGTCGACTATCTAACGCAACCCCCACAAGGAGGGATTTGAACTATGGTCATTTGGGTGGTAGGCACACTGCACTATCACTAGACCATTAAAGTGGGTATTGAATATTCTTAAATTATATCGTGACAAAATCTTGGCTTTTAATATTCCCACATTACACATGCACACCAATGGAATATTCACATAGATCATATTTTGTGAATGTATAAAATAACTAATTTGAACTTGTGAATATGTCATATTGTTATAAAATATTTTGTCTTTTGAACAACACCATATTCTGAATAATGATGGTAGAATATCACTCACTCATTGATAATAAATTGTTCATACTATTTAAATATAATCTCTATTTCACTTTCCATGATATCTTGCCTGAAATCTTGGATGCAATGATGGTTGTAATATTATTATATAATATGTTTAGATGAATTTATTTGTTATGTGACTAACATATAATACAACAATATAATATATGTTTTTACTAATATATTGACTACTATTGGACATGTAGGTTTGGTTCAGTATAATATGAATGTATAAGCACTACAAGCAAAAATAGTATCAACGACCACAGCATTGCAACTATATAAGGTAATTCAGTTGATTGCGACTAGAATGCCAATATATTCATGAACCCTCTACCGATGACCAGTTTTCTTAGATTTATGCCAAACCAACCATGCGAGATATGCACCAACTAAAGCAGGAATGTTGAGATAGTAAGGAGAGATTTTTCAGTATTTTATATTTCGTATACTTTTTTTATAAAATATATCATTGTATTGGTTCTTTGTTCTATTTCTCCACCTCCCTCTATATAAAGAGGATTGGGTTCTCATGATAAATTTTACTTCTTTCTACCTAACGAAAGCATTACAAAATCAATATGCAATTTTGGATGCTCCTTGCTGTTTTCATGATGCTATTTACTTTTGGAAATATATCATGCTCTTTTATTATCTTCCTAACCGTGCTCATACTCCAGTGATAATAATTAGACATGTTTAAAATCTGCAGATATGATTTAAACAGCTCAGAGGAGCAGAGAAATGTCTCCAGAATACAGCGGAGGTACTTATGGAAAGTTATATAATTATATTAATTTGAAAATACCGGTTCAAGACATTCACTTTAGTCTTCCTTGTTAGTTTTTGTATAGAAGGTGGTGATTGCAGCTTTTGATTGTGACAGCTTTGTGGCATCTTATAAAGTTGTTTCTTATCTGAGTAATCTTGATATGGAGATTTTCTTCTTTTTAAATGATACATGTCTTCTTCATTTTTTTTTGAAAAGGCTTTTCAAAGTGGCTCAAAGCAGATATTCTTACACTTAACTGTTACATCTAGTTGCCTTATACTCACAATTTTAAGCTATGGCATTTAGGGACTTTTAATTGGAGGTCGTCTGCATGTGTTTCATATATAGAATGGTACATGGCCTCTCAGTGTGCTTATAGATGCCAGGCACCATCAATCTTGGAAAACCGACATTCAATAATAAATGATGTTTCTTATCAAGGAAAAAAGGACAAACAATGTTCAACATATAAACTATGTAGTCTGTAATTGACAACTAATCTTGTAATAGTTGGTAATTGTTCATGGAAATATGCTGAGTGGTTGACTGAATTGTTTATCGGATCTTGTGAAAAGAGCCTTCTATTATAGTATGGGGTCATATGTTTAGTCCCACATTGCTTATTGCAAGAGTTGGGTGTTAGCGGGATCTTGGGAATTATCCCACAGAGTTCAATGAAAGGATCGATATACAAACATGGCTATTAGGTCGTATCTCCTGTGGAGTAGGGCAGTCATCCTGAACATTTCGAACCACGTAAATATGTTTTGATATGTACTTGGTTGCCTGATTCTCTTTTATCAGATATTAGCATCACTGATGGGTTGCCTTCTTGCCATTTAATTTGCAACTAATTAATTGATGAACTGGACATTAAATATTAGTCACCTAATCTGAAGAACATCTGACCAGCCGATTAGCACGAAGTACAAATGTTCAAATATTTAATGATCACTTGATTCCTATGTCAAACTCAACACTTTGATTCTCAACAATTTTCAACATCATCAGATCATGGCAACAGAGGTAGTGGATCCTGTTTGCATGTTTGGTTGGAATAGAGCAAAAAGCTTCCTATATGATGAAGTTAATCATTGCAGAGGGGAATAAAACACCTTTTTTTTAAATCTCTGTTGGTTAGCTTTTAAATATTTATTTAGACATTAATTTATTGTCCTTTCTGATTTTAATGATATTTTCTTTGTTACATAGGAAAGCATACAAAATATTGAGGAAGAAATGCAAAGTTCTTTCCCGAAGTTCGGAAAAAAATATGGCAAATGCGTTCAACGAAGTAAATGGAAGTGAAAGCTGCAAAGAATGTGATCAAGCAAGTGCTGGGGAACCTGGTATAAATCAGTCCACCCGCGATGGGGTGAATACTGACATAAATGGAAGCAAAGGAAGCAAAAACGAGGTGGAGCTAGACAATGTCAACAGAAAGGAGGGATGCAAAGAAGCTGATTATTTATCAGCTGATGAACCCAAGTCTTGTGTATCTGATGATGAACTTCATGAATCCTCCGGCAGTGGGACTGATGCTGATACTGGAGAAAGTGTCCCATTTCTCAAGAATGCAGTTGGCTCTCATTCATGTGTAGAAGCTGATGAAACTAGCAGTGTAACGGATATTGGCACACCCCCTCGTGAATGTGAATCTTCTGAGAGTGAAATCTCAGTGGATGACTCCGAGGACTTGCAGCTACTTACAGATATACGTAAATGTGAAGAGTTTGGAAAAGACGGAGAAAATCTGCTGGGAAAATCTCCCCTTGAGAGGGACTCTCATAAGGCTCACAGACCCGACGAGGACTTTCTTACATGGCAGCGCATCATTCGGCTTGATGCTATACGAGCTAACGATGAATGGATCTCATATGCCCCAGATCAAACTAAAATCTCTGCAGAAAGAGCCCATCGATATGCAGAGCAGGTTGGCCTTCTAGACTATGATCACTTGGAGACATGCAGGATATATCATGCTGCTCGCCTCGTGGCCATCCTGGAGGCTTATGCAGTATATGATCCAGAGATTGGTTATTGCCAAGGGATGAGTGATCTGCTTTCCCCTATCCTAGCTGTGATGGAGAAAGACGATGAAGCATTTTGGTGCTTCGTAGGATTCATGAGGAAAGCTCGACATAATTTTAGGCTTGACGAGATTGGCATCAGGAGGCAGCTCAACATGGTATCTAAAATAATCAAGTTCAAAGACATACATTTATACAGACATCTGGCGAAGCTCCAAGCGGAGGATTGTTTCTTCGTGTACCGCATGGTTGTGGTTCTGTTTAGGAGGGAGCTCAACTTCGAGCAAATTCTATGCCTGTGGGAAGTGATATGGGCAGACCAGGCTGCCATTCGGATCGGCATTGGCAAATCCCTTTGGAGTAGGATTAGGTTAAGTGCTCCGCCCACCGACGACTTGCTTTTATATGCAATCGCCGCATCCGTGTTGCAGAGGCGTAAACTTATCATAGAAAAGTACAGTAGCATGGAAGAAATAATGAAGGAGTGCCACAGCATGGCTGGGCATCTTGATGTCTGGAAGCTTCTGGATGATGCTCACGATTTAGTTATGACGCTTCACAAAAAAATATCATAGCTTCTCCCATTTTCATGGAAAGAGCATTACTATCTCCATATTGCAAGCCATACTTTCATCTTACCCTATGAAATGCGCGCCTGATACGGATGTCAATCAAATAAAATTTCCTCCAAGTATACAAGTAGATTTGTTGATGGACAAATTGCCTTGGTTCAATGTATTAGGCTTGTAATAACAGTGGTAAATATTTTTGCAATTTTACATATTCAAATTTATTTCTAGTGAAAGTAAATGCAATTCTGCATATTCGTTTTGTTAACAAAAAAAAGTGTACTAATCGATTACAAATGCTACCTGTCGGTCAGATATTGAAATAGAATAGGGTAAATTACAAAAATAGATCTCAACTAAATATTAGATTCCCAATTAGGGGCTTTATTTTTCAAATCTAACAAAGGATTTGAACTTTTATAAGGTTTAATGTTGACATAAAAGGATCGTGGAAGCTTATATAGGCATGTATTTGATACCAGATAACAAGATCATGCTATTCTTTGTTACATTCAAAAAACGAGGTCTCTAATTGGAAATTGATGCATAATTGATGTTCTTTTTGTAATTTACCCAATATGATAACCAGAGATTGACTCTTCAGACTTTTCTGCTTCGCTTAAATAGTCCAATACAAGCAGGGTTAAGAAATTGGATCTTATCGACGAGTCGTACCGATTGGATGGAGGTCGGCCCTGATCTGGACGGTTCGGTCGATTTCATGTAATTAATTTTAAGTAAAGAAGCAAAAATATCGGATTGACTCTGGGGTCGGATCATGTTGATCTCAATTGACTCAGTTCTGATGATTTGATATTTTTTTTAAAATAAAGCTTTAAATAATTAATTAATATAGTTTTTATCACTTGTTTCTTAACTTTTGCCATATCAATTATGCTCTTTTTTTAGTAACGGTGCCTTTACTTTCTTATAGTAGTTTTCTAGAAGCAACTGTACATAAATGATTATAATGATAGAAAATATGTCTAACTTTTGTAGAGCTTAATTGAAATAGACAATTATGTTGAAAGATTTGACATTTTAAATGATCATTTCATTGATGTATATATATATATATATGTCTTATTTTATCGGTTCAAAAAACTAGTTCAACCAATCAGAACAATAAAGTAACCTGGTCTTTTTTTTCCCGAGTTGATATGAATATTGATGTCATGCTGACATCATCGTCGCTTCAACTAGTTTGGACCGACTGTCTGACCCAGTTGAACCAAACTGAAGACGAACCAGTTCAATGTTGGATTCGATTTATAAAACCTTAGAATCAAGTGAAGCAAGATACATCACAATAAATATCATGTAGTTTTGCATTGTTATTAAGTTCTGCACTCCCAAGAAAAGGAAGCTCGTTTGCACCAATCAGACGAGCGTTGAGGAAAAACAAGAAACACCTTCGGTCAATGCACATTCTAAAGAAATGTTGCTCAAGCACACACACTTATTACCACGATATAAATTCCAAGAGAAGCAATACAATTACGAAATCCTGAAGTCAACCGTCGCTGCAAGTTCTCAGCAGTCAACAAGTTTCGAGAACAGAGAGAGCAATCTGCAGCTGCAAGAGTTCCATGAGTCCAATCGCACCTCATCCTATTCCAGAGAGACCAAATAGTTACTTGCAACTATTTCATCATCACCTGGTGGGCTCTTTTTTTTTTTTGATGGGTAATAAAACTTTGTATTTCATGTAAGATTGAAGAAGGTTACAAATATTCCAGCACCCAAAAAATTGTGTAAGCCCTCGGCTGTTTACATGGATAATGCAAAACATCAAAACCAATCGAGCAGAATGTGGAACTGCGTTAGACCAGAAAGGAGGACACTGCTAACACAGGCATTGTGCTGATTAGGTTCTGTCTGCTGACAACGAGATCCTAGCAATATATATGATTGAGGTTGCCAAATGCTTCGGGGAATGAGATTCATTAGGGGACCATCTGCTATTTCTTTCCTTCCAGATTTCCCAAACGGCGGCGGCCAAAGCAACAGTACATAACCGACGAAGGTAGGCAGAAGGAAGTTGGGGGATCTGTTCCATGATATTGATGAGCCTCCACGATGGTGGCAGAGGGAGGCCAAGACCCATGAGTGCCTCCTTCCAAGTGTCTTGAGCAAAGCTGCAATGGAAGAAAATATGTTCACTTGTTTCACAAGCAGACCTGCAGAGGTAACAAGATCTAGGGTGGCTAATCCCCATTCTGTCCAGCCAATCCTGCGTAGGCAATCGGTCGGTAACAACTCGATATAGCGTGACACAATGCTTGGGGACAGAGTCCTTGCTCCAGACCAACCCCGCCCAAGGGACCATCACCGCACGATCAAGGTTTGAAAAAACGAAAGGCGGAACGAGGCGTTTTCCCTGGAAGCGAGGTGAGGCGTAGCCTCAAGGCGGTCGAGGCGTAAGCCTCAGTTTTGTATAGAAAAATAAATATAAAATATACAATACATATATTTATTGATGAAATAATATAATCTGACAAACATATAGTATATAACAATGTAATATATGATGATATTATGAAGATAAGAACATGAAAAAGGGATATATCAATGACTCAATGCGATAAACCTTTCTAAATTTCTACCTAATCAAAAGAAAATCATTGGTTATAACTTATAACTATCACTAAAAATTTTTCTAAAAGGGATTGGCTATAGTTGTCATTATAAATATCCAAGTTGTTGATATGAATCATATGATTTGAATCCTAACTATATGTTCTACTATACCCAGGTGAAGAACGGTTGTATGCATCCCCCCTGTTGCACCATACCCTACCAGAACGGGGGTCTCGCTTGCCTGGGGGCTAGGGGGGGCCCAGGTTGGCCCCCCCTTGCGGGGGTGCAGGGGGCAGCGCCCCCGTCCCAAATTTTTTTCTTTTATGAGGATTCGAATTTGTATACACATTTTTATATGTTTAAGGATATAATAGTAAGCTTTCACTAAAATAATTTGGCATGTTAATGGTAAATATGAATATGAAATAGGTCAAATTCAAGCATATGAATATGAAAGAGGTCAAATTTAAGCATACATTTTGCATAAATTAATAGTTAGATATAATTAATAGTAAATATAAAGTAGTTTGCTGAAATAGTTACACATAATTAATAGTAAATGTGGAGTTATGGGTACGAAAGAAACATCAGATTTAGGCATTTAACTTGTATAATCATTATCCTAAACAAGTATATATTTATAAGCTTCTCAAACCACCATGTAACTATCAAAATCATACAAGAAATCTTCAAAAAAAAAGTAAAAAACGCCTCGACCGCCTCGAGGCGGAATGCCTCGAGGCTACGCCTCAGCCAGTCGAGGCGCACGCCTCACTGGACAAGACCGAGGCGCACGCCTCGAGGCTAAAAAGGCCCGCCTCGCCTCGAGGCGTACGCCTCGACCGCCTCGAGGCGCGCCTTTTAATACCATGCGCACGATGCCTAACCGCATCCACCGCCAGCGAAAAAGGGAACCTAAGGGGCAATGACAGCCGAGTGAGAAGAATGCCAGAGCCGGAAAGGAAGTTTCTGAAGAGTTCCCTCCCCCGAAGAAGTGACTTCCACAACAAGGAGTCCCCGCTCTTGGGCTCCGCTTCCCAGAATGAGCAAGAGGACATGTATTTTTTCCTCATGTAGACAACCCAAATTGAATAATCGTCGGTAAGAAAGTGCTATGTCCAAGCCATCAGCATAGCCTCACGTAGCATGCACGATGAGCGCAGCCCAAGCCCGCCCTCAGCCTTAGGAAGACAGGCAGTTCGCCAACTGATATAGTGCCGCCCATAACCCCAAAGGAAATTCGCGCACAATTTGTCAACCCGAGTGGCCGCGCCCTTAGGAATGAGAGTCCCACCAGTCCAATAAAGAATAATGCCATTAATAACCGACTATAGCAGTTGCACCCTGTCCGCCATGGAAAGGGAAGAGGCTTTCCAACCTCCGATAGAGGCCTTCACCCTATCCTCGATGTTCTGCGCAGCTGAGCCCTACCATAAGTGGAGGATAGAGGAAGCCCAAGATACGTTGTTGGGAGGGAGCGCCTCAACACCCCCAGTCTTAGAATACATCCGAAGTTATCCGACGCTCTTTTAGGCCTGAACAACTTGCTTTTGCGAGCGTTCATTTTCAGCCTCGATATTCGCTCAAAATTCTCAAGTACCTGCGCCACTGCAATGAGGGAAGAAGATGATGACTTATAGAAGAAGAGATCATCCGCATAGATGATATGAGTGGGTGCCAGGGAGTTTCCACAGCCCAAGGGAGTGATCAATTTCTTCTCTACCGCAGCCTCCACCAACAATGAGAGCGACTCCATGCCCACAACGAAGAGTAGGGGGCTAAGAGGGTCCCCCCTGCCTCAGTCCACGTGTGCCTTTGAAGAAACCTTCCGATGATCCATGCAAAAGGATGGAGAAAGACGTGGTGGTGATGCAATTCTCGATCCAACCAATCCATTTGTGATGAAAACCCAAGAGCGCTAGGGACTTCAGAATGAAAGAGTATTCAATTGTATTAAATGCCTTGGAAAGATCCACCTTAAAACATGCTCTCTGTAAGCTGGATATACGATCGAAAGCCCCAAGTAGTTCCTGTGCAAGCCGAGCGCTATCCTCTATGGACCTTCCCTTGATGAACGCCGTCTGATTACTAGAAATGAGATCGGGCAGAACGGTGGCCAGACGTGAGGCAAGAAGTTTTGCAAAAATCTTATATATGACATTACAACAAGAAATTGGCCAGTAGTCCTCCAGTCCCTTCGGGGAACCCACCTTGGGCACAAGGGTAAGGAAGGAATGATTGACTTCACGGACCATGTTACCACCGTTGTAGAGGAAATTCATGGCGGCACAAACGACCATCTTAGCAATATTCCAGTGCCTTTTGAGGAAGCCCGCGTTGAAACCGTCTGGGCCCGGCGCCTTAGAAGAAGGAATGGCACTAAGGGCAGCCCATACCTCCGCCTCATCCCACGGCCTCACAAGCCAAGAACATGCCTCATTCGATAGGATCATGCGCGGAGGGGGGGGTCGGTTCTGATGGGGCGCGGACATTCTGGGCCAATGAGATTAGAGAAGAAATAAACCGCTTCGCGGGCCACCTCCGCGCTTTTGTCCACCAGATGACCATTTCTATCCAAAAGGGAGGGGATGAAATTCCTAGCAATCCTGCCCTTCGCCGAAGAGTGAAAGAAGCTAGTGTTGCTGTCGCCCAACCGGAGCCAATCTACTCTACTCTTCTGTCTCCATGCAGATTCCAGGTCATCATCAAGATTTTCCATGTAGCCCTTAGCATCCACTTCAAGTTGTGCAACGTGTGGATCCAATGGATCAACACTCAATACCTCATTAATTTTCTGTAGAGTTACCTCCAATTCTTTGACCTCCTTGAATATGTGTGCCTCCTTAAGTGTCCAACCCATTAAGGCCTTTTTAACAGCTTTGAGTTTCTGCGATAAGCAAAAGAGCGGGTTACCTCAACACATGCCATCCATGCTTTGGAGACCACCTCCAAATACCCTGGCCTAGAAGCCCAATAGTCAAAATATCGGAAAGGGGGCCGTCTACAAGGCCTGTGTGCAAATCGGATAGAGAAGAGAAGATGATCGCTCGACTTAAATGGAGAGTAGATAAGCTTGGAGTGCGGCAGCCGGGAGAGCCAAGCGTCATTCACCAAAGCCCGATCAAGTCGGGCCACGATTCTTGCCGGGCCAATCGAGGAATTCGACCAGGACCAAGTATTCCCGGACGCGTCAAGATCCATTAATTGACAGTCATCTATGCATTTATTAAAGTCATCCATAGCGCCATGTCGCGGAGGGAGACCTCCCCTCTTTTCCGAGCTCTAACGGACCGAGTTGAAATCCCCCAGGACCACCCATGGTGGTTGATCAGGGGTATAAGTGCCCCTCAAATTTTCCCAGAGGTCTCTCCGAGCGGAGACATTAGTATCACCATAGATAAATGTGACAATAGTGTGCAGCCCTCCTAAGTTGACAGCCGAGAGGGTAATCACCTGGCTTGAGACGTTAATCGGCGTGCACGTCCATGCCGAGGCTTTCCAAAGAACAAAAATGCGGCCCAAATCCGTGTCATTGTGCATGAAGTTCCATCCATTCGGGACAATCGAAGTGAATCTGCCCATGTTGGCAGGGCGGACCTTAGTTTCCAAGAGGCCAATAATCTCAGCGTTGAACTGGCCATTGTCGGACGTCAATTCCTTCAACAATTTCCTCCGCTTACGTGGTCTATTTAACCCACGTACATTGAGGGAGATAATTGACATTAAAATAGTGGGGATTGGCCTGTTCGGCCTACATGTTTACTGGAACCTGATTGGTTCTTCTTTGTCTTGTGTGATGCTAAGACCCAGTTGGGGTTACTTACGGCCACGGATTGAGGAGCCCCAGCCCCTCCCAAGGCTTCGGAGGTGGTGAGATTCTCAACAGCTATAGGGGTGTTGAGGTCGAGATCTCCTGCGAATCTGGAGGCTGTCTTCCGTGGGGGAGCCGGTGGGCGCTGCAGGAGGGCCTTGGGCCAAAGGGGAAGGCGCAGAACGGCTTTCCTGCCACCCGCCTTTGGCCCTTACCCTGATGAGAAGCCCCATCGCCCGACTCACGAGAGGGGGGAGGAGGCATATTGGTCTCAGGGTCGGCCACCTCACCCTACTGGCGTCGGTGACCACCCTCCTTCGTCTGCATCTCCGAAGAGCAAGGGTCCTGTGGCAGGCAACCATGTCCGAGGGCAGGACTGGAGCAATCCGGCCTCTGGAGTGGTCGATCAAGGATGCCCAGGAGCCCCTTTATCAAACAAAGCTCCTCTCCCGGGGGAAAAGGTTCACCACTTCCCCACCACCACTACCACCCTTCCTCTCCCCACGCACGCCAGCACCATCTCTCCCTTCTCATACAACCCCCACCTCCTCCCTCAAGACCCGCATATGTTGTTCCCTCCTCAACCTAATTTCCCGGAATAGGGAGGGGATAAAAAATTTTTACCGAAACGGGGACGGCCAAAAAATATTTCCCAGAATAGGGATATATCGGCAAACGGTTTGCTGTTTGCCGCACTACATGGACGGATGGGAGGGGGGTTGGGATACCGGATTTTCATCGCGGGCGCAGATTTGAACCGTCCATGTGGCGCGGCAAATGGTTTGCCGCTTCGTATTCCACGCACGGCAAACCATTTGCCGTTACATCACCATTGTGGGAAAAGTTTTTGACCCATCCCCATTCAGGGGATTATTTTCATGAATTGACCCCATTTTGGGGATTACCTGCCGACTTACCCGAATCTCCAATCCTCGAAATCTCCCCAAAGCCCCCGCCTTTCCTCGATTTCCGCAGAATCCTCCCTCCTCTGGATGTACCCAGAAGCTCGAAATCAACCTTCTTCCATCCTTACATGTCCTCATTGTCCCAGCCGAACCTCTCGCTGATTTCGAGCAGCTTGGAGACGGGGAAGCCCTCGGTGATGGGGCTGTTTCTCCTGAGGCCCTCGCCGGTGAGGAGGCGCTCGGCGGCCTCCCACTCGATATGGTCGCGGTAGACGAGGTCGCGGAGGACCTCGTCGGCGAAGTTGGCCCAGTGGTGGAAGTCGCGGGCGCGGAGGTTCTTGGAGACCCAGGTGAGGTACTTGGAAGGGATTGCGCCGGGCATGCGTCCCTTGTGCTTCCCGAAGTTGATGACGCGGTCGCGGGCGTGGAGGTAGTCGCGGTGGAGGGAAAAGGAGATGGGTTTGAGGAGATTGGTGGAGGGGGCAGGCGTAGGAGGGCCATTGCCGGTGGTGTGCTGCAATGCAGATTGCTTGGAAGGAGAACCGCCTATATCTGTATTTCAATCGACTTGGAACCCAATATATGTTAAATGTAATGTACAAAATAGGTCTTTTAGCATTATTAATTAAATTTTAAATACATAAATATATGTAGCAATAGGACATGGAAGTAAAGAAATTTCTGAATTAGGACATGGAAGTAAAGAAATTTCTAAATTATGGCATGAAATTATTCGTTGGCGTGGAGGGTGAGTCAGCGAACCAACTGTCGTAGTTCGATTGACAAACCCCCTTCCTTAATTACCTCTTGTCGTTGGGGTTTGTCTTGAAAGGGTTTGCTCTACATTTCAATCATTATCATATTCGATGCTTTCTCGTGTATCATTCTTTATACAACTTACCACCTTTCTTGTGTATTGTAATAAGGATGAGATAATGCAATACCTAAAATGCTTCTCTCACGAGGAAGAGGAAGTGAAGGTAGCTTTCGAACTCAATAACTTTCTAAACATCTAGTCTTCAAGTGCCTATTGCTGATCATCTACGTTCAACTATACTTATGAAGGAGATATAATATATGATAGAACCCCATCACACTTTGAAGGTAACTTTATCGTGTTCCATGACATAAGATGCGATAATTGAAAATTTTCCATAAGTTTTCAACAAATAAATGATCAAGCCAAAGCCAACTATAAGTATGATATCAATTTTGCAATAATGAACGGCATAACATAATTTCAAATAGATATTTTCATTAAATTCAAACTTCATTTATAAGTCTTCAGTATAATACATAATTATAAAAAATACAACATATTTGGCATGGTCTAGATATGTGTCCAGCTCGATGATACTTGTGAACTATGCTCATACATGCCTACTTCTATGCAACTGCAAAATGTAGATATGAACATCCAACATATATTTCTTTTTCTCTATTGTTAATATTATCAGTAGGTGATATCACTCTTTAAATAATAAGGAGGCTTTACGGTCATTTAATGAACATAAATATATACCAAAATGATGGCAATTATCTGAACAATGGCAGCAATCGGGATGAAAAGAAGTAGCATAAGTAAACAGCCACAAAAGGATGAAATAGAATAAAAACTAATGCACGAGCTATACATCTCAATCTCACCACTCCCTAAAAAATACATTATTTAATAACATAAGAATAAATTATAAATCTGAATTTTCAAAGATAGTAGAATCAACAAATACCGTCTCTGTCTGTCTAAGCTCTCCATCGTCCACATCCATGCTTTTTATATATATTGGTAAATCCCGTATTTCTTGACAATTTTATTTTATATAATACTTGAAGTCATGGTTAGATGTAATCCCAACATGAACAAATGTAGATAACAATGAAGTTTGACATATAATGATAGATGTTGACGTTGTAAATTGTGTTATGACATGTATCTTCTGCATGATAGTTATGCACTTCTCAACTATCATGATCTTTGTGATAACTTATGTGTAACCTCTATTGATAATTTTCAAGCAAACAACTTTAGTGTGGATATCCTTTTCTGAATTTACTACTTGAAAATGAATATATTTTGTCAAGCTTCAATGACTTAACTCGTCCATCAATTCAATCTTTAACGAAAAAATATTATTCAAAATAGCTTAACCATATTTTAGTTTTCAAGGTCTTAGTTCTTTTCATTTAGGTTTTTTTTATACTTGTGCCTCTTCGAGCTTATGCAATAACAATTATGTTCTTATATATTTACGACATGGACTTGGACTATGACTTGGGAGTTGGGACAAATTGTCCATGTGCGTTCGTTTTTTGCTCCATATATTCACGACTTGCATGGATCCCTTTCTCAAATCTTCTATCATGTGATCCATGACTATCGCTTGCTAATCCACCTGAATATGTTTCTCCATCACCAGATCCACCATCATTGTAAACTACATCATCATCGTCGTCGTCGTCATCATCATTATCATCATCTCCATTGTCATCCTCTGATTTAGTTTAGAACAAGTGAAAAGAATATCGTCAACAATAGCATCAAGTTCCAACATCTTGCCATGTAATTTTCAACATTTGCTCCCATTGGTTGGCTTATGTTCTGATTTGACCTTCATCGTGGTTGATCGAGCACTGGAGCACCACTAAAATCCATCTACTTTTGTAGAACATCTTCATATGCATCATTATCATGCATTTTGAAAATATATGCAAGATCGATGGAGCCTTTGTAGTAGTCTCTATCATGCCATGCCCCTCTCTTGCATGTTTTATCTTTAACCTTAAATTTTAGTGAATGTAGACTAGATCAAGGATCTTTATTCTTCCAACGTGCTCAATTTTTTTTCAAATGAACAAGGTTGAATGTACTCTACTTCCTCTCACAACACCCAACATATATATATTGAGATAATGCTTTTACTGCCACCTTTCTAGGATGGGAGCTTCAATCCATACCGTGGCCACCATTCGGTTATGGAAAATCAAAAGGAGATAAATCAATAATAATAATAATAAACAATAATAGTATGTCACAACCAATGGACCTTTGCACCCTTATGGGGAAGAGTATTGCACTGCCCATTGACTATGGTAATTTTACCAAACGACCCCAAAGCATCCCTAAAGAACTTCACTTGCACATTGTTTGAAGAAATATAATGTCACATAAAGCTTCATTTGAATATTTTGTCATTCTCTTAGAAATATAAATCCAAATTACCTCATTCATGTATTTTTTTTGTGTTTTCTTGTCTTTCATGAGCTTCTCCACTACAATTTGAATAGCTGCTAGAAGATCAACATTTGTACAAAGACCATGCTTGTATTGGTACTTGAGATTTAAATAAAAAGCTGGACTAGCAAGCATAATTCTCATCTTTTTATTTAGCTAGAGTGCTATTACAAAATAAAGAATAGCTTTACTATACACCAGTCTTATGAGGATGATGCGAGAGCATCTTGGACCCACATTCGTCTATGATGTCTAACCAGACCTTGTGTCCTTTCCTAGAAGCTTCTCCGATCTTCTCTTTCATGCACCACATTGCCTCGTAGATTCCTCACATGGTCAGCTTCTTGTCACCATCAACAATCTGCAATGAAGACACAACCAAATTCGTTATTTTTGTGACTTGGGCCATGTCATCCTAGAAGTGAAGATCATTGACCAATGTCTCCACTTTCCTCCCTCCTTCTGTCCGAGCTACATGTATCTCTAACCATTCACCTTGTCAACTCATGGTTTTCAATATGATTTGTGTTTTCTAAGGCTTTGCAGCGATATAAAGTTGGTTGCATAGTATGTGATGCCGGGCCAGACCAATTTTCCATTGCACTTCCAACTCATCAAAGCCAGTAATTTTGAATGGTTGTAAATGAATGTAGTGATTGTATATATCTGCTCCATCACCTTTGACACTATCTTACTCTTCCTGAAGTCTTTCAAGATCAAATCAATGTAAGGTGCAACATGTGGCATCCAAAAAATGCCATAGCTATTAGAAGCCATGATCATTTCACAATCTTTTTGTAGTTTATACAATTATCTGTGACAATCTGAGCAATGTTCTCCTTATCAAAATCCTTGATGATGTCCTTGAGTAACCTTAATAGCTACCTGTGATCTTTTCTGTGAGCGGACACATCGACGGATTTCAAAAAATCATCTTCTCATAGTAGGAAACGAGGAGGTTGACGATTTGTTTCCTCATGTAGGTCACTCGGCCATCACACATCAGTGTCACCTTGTACTTTGGACATCTCCTCCTCAGCTCAATAATCTACTCATTCATTTCCTCTTTCTCCATTGTGATATACTTGTTCATTATCTCATAATATGTGGGAGACTTTACTCTCATAATTGTAGCAACGATCTAATCGATGGCATGTTGTAGAAATGGTCCACTAGCAACGTTCGTTAGAACAATTTTCCCAAAAAAGTTCTTAATAATGGACTTGTCCACTCTCTCCCTACCATTTCTAAACATGCCTTTCACTATCTTCTACCTCGGATCCTTGAATGGTTTGGATTGCATAGACTCGCTCTACGTAAAGAATGGATCAACCCTTTCCCTTTGTATTTTTTTATCAAATGATGGTACTGGCGTACCTCCAGAACCATTCCCCCTACCACTTGCAGCATAGAAGTTACCTTGTGCACCATTAAGTTCTTTCCTCTCGAACTCGCTCCTAAGAAATTCATGTGCTTTCCTCATGTATGCCCTCCTCTCAACTGGAGTCTGAACACCAGTAGGGTAGATAACTTCATCATCATCTAAATTAGAGAGGATATTGAAAGCTTTCTCAAACACGAACTCATTGAATTGCTCATCCCTTCTTGATCTCTCTTGATCCTTATCTCCCCCCTTCCAAGTTAGCATTCACCAGGTCTCTCATATCTTTTGAGATAACACGTGCACTTGGCAACATTCTCGGCGTTTCCAAAAAAATGATGCTTTAGCATCGTAATCACCCCTCCTCATACAAGAGTTACATTGTGGTTTGGATTTCTTACCATCTGGAGGGGCGATAGTATACCTTTAATCAATCTCCTTGTTATCCCTTAGATCCTCAAAATCATTAGATCCTATTTGAAGCGTGAGCCATAATGTTGATCATCGAAACCTAAGAAGAACATAGAGAAAAAACATCCATGAGACATACAATGAGAACAATCAATTATTTACTAGTAATTTTTTATTTTAATATCTGAATTTACTATATTCATAATTTTAAAATATTTAATATGCAAGAAGCCTTAAATATTTAATGTTTAACATAGTATCTATGTTTATGTTCGTAAGAAAAAAAATCTTAGATCTAGAGTTTAGGAGAATAATTTATAAAAAATCGCATATGATATATAGAACTAAAAAATCGTATATAGATATATGGTTAATTCTCGAAATTAATATTTTAAAGAAAAGAAAAACTATTTAAAATTTCGTTTTCTAAGTGCTAAACATGAGATCTATTATCCTTTGAAAACTATACTTCATTCCACAGTAAAACTCATAATCCCCAAATTTACACTCTTCATATCTCACAAAATAATTAAATCTTCCAAGAAAACTCAAGAATATGCAATACCCAAATTAAAGAAACAAAACCTCTCAAAAATTTCAATTATACACACACACACACACGTCAAGATTGGAGTAGTATACCTCACGGAAGGAAGGAATAACACCCAATGCACTAAGAAAGCTCCAACAGCAGTTACCACTTGATATGGGGCAAACCGACTAATATTTCCCTCATATCGACCTAAGTAGGGAATTATTGTATGTAAGATTCTCCAAATCGATCGATATATTTGCACCCCCCGATATATCGTATATATATTGGCCTATCTCAACCGATATCCCAGAAAATGGTATTCATATGAATATCGATACCCTTAGACAATCGATATTGATATATCAGTGATATATCTTGATATATAAAAGCTTGGTTGTTTCTACTTAACAGATTGCTTACGGATAATTCAACCATATTGTAACAAGTTTTATATATGCAACAACTCTCATCACTACAACAAGTTGTTTACATGAACAACTCTAATACTACTAATAATAACAACTCTAACTGCAAGTACAAATGTTAATACTCTTGTAAATATCAATATAGAATATGTATGCAATGTAATATAAGGTAAATAAAAAATAAGTTATAAAGGAAAGGGGCATGCTTGTAAGTGAAGGATTATGTAAGAATCCTCAAACACATTACGGAAGCGTGTGGATCGTATCTTATACAATTGGGAGCGACTAGTCATACTAGTCGCTCAATGCAACAGATTTACAAAAATTTAAAGCAATGAAACCACATGATCCAAGAACACTTCTTGGATCATTTCATCTAGCCACATAATTGGTAAAGGAATATCTCTTGTAGCATGGTTGCGATCAAGCCTCTAAGAGAAGAGACCTCCTGTCTCAAGTCTGATCCATCAGAGGAGATGCTCGTCGCGGGGATGAATCATGTGCTTCTCGCAATCCAAGTCAATGATCCAAGCAATGGATCTCCTGATCTTCTCTCACGAGATCAAATGCCTTCTTCACGTGCAAGATGCACCAAAGAGACAGAGATCAGAGAGTCATTGAAGAGGCATCAAAACGGCGATGCATCGACGAAGAGAGCCTTCTCTCTATGAGAAGAGTGAACGACCACTCTTCTAGAGAGAGAGGGGGGTTGGCGTAAGTTATGAGAAAGAGAGATAAAGAGAGACATTTTTGAAATTGTGTAATCGAATAGAAAGGGATGCCTCTTCTTTTATAAGGTTTTGGGAGTCCATGGATCGCAATCCATGATTAACATCAAATCAACGACTGAGGTTGATTTGTGTTTAATCCAACGGCCATGATTTGTGTTGTTAAAAAAACAACAACAACAACAATTGATTTAATTTAAATTGATATATTGATAAATAAACATAATTAATTTCAAAATTAAACTATTTAATCTTGGAGATAATGGTAAAAGAGATTGAATTATTCCTTAAAAGGGGGGGGGGGGGAGGGGGACGACCACCAAGCTACATGGCACAATGTATTGTCCACCCTCTTTGACTTGGGATGAGTCAATCTCATTTCACGTCATGAGATTACATTATATAATGTAATTTCCAAGATTATCTCACAATGATAATTTGCAATTATCTTGTAAAGATTGCAATCATGCCATTGGAGTTATGTGAATCACATTCACAACTCAAAACAAAATGTAATCATATTTTTAATTAATCATCCAATGTGAATACAATCCACATCAATAATCAATTAACAAATATAAATCACAATTTGTCTATCTTTTATATATCATAAATCACATTTATAATATATATGAATAATTGGATAATACTATCCACATTATTCATATCCATAGTAATTAAATCACATTTAATTATATTAGACAATCATTCTCATGCATCCAAATAATATGAATCAAATTCACATTATTCACGATAATTAAATCACATTTAATTATCCATTTGTCAATACTAGGATATAATTTCAATAATGGAATTATTCTTGAACTCTTTCAAGAATAATGTGTTTTCTCCGTAGATACTTGGGGATAAGGATAATGTGATTGTACATTCCACGTATAGTGACTTGAATATTGGGATCACATCTCAAATCCAGATTCCATGTACCTCTCATAGATGCTTGATTAAATCAAGACCCCAAATCTAATCTTCTTATTGCATCTTAATCTCATTCAGATCAATGTCCAACACTTGTACCAAGATCAAATTGCTTCTCTACTAAGAGGAGTCACTAAAATCCATACATGTTTCATCACTTCCTTGGAATGGAAGCGTCATGGTTATACAATCGTTTATGATCACATCACCTTCAGGTATTCCTAATACCTGTACATCCTGCATACTAGAAAACCTATGATAAATCCAAAGATATAGATCAATTTTACACTGTCATCTTTAGGGTTTCATCATCATGTTTCTCAATCTTGATCATTGGGAGTTGGTATCGATCATATGCTTTCCCAAAGCATATATCATACCTACAAATTCAAGAAATGCTTCCAAAGCAGGACGACCATGCATGGAATTTGATCGGTCCCAATACTTCATGAGTGAGCTCATGTCTTCTGGTTCACAAGTGAACCTGTATGATTCCTTTGAGAGATTGTATTACTCATATGCCCTCATATGCACACCAGCTCATCGGTATATAGACCTTGGTTAGGTCATCAACCTATTGATCTGCTAAATGTACACACTCAGACATATACCAACACATCTGTCTCCAGTCAGAGGATGTGTGCTTATATCGTAACTGTATATGACACAGGATTTTGGTTTTCTCGATCTCGTTAAGTTAACCCTTTGACCTAAATAATCTGACACCTCCGAATTTCTATTCCCATGCAAAGGACATACATCAAGAGCTCGGTCAGATATCAACCTAATGAGAAGGATTGCCATCTCCTACTCAGGCTGGAGATCATCTCTTAATAATCATTTGACGGTGCTTGATGAGTCCTCTATCTAACTCCTTAGATATTCATCCAAGTACCAACCTCTATGATTAAATTATTGAATAAACAACTGTATGATTACTAAGATGGCCATGGAACATAAGCCTAACTGTACAGAGGGACCTTATAGTACGTTCATTCATTTAATCTCAGTTAGGGAGTGAATAAATCAATAACCTTTATTGTAAATAAAATATTACAGTAACATTTATTGTAGGAATGGTTTGCCTCGGGTTCACATGGATAAAATTCTCCCACTAGCCTTCAGAACCATTTTGGTACAATCCTTAAACCGATCCTCATTGCATACTGGTCGAAAACCTTGTGTGTCAATGGTTTGGTAAGAGGATCAGCAGTGTTGTCGGCAGAGGCCACCTTGGTGGTTATGATGCCACTACGCTTTTGAATCTCCTGAATGATGTGGTATTTAGTTTTCACGTGCTTGCTAGTTTGCCATTTGGGTTTATTTGTTTGGAGAATGGCTCCCGTGTTATCGCGGAGTAAAGGGATGGGAATATCAGAGGAAACTACACCAAGTTGTAGGATGAACTTATACAACCACACCGCCTCCTTTGCTGCATCCCATGTGGCAATGTATTCGGCTTCTGTTGTTGAATCTGCTATAATGTCCCGCTTCTTGCTTCTCTAGCTCACAACACTACTGTTCAACAGGAACACAAACCCTGATGTTGACTTTCGATCATCAATATCCGACTGGAAGTCTGAATCTGTGTATCCCAAGACTTGGAGATCACCATATCCATAGACCAAGATGTAATCTTACATCCGTCTTAGATACTTGAAAATATTATACACTGGTTTCCAATGTTGTTCTCCATAGCAGGATTGGTAACGATTTACCACTCCCACTGCAAGGTAGATATCTGACATAGTTTACATCATGGCGTACATTAAGCTTCCTACTGTTGATGCATGGGGGCATCCAGCCACGACCTTCTTTTCCTCAACACTTTGAGGATCCATCCTGTTAGATAAGTGAATACCATGTCTTAAGGGGGGGAAATCTTTTTTAGAACTATCCATATAGAAACATTCAAGAATTTTCTTAATGTACCCATGCTGTGATAATCCCAGTATCCTCTTTTCTCGATTTCTGAACAACTTCAGACCCCATATGTAAGAGGCTCCTCCAAGATCTTCATCTCGAAGGTATGAGATAGACAAATTTTAACACTGTTCATCATCCATGTATCATTCCTAATGATAAAGAAGTCATCTATGTAAAGCATGATGAACACAATGGCGCTCCCACTAAGCTTCTTTTACACACAAGGTTTGTTAGCCATGTGAGCCCGAGGCAAACCATTCTTACAATAAATGTTATTGTAATATATATGTTTTATCAATAAAAGTTATTGATTGTTTCATTCCCTTTATGAAATTAAATGAATGAATGCACTATAAGGTCCCTTTGTACAATTAGGGCTATGTACCATGGCCATCTTGATGATCATACAGCTGTTGATTCGTTAATTGAATCGTAGAGGCTGGTGTTTGTATGAATATCTTAGGAGTTAGATAGAGGACTCATCAAGCACCGTCAAATGACTATTAAGATATGATCTCCATCCTGAGTAGGAGTTGGCAATCCTTTCTCATAAAGGTTGATATCTGACCGACCTCTTGATGCAGGTCCTCTGTATAGGAATAGTGATTCAGAGATGTCAGATTAGTTAGGTCAAAGGGCTGACTTAATGAGATTAAGATAACCTAAGTCCTATATTGAATGCTGTCACAACATAGGCAAACATCCTCTGACCAGAGACAGATGTGTTACTATAGTCTGAGTGTGTACATTTGGCAGACCAATAGGTTGATAACATAGCCAAGGTCTATACACCGACGAGCTGGTGTGCATGTAAGGGCATATGAGTAATACGATCTCTCAAAGGGATCACACAGGTTCACTTGTGAACTGGAAGACATGAGTTCACTCATGAGGTATTGGGACCGATCAAATTCCATGCATGGTCGTCGTGCTTTGGAAGTATGACAAGAATTTGTGGTATGATATATGCTTTGGGAAAGCATATGATCGATACCTATTCCCAATGACCAAGAATGAGAAACTTAGTGATCGAACTCTGAAGATGACAATGTAAAATTGTTCTACATCTTCAGGTTGATCATAAGTCTTCCAATATGCAGGATGTACATGTATTGGGAATACCTGAGGGTGATGTGATCATAAACGATTGTATAACCATGACGCTTCCATTCCGAGGGAGTGATGAAACAAGTTTGGATTTTCGTGGCTCATCTTAGTAGAGAAGTAATCTGATCATGGTCCAAGTGTTGGACATTGATCTGAATGAGATTCAGATGCAATGAGAAGATTAGACTTGCGGTCTTGATGTAATCAAGCATCTATGAGAGGTCCGTAAGATCTGGATTTGAGATGAGATCTTAACATCCAAGTCACTATACATGGAACAATACAATTGCCCTGTCCTTATCTCCAAGTATTTACGGAGAAAGCACACTATTCTTGAAGGAGTTCAAGAATAATTCCTTTGATGAATTATGTATCCAAGCAACAAGATGTTGATAATTAAATGAGATTTAATTATCAAGAATAATATGAATAAGATTCATATTATGAAAATGATTATTCAAGATAATTAAATAAGATTTAATTATCAGGGAAATACAGATTGTGGATAGTGCTATCCATGCTATCCATAATATCAATATATATATTATGAATAGGATTTATAATATATTAGAGAGAGAGAGCACCTTTTTAAATAACATTTACTAATTATTGATGTGAATTGGATTCACATTAAACAATTAATTGGAAATGTAATTTACAATTTTATTTGAGTTGTGAATATGATTCACATATTTTCAATAGCATGATTGAAGTATTCACTAATTAATTTAGAATTAATTTAGTGGATATATTTGCAATAAATGTTGTTGCAAATAATTAAGAGATAATGATACGAAATAAAAAAAGGAAGATAATACACCAATAAAAAGGTGGCGTCACCCATGAATTGGTCATGGGTGACGCCCCTCCTTTTTAGGAGTGGATTATCATCCCTTTTTTATTGTTATCTTGAGATAATTGATTTTATTGAATTAAATTATGTTGATGATAATGCAACATATATTTAATTTAATATAAATAAATAAGTTGTTGTTTTGAACAACAATGATCATGGCCGTTGATTAAAAACACATATCAATCTAACCATTGATTTTGTGTACCCATGAATTGTGATCCATGGACTCCCAAACTTATATATAAGGAGGGCAACCCTAGCCCTTTAAAATACATGCAATATTGTACACGTCTACTCTCCCTCTCTCTCAACTCTCATTCTCCTCCCATCTCTCTCTCTCTCTAAATGTGGCCGTCCACCTTAAGATCTTGAGGGAATAACAATCGTAGTTACGCCGTAGTGCTGTCACCTCGATTGCTCGTGGATCTCCATCTTCTTTGGAGCTTCTTGCACTAGAAGGAGACGTCGGATTTCGTTGGACGAAATCAGGAGATTCAAGGCTTGGATCTTCATCGAGGATTGCGAGAAGTACGCGTCTCATCAATGCGCCCGCAAGTGCCATCTTCGTAGATCAGACTTGAGTCAGGAGGATCTCTTGCTTTAGAAATCTAGTGATCGCAACCACGCTTCAAGAGGTATTTCTAATACTTTGTGGTTAGATGAAATGATCCAAGAAACGATCTTGTGATCATGTAGTTTCATCATATGATTTAAATTTTAAATTCCGTTGCACCTAGCGACTAGTCGCTCCGATTGCATAAGATGCGATCATCACGCTTACGTGATGCGCTTGAGGATTCCTCATATCCTTCAGTTCATCAGGATTCTGCACAAAATCATATCTCTTTATGGTTTGGTCAAACCTGACGTTCCATCTACGAGAAGCTTGTTTGAGCCCATAGATGGATTTATTCAGATTGCATACTTTACCATCCTCAATTATGAAGCCTTGGGGCTGTCAATAACTTCCTCAACGTATCCATTGAGGAATGTTATCTTGATGTCCATCTGCTAGATGTTGTAGTCAAGAGATGCAACTATAACTAGAAGTGTCCTGATGGACTTAAGCATAGCCACAGGAGAGAATATCTCATCGTAGTCGATGCCCTCTCTCTGTATGTAGTCTTCAGCTACGAGCTGTGCCTTGAAAGTCTCTACTTTCTCATCAGTCCCCCTCTTTCTCTTGAAGACACATTTACACCTAATGAGTTTTACCCCTTTCGACAGATCCTCTAGGGTCCACACACCATTCTTATGCACGTAGTCAATCTTTGACTTCATTGCTAGCATCCATCAATCAACGTCATGATCTGTAAGTGCTTCATTAAATAAAGCAGGATCATTGTTAGTCTCACCTGACACATGGAATCTACACCTTTCAGGTGGTGCAACCACCCTCGAACTCCTTCGAAGAGGTATGGGTGTTTCATCTTTATTTATCTCCCCAATTTCTGGTTTAGGAAGCTTAGAATCCTCAGGGGACTCAATGAGTTCCTATACTTCATTTTTGTCTTGACCTTTAAGGAAGTCACCCTCAAGAAATCTCACATCTCTAGAGACGAAAACCTTCTGGGTTTCAGGGTCATAAAGTTGGTATCCAATACCATGTTTAACATACCCAATGAAGTAACACTCACGAGAGAGAGAGAGAGAGAGAGATTCTAGCTTACCTGTATCCACATTCTTCGCATAAACCAGGCAACCCAAAATCCTTAAGTGATTAACAATAGGTTTGGTTCCATACTAGAGCTCATGAGGAGTATTAGGTACATACTCACTCGGAATCTTGTTCAGGATATATATTGCAGTCTCTACTGCATATCCCCAGAAACTAAGAGGAAAATGTGCTTTGTTCATCATTGAAAGGACCATGCCCATGATGGTATGTTGCGTCTTTCAGAAACACCATTAAGTTGGGGGTTCTAGGAAGAGTGAGATTGGAGACGATTCCGTTCTCTTTAAGGTATTCCCTGAATTCATCTAAGAGGTACTCGCCACCTCGATTAGATCAAATCTGTTTAATCTTCATATCGATTTGGTTCTCAACCAAAGCCTCGAATTCTTTGGAAATTTTAAAGGTTTCAGATTTATGATGTATCAAGAAGATAAACCCTATTGCGAATGGTCATCAATAAACGTCAAATAATATCAATATCCATTTCGAGTCGCCATACTGAAGGGACCACATACATCAATATGTATTAGGTCAATAATACCCTCGCATCTTGTAACCTTGTTAGGGAAAGGCGTCCTAGTCATTTTACCTCGAATACAATGTTTGTAGGTAGGCAAAGGTTGAACCTGCAGAAAATCCAAAGATCCATCCTTCATCAATCTATTGATCCTATCAACAGATAAATCACCAAGCCTTTGATACCAAATTACATTTAAATGATTTCCATCCTCTCTAGATCTTGTAGGGTTTTATAAGTGGTCGTGACATTTATGACATGTTCATCAATGCACAATTCATAGAGTCCACCAGAAGTCAAAACACCATCCACAATATGCTTATCATGTCGATTTATGACTAGTTTATTATAGAAAAGGAATAAACATATACTTCTAACAAGTTTATATACATATATTAAATTCTTTTTGACCTCAGGTACATAAAGACACTCTTTAAGTACTTGGACTCTTCTACTAGATAATGATAGTTGATAGGTCCTGACGACGATAGCCGCAACACTTGCATTAGATCCCATCTGGATGACTATCTCCCCTTCACCGAGATTCTTAGTTTCCTGAAATAGATGCAACAAACTGCATACATGAATAGAAGCACCATAGTCAACAACCCAACTTCCTTCTCGTCCAAGGAGAAAGTTAGTTTCACTGATGAAAGTAGATTTCATACATGCAGGGGATTTACCTTTGTCGGTAGACTTCAGGTATTCCTAGGTAGTTATGTCTCCAGTTCCTCGGATTCTTGCAGTGGTGAAAAATGTCGATTTTCTTCGACGCTATCAATGTGGATAAACTAGAAGATAAGACAATTCCTCGACACTTCTTATTTCTCTCTTTGGATGAGCCCTTCCAAGAACCATGATTTCGATCGTGCTTTCCTTTGACATGTGCAACCATTGCACTGGAAGAGGGGTCATCCTTCTTCACTACGTGTTCACCAGACTTTAATGCAGTCAATAGCCCAACATTAGTAAAATCAACTTTTCTCATATGGAACGTGAACACAAAGTTGTTGAAAGACTTAGGGAGCGAGAGCAGAATGAAATCAGCCTGCATGTCTGAATCCATGAAGTCTCCCAGGATTTCTAGTTCAGAGAGGTGCCCAAATATTTTTAGTACATTTTCTCTGACAGAGGTCCCCTCCTGCATCTTGCAGCGAATAAGATCTTTCATTACATTATAACATTGTGTTCGGTTTACATCACCAAACATTTCTTTCAGATACAACATGATCTCTTGGCAAGTGTTCATCTCCACATGCTGCTTCTGAAGCACATTGGATAATGAACCAAGAATGTAACATCTTTCTAAATTTTGATCTTCGTCATATTTTTCATTATATAAGATTTCTTCCAGAGTCTACAGGTCTGTGTACTTGTTTTTTATCAGCACATAAGAGACGCGTTCAACAAATAGGACAAGATCCAAATTTCGGATCCAATCTGAATAATTTGGTCCGGTCAACTGATTGACCTCCAGGAGCCTACTAAGTGGGTTCATGTACTTCATTTTCTAAAATTAAGAATGCACTATAATAATATATAATAATATATTCAATTGTGTTTATTTCATTAAGGAATTTTTAATCAAATTAGTCTTGTATTTTCAACTATGAAAGTTCATTCCTTTAATCATTTCAAAGAAAGAGATATACTTATCGCTATATCTCTAGCAAGAAATGGGATCTCCTCTTTACCTTTGTCACATCCCAATAATATGAGAAACTGTGCCTCGAACAAAGAGAAATGAGAACACATTCCACCTTGCAAATACAAATTGCATTTCCCAATCGATCATTAACACTCGGTCCCACCACCCCTAAGGTGATATTGACCCATTGTTAATTAAACCAATCGTCAATAGGAAGATAAATCACTATACGCAATCCAATATTGCTCGAATAATACGAGGATCCGATATTGGGGTCACTACGTATACGACCTTATCCTTTCAAAAACCAAAGAGCCTGATCTATATGTACTTGTATGCAGGATCTGTCACTTCGGACAAGCGTCTCCTACATACAATCCCTGGTGACGGAACACTTTGCTTTGACGGGAGACCATGATGTCACTTATGTGATCCTACACCTTTTATTCAAATTTTAATTAATTATCATGAATCAAATTCACATAATTAGTTCTTCCAAGGGAAATACACATCTTTTCATAATATAGTATTTTAATTGGATATAATTAATTTAATCACATTGGATCAATTATCAATCCAATTCAATCAACAAACTTGATTGTTACTTGAATGGATGGTATAATCTCAAAGTACGTATTATTCAAATTTTAATAATTAGAAAATACATCATGATCTCTCTAGTATTATCCCTTCCCTACCTGTTGTCATGGTCACTACTGACGGTAGTGGGGCAAATCTTACACGGTGCAACCTTCTATCCCAACGCTCCCCGACTAGTCACTATATCCACCTCAGAAAAGGATACTACCAAGTTGATCATTATGTACTTGAGATGATAATAATTTTTTCAACCAAAGTTATACCATATAGTAATAATCAAAACTATTTTGATTACAAGAAAATTTGCTAAACAATTCCCAATCCTATTCAAGCAAGTTTGTATGTTGGTAGATGATCATGTAACCAATTTGTGATGTAGATCATATCTAATAAAATATTGATTAAAGTAATGACATTTAAAGAAATAATTACCATAAAATAGTTCTCAAATATTTATCCATATTTATTCCAAGAAATTAACCATTAATTTCACTAATTTTTTAAATAACAATCACAAGGTTCCTGATTAGGAATGTAATTTCCAACAGTGGCCTTCACTTACTAAAATTATCATATCTCAATCAATTTAAATCCAAATTAATAAAAGTACGTTTTCAAAGTTTTCTAATTTGATTTAAAATAGAAACCAAGTGATTATCATGCATTTCTAGGTGTTTCAAAAATAATAATTGATTCATTAATTACGTAAAATTTTGCCATATCCAACTGTGGATATATGCTCATTAACAATATAATAACTTGAGTTATCTGATTTCAAATCACACAAACTCAAATCCCAAGATTTACGTAATTAATGGGAAACATTATCCCAGTGATAATTTCCTGTTTAAATATTTTAAACAGGAACGAAAATAATCACAAAACATGGATGCGAAAATGAAATGCGATAAAACTTTCGCAAGCCTAACGAACCCAAGTATTCTTAGGTTTATGGATCGTATCCAAAACCTCTGACCTAAAGCTCTGATAACATTTGAAGGATTATAGAAGAATCCTCAATCACACCAAGGAAGCATGTGGATCGTTTCATATACGATTGAGAGGGACTAGTCGCACTAGTTGCTTGATGCAACAGAATTTAAAAAATTTTAAAGCGATGAAACCACATGATCCAATAACACTTATTGGATCATTTCATTTGATCACATAATTGGTAAATTAATATATCTTGTAGCGTGGTTGCTATCAAGCCTCTAAGAGAATAGACCTCCTATATCAAGTCTGATCCGTCGAAGGAGACGTTAGCGAGTGCAGGGGTGAATTGTGTGCTTCTCACAATCCAAGTCAATGATTAAAGCAATGGATATCCGGATCTCATCTCACGAGATCAAACGCCTTCTTCATGCATGAGATGCACCAAAGAAGATGGAGATCGGGGAGTCGTTGAAGCGACAACACAATGGTGATGCGTCGATGAAGAGAGCCTTCTCTCCATGAGAAGAGTGGACAACCACTCTTGTAGAGAGAGAGGGGTTGGCGAGAGTAATGATAGAGATACATTATTGGAATTATGTAATCGAAGAGCAAGGGATGTCTCTTCTTTTATATGGTTTTGGGAGTCTATGGATCCCAATCCATGGTTAAAACCAAATCAGCGGATGAGGTTGATTTGTGTTTAATGCAACGACCATGATTTGTGTTGTTAAAAACAAAAATAATAATTGATTTAATTTAAATTGATATATTTATAAATAAATATAATTAATTTCAAAATTAAATCATTTAATCTTGGATATAATGGTGGAAGAGATTGACTTATGCCTCAAAAGGGGGGACGACCACCAAGCCACATGACACAATGTTATTGTCCACCCTCTTTGACTTGGGATGAGTCAATCTCATGCCAAGTCATGAGACTATCTTATCTCGTGTAATTTTTAAAATTATTTCACAGTGATAATTCACAATTATCTTGTGAAGATTGCAATCATGCCATTGGAATTATGTGAATCACATTCACAGCCTAAAATAAAATGTATTCATATTTTTAATTAATCATCCAATGTGAATCCAATTCGCATAAATAATTAATTAATTAACAAATATAAATCAAAATTAATCTCTCTTTTATATATCATAAATCACATTTATAATATATATGAATAGTTGGATAATACTATCCACATTATTCAAATCCATAATAATTAAATCACATTTAATTATATTGGATAATCATTCTTATGCATCCAAATAATATGAGACAAATTCCATTATTCATGATAATTAAATCACATTTAATTATCCATTTCTCAATGCTTGGATCTAATTTCAACAAAAGAATTATTCTTGAACTGTTTCAAGAATAATGCGCTTTCTCCGTAGATACTTGGAGATAAGGACAGGGCGATTGTATGTTCCATGTATAGTGACTTGGATATTGAGATCACATCTCAAATCTGGATCCCATGGACCTATCATAAATACTTAATTAAATCAAGATCGTAAATCTAATCTTTTTTTGCATCTGAAATTCACTCAGATCAATGTCCAACACGTGGACCAAAAGCAAATTGTTTCTCTACTGAGACAAGTCAATAAAATCCAGACATGTTTCATCATTCCCTCAAAATGGAAGCGTCATGGTTGTACAATCGTTTATGATCACATTACCCTCAGGTATTCCTAATACCTTTACATACTGCATACTGGAAGACCTATGATAAATCCGAAGATATAGATCAATTTTACACTGTCATCTTTAGGGTTTCATCATCAAGTTTCTCAATCTTGGTCATTGGGAGTTGGTATCAATCACATGCTTTCCCAAAGCATATATCATACCTACAAATTCATGTAATGCTTCCAAAGCATGATGACCATGCATAAAATTTGATCGGTCCCAATACCTTATGAGTGAGCTCATGTCTTTTGATTCATAAGTGAACCTATATGATCCCTTTGAGAGATCGTATTACTCATATGCACTCATATGCACACTAGATTATCGATATACAGACATTGGTTAGGTCATCAACCTGTTGGTCTGCTAAATGCACACATTCGGACATATAGAAACACATCTGTCTCCTGTCAGAAGATGTCTGCCTATATCGTGACAGTATACGACATAGGACTTTGGTTATCTTGATATCATTAAGTCGACCCTTTGACTTAACTAAACTGACACCTCCAAATATCTATTCTCATGCAGAGGACCTACATCAAGAGGTCGGTCGGATATCAACCTAATGAGAAGGATTGTCATCTCCTACTCAGGCTGTAGATCATCTCTTAATAATCATTTAACGGTGCTTGATGAGTCCTCAATCTAAGGCCTTAGATTTTCATCCAAGCACCAGCCTCTATGATTCAATTATTGAATCAACAACAATATGATTTCTAAGATGTCCATGGTATATAACCCTAATTGTATAGAAGGACCTTGTAGTGCATTCATTCATTTAATCTCATATAGGGAGTGAATAAATCAATACCTTTTATTGATAAATCAAACATTACAATAACATTTATGGTAGGAATAGTTTGCCTCAGGCTCACATTTATGGTAGGAATAGTTTGCCTCAGGCTCACATGGCTAACAGTAAGATGATCATTGAAACTTTAAGAGCTTGCACATGAAGCATACAACAGAGGGTCTCTCTAGAAACCACTCACAATGAATGAAATAGAATCTTAGTGAGCAGGAGTGAATTCTACACTTAGGAAGAATGTATTAAGTCTATGGAATGAGTATATAGTGAAGTGATATGAAGAGGGGTGGGCTTTACTTTCATAAGTCACACAAACAACTAATTTAGGTGGTCAATTTATGTTTCATAATAAAAGGATGTAATGGCTAATCAAAGTAAACGTTGACTTTCAAAATGAGCCTACATGCAAAAAAACTAATGATTGAAAAACTAGTAGGGTGAAGAAAATTAGTCATTTGAAAAATAAAGCAATCATTTAAAATATATTTTAGTTATAACACATTGATTGGACTAGTGGATTACAAGTAATTGACTCGAACAAAAAATTAATCGATTGAAAATTCTTATCTTCAATTGAAGCTGAGGTTAGTTCACCAAATTGATTAATCAATCGATGGTTGGTTGTAGTAAACTAAAAATCAATTAAACAGAAATATGTTATTGATTTATTATTCTTGTTAGTTTACTAGTAGAAGATATTACTTAATTGATGATGTAAGCAACTGATTACAATCACAATTAGTTAGCTAATTCAAGGTTGAAATATAAAGAGGAAATGCGTGATGCATGATCTGATTTTTATTTACTTCAAAATATATAGACTACAGAATTTACACTTCAACTATACTGTATTTGTATGAAATCCTTTGCTTGAGTGCTCATCGACTTTTGAACTTGATTCTTTCTCTTTGATGAGCTAGCACCCTATTCTTGAGCTTAATGTCCTTCTTCACATATGGTTTATAATGTTGAAATTTCTTAAGTTTAGTTCTTAAGATTGAGATCTTCCCATAATTTTGACTTAATCTGCCTTGAGTTGTAATAGAGAAAAGTTAAATATACAAGCATTGTTATCATTAAGACATGCAATTCTTATGTCAAAATCAACAATATTCTCTTTTTGGTGATGATGCAATATTGTATTGTTTGTGAAAAATAAAGGAAGTGAATAATTTTTTATAACTTTTTAACAACATTTATATTCTCCGCCTCCTTTATGATATTATCAAAAGGGCCTAATAACAAATTAAAGGATAAAGTTACTAGGTCAGGTGTTGATTTACCTCTTAATAACATTTTTTCTTAAAAAGCTTTATTTTATATTGAGTTCTTACAAAATTTGAGCTCCTACTTAATCTTTGTTTAAAGTGCACCTCCACCCTAGACATGAGTAGAAGGTTCGATGTCAAATACATGATGTACATGATCAAGTAAAGAGAAAAGTTAAGAAGACACCAAGTTGCCTTTGAGGTGGACTTCTTAGGTCTTGATATGTAATGATTTTCATCTTTGCATCAAATATGTGTTTGATCTTGACTAAGTCGATCTTGAATGTTGATGGTCTTTTCCATGTGTTGTTTCTCCTTTATTGTTCCTCAAAGCCTACAATTTTTTAAATATCCTCTAACTTTTTCAGGATTAGTTTTTACTTCTAATTTTGGAACCCAAAATTGCTTAATTTTCTTTTCAAAATCAAACTTAAACTATAAACATGATTACGAAACTTTCTTTTCCTTTTACCTAACTTGAAAAGGAAGTGAATTTTCATCTAAGCTCATTGGTTTCATTTTCTATTAAATAATTTAAGTTAGTTTTAGAGATTCACTTTCTTCTAAATATTTTGAAGTTTTTTACAAAAAATATCTTCTGTTAACTTATTGAAGGCAGCGTGCAAACTCAATAACTTTCTAAACGTCTAGTCTACAAGCGTCAATTGTTGATCATCTGTGTTCAACTATACTCATGAAGGAGACATAATATATGATAGAACACCATGACACTTTGAAGGTAACTTTATCATGCTCCATGATAATTGAAAATTTTAAACAATTTCCATTGATTATTTTTAATCGTGTCACAATTTTTATATGAAATATGTACATATTGTTTGCAATAATAAACTATCCTGCATACCATATTCCATAAGTTTTTATTTGTATATTCCATAAGTTTTTAACAAATAAATTATCAAGCCAACTATATGTTGGACATGCGAGCCCACAGCGAGCCATTATGCAATAAATGTTATTGCGAATATCATTCCATGATCTGAAATGAAGAATAAATAGTTTGCATAATAGGTCCCTTAGTACAATTAGGGTTATGTACCATGGCCATCTTAATAATCATACAACTGTTGATTCAACTATTGAATCATAGAAGCTGGTGCTTGGATGAATATCTAAGGGGTTAGATTGAGGACTCATCAAGCACCGTCAAATGATTGTTAAGAGATGATCTCCAGCCTGAGTAGGAGATGGCTATCCTTATCTCTAAAGGCTGATATCTGACCGACCTCTTGATTCAGGTCCTATGTATAGGAATAGAGATTCGGAGGTGTCAGGTTAGTTAGGTCAAAGAGTTGACTTAACGAGATCGAGATAAACAAAGTCCTATATCGTATGCTGTCACGATATAGGCATGCATCCTCTGACCGGAGACATATGTGTTACTATATGTTTAAGTATGTACATTTGGCAGAGCAATAGGTTGATGACCTAACCAAGGTCTATACACCGACGCGCTGGTGTGCATATAAGGGCATATGAGTAACACGATCTCTCAAAGGGATCATACAGGTTCAGTTACTGAACCGGAAGGTATGAGCTCACTCATGAGATATTGAGAAGAATCAAATTCTATGCGCATGGTCGTCTCGCTTTGGAAGCTTGACTGAATTTGTAGGTTTGATATATATTTTTGGAAAGTATAAGATCAAGACCTAGGTATGATATATGCTTTTGGAAAGTATATGATCGATACCGACTCCCAATGATCGAATGAGAAACTTGCTGATAAAACCATGAAGTAGACAATATAAAGTTGATCCAATACTTCGAGTTTATTCTGAGTCTTCCAGTATGCAGGATGTACATGTATTGGGAATACCTGAGGGTGATGTGATCATAAACGATTGTATAACCATGACACTTCCGTTCCTAGGGAGTGATGAAACGGGTCTGGATTTTAGTGACTCCTCTCGGTAGAGTAGTAATCTGATCTTAGTCCAAATGTTGGACATTGATCTGAATGTGATTCTGATGCAATGAAAAGATTAGATTTGAGGTCTTGATTTAATCAAGCATCTATGGGAGGCCCTCGATCTGGATTTGAGATATGATCTCAATATCCAAGTCACTATACGTGGAACAATACAATCGCCCTGTCCTTATCTCCAAGTATTCGCGGATAAAGCGTTTTATCCTTGAAAGCGTTCAGGATAATTTCATTGTTGATAATATGTATCCAAGCATTGAGAAAATGGATAATTAAATGTGATTTAATTATCATGATTAATATGAATTTGATTCATATTATAAAGAGAGACACTTATATAATTAAATGAGATTTGATTATCAAAGATAAAAATAATGTGAATATGATTTATATTATTTGGGCACATGAGAATAGAGATCCAAGATGATTAAATGTGATTTAATTATCATGGATATGAATGATGTGTATAGCAATGTCCATATTAGTCATATATATTATAAATGCGATTTATAATATATAAGAGAGAGCTATTTGTAATTTACATTTGATAATTAATTATGTGAATTGGATTCACATTGGACATTAAATTGAAAATGTAATTTACATTTTATTTTGGGTTGTGAATGTGATTCACAATTTTCCAATGGCATGAATGCAATGTTCATAAAATAAATTGGATTTATTTTTGTGAAATAATTTGCAAGAAAAGTTGTTGCAAATACTGGAGAAATTAATGGGATAGTGTATCTCATGGAATAAAAGGAGATGGAGCCACCTTCCTTATATGGAGGGTGGACGGCCACATTTCCCACATGGAATGTGGTGGCCGTCCACTCCATTCATGGAAGGAGGCTTGCCTCCTTTCCTATTTCTTCAATGAAGATTGATTTGATATAAATCAAATTATATTTGATATATATTTGATTTTTATTAAATTAATTGTTGTTGGTTTTTACCAACATAAATCTTAGCCATTGAAAGAAACACAATCAATGAGAGCCATTGGATTTGTGGTGTCCCATGGATTGAGATCCATGGATCCCAAAATATTATAAAGGGAGAGGCACCCCTTTGCTCTTCTTTACACAATAGTTGAGACAACAGGTCTCTCTCTCTCTCTCTCTCTCTCTCTCTCTCTCTCTCTCTTTCTCTTCACACGCCTACTCTCTCTCTCTCTCCCTCTCATGTGGCCGTCCACCATGGATGCCCTAGAGAGGTTCTCCATCGCCGCAACGTCATCGTTATGCTGCCCGATGGTTTGCTCGTGGATCTCCATCTCCTTCGGTGCACCTCGTTCGTGAAGAAGACGTCGGATCTCGTGTGTCGAGATCAGGAGATCCATCGCTTGGATCATCAACATGGATTGCGAGAAGCACGCGGTTCATCCCCGCGCTCGCAAGCGTCTCCTCCGTCGGATCGGACTTGAGACAGGAGGCCTCTTCGTTTAGAGACTCGATAGCAACCATGCTTCAAGAGGTAATCCTAATACTTGTTTGTGGTTTAGACGAAACGATCCGAAAAGTGTTCTGGGATCATGTGGTTTCGTCACATGAAAATTTTTTAATTTCCGTTGCATAGAACAACTAGTCCGACTAGTCGTTCTTCGTCGTATTCGATACGACGCTCACGCTTCCGTGATGCGCTTGAGGATCTTACCATATCCTTCACTATAAGTATGACATTAATTTTGTAATATTGGACGACATAACATAACTTTAAATAAATATTTTCATTAAATTCAAACTTCATTTAGAAGTCTTCAAAATAATACACAATTATTGAAAAATACAATATATTTGGCATGTGAGACGAGAATCATAACTTAGGTGAAGTAACCCAAGTGGCATCAAAAGAACAAGCATGTGGAAAGGAAATACCACATCATTCAGGAGATTCAAAAGTGTGGTGACATAATCATTACGAAGGTGGCCTCTGCTGATAATGTTGTCGATCCCTTTAATAAACCTTTACCGCAAAAGTTTTTGGACCAACTTATAATGGGCATGGATTTAAAGATTATACATGAATGGCTCTAAGGACTAGCAGGAGATTGTTAGCCATGTGTGAAGGATATTGTGAATCCTTAAGCGCATCACAGAAGCGTGTCGATCGCATCGTATGCAATCGGAGCAACTAGTCATACTAGATGCTAGATGCAGCGGAAATTAAAATTTTTTTAACTTTAAAGATGAAACCACATGATCACGAGAACACTTCTCGGATCGTTTCACCAAACCACAAAGTACAAGGAATACCTCTTGAAGCGTGGTTGTGATCGCGAGATCCCAAAGTAGAGACCCTCCTATCTTAAGTCCGACCCATGGAGAATGCGCTTGCGGGCACGATGATGAGTCGCGTCCTTCCCGCAATCCTTTGACGAAGATCCAAGCGTCGAGGCGTAGGAAAAATGATCTCCTTCCTAATACACAAAGTGGACGACCACTTGAATATTAGGGAGACCCCACGAGAATGAGAGAGAGAGTAGAGTTCTTCAACTCAAGAATGTTGTCACTTGGAAAGGCTACCCTAGCCCTCCTTTTATACTAGTTTAGGATCCAATGGATCTCAATCCAGGGGACACATGGATCCAAGGGCTATGCTTGGTCCATGCTAAATCAATGGCTATGATTGTTGTTGGTTAAAACCAACAACATTAATTTAAATTAAAAAATGTTGCAACATTATCAACATAATTTAATTTAACATTAACTATCTAAGAAATAATGTGATAAATAAAAATGGAGTCAACCAACCTCCCTAAAATTGGGGGGGCGTCACCCATAAACAATTCATGGGTGACGCCACCTATGGAGGGTGGTTTATTTTGCTCCATTTTATTTATCTTATTATTCCTTAATTAATCATAATAAATATTCACCAAATTAATTCCAAATTAATTTGTGAATATTTCAATCTTGCCATTGAATATTATGTGAATCATATTCACAACCCAAACTAATTAGTAAATTGCATTTCCAATTAATTAATAAATGTGAATCCAATCCACATTATTAATTAACAAATGCTATTTACATAAATTCTCTCTCTTATATATGTATATTATAAATCATATTTATAACACACATATATCATGGATAGTGTTATCCACATTCTCTTAATCCTTGATAATTAAATCCCATTTAATTATCTTAGATAATCATTTTCACAATATGAATCATATTCATATTTAAGCTTGATAATTAAATCTCATTTAATCATCAAGTCCTTGCTCTGATATTTCATCAAAAGAATTATTCTTGAACCCTTTCATGAATAATGTGCTTTCTCCGCGGATACTTGGAGATAAGGACAGGGCGATTGTATTATTCCACGTATAGTGACTTGGATATTGAGATCTTATCTCAAATCCAGATCTTACGAACCTCCCACAGATGCTTGATTAAATCAAGACCGCAAATCCAATCTTCTCATTGAATCTGAATTTCATTCAGACCAATGTCCAACACTTGGACTAAGATCGGATCGCTTCTCTACTGAAAGGAGTCACTAAAATCCAGACCTGTTTCATCACTCCCTCGGAATGGAAGCGTCATGGATATACAATCGTTTATGATCACATCACCCTTCAGGTATTCCCAATACCTGTACATCCTGCATACTGGAAGACCCATGGTCAACCCGAAGATCAAGATCTATTTTTCACTGTCTTCTTCAGGGTTTGATCACTAAGTTTCTCATTTGATCATTGGGATTTGGTATCGATCATATACTTTCCAAAAGCATATATCATACCTAGGTCTTGATCATATACTTTCCAAAAGTATATATCAAACCTACAAATTCAGTCAAGCTTCCAAAGCAAGACGACCGTGCACGGAATTTGATTCTTCCCAATATCTCATGAGTGAGCTCATGTCTTCCGGTTCAGTAGTGAACCTGTATGATCCCTTTGAGAGATCGTATTACTCATATGCCCTTATATGCACACCAACGCGCCGGTGTATAGACCTTGGTTAGGTCATCAACCTATTGGTCTGTCAAATGTACATACTCAGACATATAGCAATACATCTGTCTCCGGTCAGAGGATGTGTGCCTATACTGTGACAGCATTCAACATAGGACTTAGGTTATCTCGATCTCGTTACGTCAACTCTTTGACCTAACTAATCTGACACCTCCGAATCTCTATTCCTATGCAGAGGACCTGCATCAAGAGGTCGGTCAGATATCAGCCTATGTGAGAAAGGATTGCCATCTCCTACTCAGGCTGGAGATCACATCTTAACAATCATTTGACGGTGCCTGATGAGTCCTCAATCTAACTCTTTAGATATTTATCCAAGCACCAGCCTCTATGATTCAATTATTGAATCAATAGCTGTTAGATCATTAAGACAACCATGGTACATAACCCTAATTGTACAGAGGGACCTATTATGCAAATTATTTATTCTTTATTTCAGATCAAGGAATGATATTCGCAATAACATTTATTGCATAATGGCTCGCCGTGGGCTCACATGTCCAACAATCTCCCACTAGCCCAAAGAGCCATTAATGGGCTAATTATTTAAACCCACACTCATGTGACAATCATAAGCTATTTAGAAATAGCTAGGTAAGCTGATCAGTCATTCTGTTCCCGCGAGACTACGCCAAGTCCTTTTACAACACTTGCATATCCCTAGGTAACAGTGCTCGCATCCAATGCGAATGTTGCATCTAATGCAACCAATACTCAATCTTGACAAAGAAATTATAGTGTCCTTGACACTATTGCTCAGTAATTATTATAACCAGTATATCCATAATCCTTATCAGAATACCCTTATTCCGGGAGATCACTATCTCTCAAGGTATCCACAGTTAAGACCTTTTAGATCTCTATCTATAAAGTCTTAACTTCTTAAAAATAAGACATAGAGATCACCATCTCTAAAGGCTTATCATCTTTGAAGATATTGTTATTGCTGCAATCAAGTGTTTTATCTTCATAATAGGATTAGTAACAGTTTACTACTCCCACTGCATGGCAGATATCTGGCAGAGGTGCAAGCAGTTCTAGCATTCACTTTCTCAACTCTTTGAGGTGCTATCCCTTTAGATAGGTCACTACCAAATCTCAAGGGAAGGAAGCCTTTCTTGGAATTTCCAAGAATGGAATATGTCCAAGGTGTACTACAAATGTGACATTCACAATACCCTTCTCTTTTTTGGCTTTCTGAACAACTTCAGAACTAAGATCTAAGAGGTATTCTTGAGATCATATCTCAAGGTATGGAATACGGCCAGTCTATAAAACACTTTTCTCATCCTTATATCATTCCAAATGATTAGGATATTATCTACATTTAGCACGAGGACACAATGGCACTCCACTAAGCTCACATGGTACATCAAGATTCTATTTGAAATCATAACATTTATAATTTCATCAAATCTTATGTTCCAACTTCAAGAAGCTTATTTGAGTCCACAAATGGATTTCTTTAGCTTTCACACCTTACTTTACTCAACCATGAAGCCCGTGGCTACTTCATATGAATATCCTCAGAGAGTTATTCTTAGTGGAATGCAATCTTGAATTACATCCTGAAGATGCAATAGTCAAGTTGTGTAGCTAAGGTTAGCAATATTCTGATGATTTTTAAAAATGGTTACCGAAGAGCAAGTCTCATTGCAAGCAATGTCTTCTCTTCCGGTGTGTAGCTTATGGCTACTAACCGAGCTTTGAAGGTCTTCTCATCAGGTTCCCTCTTCTCTTGAAGATCCATTTACAACCTTAATGGGTCAAACCCTTATAGGTGGATCCTATAGGGTCCATATACAACACTTGTATATGAAGTCTACTTTAGACTTTATTGCTAATATCCATCTTTCCATGTCACTATCCTCAGGAGCTTCATCACATGAAGTCCGATCATTGTCAGACTTATCTGACTCATGGAATACATCTTCAAACTCATTTGAAAGAGGTATTAGTGCTTCATCTTTAATTGTCCTTTATGTTTCCGATTTTAGGAGCCTCATTATCTGCTCAAGATTAAATGAGTTCCTACACTTCATTTTCATCCTTGATTCTCAAGAGAGTCATCCTCTAAGAATCACATTCTCAAAGATGAGATCTTTTAAGAATCTCAAGGTCATAAAGTAGGTATCCAATACCATACTTTATTTTCCTAATGAAGTAGCACTCTCAAGTGCTAGATTCCAGCTTACATCCATGGAACCTTATTTACTGATATATATTGTAGTCTCTACTACACATATATACCAGGAAACTAAGAGGATAATTATGCTAAAAATTCGTCATTGATCAAATCATGTCACACATGATCCAATTGTATCTCCCTACAACTCTATTGAGTCTCAGGTTTATCAGGAGAAGTGAGATAGAAATGATATTCATATCTCCATAAGGTATTCTTTGAATTTTATCTAATAGGTACAAGCTACCTAGGTTAGATCAAATTCATTTCATTCTTTCTTCAAACTTTGGTTCTAAACCAAAATTGTGAAATCTTTGAACATTTCAAGGTTTCTCAGGTGAAGAGAAGAAATCTCATATCATACATAACCATCAATAGATATCACATATCCATAATGTTTACTATGATATAGATGATCTACATACATCAGTATGTATGAGATCTTGAATACCTCGACATCTAACACCATTCCCAGAGAAGGGTGTATTGGACATTTTACTTTGAATATAATATTCATAAGTATGTAAGATTTGAAATTTTAGACATTCTAAAGTTTCATCTCTTACTAGTCTATTGATCAAATCAACAGACAAATGTCCAAGGCTTGATGCTAGATCATTGTCAAATGATCTTCATCCTCCTATTGATCTATCAAGGTTTAATTTTCAGTATTAGAAATCTTTAATGAACCATTCATTAATTTTCTAATTTTTGTGGAGTCCACTAGATGTTAGATTACTATCTGAAATATTTTCATCATAACTCTTTATGATAGTTCTATCTCAGAATTCATGTTTATTTCCAACATTTTAGAAACAAACAATGAGGGTATTCTAATATCTAGGTCATAGAGACATTCTCTAAGACTAAGGCTCTCCCACTGAGAATGTGAAGTCCATCTATCCAACAGAGATTGCTGCAACAATTACAGCAATATCCATGCAGATGACTATTTAACCTTAAGATCAAATTTCTAGTCTTCTAAATATATATATGCAACCAATTTGCAAATGTCACTAGAAGATTGGGGATACAATTGTCAGACTTAATCTTATGAAATAAGAAAGTCAAAGTCAATGATATATATGTAGATTATTTTGATGCTCTATCCGAGTCCTTCACTAAGGATTTTAGACAGATTTGATAGTCATACTATCAACACATCAACTTATTGCAGTATTGGCATTCATCCAACTCTTTGGATGTCATATGGAAGTCACAAAAGTAGGTCAACTCTTTGACTTTCCTTCTTATTCGGGTCCGATCCATGCTTCCACTGCGCTTTCTTCATCTATAAACAACCATTGTTCAAGACAAAGAATCTCTTATGTTGAATTCAAAGATTTCAATACAAGAGCATTTCAACATTTATACATGCTTCATTAAATTCATACAATATGAATATTATGAAGCTTCATGAATGACTAGAGTATAGACAGTAGAATGATGACACTCACCATATCTACATACATCTTAACCCTAAGAGATTTAGGTTCAGGTAGGTATTCAAACATTTTGAACACATCATCTCTTTCGAGCCACCATTCTGCATAATGCAGAGAACCATGTCATTCATGATTAAATGTCTAGAGCACATATATATGCCAAAATATCTTCTTTTATTTTATAAGGATTATTCAACAATTACGATCACCATCGACATGTCACTTCCAAAGTACACTCGATGAAAGATCAAGACTATAGAGACATACAAACCCTAAGGTGATGTCTTTATATTATATTTAATTGCCCTTCCTCATTAGTTGAGGGGACTTGCACACATGCAACCACATACATTATGTGTCCAATTGCAAGTATAATATCTGGATCATGAGTCCAATCCAAGATATTTTTACTGGTTATTATGAGTATAACATTGAGTGGGTTTAATGAAGGATTATCTGAAATAAGAAATTTGCATAAGGGTATATATATTATATACATATTTTACTTTGATTTAGGAATTTTTATATCAAAGTTGTCTTGCCTTGTCAACATTTGAAAGTTCATTCCCTTAATCACTTTCAATGTAAGAGATATTCTTACCATTATATCTCTAGCAAGATCTGGGATCTCCTTTCCCTATCTTTGTTGCATCCCAATAATATGAGAACCTACAACTCGGATAAAAAAGAAGCGGGAACACATTCCGCCTTGTAAGTCCAACTTGCATTTCCCAATTCGGTCTTTAACACCCAGGCCCACCACCCCTAAGATGATGTTGACCCGTCATTAATTGAACCAACCGTCAACAGGCTTAATACTCGCTATACGCAATCCAATATCGCCCCAATAATATGAGGACCCGATATTGGGGTCACTAACGTATACGGCCTTACTCTTTCGAGAAGCAAAGAACCCCGATCCAATTAAATCATGTACAGGATCTGTCACTTCGGACATGCGTCTTCTATACACAACAACTGGCGACGAAATCCTTTGCCTTGACGAGAGACCATGGATGTCACTTATGTGATCCTCCACCTCATATTCAAATTTTATAATTAATTATCGTGAATCAACATTCACATAATTAATTCTTCCAAGGGAAATACACATCTATTCATGATAGAGTATTTATTGGATATAATTAATTTAATCATATTAAATTAATCATTAATCCAATCATCAATCCAACAAACATGTCTTTTACTTGAATAATAGGTATATCACTCAAAGTACGTATTATTCGAATTTTAATAATTAGAAAAATACACATTGTCTGTCTCCGGCATTATACAATCCCTACCCGCTGTCATGGCCAGTACCGACGAGAGTGGGACGGACCACATACGTTGCAACCCGCTACCCCAATGCTCTCCGACTAGGCACCACATCTGCCTCGGGAAAGGATAATACCAGATAGACCATCATGTACTTTGAGATGTTCATCTGGTTTTTCAACCGAAATTATACCATATAATATAAATCAAAACATTTTTGATTATAAGGAGATTTGCTAGACAAATTCCCAATCCTATTCAAGCAAAAGGGTTTTTCATGTAAAAGTTGTCCTACAACAATTGTAGGATAAACTATGGTTTTCATGAAAGCAATGTTTGTTGATGAACCAATGATCAAGATCTAATATCTCATCATTGTGGTTTAGGCAAGTGTCATTCAATGAAATAATTATCTCTTTAAATATTTCACAAATATTTATCACTAATTATTCCAGAAAATTAACAATTATTTTCATCATGATAATTGAATGACATATCACAAGGTTCAAGATCAAAAATGTCAATTTCCAGCAGTGACCCCCAATCACTAAAATTAACATATCTTGATCAATTTAAATCTAAAAATGCAACTCAGTTTCCAAAGATTGCCTATTTGATTTATTAAAGAACCCAATGATAATTCACTCATTTCGAGGCGGATTAAAACCGTAATTTATCTCATTAATCACGTTCAAATCTGCAGTTCCCGCAACAGTGAATATAGTCATATTCAAAAAGCCATATCTTGAGCAAATGAAGTTCAAATTTAGTAAACTCAAGTTCTATGGTTTCCTTGTTTAATGGGAACAAAAATCAATTGAAAATTTCGTGTTTAAACATTTTAAACAGTGCCGAAAAATTCAATTAGACAGAGGAGCGAAAATTGAAATGCAGTAAAAATTTCGCAACCCTTTCAAGAACCAAATCGTCTAAGGTCTATGGATCATATCCAAATCCTTATTCAACCTGGCTCTGATACCACTTGAAGGATATTGTGAATCCTTAAGCGCATCACGGAAGCGTGTCGATCGCATCGTATGCAATCGGAGCAACTAGTCGTAGTAGATGCTAGATGCAGCGGAAATTAAAATTTTTTAACTTTAAAGATGAAACCACATGATCACGAGAACACTTCTCGGATCGTTTCATCAAACCACAAAGTACAAGGAATACCTCTTGAAGCGTGGTTGTGATCGCGAGATCCCAAAATAGAGACCCTCCTATCTTAAGTCCGACCCATGGAGAATGCGCTTGCGGGCACGATGATGAGTCGCGTCCTTCCCGCAATCCTTTGACGAAGATCCAAGCGTCGAGGCGTAGGAAAAATGATCTCCTTCCTAATACACAAAGTGGACGACCACTTGAATATTAGGGAGACCCCACGAGAATGAGAGAGAGTAGAGTTCTTCAACTCAAGAATGTTGTCACTTGGAAAGGCTACCCTAGCCCTTCTTTTATACTAGTTTAGGATCCAATGGATCTCAATACATGGGACACATGGATCCAAGGGCTATGCTTGGTCCATGCTAAATCAATGGCTATGATTGTTGTTGGTTAAAACCAACAACATTAATTTAAATTAAAAAATGTTGCAACATTATCAACATAATTTAATTTAACATTAACTAATTAAGAAATAATGTGATAAATAAAAATGGAGTCAACCAACCTCCCTAAAATTGGGGGGGGGGGGGGAGGCGTTACCCATGAACAATTCATGGGTGACGCCACCTATGGAGGGTGGTTTATTTTGCTCCATTTTATTTATCTTATTATTCCTTAATTAATCATAATAAATATTCACCAAATTAATTCCAAATTAATTTGTGAATATTTCAATCTTGCCATTGAATATTATGTGAATCATATTCACAACCCAAACTAATTAGTAAATTGCATTTCCAATTAATTAATAAATGTGAATCCAATCCACATTATTAATTAATAAATGCTATTTACATAAATTCTCTCTCTTATATATGTATATTATAAATCATATTTATACACACATATATCGTGGATAGTGTTATCCACATTCTCGTAATCCTTGATAATTAAATCCCATTAATTATCTTAGATAATCATTTTCACAATATGAATCATATTCATATTAAGCTTGATAATTAAATCTCATTTAATCATCAAGTCCTTGCTTGGATATTTCATCAAAAGAATTATTCTTGAACCCTTTCATGAATAATGTGCTTTCTTCGCGGATACTTGGAGATAAGGACAGGGCGATTGTATTATTCCACGTATAGTGACTTGGATATTGAGATCTTATCTCAAATCCAGATCTTACGAACCTCCCACAGATGCTTGCTTAAATCAAGACCGCAAATCCAATCTTCTCATTGAATCTGAATCTCATTCAGACCAATGTCCAACACTTGGACTAAGATCGGATCGCTTCTCTACTGAAAGGAGTCACTAAAATCCAGACCTGTTTCATCACTCCCTCGGATTGGAAGCGTCATGGATATACAATCGTTTATGATCACATCACCCTTCAGGTATTCCCAATACTTGTACATCCTGCATACTGGAAGACCCATGGTCAACCCGAAGATCAAGATCTATTTTTCCACTGTCTTCTTCAGGGTTTGATCACTAAGTTTCTCATTTGATCATTGGGATTTGGTATCGATCATATACTTTCCAAAAGCATATATCATACCTAGGTTCTTGATCATATACTTTCCAAAAGTATATATCAAACCTACAAATTCAGTCAAGCTTCCAAAGCAAGACGACCGTGCACGGAAATTTGATTCTTCCCAATATCTCATGAGTGAGCTCATGTCTTCCGGTTCAGTAGTGAACCTGTATGATCCCTTTGAGAGATCGTATTACTCATATGCCCTTATATGCACACCAATGCCCGGTGTATAGACCTTGGTTAGGTCATCAACCTATTGGTCTGTCAAATGTACATACTCAGACATATAGCAATACATCTGTCTCCGGTCAGAGGATGTGTGCCTATGCTGTGACAGCATTCAACATAGGACTTAGGTTATCTCGATCTCGTTAAGTCAACTCTTTGACCTAACTAATCTGACACCTCCCGAATCTCTATTCCTATGCAGAGGACCTGCATCAAGAGGTCGGTCAGATATCAGCCTATGTGAGAAAGGATTGCCATCTCTTACTCAGGCTGGAGATCACATCTTAACAATCATTTGACGGTGCCTGATGAGTCCTCAACCTAATTCTTTAGATATTTATCCAAGCACCAGCCTCTATGATTCAATTATTGAATCAATAACTGTTAGATCATTAAGACAGCCATGGTACCTAACCCTAATTGTACAGAGGGACCTATTATGCAAATTATTTATTCTTTTTTTCAGATCAGGGAATGATATTCGCAATAACATTTATTGCATAATGGCTCGCCGTGGGCTCCATGTCCAACAATGTGAGCCCAGGATGAACCATTTCTACAATAAATGTATTGGAATTTTGATATATCAATAAAGGTTATTGATTTAGTTCACTCCTTGTTTGAGATTAAATGAATGAATGCACTTATAAGGTCCCTTAGTTCAATTAGGGTTATATATCATGGCCATCATAATAATTATACAATGTTTGATTCAATGGTTGCATCATAGAGGATGGTGCTTGGGATGATATCTAAAGAGTTATACTATGGGACTCATCAAGCACCGTCAAATGATTGCGAAGAAAGGATCTCCAATCTGAGAAGGAGAATGCAAGTCCCCTCTAAAGGTTGATAATCTGACCGACCTCTTGATGTAGGTCCTCTTCATAGGAATAGATATTCTGAGGTGTTAGATAAGTTACGTCAAGGTGTTGACATAATGCGACTGAGATAACCAAGACCTATGTTGTATGTTGTCATGATATAGGTACGCATCCTCTGACCAGAGACAGATGGTATTACTATATGTCTAAGTATGTATATTAGGCAGACCATTATGTTGATGACCTGATCAAGGTCTATACACCGATGAGATTATGTGTGTATAATGGCGTAGGAGTGATACGATCTCTCAAAGGGATCAAGCAGGTTTAATATTGAACCAGAAGACATGAGATTACTCATGAGATATTGGGATCTATCGAATTCCATGCATGGTCATCTTTCTTTGTAAGAATGACACGAATTTTCTATATGATATATGCTTTCGGAAAGCATATGATCGATACTGACTTTCAATGACCGAACGAGAAACTTAATGATAAAACCCTGAAGAAGACAATCTCTAAAGTGATCTAAAACTTCGAGTTATTCTAGGTATTCCGGTATGTAGGATGTACATGTATTAGGATACTCGAGGGTGATGTGATCATAAATGATTGTATAACCATAATAGTTCCATTTCGAGAGAATGATAAAATAGGTTTGGATTTTAGTGACTCCTCTCAGTAGACTAGCGATCTAATCTTAGTCCAATGTTGGGCATTGATCTGAATTGTGATTCGGATGCAATGTGAAGATTAGATTTACAGTTTGATTTAATCAATCATCTTTGAGAGGTCCCCTTGATCTGGATATGAGATATGGTCTCAGTATCCAAGTCACTGTACATGGGATACACAATTTCCATGTCCGTATCTCCAAGTATCCGCGATGAAAGCGCATTATTCTTGAAAGAGTTAAAGAATAATTCCATTATTGATTATGTATCTGAGCACTGGAAAATTGATGATTAAATGTGATTTAACTATCATGAATATCATGAATATGATGATGATTCATATTATTTGTACACATGAGAATAGTCATCTTTGATAATTAAATTTGATTTAATTATCAAAGATATGATTAATGTAGACATCATTGTCCATAATAATCATCAGTATTATAAATGTGATTTATATATGTTGGGGAGATTTAATTGTAGATAGTATTTATGATTAAATGTTGATGTCAATTGGATTCACATGGAACAATTAATTGTAAATGCAATAACCCTCACAAGATGGACGTGCACTTTGTGTATAAATAAACCCCTTTCTTCCTTTTTGATTTTGATCCCTTTAGCCCTCTATAACCCCAATCTTAGTAGTGCTCAAGCTTATCGGTGATAGATGGAAATCATCTAGGTGTTGATGAGAAGAAAGAGTGGCCACAGACGTGATCCAACCATCGCAGGAGACCACCTCCATGAGGTTCATCTTCTCTAGGTTATAACCCCTTGTCAAGTTGTTAGTTTAGGTTAGTTTAATTATGATTTCATTCCTTAGATTAGATTTAGTTTTAGTTTAGTTCAATTTCCAGTTATTTAGAGTAATTCAATCTATTAGTAGTTTGTCGGAGCACCAGGCTCCGACCACTACGTTCACAATGATCTTATCGTTCAATCAACCCACAAAAATTCCATTGCCTTCCTCATCATTTCTACATCCTTCCCATGCATCCAAACTAACCTGATTATCATCAAATCGATGAATCGAGCCTCAGATCCTCCACTCAATGGAGGCTAACCGCTCCACCTCATTCCTCGTGTAACCAGCTTCACTTTTGGTCGAGGAGATAGCCCTTTAGCCATCATCTTTTTTTATGTAGGTGATAGGCTCTCAGGAGCACCTGAAGAGGATTTAAGGGAAGAACATGATTCCCACATGTCCTGGAGAAGACCACCTTTCCAGTCCTCCTATAATGAGGCTTGGACCATTGTTAACCCTCCTTCAGCTTTTGGAAGCGCCTAGACACATGCTAGGCCGATCAGAAGTGAAGAAGACCATCAGAGCTCAACGTAACCCAAGGATCGAATGAGGAACATGGAAGTGTTCTTCTTTATTCTTCGCGAGGCCCTCCTACCCATTAGATCGAAGCCTCAGCCCATATCTAATTTGGGTCATTGGTTTTAATCTAAGCAGAATGCAATCTCAGTTGCTTGCCCTAAGTAGTACAACGTGGAAGCAACTTCACCACCTGATTAGACCCACGTGCATCGCACGTGAAGCCACTACGTAAATTTCAAAGCAATCCCCCACACCTTTTCGTTTTAAATATTTAGTCATGTAATATTTAATGTAGTATAATTTTTTATACAAATTGCATGATCATCCCTAACATTTTGTAATATTACATATAGGTCCTCCTCCCTCATGTGTAGGGCCACATGAGGCATTGTAATTTTTGTGTGTATGCCTTTATGTTTCTTGGACTGACGAGTCCGAAATTGCTGCGTTAAGAAGTTGTTTTTATATAGTTCGTGCTTAAAAATTAATGTGTTGTTCGTTGTAGGCGGCGATCGAAATCGATCAAGAAATAACCACAAAAATTATTCGTCAATTTTAATCAAGTGGTTTTATGTTTATTTTTACTTGGGAAGTGATGAATCTGCGATTCGTCATCTTTATTCATTTATTTTAGCTTAAAATCCCTTATAAATCACCTGCATATAACACTAACTCCATATTCTTACTAACTTGCATATGTAAATATTGTACACTTCTTACTAATTTTAACCTAAAATAAATAAAGAAAGAAAGGAAAATAAAGAAAAGAAAATAATAAAAAAGGAAGAATGTATGCCGGCTGACTCGAACCCCGAGGAAGGTGAAGACTTGACCTGATCGACAAGGAATAAAGTAGGGGAGATAAGGGTCCCTTAAGCAGAAAATCAAAAAAATAATGTGTGTGTTGTTGTAAATACTTCTCACTTATCTGTGTATATCTGTATAAAACCTACACTAATTTATGTGTGCCTTAATTGACCTAAATCAAATAACTTTTCAAAACAAAAGTTGTAAATAAAAATGTGTCCTAATTAATAAAAATGATTGCATAATTAAATCATGTAAAGAATAAAAGTAGCCACACTTGGAAAAGCCACTAAGCGCTAATTGAAAGATCAGTTCCGGCTCCATATAATCTCAAATCGAATCAATATCACTTCCATTAAATTCTAAATTAAATTATCTTCAAATGGTTGCGATTTCATAATTTTGGAGTTACGGTTGAAAAGTTGATTTTCTGGGATGGTTTGTGCAATTTTCCCATGTATTTTATGCATATTGTATTTGTATATATTGTAAATATTTTTACTAATTATTTAAAATAAAAATATTTTTTTTAAAAAAAATAAAACACAAAAAAACTACAAGTCCCAAGGTCGATCACAAGGAGGCAAAGGAACAACCTAGAATTATGTCTATCAAGGTTCGTGCACGGTTTTCGAGGCGATTTTTTAGAAAATTTTAATGCAAATAAGGGATGCAAGATGTAATTTCGGCCTATTTTAAGGACTAAAATATAGATTACATTCAAATGATGTCCGCAAAAATATGAAACTTGACAGAGATGATAATTATGATAGAATGAATGCACTGCAACTTTTTTGGAATTTTGGATGCAATATGATTTTTTTGAATTTTTAAATGCAAATAGAATGAATTTCAATATTTAATTATAATAAATATTAAACTTACTTGTTTTCAAGGATAAAATTATCTAAGACCTATCACTAGGTGATGGATCTAAGAAAAATCCTAAACCTCGATAATGTGGGGTTTTAATACATATTAAAAATCAAATACTGAAATATGTAAAATTATTTTTACAGAGCAAATTATGCATGCAAATGTAAATCTTTTTGGGCACAATGTCAAGCACAATTAACTCTACACTAGGTGATTTTTCGGGAATTTTTGGAGCAATGGTTAATCAATGGCAAATTTAATAACAAGAAATGGGTAAAATTTGCAAGTTTTCACAAAATAATTAATTATTAATTAACCAATGATCATAAAAAGGTCCCGCAGTATGTCAAAATGTAGAGAATTAAAAGACGAACATCATGCTATTTTTTTGATAATAAAATAATGTACTGGAGATGTCTAAAATGAAGGAGAACACAAGGGTCTTTCTGCAATAAAAAAATAAACTAAATAAAATAAATGCAGTGGGGAGACCTAATTGTAATTTCCAATAGTTCTGGGGCATTCTCTGCAAAATACTAGAGGGGGCACGTGCGTGGCACGTGCCTCTAGGGACCTCTAGGGCGGACTGAAATGCGAATAGAGGACCTCCAAGAGGGATTTTCTGCAAATTGCCCACGGGGCACGTGCGCAGCACGTGACCCCTGGGCTTATGTAATGTTGACGTCATTCCCTCCGCACGTGCTCCTCACGTGGGAGGGCCTCGGGCCCCGTGCCCGGCGACGGTGGAAGAGGGGCGAAGGGGAGACGGAGCTCCGGCTGTGGAGTCACCTGGCGATGTCGGAGAGGGTAGTGGGCGGTGCATCATCAATGGCGATGAAGGACTTCCGCTCCTGGAAGTGGCACAGTGGGCCGTCACATGGCCAGGGGTTGGTTATGAAGGAGCGTGGACGGGGGAGATTTAGCTTTAGTTGTCGGAGAAGATGAAGTCGAAGACGTGATGGAGCTCTGAGTCGAGGGTGTCGATGGCGATGGCTGCTTCAGACGATGTGCGGCGAGGTGGCGACGACATAGCATGGTGGGTGGAGTCTCGTGGAGGTTCGTCGGGGGCCGTAGCATCGTCTGAGAAGACGAAGTCGCGGTCGTCGGTGGCGGCGATGAAGATGACTGAGTGAAGCTTCGCGAGAAGCTCGGAGACGGAGGTGAAGTCTTGGAGATGCAGATGATGATCGAGATAGAGAGGGAGATCGGAGATGGTGTTCGCGGAAGGGAAGGAGGGAGTTGAAGCAGAGGAGGGATACTTGGAGAAGATGGGGGCTCGACGAAGACTGTTAAAGCGGAGCAACAGCGCAATGGCGAAGCTGCGACGAGGCACGAGACCCCGGATGACGCCGTGAAGGTGGTGGCCGGACTGTCACTCTTGGAGATAACCTTGGGTTGAAAGGCAGATGGGTTGGACGTCGGAGGGGCTTCTTCTTAAATAGGAGAAGGGTTTGAGCGGCTGGTGGCACGAGATGCGGAGTTGGTTAGGCAGCGCGAGATATGGGGGCGACGGTTGGCCGTTGACGACGAAGGCGGGGGCGGCGGTAGACGCGGAGGCGGAGGTTACGGAGGGGCGATGCCAGAATGGGGGAGAAGACGATGGACCTGAGCTGTCCGATCGGCCCGTGATCAGACGGCTTGAGGGGGATGCGTGGCGATAGGAGGCAGAGCGTGGGGCACGTGCGTAGCACGTGTGACGAACGCAGATGACCTACCCTTTTAGTGTTGTCTAATAGACGAGTACGTTGCAATCGGATAGATCCACGTCGATCAAAAATTAACCGCACAAATCGATTAATAGTCGAATGAATTAACGCGTGGTTGTATGTTTATTTAGCCTGGGCAAGCCCCAGGGTCGACTCAAGGAGGTAAAGGAACAACTCGGGATCAGATTAGATGGATTAGATCGTTGTTTTCCAAGCGGAATTTTTTGGTATTTTTTATGCGATAAAAATGCCGAATGCACAATATGAATTGGATTAAGTTAACAAGGAAATAACCGACTTAGCTGAATTTAATTTTAATATGAAATTAATTCAAATTAGCCAAGTTGTAATTTTCCTAAAAACCTACTCCAACAACGAATGCAAAATGGATTTTTTGGAATTTTTGGGTTCAAAATGCACACATGAAAAATACAAACTGTTAAGGGGTTTTTATGCAATTTTTCTTGCAAATGATATGAAAAAATTATGAAAAAATTTACTTGAAGTTAAAAATGATGAAATCAAGCTACATTAATATTTTTGGAATTTTCTGACAGTTTGTGATTTTTTTTGTGAATATTTTACTGAAAATAGAGCGACTACGGGTATTTAATTTCTAATAAATCCATGAAGTTGAATTATCCAGAGATTGATTTATCTCCAATAAATATTTTAATGAGGAATCCGAGAGAGTTGAAATTTCTCAAAAATATGATTCGTTGAATTAGCTAAAAATTAATTACATAAATAACTCTATAATTTATTTTATGCACAAGACAACTCCTAATTGGACGAAATTTGGAAAGTAATTAAAGAACACTTAGAGGCATCATTCACAATTTTTTTCACAATTTTTGGAGCAATAAATGACTATGTGCAAATTTCAAAGCTTAAATGAGTATAATATCAATGATTTTCAATCTCTGATTTTTAATAAAATATCAATTGCTCACAAAAATATAAATAAATAGCCAGGAGATAAAGATTTAATTTCTCTAGAAAATGCTATTTTTTGATAAAAAAAATTGATGGAAAATAACTGTCCAAAATAACGCTCAAACGCAGGGGTGTCTTTGTAATTACAAAAATGAAACTAATAAACTTAAACTATGCATAGGGACGCGTTTGCAAATATTGAAACTTGGAAGGAAGACTATGCAATTTGTTACACAAATATAATAAAAACTAAAAGGACCTTTTCTTCCCTGTTAGGGCACACGGCACAGGGGGTGGCTAGGGACGGCGACCGTGCAAAGAGGGAGGTCCGCGGCGGTGGACGGCGTCGGCACTACGGGCGGAGGGCGGCTGCGAGGTCGTGGGCGGCGTGCGGGGCAAGCGACACACGCGGCGCACGAGGGCGCTGAGGAGGAGATGGGGCGCGGGCGGCCACGCGCGGCTGCTGCTGCGCGTTGGAGAACGGCGGGCTGGAGCGTGGAGGTTGGCGTGAGGTGCGGGTCAGCAGGATCTCGAGGCGGCGTGGTCGGAGTGGTGCGAGCTTGCGGAAGAGGAGGGTGGCGCCGCTCGCGGGCGACCAACGGCTGGAGATGGTTGGCGCTCGGGCTGCTCGCGACTGGAGGACTGATGGAGGGGTGCGCGTGGGGGCAGCGTGCGGGGAGGTCCAGAGGCGGTGGCTCGCGGCGTGAGGCACGCGCGCAACTACTGAGGGTGGCAGCGATGGCCGGCGTGGTTTGTCAAGGGGCCGGCGATCCGCGACGAACTGCGGGACGGTGCCGGCCGCTGGCGTGGGCTCACACTGGCAGGGGCGGCCAAGCAGAACCTGTGGAATTTATTTTTTTTTTGTATTTTTATTTTTTGTATTTTTTTGTTTTTTTACCGTGAATGGATATGTGAAAATGTAGATGATTAGGATGGTGATGATGATTGTTGTGTAGAAATGCAATGGACAAAAATTAATGAAGTGATGTTGGTGATGTGATTTTGTGTGTGATGTTGTGTGGTAAAAAATGTGTTGATGGAAATGTGATATGTTTATTATTATGATGAATCAACAGGGAAAAAATTGTTAGATAAAAATAAAATGACAAGGAAAAGTAGAGGGATGCTTACCTGTGATTCGCCGAAAGTGAAGCCGCGTCGTGCGGTTTCCGTCGTGGCCTCGAGAAGGATGGCGGAGTCCTTCAAAGCTGAGCAAGTCCAATGGATCTCGCGACGCGGCAATGGTGATGCTGCGGATCTCGCCTTGAGGTTGTCGTCGCTCGACTTGTCTCCTACAGCTGTCACCTGAAGGTTAAAGGGGCTCGACCTCACTTCTCTCGAATCGGCGGATGAAGATGAAGGGAGGAGTGGAAGAGAACATAAAGAGGAGGAGGAGGAGGAGGTTGGAGAAGGATGGAGAGAGTGGGGTAGTGGGGGGTTATTGGAGTGGAAGAAAAGATTGGGGAGAAGTGGTAAAAGAGAGATTAAATAAATAATTAATATAGTAAGCTACTAAAAATAATTAAAATAGTAATAATAAAATACTAATAATAATAAATCCGAAAATAATAAAATAAATTCGAAAATAAAGAAAATGGGGTGACATGTGGCTGCTCCAGGAGCTGCCACATGTCGCTCCCAGAAAATTCAAAGATTAAATGTAAACAAAATCAAAAAAGAAATAACAAAAGGGATTAAATCAAAAAGTGGTCAACACGAAAGTTGCTCTTCTAGACAAGATCTACAACTTTCGTGAAGGGTCGAAAATCAAATGAGATCATATGTACAAAATGTATTTTTGGGTGGTACCTTATAGGTATAAAATACCGCATTTTATCTTTTGTAATTTTTTGTCATTTTAATAAGAGGAAAAAAATAAAAATAAAGTTAGGAAAAATATGAGAAGAATATTTACAGTTTAATCTAATTTAATTGGATTTTTAATAATGAATAAAATAAAATGAGAAAATACAGGGGTAAAACGGTCATATGTATAATGTACAAAAGGGGCCTAAAACTCAAGTTTTGCATACGAGCTCCGATTTTAATGAAATTGGTCTTGTTTCGAAGATCTCTGAATGTATATTACTTTAAAAGTGAGTAGACCTAATTCAGAGGTTGTATGAGAGAGATATACGCATTTTAAGGTTCATGGTTTTTAACTTGGATTGGGGTTTTATTGGTCAATTTTACAAGTTAGTATTTTTTTGATATTTTTCTTTACTTAATATTAGTAATATATACATAATAGAGTTGGTTTTATTGGATTTGGAGTTAGTGTAAAATATGTACAAATGGGGTATTTTAGCTAATATACAGGTGAATATTTACAAGTGAATTTGGCTTCTTATTTAATGCCATTATGAATGCTAAAATGCAGATATTATGCTTGCATGCATGAATGCTAATTATGCAAGATAAGGGGAAATATGCTACTATTTACTCGGGAACAAAGCTCTATTTTCAACTTTTAGAGTGATGAATCATAGATTCATCAACGTGCCAGGGAGGCACGTGCGACGCACTTGCGGTGGCTTTGTTTTATTATTATTATTATTTATTTTTAATTAAACGAATAATAAAATGGGGCCAAAAATGGTAGACACGTGGCAGCCCAGGGACTGTCACGTGTCAGCACTAGAAAAATCGCCAACTAAATACTTTGGAAAATCAGTAATAAATAGTAGACGACCTCAGATCGAAAAAGTTTCTTCACGAAAATTGCTCATCTTGATGAGATCTACAACTTTCATGAATACATCAAAACCAAAATCGATTCAATGCACAAAGTGATTTTTTGGGGTATCCCATGTACATAGAATACCTGGATTTTTCGGTTTTGTAATGATTTTTTTATTATTTTTCATTTATTCTTGTGAGTGATATGTACACAGTGGAGGTGGTTTTGGATCATTCGGAGTTAGCATGAAGGAGTTAAAAATTCAGGAAGTTAGGCTATTTACAGGTCATTTTTGGCTTGGATTTTTGGCTTCTTATTTTGTGGAGAAATTATGGATAAAATGCAATTCTTATGAAAACATGCATGAATGCTAATTATGCAGAATAAATGCAAAAATGCTGATGATTTTGAGGGATTTGATCTTAATAAATGTGATTTAGAATGATGAATCCAAGATTCATCATGGACCTATTATTAAATGGAGTTTAAATTTATTCAAATTGTAATTAGATCCTTGTAACTGTGGCATTTTTATTTCTTGTATTTTATGCATTATAAATATTTTTATTGCTTCAAAAATTGTAGTAAAATTATGATAAATGCTTGACACCATGCTTATCCAATTCTAATTTTGTTTTAGCATTTTAACTTAGTTTCATATTTTCTAAAAATTTAAAAAGATGCATTTTCTTCCAATCCAAATATAAAAACCATAAAAATTATAAAATCCTCTTTAAAAGTTATAAAAATTATTTATGTATATTATAGTATTATATACCATATATCTAAAAACCATAAAATACAAAATATAAAACTTATAAATCTTAAAACCCTAAAATCCTTATAAAAATTAGAAAAAATTATCTAAAATTTAAAAATATATATTTTAGTTTGTTTAATTTTTTTTGTTATATATAAATATTTAAAATATTTTTATGTTTATTTTGGAGGTATTTATATTTATCAAACCTAAAACAATCTCGAATATTTATTGTAGTCACTATTATGTATATATAGTAACTTCAAAAACCCTTAAAACTAGAAAATTTATCTAAAAATTACCAACAATGGAAAATATGTAAAATAGATAAAAATATTTTTCTATATTTTGAATATATTTTAATTATTCATAACTATTAATATCTATATTAAATATATATCTTCTATTACTTATAATATCTATAATACATATATTATTATATAGGGAAAAATGGGGCTGCCCCCTAGGGGTAGCCAACGTAGCTGCCCCCACCCCATTTTTCGCAATTTTTTTATTTTTTTGAAAAAATATCACCATGTATATTCATCCCTATATCCCTCCTATATGTCATTCGAATTTCGTCAGAAACAGAGACTCCTACGGCCTTTATCTAGACGTCATTTTTTAACGGTCGCAAGATTTTTTAAATCGACCATGTCTGGATGGAGGCCGTAGGTGTCTCCGTTTCTGACGAAATTCGAATGACATATAGAAGGGATATATATATGAATATACATGGTGATATTTTTTCAAAAAAATAAAAAATTGTGAAAATGGGTGGGGGCAGCCATGTTGGCTACCCCTGGGGGCAGCCCCATCAACCCCTATTATATATTATAATATATCTTATTTTAAAAATAAAAATAAATGAATAATTTTGCAAAATAAAAACAAAATTAAAAATTTAAAAAAATAGAAAAATTATATAAAAAATACAAAAATTATTATTATTATTAATTATAAATAATTATTAATAATTAACTACCTACCATTTTGCTCCTTGTATTCGGCACTCATATTGCTTAAACCTATACAAACATATTTATCTGAGTTATAAGAAAATTTAACTCACACACATCACATTGATTTATCTATATATCGTGGGTTAATTATTGTTTGATTAAGGCTTTGGTTAACACATCGATTAGGGTTCCAGTCTTGTTAGGAACTCTTGATCAAAGCCTTGCCAACAACCGTTCAATGCCCTAGGGTTTAAGAGAATGTGATCATCATCGTGTTATCGTTGTGTTGCCAGATTGATCGCTCGTGGAACTCCATCTTTTTTGACATCTAATGCTCGTGAAGGAGGCAATGGATTTTGTGGATGAAATTAGGAGGTTCCTCTCTCAGATTGTTGACTCAGATTATGGGAATCATGCATATCATCCATGTGACCAGAAGTGCTCACTTCGTTGGATCGGACTTGAGACAGGAGGTCTCTTTGTTTAGAGACTCGTGGATCGCGATCACGCTTCAAGAGGTAACCCCAATACTCATGTGTGATATTAATGAAATGATATGGGAATTCTTCTCATGTCATGTAGTTCCATCGAAAATATTTAATTTCCACCATCCCATACAACTAGCATGGCTAGTCAACCTAGATCGCATACGATGCGATCTTCACATTTCTACGATATGCGATGCACAAACCCTCACCTTCATGTATTACTATATGTCTGAGTATGTATGTTCGAAAAACCATTAGGTTGATGACCTAATTAAGGTATATACACCAGCGTGATGGTGTGTGTATAAGGACATATGTGTAATATGATCTCTTAAAGGGATCGTATAGGTTTACTACTGCATTGGAAGACATGATCTCACCAATGAGATATTGGAATAAACCGAATTTCAATGTTGATCACCTTATTTTAGAAACGAGAAAGGATTTGAAGGTATAATTTATGCTTTTGGAAAACATGTGATCGATACGAACTCCCAATGATCGAGTGAGAACTTACTGATAAATCATGAAGGAGACAATCCAAAATGGGATCAGAACTTCGGGTTTAATCATAGTATTCTAGTATTCATTATGTGAGGGTATTAGGAATACTCAAGAGTGACGTGATCTTAAACGACTATATAAGATGACGCTTCCATTGCGACGGAGTGATGAAACGTATTTGGATTTTAGTGACTTCGTTCAGTGAACTAGTTGTTCAAACACAACCCAAATATTGTATATTGATCTAAATTAGATCTAGAGACAACAAGAAAATTGGGTACATTGTATGACATGATTAGTCATCACTGAGAAGTCTTCTAGATCTCATTGTCCAAGTCACTATGCATGTATGTATATTTGCCCTGACCTCATCTCTAATTATCCACAGAGAAGGCACACTATCTTCAAAGGAGTTTGAGGAATGTTCCTAAAGAGATAAATATGAAAATTGGTAACTATTCATTGATATTTAAATCACTAAGTGAAGAGGAGAACTTAAGATGATTCAATTGGATTTAGTTATCCTGGATATTATTATCTTGTATAGTGTTATCTGCAGTTATCCAAAAATAATGTGGGAAGATTCACATTATATTTCATATGCGCTAAGAGGATTTCAACATAATTAAATTGTAATTAATACCTTAGATAAGATTGATGTGGATAGTGTTATCCACAATAATCATGGATAAGATCCACAATATTCAATTGAGAACTGATTGTAAATAGGGTTCACAAAATTAATGTTAATGTGATTTGGATTCACATTATACAATAAATTTAAGTGTCATTTACATTTTTTGGACCTATGAATATGATTTATAGTTGTCAATGGGCTATTTATAATGAGGTTGGGGAGCATGCACCATGGTGCATGTACTTTACATGCACCGATGCCATAAACTTCAGTATTTTTTATTTTTTTTGAAATGAAATCATGTGGGATTTATATCGTCATATATCACAATGATGTCATTCGAAATTCAACTTAATTCGAGACTTCTATTCCATCCATCAAGAATATGAAATTTTAATGGTATCAGAATTACTGAAATTTAGCCCTTCTAGATGGACAAGTTTAGGAATGTCTGTTTTATACAGAATTTGAAATATGTATCCATTAATGATTCTAAGTAAATCCCCAAAGGTTTCGTTTCAAAAACCTTTGGCATTTGAGCTTTGCTCCTTCGGGCGTTGGGCACGGTTCACGAGAAGGAAAAAAGACTCATCCACAACGATTGCCCCATGTCGTCCTCCCTGGACCCTATGACGTCAGAGCTTCATCGATCGATGAACAACAAATTGACGAAGCTCTTGGCATTGCTTTGTTCTTCTCTCTTTTCCTATCCGCGAGTTCCAATCCTTTTGCTACCCAAAGTTTTCTTTTCAAAAAATTTGGCGTTTATGGCACCGGTGTGAAGGATATGATTATATCCTCCAGCGCATCATGGAAGCATGAGCGTCATACCGAATACGACGAAGAACGACTAGTCAGACTAGTTGTTCTATGCAACAGAAATTAAAAATTTTTCCACATGATCCAAGAACACTTCTCGGATCGTTTCGTCTAACCACAAACAAGTAATAGGATTACCTCTTGAAGTGTGGTTGCCATCAATTCTCTAAACGAAGAGACCCCCTGTCTCAAGTCCGATCCGACGGAGGAGACACTTGCGAGAGCATGGATGATCCACATACTTCTCGCAATCCATGTTGATGATCCAAGCGGTGGATCTCCTGATCTCGACACACGAGATCCATCGTCTTCTTCACGAGCGAGGCGCACTGAAGGAGATGGAGATCCACGAGTAAACGATCAGACAACATGACGACGACGCTGCGACGATGGAAAGTCTCTCTAGGGCATCCATGATGGACGACCATGAGAGGAAGAGAGAGTGCTGAAGTATAGTGAGAAAGAGAGAGGGAGATATGCTTCAAAAGCATTGTGTGTAAAGAAGAGCAATGGGGTGCCTCTCCTTTTATAATATTTTGGGATCCATGGATCTCAATCCATGGGCAACACAAATCAAATGGCTCTCATTGATTGTGTTTCTTTTAATGTCTAAGATTTGGGATGGTAAAAACCAACCAACAATTAATTTAATTTAGATTAAATCTATATTGATAAATCAATATAAAGCAATCCCAAATTAAATCAATCAAGCATGGAAATTATTGAATGAAGATTGCCTCCTTCCATAATATTGGATTTGGTGGCAATCTCATGTAATCTCATGAGATTACATTATTCCATGGAAATCTCCAAGATTTATGATAACACGGTTTTTGCAAGGGTCTAAATAGTCCACACAAGGCGGGACCACAATGTCGCTGCGGCGACTGCTCACAAAACCCGTATTAATCAACAATGAACCCACAATAATGATATAACAATGTAAAGCAAGATGTGGAGTCAAATTTATTTTAACTCTACAAGAAATGTGTATAGGGAAAATATGTAGAGTGTCGAACTCAGGGAGCAAACAAGATAGATCAGGCAATATGCTAAAAAATGTGATGTGATTAATTGTCTACAAACATGCAAATGTTTTTTGTGGGTTTTTAGTTTTATATTTTTTATATTTTTAATTTTTAATCTTGTATTTTGGTTTTTGATTTTTTGATTTTATATTTTCTTTTTATATTTTATATTTTTGTATTTTCTTTTTCAATAATAGAATATATGTACAAAGTAAAAGGAGAGAGGAATGGAGTATTTATAAAAATAGGTAAAAATAGTCAAAAAGTAAGAAATAAAATGTTTTTGGTCTTTTTATATTTTTCTACTATTTTTGTGATTTCTGGGGATTTTTCAAATATTTTTGATATTTTAAAAGTGAAAATACAAGAAAACAATGAATAACAATGCTGGTCGAAATTAAAATGGGAATGAAAAATAGCAAACAGTAACAAAATTTTCCCAAATTAATTTTAAAATAAAGAAAATAAAATAGAGAAATTACGGAAATGGAGTTAATAATTTTAGGATTTTTTTAGATTTTTTTGGATTTTTATGAAGATTTTGAAGGTTTTCTAATTTTTAAGGTTTTTGTTTTGATTTTTTAGTGATTTTTGGAATGACACTAGAATGTGATAAAACACACAAAATATAATTTTTTTTTGGATTTTTTCAAAACGTTTTTATAATTTTATGGATTTTCTAATGCAAACAGTAGCAAAAATGCATGTTTTTGATTTTTAATAAATATTAAAATGCAATAAAAATGTAATGCAAAAATATGACGTGAAAATATGATGCAACAGGAGCCTATGGTATGTTTTTGGTAATTTTTCGAGTTAAAGTGATGCATGAAATAAATGCAAACATCCAAGTAAAAATACAATACTAGCAAGGGCATACATGTAAATACACAGAAGTTCAAGGGCCTACATGCAATTTTTCCGAAGATATATATAACGTTAGTTACAAGTTTCTAGACTAAAAATAAATACCCGAACCCGGAGGGGGTTCGTTGCAAAATGTCCGACTCACGCGCACTGGGCACGTGACCTGGTAGGGGTATTTTTGAAATTTTACAAAGTTCCAGGGGCTCAGATATAATTGTTCCAAAACATTACAACTTAATTAAAAAGTTCAAGGATCGAAACGAAATAAACAAACCCCCAGGGGGTCCTGTGCAAAATACCTAGCCCCCTCACGCGCACGGGCACATGAGGTGACATGGATAGGACCTAAGTGCAAATATGGAAACTACGGGGGTATAATTGCAAATATTACAGAAATATTTAAACTACGACTAAAAGTTTATGGACCGAAATGAAAATACAAAAATGGCAAGGGTGTAGGTGCAAAATACCCACGCCTATATTCCTCGTACGCGATCGAACAGTGGAGATCCGCTTACTATCCGCGTGGCGCGCGCACAACGCGTGATGACAGTTCGCAGCTGGACAGGCGAGATCAGATCTTCGGTCGAAGATCCGATGGTGGTGACGTGGCACGATCCAACGGTTGTGATCAGAACAGGGGAGGCTGCTCGATCGAACGACAGAGGAGCGAGGTGGAGGAACAGGGAAGAACACCGACGAGGCGAACTTCCCCGAGCTCGATCTCGGGTCTCTGGCGGTGGATGGGTTCCAAAATTGAGCTGCGCGCTCCTGGGAGGTCGAAGAAGATGCTGGGGTGCTAAGGTGCGTTGGAGAAGCGTCGAGGCGCTGTCGCGGAGGCGGTGGATCTCGTGGCTCCAGGTAGCTCCGGCGAACCTCACAAAATGGCCCCCAGTGGCTTTGACTACTCTTTGACCTGCAAAAAGGGGTGAGAGGGTCCAGGGAAAACTTCCTGGACCCTGCGGAAGCGTAGTGGAGGTCGGAGATGGACGGTGGAGCGCGAAGGATCTTCGGCCGGCGGTGCGCGCCGACGATGGAGAACGATTGGTCGAGATGGTGATCGGCGAAGGGATTTAAGGGGCCTAAGATACTCCTACGATGATAGGGAATAAAAAACGCGAAGAAAAAGGGGAAGAGAAGCGAACCTCGAAGGTGGAGGACCTGAGGTGGTGGGACCTTGACGTCGGAGGTCGGCGGAGGTGGTGGAGCTGCCCTGGCCCTTCCTCGACCCGCTTGAAGCCTGGAACGAGGAGCTGTCACCTCCCTCTGTCTCTGGAGCACACTAGGTGGGGAGAAAGCGGCACGCAAGGGGTTCAAACTCGAGCTTGATGGTGGCAGGTTGGCTATATACAAGATGGTGGCGTGAGTTTGGGAGCAGGAACACGCGCACATGATGAAGATTTGGATTGATTTTGCACTGTGGCGTGGATCCGTGGAGATCAGGGAAGAAGTTCCAAGAAGGAGTCGGGGCACGAGGAAGCACGGATCGAGATCGAAAAATGGGGTAAATCGGGATAGAATCCAGATGTTAGACCTGGAAGGCCTCGGTCAGGGAGTTGACCGAGTTCAACTCTAGACCGCGTCTGGTTGGTCCACGTGGGCCAACCAGAAAATTCCAGGCTGAAATTATTTGTAAATTCGAAATAAAATAGTAAATGAATTTATTAGTTTTAGTTTATAAAATAAAAAATGTTTCTTATTTTATAAAGAATTTTATAGTGATTTTTATTTATTTTTATGAGGTATATAATTACAAGTTACCTATTATGCCCTTTATAGGTATAATATCTATATATTTTATTCTTTTATTTTTATTTTGTAATTTTAATTTATTTATTTCTGTGTATTATTTTATAAAATTATGGAATACTTTTATGCACTTAAAAATATTTTTATTTTATTTTTATGATATGTTTTGTACACTTAATAAAATATAAGTATGTATTATATAAGTATAGGTATTATACCTATGTATTTTATATACAAATATTTTTATTTTGATTTTCTTTCAGTTTTTATTCTGATTTTAATACACATATTTGTTATAAGTAATATTTACAAAATTATAAAAACATCAAAATACAAAAATAATGAATAAAGAATAAATTGAATATTTTAATCTGTACAAGTATACAAGTAGGGTCCAAAACTCAACTTTCAAACCGTAACTCTGAAAAATATGAAACCACATCCATTAAATAGATTATTTTAAGCTATATACAATTAAAGGTGAGTTTGGTTCATTTCGAGTTTTTATTTACAAGATACAGGTCTGGGAAGTTGGAATTCTGAAATCTTATTCAGACCATAACTTTTTATCTGTACATTATTTTTCAGTGAAATTAATTTTGTATTTTTCTTTATTTAATTATCTACATCTTTCATGTACAAAGTTTCTTTATTTGCTGCATAAAAAGTGGAACCAAAGATAGGTCCCAAAATGAATAAAGAATGAATTGAATAAAAGGTATTTTTATTGTATTTTGACCCTTATCTCCCCCTACTTTATTCCTTGTCGACCTATTCATCTAGATGCCTAGGTCTCAGGGTTTTGGTTCATAAAATATTTACAATATTTTATTCCTTTTCTTTTCTTTTATTTATTCTATAATTTTGGCTTTAATTACAGTATTTTATACACTATTTACATGCACATGCATGAATGCTAAGATGCTGGATTTAATGCTATTTACACGCATTTACTAGGGTTTTTGATGCCAAAATGATATAATAAAGATGATGAAATGTGGATTCATCACCCCCCCTATACTTTACCTTTGCTAGTCCCTAGCAAACACTTATGCAATAATTGCAGAAGGAAAAAGAAAGAAAAGAAAAAGAAGAAGATGGATTAAATTCTATTATCAAATTTGTCTTCACAAAATCAAAGTTTGGAGCTTAAGTAGGACCTTTGAAATTTTAGTGCGGGCGGAACCTTAATGAGAACGGGATTTGAAATCCAACAGCCTTCGAGAATCCCAAAACTCTGCTCAAGTCTCCTCAATAGCCAGGTCAGAAATACTTCAACTCATACGCAAACCCTTACGACTATGAATCTGACTTGTACAGTGTAAGTGATAGTGGCTCTCCCCAACTGAAATGACAAAGAGACTGACTTCTCCAATATGACAACCCAATGATTCCCTAATCCGACAACTCATCCCTCAAGGAGCAGGGTATTCCCTTCTAAGTTCAAGTGGCAACCGACCCAAGAGGAGGGGGTGAAGAGAAGAATGGATGGTAGCCAGTGTAGCTACCTATCCTAGGGTCCAAGACCAGTTAGTCAAGTCATCCAGCTACAGGCTCACATGATTTGACTTGGATACTCAAGCTTGCTTATTTGACTATACAACATATATACACTTCAGCAGGCATTTTTATTTTTGTACAGGCCTGTCCACTTTTTTGGAGTTTTTGCTTTTGCATTTTTTTGAATACTATATACAACAGCATTTACATATGGAGTTTTTCCTCTTGAGACAGTAGACTATCCCTCTTTTGAAGCTTTATTGCAACCCACGATCTCCTATCCTCGAAACTCATCATCACTGGACGGGTTGGGGCACACTTCCCTCCCTAAAGGAGGACAAATGTTTCCACCTGCGTGCGTCTCATACCAGCAAATCCAACCCCCTCACCACTCCAATTGAGTTGAGCCATGTGAAAGGTGCAGGTGTCCAAGTTAGGTTATTATCAACAAGAGTCGTGCGTGTGCTCCGAAATACTCTGCTTAGGCAGTCAAGAATCCATTGAACCAAGTCCCGTAATCCTCAAAGAATTAAGTCAACTAGACTTGAAGTACCTCAATTCCAGATCCTATAAGGTTCCTGTTAATTAGGTAGATTTAAGGTCCAACCAAGCTCCAACCTTCGGATTTTACTTAGACTTGTTCAATGATCAAACTCAATCCGAAAAATGCTCATGCAATGCAAATGCAGAAAATATTTTTGTGATACAATTTTCAAAGATTTTGAACTTTTTATGGGTTTTTGAAAAGATGATGATGCATATGCATTTTTAGATTTTTCAAAAAGATTTTTCAAATGTTTTTGGATTTTAATTTTGCAAATGTTTTTGGGATTTTTGAAAACAAAAAGTTTGGCTAAAAATTGGGTACAAATATATACACGGAGTGCTTCTTATATATACAAGAAGTGGATTTTAAGAATTTACAAGGGTAAGTGGTCAATTTTATAGGTATATATATAAAGAATTTTGGTGAGATGTATGTATTCCTCAAACTTATTTGGCACATGCTTTTCAAACAATTTTGAAAACTATAGTCCAAAATAATTTTTACAAACATTTTTTTACAAACATGTACACACATTTGAAAGTCATTTTGCAAAGGTTTTCCAAACAGTATATATAGATTTTTCAAATATTTTTGCAACTATTTTTCAAACCATTTGCAAATCCTTTTTTAAACATTTTATTTCACACAAAGGAAATAATTTTACAATCAAAATGTTTTTACAAAGGTTGAAAACATGTAAACATTTTCCAAATAGTTTTCAAAAGATTTTTCACACAGATTTTCAAACTATTTTTCAAACATTTTGCAGAGAATATTTTCACCTGATTTATTAATTTGTACATACAAAAAGAATCTGGGGAATATAAACATCTTTTTAATGAATTTTAATACGTATAATACAAAAAGTACGAGTTATGGCTAAAGTATATACGTAGTATATACGACCCCCTATACATAGCTTGAGCTATATCCTCATAGATTGGAGAGAAAGGAGAAGACATAAATCGTACTAAGTATAGAAAAGTCTAAAGAATGAATAAACGAATGAATGAGAAGTTAACCGTCCTCCCTATACTTAGGATCAAATAGTCCCTAAGTATAGCAGACTGTGAACAAAGCAGGGAGGGTCAAGGGTGGGAATGAACAGATCGTACTCAGATTGTCTTCCCCTATACTTAGGGTAAGATATCCCTAAGTATAGAGAAGAAGAGGAGACAATGGAGAGGATCAAAGAATAGAAGAAACTTGGGGTGCACACCCCCTATACTTAGGACAAAGTACGTCCTAAGTATAGTAAAATCATAAGATGACGATGGGATGTGAACCATAAAGAATGAGTGATCGATGTACAGATGAATATATATACAATGTCGGATCTCAGTGATAATCATGTATGAGATGCAGAAGGTGTGAGTCAAAGAAACATCTCATACTAGAAGGATGGGGGCAACGTCAACGGTCGATGGATCATGATCTAGATATGGTTTCAAGCGCTGACCGTTGACTCTAAAGTGGAATATGATGATGGTTCGGATATATCAATGCTGCCATTATCATGCACCTTTCGGACCACATATGGTCCTTTCCATTTTGCTTTGTAGTTTCCCTGGGAATAATTTCAACCTAGCATCAAATAACCATACTTGTTGTTCTGGCTCAAATTATTTGTGGCTGATTCAGGAATCGTGCCATACTTTCAATTTCTCCTTATATTGTAGGCTACTTGAGAAGGCTGTATCTCTTAATTCTTCCAGGGCTGCCAACTCTGCTTTCCTCTGATCTCCTACACTCTTGGGATCCAATAATAGCTCTGTAATTGCCCAAAGTGACTTATGCTTTATCTCCACTAGTAAATGGCACGGCTTATCATAGACGAGACGAAAGGGAGATGTCCCTAATGGTGTCTTGAAGGAAGTTCGATAAGCCCACAAGACCGAGTCCAAAAGTTGTGACTAATCCTTTCGGTCTGGGCAGACTACCTTCTACAAAATTGTCTTAATCTCCCTATTCGATACTTCAGCAAGACCATTAGTCTGGGGGTGATACGGTGTGGCGACACGATGGTCAATACTGAACTCGTCTGTAAGGGCCTTGACCTTGTCGTTAATAAAGTGAGACCCCCATCTGAAACCAAGACTCTAGGAACCTCGAACCGTGAAATAATGTTTTTCCTTAAGAAAAGACATACAGTTTTAGCATCTGCGGCTCGAGCGGGGATTGCCTCAACCCAACGACTCACATAATCCACAGCGAGTAGAATGTACTCGAATCCCTGACTCTTAGGAAATGGGACCATGAAATCAATTCCCCATGCATAAAAAACCTCACAAAAGTGAATGGGCTGCATGGGCATCATGTCTCTCTATCCACAAGTACCCATCTTCTGACAGTCAGTACACCTTCTCACGAAGTCATCAGAATCCTTGAAAAGGGTAGGCCACCACATGCCAGATTGGAGCACCTTCTGTGCTGTCCGTCTCCCAGAATGATGTCCTCCTGCCTCAAGCTTGTGGCAGTAGGTGAGGACGCTATGTTGCTCATCTTGAGGAATGCACCGTCTCCAGATACTGTCCCCTCCCTCATGATAAAGGACGGGATCCTCCCAATGGTAGGACTTGGCCTTCGCAAGGAAGGTCTCAAGCCGCTATCTGGGCCAACCTTGTGGAATGGATTTGGCAACAAGGTAATTCACAATGTTGGCATACCATGGAAGAGAGGTGATAGCAAGGGTCGCCTCATCCGGAAAAGTCTCAGTGATAGGTGCTATGGGCTCAGATTCCTCAAGGTTATCCAAGCGAGAGAGGGGATCTGCCACAACATTCTTAACTCCAGGTTTATCCTTAATCTCAATATCAAATTCCTGGAGGAGAAGGATCCATCTGGTTAATCTGTCCTTGGCATTCTTCTTCGACATTAGGTACCGGATGGCAGTATGATCTGTAAAAATTGTCACTCTAGATCCAAGAATATAAGATCTGTACTTATCCAAAGCAAAGACTACCGCTAGTATTTCTTTCTCAGTCACTGTATACTTCCTCTGAGCTGCATCCAAAGTTCGGCTAGCACAGTGTATGGCATAGGGTGATCCATCCCTCCTCTGTCCAAGCACAACCCCAATGGCATAATCTGAAGCATCCGTCGTGATCTCAAATGGAAGAGACCAATCGGGTGGCTGAAGGACAGGTGCCTCAACAACTAAATTCTTGAGAGTTTTGAAGGACTTAAGACACTTATCATCTACAAGGAACTCGGTGTCTTTAGTCAATAAATCTGTCAACAGTCGGGCAATTCGACTGAAGTCCTGAATGAACCGTCGGTAGAAACCGACACGCCCCAGAAAAGACCGCAACTGTTTCAGATTGGAAGGTGGATTGAGTTTTCTAATGATATACACTTTGGCCGGATCAACCTCCATGCCCCTGTTGGAGATGATGTGACCAAGGACTGTCCCCTGAGTCACCGTAAAGTGACTCTTCTCCCAAGATAGTACAAGGTTTACCTCTATGCAGCGCTGAAGTACTCGGTCTAGGCAGTCAAGACAAGCATCGAACCCCTCGCCATAGATCGAGAAGTCATCCATGAAGACCTCCAAACAGTCACCTATCATGTCCGAAAAGATGGACAACATGCACCTTTTGAATGTCGCAGGGGCGTTACATAGACCAAAGGGCATCCGTCTGAAAGCATATGTCCCAAATGGACAGGTGAACGTCATTTTATCCTAGTCTTCGGGCGCAATGGCCACTTGATTGTATCCGGAGTACCCGTCAAGAAAACAATATTGACTCTTCCCGGTTAGCCTCTCGATAATCTGATTAATAAACGGTAGCGGGAAATGATCCTTCTTGGTGGCCTCATTCAATCGTCTGTAGTCCACATATACCCTCCAAGAAGTGGGTACCCAGGTGGCGATCTCTTCTCCAAACTCATTCACAACTGTAGTGATACCCGTCTTCTTGGGTACCACATGTAAAGGACTAACCCACTTGGAGTCAGAGATGGGGTAAATAAAATCGGCGGTCCACCATTTAGATATCTCCTTCATTACTACATCTCGAAGATTCGGGTTCAGCCGTCGCTGGAACTCACGCGAAGGCTTAGCGTCCTCCTCGAGGTAGATATGGTGGGAGAACAGGGCCGGACTTATCCCCTTGAGATCGGCCACACTCCATCCTATTGCCTTGCGGTTTCTTTCAAGAACCTCCATCAGACGAGATTCTTGTTCTCCAGTCAAATCTCCTGAGATAATAACTGGGTGCATTTCTGGCTCTCCTGCAAGGAATCTGTACTTAAGTGACTGCGACAAAGGCTTTAATTCTGGCTTTGTGGGAGCTGGCAAATCTGGCTTCTGATACGTCTGTGTGAAGGCAACTAGATCTGAATGTGAGAACTCTCGCTGTATGTGATCATCTGATGAAAAGAACCCTGCTGGTGTGTCTATCATCTATGCTGGCTCGCTCTTCTTCCTATCTATCAGCTCATCAGGAAACATACATGGCAAGTACGCATCAAAATCCTTCCAATCAAAGTCTGCCTCCGAGGGATCTGAATCAGAACAAACATCAATGTTACCACTCAGTATGCAACTGTCAACCTGTATGGTGTCCTTTGCCAATGGTGTGCTCTCCGAACTCTCGTCTGCCGCAAAAGGTGTGCACTCTGAATCTACAGACAAGGCGAGTGCTCGTGCTTCTGGATCTTCCCAAACTGCTTCATCATCGATCATCACAAAATCACACTCCTGGTAGACGTCTAACTCGACATCTGACATCTGCCCTGCATCACTGTTTTTCTCCGAGCAGGCTGAATCTCTCGCTTTGATCTCATCGATCGTCTCTACTTGTATACTCTCAACCTCTAAGCGAAAGTACACCTTCCCACTATCATGGTCGGATACTGCCTTGGCTGTGGCCAAGAATGGGCATCCTAGTATGATGGGGGCATCAGTCACCGATTCAGGGATCTCCATGTCCGGTACAACAAAGTCCACGGGGAATTTCAAGCCCTGAATGGTGACGACCACGTCTCTCAACATCCCCTTCAGCCTCTTAATCGATCGATCAACAAACTGAAGGACTGTCCTGCTCCGAAAAAGAGGGCCAAACTTGAATCGGTTGAGTGAGCCTGCCGGAAGGAGGTTGATAGAAGAGCCGCTGTCTAATAGAGTACGATCGAATTGCTGCTCACTAATCTGGCATCTGACATAAGGAGCTCCTGCATCTGGGCGTTTGGCTGGCAGCTGGTTCTGAATGGCACAACATGTGGCATGGGTGAGCACATGGATCTCTCCTCTATTGTTCCGCCTCTTCCTGCGTACAATGGTCTTCTCTCTCAGATTCTTTTGGAAGAGGGGATGTGCTCAAGTGCCTCCTGTAGAGTCAGTTGGATCTGAAATCTGTCTATCATCTGTTGGCTGAACTCTGACTGCTGGGTCTTTTTGGGATTTTCTTTTTTATTCCCCTTAGTCAAACCGAGTGCTTGAGGGAAGGGGATAGAAGGGCCCTCCTCAGACAGAGGGTTAGGAGAGGGCTTCTGGGTCTGTGAAGGACTGGCATCCATGGAATAGATGGAGAAGCCTTTCCTTTATTCAATTTTCTGTTCTTTTTCATGGAGTCCAGAGATACAGAAAATGGTAGTACATAAGGTTGGAATACAGATGGATTCAAAATGGGGGCATCAGCACCACCCAAAATATTCTTCTTTGCGGCCTCAGTACCGCACTCTGGTTCATCATAAAAAATGGTGTCTTCGACACCATCGTCTGCATCTGGTATTATGACAGCCTCAGTACCGTCATCTGGAAGGTCATCCTTGGTGGCATCAACACCACCGCCATCATCATTGTTGTTAGCGGCATCAACACCGCTTCTCTCCTCATCTGGAGCTCTAGAATCTCCATGGTGTTGTCCTTCAAATGAGCCACCATCGGCTGGTTCCCTACCGCTCCTAAGTGATACGAAGTGAGTATCAAACATAGAATGCATGTCATTCAAATAAGCATTAGGATTGGTACCCTCTGTAAACTGTACCTACTCAGATTTTCTTTTTAAGTTGTTCGGATTCGGCTCGCTCTGTGCAGGTATGGCAGCTTTATCTTTCATAATGTCCCGCATTTCCTGCTGGAACTCATCCATTTCTCTCCGGTAGGATGCCTGCTGTTCAGAGAGCAAGCAAGCGAGATCATTAAGTGCTGGGTTCTCCATGGTAGGTGTGGGATAACCGGGAGTGTTTCCTTGCTGGAACTGAGGTTGCTGGTGAGAGTGAGGGTACTGCTGCTGGTAAGGCTGCTGTCACTGCCTCCACTATTGTCCTTGATAGGCGTGACGAGAATTCTGCTGATATTGCTGCTGCTGTTGTTGGGAGTATTGGTGGTGTTGGTGTTGGCCACTATGATTGCCCTGAGATGGAGGCTGTTGTTGGGATGAAGTACCTCCATTAACGAAATCCGGGGTGATCGTGGCGAATCCCGGGCTACTGGGGGTACCGATCGTACCATATCCCGTTGACTTCCATCAACGGCTCCTGCTCGAAGGGTGGAGGTGGTAGTGCTGCCAATGGCTGGTCCGGATGATAGACCACCATCTGAGTGTCCTGAGATGGTCGCTGATGTGAATAATGCGGTGACTGATGTACCAGCACTTCTAGTACATGGTGAACTTAGCGGTATGCGGGAGGTGGTGGGGTAGAATGACCGCCTCTGGACTCAGCCATTGACCTGGGAGGCTGATGTGAAAATGATTGTGCCTCTTGAATACTCAAGATGTGAGTCTTCAGGTCACTCATGGATTTAGCCAACTGGTCTATTTGTGCCATGCCCTGGCCCTACTTCTTCTCCAAAATCTCAAGGCGGTCCAACTTTTCACTGATTATGCCCATATCAGCCACTGATGATTCATCTTGTGCTGATGCTGCTGACGAAGTTTGGGGACCAGCATTGATGCGGGCGATCCTCTGGTATGATCCCGCTCCTTGGGGAGGTTTCTGCTGTGTGTAGACTCTGGCATGGGCCATGACTGTAGAGTTCTCTGCCATTCCCTCATAAATGGCCCAAACATCATCTTCACCCTTTGAAAAGTATGACCCTCCACAAGAGGCTTTAACAAGCCCTTGCAGCTCCGGTGTTAGCCCGCAAAAGAAACTCTGAACCAAGTTGGGCTTTGATATGTCATGATGCGGACACCGGTCAATGAGCTCTCTAAATCGATCCCAGGATTCGTGGAATTGTTCATTTGGGATCATAGTGAAGTTGCTGATCATAGCTCTTGCTGCATTCGTCCGGCCGAGTGGGTAATACTTGTTTAAGTATGCGGTCCGGAGTTGCTCCCAGGTATCGATGTACCTTCCCAAATGTTTGAGCCAATAGGAGGCTCTATCAACCAAGGAGAACGGGAAGGCAATCATTTTGATTGTGTCCTCAGTCACAAATCTATCATGGATAGTACTGTATATCATCTCGAATTCTTGCAAATGGAGGTGCGGTTCTTCAGTAGCCAGCTCGTGAAACTTAGGCAGTAACTGAATAGTAGGTGGGCGAAGCTTGAAGTCTCCATATATGGGAGGGAGTCTGATCCATCGGTGAGTGAGTGTTGCCGCTGGGTTATGCAACTGCCTCATGGTTGCTGGTGGCTGTCGTTCTTGATCAGGTCCTCCTCCTTCTGCATCTGGTATCTCTCCGCCCTCATTTCTTTCATCTCGTCCCTCACGCATTTCTCTCATGATTTCACCCATGACCACTCCCTGGTCTCTGATCTGCCTCTGCATGGTTTCCAAGGAGACTAACAGTGAGTTGTTGATGGCAGCTTGATCAAATAGGTATGGAGGTGGTCTCTGCTCATCTGGGTGTTCATCTCTGCCTTCCATTTCTTGGTGATTTGCAAAGCCAAAAAAATCCATCTCAGGTGTCGTCAAATGTTCTGAACTCTGTTCTGTACCAAATTCTGACACCACTGGACTGATAGAAGAAGGGTGGTCGAGGAGGAACAGGGTGGATGTAAACTCAGGCTTGGAGAGTGGGTCTGGACTCCCCGAAGCCGACCTAGATGAAAAAGGAGGAGTGCTCTATAGCGGTGCCACTAGGTGTGGCCTAATGGATCTCCTTCCCATCATCTTGATCTAGAGAAAGGCGGATGAGATCTGGAATGCAAAACAAGATGATCAATCAAACCCCCAATTCACCTACACAACTCTTCAACTGATGACCATGAGAGTTCGGTATGTTATCTTATCAAATTTTATTAGGTGATCACTCAATCTATCAGAGCGTTAGAGCGAGCTGTTAGGTACCCTACTTTCTTAGCCGACTGTCCCAATCCACGTTAGATCTTTCCTAGCCAGTATGAATTGCGGACCGTATCCCGGTTGTTCCCGCTAATTCAATCTGTTAAGGACATCGCGGTCTGCTTTACCGATTACCGGAGAGATCCTCACCGGAGAATGACTAACCACGACCAGTAGTCAACTAAAATTTCAGATGTGGCTCTATCCTAGTGTCAGATCACTCCCTCGCAGTAGATAAATCAAACAAGGAGGGGGGTTACTCTCCCCAAGACAAAGTTTTTGGTGGGATGAGTTTTAATGTCAAGTTTGCATTAACAGTACCAATTTTTATTATTTTCACTTTTTATGTATTTTCCTGATAATTCATCGTCTAACGAATTTTCCAATTTCCTTGTTATTAAAAAGTCCAATAAAATTGGGGGAGGAAAATGGAAAAGTCGATGCGCGGTCAAAATCTATGATGCATGCATGGATAGAAATGCGTACCTTTCCGCCAGCTCTCTGCATGAAAAGTGATCCGTGCATAATTTAAAGACAGTAAATAAAACTACCTAGATGCATTCACGAGGAAATCGTCCTAAGATGAGCAACTTCTATTAACGTGAAGAACAAGTAGCTATGACAAAGAAGAGAGTCCGGAGTCCGGTCTAGAATCACCCTTCCTCTTCTCGATACATTGAGTTCAGGAGTAGCGCTTGACAGGGTGGGCTCGCGGCACGTGGTCTCTAGTCCAAGTCAAATAGCTTTTTCAATTGATTTTTAGCCAAGTTCAATTACGTTCTATAGGTACAGGCAGGATATTAGGGATTGGGCCTTAGCTTCTTAGTTCGTCACAGTCAACAAAAATTCCTATGTCTAGGGGCTAAATCCTCATGAAACAAATAGAAATAAAGGCGAGAAAAAGCCACGAAAAACACAAAATCGCGGTGAGCGCCCAAGTGAACAAACACTTGGAAATTAGGCCCGAGTGTCCTGGAGAGTCCAAGTTATTACAAATAAAGTCTCTCTCTCTCTCTAACTTTAAATTACAAAAATTTTCAAACTACAAAGATTCTACAAAAATGATGATCTTCTCAAGCCTCCAAGTCTCTTTGGTGCTAAGCAAGCCTTCACGTGTGTACCCCTCGCTCGGTGGTACCTCGCACAAAATTCAACAAAAAGGATGATTAGACCAATCAACAATAGAGTTCAATAAATGTATAAAAAGATAGGCAAATATCCACAACTAATCACAAAAGAATTCTCTATACGCTGTTGCTCCCCGGCAACGACGCCATTTGATAACGCGGTTTTTGCAAGGGTCTAAATAGTCCACACAAGGCGGGACCACAATGTCGCTGCGGCGACTGCTCACAAAACCCGTATTAATCAACAATGAACCCACAATAATGATAAAACAATGTAAAGCAAGATGTGGAGTCAAATTTATTTTAACTCTACAAGAAATGTGTATAGGGCAAATATGTAGAGTGTCGAACTCAGGGAGCAAACAAGATAGATCAGGCAATATGCTAAAAAATGTGATGTGATTAATTGTCTACAAACATGCAAATGTTTTTGTGGGTTTTTAGTTTTATATTTTTTATATTTTTAATTTTTAATTTTTAATTTTGTATTTTGGTTTTTTGATTTTCTGATTTTATATTTTCTTTTTATATTTTATATTTTTGTATTTTCTTTTTCAATAATAGAATATATGTACAAAGTAAAGGAGAGAGGAATAGAGTATTTATAAAAATAGGTAAAAATAGTCAAAAAGTAAGAAATAAAATGTTTTTGGTCTTTTTATATTTTTCTATTATTTTTGTGATTTTTTGGGGATTTTTCAAAATGTTTTTGGTATTTTTAAAAGTGAAAATACAAGAAAACAGTGAATAACAATGCTGGTCGAAATTGAAATGGGAATAAAAAATAGCAAACAGTAACAAAATTTTCCCAAATTAATTTTGAAATAAAGACAATAAAATAGAGAAATTACAGAAACTGAGTATATTATTTTAGGATTTTCTAGAATTTTTTGGATTTTTATGAATATTTTGAAGGTTTTCTAATTTTTAAGGTTTTTGTTTTGACTTTTTTAGTGAGTTTTAGATTGACACTAGAATGTGATAAAACACACAAAATATATTTTTTTTGGAATTTTTCAAAACGTTTTTATAATCTTTATGGATTTTCTAATGCAAACAATAACAAAAATTCATGTTTTTGATTTTTAATAAATATTAAAATGCAATAAAAATGCAATGCAAAAATATGGCGTGAAAATATGATGCAACATGAGCCTATGATATTTTTTTGGTAATTTTCCGAGTGAAAGTGATGCATGAAATAAATGCAAACATCCAAGGGCATACATGTAAATACACTGAAGTTCAAGGGCCTACTTGCAATTTTTCCAAAGATATATAACGTTAAATACATATTTCTGGACTAAAAATAAATACCCAAACCCGGAGGGGGTTCGTTGCAAAATGTCCAACTCACGCGCACTGGGCATGTGACCTGGTAGGGGTATTTTTGAAATTTTACAAAGTTCCAAGGGCTCAGATGCAATTGTTCCAAAACATTACAACTTAATTAATAAGTTCAAGGACTGAAACGAAATAAACAAACCCCCAGGGGGTCCTGTGCAAAATACCCACCCCCCTCACGGGCACGTGAACGTGAGGTGACGTGGATAGGACCTAAGTGCAAATATGGAAACTACGAGGGTCTAATTGCAAATATTACAGAAATATTTAAACTACGACTAAAAGTTTATGGACTGAAATGAAAATACAAAATTGGCGAGGGTGTAGGTGCAAAATACCCACGCCTATATTCCTCGTGCGCGATCGAACGGTGGAGATCCGCTCACTAATCCACGTGGCGCACGCACAACACGCGATGACGGTTCGCAGCTGGATGGGCGAGATTATATCTTCGGTCGAAGATCCGACGGTGATGATGCGACGCGATCCAACGACTGTGATCAGAACTGGGGCGGCTGTTCGATTGAACGGCGGAGGAGCGAGGTGGAGGAACAGGGAAGAACGCCGGCGAGGCGAACTTCCCCGAGCTCGATCTCGGGTCTCCAGCGGTGGATGGGTTCCAAAATTGAGATGCGCGCTTGATGAATCTGCAATTCATCACTCTAAAAGTTGAAAATAGAGCTTTGTTCCTGAGTAATTAGAGGCATATTTCTACTTTTATTGTATAATTAGCATTCATGCATGCATTGATAACATTTACATTTTAGCGCTCATATTTGCATAAAATAAGAAGCCAAATTCACTTGTAAATATTCACCTGTACATTAGATAAAATACCTTATTTGTATATATTTTATACTGACTCCGAATCCAATAAAACCAACTCCATAGTGTATATATGACTAACATTAATAAAGAAAAATATCAAAAAAAATATTAACTTGTAAAATTGACCAATAAAACCCCAATCCAAGTTTGAAACCATGAACCTTAAAATACACATATCTCTCTCATACAGTGTCCGATTGAGGTCTACTCATTTTAAAGTAATATACATTCAAAGACTTTCTAAACAAGACCAATTCATTAAAATCGGAGCTCGTATGCAAAACTTGGATTTTGGGCCCCTTTTGTATATTGTACATAATGACCGTTTTACCCCTGTATTTTATCATTTTATTTTCTTCACTATTAAAAATACAAAAAAATAGATTAAATTGTAAATATTCTCCTCATATTTTCTCTATTTTTATTTTAATTTTTCTCTCTTTTAAAAATGACAAAAAATGCAAAAGACAAAAATGTGGTATTTTATATCTATAAGGTACCACCCAAAAATACATTTTTGTACAGATGACTTCCTTTGATTTTCGACCCTTCACGAAAGTTGTAGATCTCGTCGAGACGAGCAATTTTTGTGTTTACCACTTTTTTATTTAATCCTTTTTGTTATTTCTTTTTGATTTTCTTTACATTTAATTTTTGAATTTTTTAGGAGCGACATGTGGCAGCTCCTGGAGCCGCCATGTGTCACACCATTTTTTATTATTATATTAATTTCGGATTTATCTTAATATTTTCGGATTTATTATTTATTATTATTTTACTATTGATATTTTAATTATTTTTAGTAGTCTATTATATTATTATATTATTTTATTTATTTTATCCCCTTTTACCTCTTCTCCCTTACTTTTCTTCCACTCCAAGTTAATAACTCCCCACTACCCCACTCCATCCTTCTCCAACCTCCTCCTCCTCCTCTTTATATTCTCTTCCACTCCTCCCTTCATCATCATCCGCCGTTTTCGAGAGAAGTGAGGTCGAGCCTCTTTAACCTTCAGGTGACAGCTGCATGAGACGAGTCGAGCGACGACAACCTCAAGGCGAGATCCGCGGCTTCACCATTGTCGCGTCGCGAGATCCAATTGGACTTGCTCAGCTTCGAAGGACTCCGTCATCCTTCTCAAGGTCACGACGGAAACCGCATGGCGCGGCTTCATTTTTTGACGAATCACAGGTAAATACTCTATCTTTTCTTGTCATTTCATTTTTTATCTAACAGTTGTTTATCTTGTTCATCCCAACAACATCATCTCATTTCTATCACCTAATTTTCACCACACAACCATCACTTACACACAAAAGCCACATCATATACCACCATCATCATACATTTACAATCACCACCATTGCACATCTTATTTACTGTTTACAAAGAAAATATAAAAAATTAGAAAAAAATATTAAAAAAAAGAAAAAAAAACAAAATCACAGGTCCTGCCGCCGTCCTCTTCCTGGAGCAGCAAGCCGTCAAGCCACCGCCTCTACGGTCGTCGGCTTCCTGTGGCCACCTCGCCACCGCACGACCTGTGACACCGCCCTCTGCTCAAGCGCCCCCCGGGCTCCGCCTCCAACACCACCGCGACCAGCCTCAAGCGCCGCGCCGTCCTCACCGAACCTCCAGCGCCGTCCCCACAGCGGTGTGCAACGCCTCCAGCCGACCGCGCCTCGCCACACTACAGGCACGCCGCCCTCCTCCGTGAGAGGCCGCGCGACCTCCGCCTCCAGCAAGCGTGCCTCCGTGCACTCCTCCGCCATCGACGCCGCCTCCCCGCGCTCCACGCGCAGCAGCCCCTCATCGCGTAGCTGCGCGCCGCTCGCTGCGGTGCCAGCCGCGCGACGCGTGGACGCTCCTCCGCCCGCAGCTGCGAGCCACCCTGCTTTCCATCGGACCGCCGCCTCGCGCCGCCCTCGCCCGTGCGGCAACGCCACCTCGCCCCTTGGCCGCTGCCGCCTTGTGCCCTTGTGCCCTAGCCGCTGGGGTCCTGCGTGGGAAGAAAGCAAAAGAAAAAAAGGTCCATTTATTATTTTAGTTGTAAAAAAATTGCATATTCTATCCATTAAGTTATTTTATTTGCAAAAGTGCTCCTGTGCACCATTGTAGTTTGTTTCTTTCATTTCAATAGCTGCAAAGACACCTCTGAGTTTAGTTATCAATTTGGACATCAGTTTCACATCATTTTTTAATCAAAAAATAGCATGGTGTAGAAAAACTAATTCTTCATCTTGTGGCTATTTATTTACATTTTTATGAGCATTGGATATTTGATTAAAATTCAGAGATTGTAAATCATAGATAGTTTGCCCAATTATACTCTGAAATTAGCACATAGTTATTTATTACTCCAAAAATTGCGAAAAAATTGTGAATGATGCCTCCAAGTGTGCTTTAATTACAGTCCAAATTTCGTCCAATTAAGAGTTGTCGTTTGCACAAAATAAATTGTAGGGCGATTTCTGTAAATGATTTTTAATTAATTTCACGAATAACATTTTTTAAAAATTTCAGCTCTCCTGATTTATTTATTAAAATATCTATTTAAGATAAATCAATCTCTTGATAATTTGACTTCGTGGATTAATTAGGAATTAAATACCCGCAGTTGCTCTATTTTCAGTAAAATATTCATAAAAAAATTAAAAAGTGTGAGAAAATTACAAAAATATTAGAGTAGCTTCATTTCATCATGTTTAAATTCCAGTAAATTTTTCATAATTTTTGCATATCATTTGCACGAAAATTGCAAAGAAACCCCAAAAAAGTTTGTATTTTTCATTTGTTCATTTTAAATCCAAAAATTCCAAAAAAATATATTTTGCATTCATTATTGGATTAGGTTTGAAGAAAAATATACTTGATTGATTTGAATAAATTTCATATTAAAATTAAATTTGGCTAAGTTGTTGATTTTCTTAATAACCTAGTTCATTCATACATTGCATTCTGCATTTTTATCGCATAAATAAAATTTCTCACTTGGAAAACCGCAATCTAATCACTCTAACTTGATCCCGAGTTGTTCCTTTGCCTCCTTGAGTTGACTCTGGGGCTTGCCCAGGCTAAGTAAACATAAAACCGCATATTAATTTCATTCGACAATTTAATTCAATTATGCGGTTATTTTTGATCGACGTGGATCTATCCGACTGCAATGTACTAGATTAATCAGACAACATTAAAAGGTAGGTCATCCGCGACTCATCAAATGGCGCCGTTGCCGGAGAGGCAAACGGCTTAGGATCACTTTAAAAAGTTAGATTTGCGTTTTCCATTCACTCGGGTAGTCTGACCCCCGAGCCGCATTGTAATTATCCATTTTTTCTTTAATTGTTTTTCTGACCATTTCTGTATATATCTCCCTCTGACATTTTTGTATCTTTTTGTGCGAGGGCTCGGTGGACTTGGAGCAGCTTTCTTGAAGTCGACGCATCTCGAAGTGCATCGGAGGTCGAAGATTCTTGGAACAAGTCGGCTGTTGGACGTCAAAAAGATTTTTTTTTGTAATTTAAAAAAAAGTGTCTGCATTTACAACGGTTCCCGTTTGGGTTCTCGCGCGTGTTAACATAGTGGAACCGTGTCCCTGTCTGTTGTGTGGTTTGAATTTTAGAATAGGCTTGCACTAGCGGCTCCTCGAGCCACTCTAGGATTTGCTTGTGCTCGTAATTTTTTTAGGACCACACATCACTTAAAAGACGCACTTAGACCGCAAATCTAGTCAAATTGAACTTGTTTTTCACTCGCTAATAGAACTGCTTGTCTAGGAGCGACTTTTCATCGTCTGCATTCATTTAGTATAAAATTTCAATTCAGTACTGCATCCCGCATTGAAGAGAGCTGGAGGCACTGTAAGTCTTCTTACTCAAGCATTCATCATCGTTTTCTCGATTGCATCGCCTTTTTTCGATTCTCTCTCGGTTTTCTAACCTAGGATAAAGGAATTGGGACTGGACGTTAGACGTGATTGCTGGTGTGGATTAATATCAGTGACAACTAATCTTTAAAATCAGGACTGCTAATTGAATTGGACCAAAAAAATTGACTAAAATTAACCCTTGTTTGCGGGAGAGTAACCTCGATCTTGTTTTCAGGCTGAGTGAGGGTACTTGAGTGTGTGTGAACACCTTAAGGCAGAGCCCAAATCCCCGCCTTCCATATCACGGGCCAACTGATCCTAGCAAATATCACGAGTTGGATACTTTTAGATTCATTGACCAGTACCAAGTAGCCTCCGCCTGTTCGCGAGTAGTCAGGGGTGAACCAGCGGTGCTTCGCGACAAGGCCTAGCTTTGTCAGCCTCCGTCTGCTTGCAGGTAGATAGGGGCACGTCTTTGAGTCCCCAACTCCAGATAGGAGTGAAGAAAGGAAGGACCGGCGGTATCTTAGGCGACAGGTTAAACAGGGAAGACACATCCGGCTCTGAGCCGACTTCCCTATAGGCCGCATAACTCCTTACTATCTTGCTTGAAAAATCACACTTAAAATTGACAAGATTAATTGGACTCGGTTTCGGGTCCTTCACCGTGTTGAGTGTGAATTCAAGGTTTGCTCTTGCGTTTGTCTTTGTGTATGTCCGTGTGTGTTATCCTGCGTAATTGCGCATTTTCAACTCGCTCTACTTACATTCATCATTTCCTCCTCAAGATGTCGGGATATTGGTCCCCATACACTCTGACCTCTGGTCATTCCTCCTCTGCCATATACCGCTCATCTTCACCTTCTCTTTCTTCCATGTATCCTCTGCCATCCACGAGAGACCCGTACCCGTGGCCGGTTCTACCTCAACCCGAATATGAAGTCAGAACTTCGACTGACTTCTCCACTTCTTCGCATTTCTCACCAACTCCATATTCTAACACTCCGGATCCACTTCCATCTTGGGCTGACTGTCCTTACTCTCGAGAGCATGCAGGAATCAAAGAACCGAATGAAGAGCAAGCCAATGTTGAGACAGATGATTGGCAAAATTATATGCCCCCGCATACTTCATTCTCACCTCAAGTAGGGACCATACAACAATCAGCATATACACATCCCGACTTGATCTTAGGGCATAACTTGGTCGATCAAACAACTCGAATGGAGAAGCTTGAACATCATGATTTCCTAGACTTGATTGACTTTAGTGATCAAGCTTCCATTGATCAGCCGTCATTGGAGAGCCTATACATTCACAAGATTGGACTCATGATATAGACTTATCAGTCTCCGTTTCATCATATGAGGCTCCGACCAATGTTTGCCATCTAGATGGTCCATACTCGACCCAACATTACATGCCAGAGTCTAGGTATGTTGAGTATGAGACCTCAATATCTCAGCAATATCCTCCACTTGAGCAGAACTCTCTCATGATTTGTCATGAGAATTTTGTGGAGGATGACATCTCTAGACTTATTAAGAAAAATGAATAATTTGGTAAAGAGTTAAGAGATGTCATGAACATATTGCACTCAATTTCGGCATGCCTAGGTATGAAAGTTGAGAAGGAAGTAAGTAGATTTGAGGTTGAAAACAAAGCAAACATCAGGGAACCCACACCGTCTGTACAACTGGAGTCCATTCTATCTCCCTCTTCTACTAACCACTTGCCCTCCAATCTAAAGTCTGATCATTCATCCATCAAAAACACCAAAAAAATTGAAAAACCAAAAAATCACATAAAAATTGAAAATGAAAATGATTTAAAAAAATTGGATTCCACCCTAAGGGAATCACTTGATGAGGAATTGATCTTTAAACTTCCCTTAATAAAGGCCATAGATCACTTCCCCGACCTCAAGAGATTTGTAAAGAGTAAATTGATGTCCAAGAGGTTGGGTACTAAGAGAACCAGGACTGAAAGACACATAGTGTCTATGGCCACCTCCTTGGTGATGGGGAGAAAGACCAAGAGCCGCAGAGTGAAGCGGTTGCCCCGAGTGGAATGTGAAATCAAAGACACTATCTTTACCCATGCAAGAATCGATGATGACTCTCCAATAAATATCCTCCCGACCTCTGTGTTTGACAAGCTCAAACTCAGGCCAATCAGAAAGTCGAGAGAGATCGTTCAGCTGGCTGATCGATTCATCAAACGGTCTAGAGGAAATATTTCAGTCATCGTTACTTTCCAAGGTGCTCTACTCCAGGTGGACTTCACGGTCATTGACATCGAGCACCGAGGAGAGTTTACCCAGCCTCCGATTATTCTCGGGAAGCCATTCTTGGCCTCAGCTAAAGCGTCTATAGATTGCGAGACTCGGGAGATCGATTTCTCAGCATTGGGAGCACTCCGACCTCACCCATTCTTTGATACACTTTACTCTAAGGTAACCCGCACATCCGCTGACAGTCGTGACTATCGAGAGGTAGATGAGTCCCACCTCTCTACTACACCTGAGAGACCGACTGCCCGGACGACCGCTGGTTCTGAGACTTCCCACATCTTCACTTCATCAACTGCTTGCACCACCACCATGACAGCTTCTAAGGAGGACTCACGATAGCCTTGACCATTTTGATGATCCGGCACAAGAGCCCAATAATGCCAAGCTGACTGAGACCACTAGCACCTTCCCGAGCCGTGTGCTGATCCTTCAGGAATATTACAATCTATATGGTGACTCGTCTGATGAGGAACCCATGGTCAGCACCACACCATGTCCCGGACCTTCAAATGAGACAACCAAGACTAAATTGACTCCACATAAAAACATGGTTGCTCCCTCTTCTAGTCGGCTATTTAGTGAGAGGAAGTCGAGAATTGATTCCTCGAGGAGTTCCCCCGAACCTCTCAAGGCGCATCTCTCTCATCTCCCTCTCAATGATTCAGGTTCTAGAAAATCGACTAAGAAAGTTTCCTTCAACACACCGGAGAAGGAATTCTCTGAAGAGTCCTCATCTGGTCCGAACAAGGTAATTTATATGAGTGAGCTCAGTTCGGCTGTTCTTAAGACGTATCTATGCAAGCAGTCGTGTGTCGACCCTCGTTGGACGATCCCTACACCTTACTATTATTCATCTGAGGACGATTCCAACAGCGAAACATATGTATATTATCCACCTCCTCGCGTCCGCAAGAAGGTTTGTCACAAACCTTCTTAATCCTTGTATATTCTCACTCTTTCTTGTATATACTTTCTCTCCCTCCCTCCCCAGTGATCCGAATCACTTGCCCCGACTCATCTCATTTCATTTTATGACTATACTTAGGCTAATCATATCCTAAGTACAGGGGGGAGAGTGACCCGCATCTATTCATTGTACATCCTCCAGATCACATCGGTCGTCATACTCACTCATGTCCTATACTTAGGCTGACCAGAGCCTACGTATAGGGGGGACCGATGCCCGCCTTGTATATACTCAACCATTTTTTCCTCTTGCCCTCGTCCGTCCCATTTTTTGATCTTCTTCTACACTTAGGTTGTCAAGAGCCTAAGTATAGGGGGGCGGTGCGACTTCTATACGATTTTTGTAATTTTAGCTCTCCTACGCTTAGCCCGAGCTATGTCTTTTTAGTCGCTTTTCGTGCTCTGAGGACATAGCACACGCTAAGTATAGGGGGCATGTATATATTAGATATATACTTTACCCATAGCTCGTACTTTCGCGTATTTTCTGTATATATTATGCAATAATTACGGGGTGGGTAAAAAATGAAAAAAAATTGTATAACACTTGTAAAATTATGGTAAAACATACTCATGTAAAATTTGCTGTAAAATAAGATGTAAACCCCAAAAAAATGTGTTGTATACTATTTATATTATGTGTAAATTAAAAACTTGTTGTAAATATTAAAATTTGTTGTATACCAAAAAAAATATGTTGAGAATAAGGCTTCTTATTTACTCTTGCATATCATCCTTGCATTTCAAAAAAAAGAGTCTTGCATTTCATTCATAGCATGTCATCTACACCTCATCTGCATATGTTGCATATGCAAGGTGAAAAGCTAGTGGGTTCTGAACCAAGTCATGAGTAGATATTGAGGATGGACTTGATTTGACCTTAATCCACCTAATTTTAGAGGAACCTTATATGAACTGGAGTTAAGATTTTTCAGGTCAAGTGACTTAATTCTTTGAGTCCGCAAGTCTATGTTCACATGTCATCTTGATTAGTCTAAGTAGAATATCCCGTGCACACGCATGATTCTTTTAGACAGTGACCTAACTTGGATAAGCACAATGCACGTAGCTCTTCATTGATGAGGTGGTGAGGAGGTAGAATCCTTTAGCTTGGAGTAGCACACGGGTGGAAACATCCGTCCTCTCTAGGGAGGGTAGTGCATCTCAACCTAGTCTTGTGGTGTTGAAGTCTAAGGACAGGACGCTGTGGGTTGCAATAATGCTTCAAAAGAGGGATAGTCTACTGGCTCAAGAGGAAAAACTCCTGATGTATATGCTGCACCTTATATATAGTTCCAAAAAAAGAGAAAGAAAAAGAAAAAAAAAGAAGAAAAAAATGCAAGAAACTCCAAAAAAAATATACAGGCCAAAAAAAATATTGCCTGTCGGAGTATGTATATTAGCAAGAAGTCTGCACCTGGATGACTTGGCTACACTGGTCAGGCATCCTGGGATAGGTAGCTTCACTGTCTATCGTCCATTCTTTTCTCCACCCCCTCCTCTTGAGCTGGTCGCACTTGAACTTAGAAGGGAATACCCCGCTCCTAGAGGAAAGAGTTGCTGGACCGGGTTATTGAGTTACCTTGTTAGAGGAGGCTGGTTCTTAGCCATTTCTGATGCGGAGAGTTACATTTCACTTACACAGTACAAGTAAGAATCATAGTCATCAGAAATTTGCGTTTGAGGATTTGTTCTGACCTGACTGTTGAGGCGTCGTGAATAGAAGACTTGTGGAACTTGAAGTCTGTTAGGTCTTAAATTCAGATCCCAATAAGGTTCCGCCACACAATTAATCCAAAGGCCTAGTCAAGCTCCATTTTCAACTTTTGTTCATGACCTTGGTATGGAACCCAAAATCATTTCACTCTTGCATTTCATTTTAGTTGCTCGGGGACGAGCAAGGTTTAAGTATAGGGGGTTGATGAATATGCAATTCATCACTCTAAAAGTTGAAAATAGAGCTTTGTTCCCGAGTAATTAGAGGCATATTTCTACTTATATTGTATAATTAGCATTCATGCATGCATTGATAACATTTACATTTTAGCACTCATATTTGCATAAAATAAGAAGCCAAATTCACTTGTAAATATTCACTTATATATTAGATAAAATACCTTATTTGTATATATTTTATACTGACTCCGAATTCAATAAAACCAATTCCATAGTGTATATATGACTAACATTAATAAAGAAAAAATATCGAAAAAAATATTAACTTGTAAAATTGACCAATAAAACCCCAATCCAAATTTGAAACCATGAACCTTAAAATGCACATATCTCTCTCATACAGTGTCCGATTGAGGTCTACTCACTTTTAAAGTAATATACATTCAAAGACCTTCAAAACAAGACCAATTTCATTAAAATCGGAGCTCGTATGCAAAACTTGGATTTTGGGCCCCTTTTGTATATTGTACATAATGACCGTTTTACCCTTGTATTTTATCATTTTATTTTATTCACTATTAAAAATCCAAAAAAATTAGATTAAATTGTATATATTATCATCATATTTTCTATATTTTTATTTTGATTTTTCTCTCTATTAAAAATGACAAAAAATGCAAAAGACAAAAATGTGGTATTTAATATCTATAAGGTACCACCCAAAAATACATTTTTGTACAGATGATTTCCTTTGATTTTCGGCCCTTCACAAAAGTTGTAGATCTCGTCGAGACGACGTGTTGACCACTTTTTGATTTAATCCCTTTTGTTATTTCTTTTTGATTTTCTTTACATTTAATTTTTGAATTTTTTAGGAGCGACATGTGGCAGCTCCTGGAGCCGCCATGTGTCACCCCATTTTTTTATTATTTTATTAATTTCGGATTTATCTTATTATTTTCGGATTTATTATTTATTATTATTTTACTATTGATATTTTAATTATTTTTAGTAGTCTATTATATTATTTTATTTATTTTATCCCCTTTTACCTTTTCTCCCTTACTTTTCTTCCACTCCAAGTTAATAACTCCCCACTACCCCACTCTCTCCATCTCCAACCTCCTCCTCCTCCTCTTTATATTCTCTTCCACTCCTCCCTTCATCATCATCCGCCGTTTTCGAGAGAAGTGAGGTCGAGCCCCTTAAACCTTCAGGTGACAGCTGCAGGAGACGAGTCGAGAGACGACAACCTCAAGGCGAGATCCGCGGCTTCACCATTGCCGCGTCGCGAGATCCAATTGGACTTGCTCAGCGTCGAAGGACTCCGTAATCCTTCTCGAGGCCACGACGGAAGCCGCATGACGCAGCTTCATTTTTTGACGAATCACAGGTAAATACTCTATCTTTTCTTGTCATTTCATTTTTTATCTAACAATTGTTTATCTTGTTCATCCCAACAACATCATCTCATTTCATTCACCTAATTTTCACCACACAACCATAACTTACACACAAAAGCCACATCATATACCACCATCATCATACATTTACAATCACCACCATTGCACATCTTATTTACTGTTTACAAAGAAAATATAAAAAATAACAAAACAAAATTAAAAAAAGAAAAAAACAAAATCACAGGTCCTGCCGTCGTCCTCCTTCTTGGAGCAGCAAGGTGTCAAGCCACCGCCTCCACGGTCGCCGGCTTCCTGCGGCCACCTCGCCACCGCACGACCTGTGACGCTGCCCTCCGCTCAAGCGCCCCCCTGGGCTCCGCCTCCAGCACCACCGCGGACAGCCTCAAGCGCTGCACCATCCTCACCGAACCTCCAGCGCCGTCCCCACAGCGGTGCGCAACGCCACCAGCTGACCGTGCCTCGCCACGCTACAGGCGTGCCACCCTCCTCCGTGAGAGGTCGCGCGACCTCCGCCTCCAGCAAGCGCCCGCACACTCCTCCGCCATCGACGCCGCCTCCCCGCGCTCCACGCGCAGCAACCCCTCATCGCGTAGCTGCGTGCCGCTCGCTGCGGTGCCAGTCGCGCGACGCGTGGCCGCTCCTCCGCCCGCGGCTGCGAGCCACCCCGCTCTCCATCGGACCGCCGCCTCGCGCCGCCCTCACCCGTGCGGCAACGCCACCTCGCCCCTTGGCCGCCGCCGCCTTGTGCCCTAGCCGCTAGGGTCCTCCGTGGGAAGAAAGCAAAAGAAAAAAGGTCCATTTCTAATTTTAGTTGTAAAAAAATTGCATATTCTATCAATTAAGTTATTTTATTTGCTAAAGTGCTCTTGTGCACCATTGTAGTTTGTTTCTTTCATTTCAACAGCTGCAAAGACACCCCTGAGTTTGGTTATCAATTTGGACATCAATTTCGCATCATTTTTTTAATAAAAAAATAACATTGTGTAGAAAAACTAATTCTTCATCTTGTGGCTATTTATTTACATTTTTATGAGCATTGGATATTTGATTAAAATTAAGAGATTGTAAATCATAGATATTTTGCCCAATTATACTCTGAAATTCGCACATAGTTATTTATTACTCCAAAAAATGCAAAAAATTGTGAATGATGCCTCTAAGTGTGCTTTAATTACAGTCCAAATTTCGTCCAATTAGGAGTTGTCGTTTGCACAAAATAAATTGTAGGGTGATTTTTGTAAATGATTTTCAGTTAATTCCACGAATAACATTTTTGAGAAATTTCATCTCTCCTGAATTATTTATTAAAATATCTATTTGAGATAAATCAATCTCTTGATAATTTAATTCGTGGATTAATTAGGAATTAAATACACGCAGTCACTCTATTTTCAGTAAAATATTCATAAAAAAATCAAAAAGTGTCAGAAAATTACAAAAATATTAGAGTATCTTCATTCCATCATGTTTAACTTCCAGTAAAGTTTTCATAATTTTTGCATATCATTTGCACAAAAAATTGCATAAGAACCCCAAAAAGTTTGTATTTTTCATTTGTGCATTTTAAATCCAAAAACTCCAAAAATATATATTCTGCATTCATTATTGGATTAGGTTTAAAGAAAAAATATCACTTGGCTGATTTGAATTAATTTCATATTAAAATTAAATTTGGCTAAGTTGTTGATTTTCTTAATAAACTAGTTCATTCATACATTGCATTCTGCATTTTTATCGCATAAAAAAATAAAAAAAATTTCTCACTTGGAAAACCGCAATCTAATCACTCTAACTTGATCCCGAGTTGTTCCTTTGCCTCCTTGAGTCGACCCTGGGGCTTGCTCAGGCTAAATAAACATAAAACCGCATATCAGTTTCATTCGACAATTTAATTGAGTTATGCGGTTATTTTTGATCGACGCGGATCTATCCGACTTCAGCGTACTAGTCTAATCAGACAACATTAAAGGGTAGGTCATCCGCGACTCATCAGCGCTCCTGGGAGGTCGAAGAAGATGCTGGGGTGCTCAGGTGCATCGGAGAAGCGTCGAGGCGCTGTCGCGGAGGCGGTGGAGCTCGTGGCGCCAGGTAGCTCCGGCAAACCTCACAAAAGGGCCCCCAGTGGCTTTGACTGCTCTTTGACCTGTGAAAAGGGGTGAGAGGGTCCTGGGAAAACTGCATGGACCCCACGGAAGCGTAGTGGAAGTCGGAGATGGACGGTGGAGCGCGGAGGATCTTCGCCCGACGGTGCGCGCCGACGATGGAGAGCGATTGGTCGAGATGGTGATCAACGAAGGGATTTAAGGGGCCTAAGATACTCCTACGATGATAGGGAATAAAAAACGCGAAGAAAAAGGGGAAGAGAGGCTAACCTTGAAGGTGGAGGACCTGAGGTGGTGGAACCTCGACGTCGGAGGTCGGCGGAGGTGGTGGAGTTGACCTGGCCCTTCCTCGACCCGCCTGAAGCCTAGAATGGGGAGCTGTCACCTCCCTCTATCTCTGGAGCACACTAGGTGGGGGAGAAAGCAGCACGCAAGGGGTTCAAACTCGAGCTTGAAGGTGGCGGGTCGGCTATATACAAGATGGTGGCGTGAGTTTGGGAGCAAGAACAAACACACATGATGAAGATTTGGCTTGATTTTGCACTGTGGCGTGGATCAGTGGAGATCAGGGAAGAAGTTCCAAGAAGGAGTCGGGGCGCGAGGAAGCACGAATCAAGCTCAAAAAATGGGGGAAATCGGGATAGAATCTAGATGTCAGACCTGGCAGGCCTCGGTTAGGGAGTTGACCGAGGTCAACTCTAGACCGCGCATGGTTGGTCCACGTGGGCCAACCATAAAATTCCAAGCTGAAATTATTTGTAAATTCAAAATAAAGTAGTAAATGAATTTATTAATTTTAGGTTATAAAATAAAAAATGTTTCTTATTTTATAAAGAATTTTATAGTGATTTTTATTTCTTTTTATGAGGTATATAATTACAAGTTACCTATTATGCCCTTTATAGGTATAATATCTGTATATTTTATTTTTTATTTTTATTTTGTAATTTTGATCTATTTATTTATGTGTATTATTTTATAAAATTATGGAATACTTTTATGCACTTAAAAATATTTTTATTTTATTTTTATGATATGTTTTGTACACTTAATAAAATATAAGTGTGTATTATATAGGTATAAGTATAGGTATTATACCTATGTATTCTATATACAAATATTTTTATTTTAGTTTTTCTTTGAGTTTTTATTCTGATTTTAATACACATATTTATTATAAGTAATATTTATAAAATTATAATAACATCAAAATACAAAAATAATGAATAAAGAATAAATTGAATATTTTAATCTGTACAAGTATACAAGTAGGGTCCAAAACTCAACTTTCAAACCGTAACTCTGAAAAATATGAAACCACATCAATTAAATAGATTATTTTAAGCTATATACAATTAAAGGTGAGTTTGGTTCATTTCAAGTTTTTATTTGCAAGATACAGGTCTGGGCAGTTGGAATTCTGGAATCTTATACAGACCATACCTTTTTATCTGTACATTATTTTTCAGTGAAATCAATTTTGTATTTTTCTTTATTTAATTACCTACAACTTTAATGTACAAAGTTTCTTTATTTGCTGCATAAAAAGTGGAACCAAAAATAGGTCCCAAAATGAATAAAGAATGAATTGAATAAAAGGTATTTTTATTATATTTTGACCATTATCTCCCCGTACTTTATTCCTTGTCGACCTATTCATCTAAATGCCTAGGTCTCGGGTTTTTGGTTCATAAAATATTTACAATATTTTATTCTTTTTCTGTTCTTTTATTTATTCTATGATTTTGGATTTAATTACAGTATTTTATACACTATTTACATGCACATGCATGAATGCTAAGATGCTGGATTTAATGCTATTTACATGCATTTACTAGCGTTTTTGATGCCAAAATGATAGAATAAAGATGATGAAAAGTGGATTCATCAATTTACTCCAACACTTGTTGTAAATTATTCTACAAAAATAATTGATAATTATTTTGTGAATATTGCAATCTTGCCATTGGAAAATTGTGAATTATTACATTTTTCAATTTAATGTCCAATGTGAATCCAATTCACATTTACATTTAATTAACAAATGTAAATTACAAATAGCTCTGTCTTATATATTATAAATTACATTTATAACATATATAACTAATATGGATATTGCTATCCACATTATTCATATCCATGATAATTAAATCGCATTTAATCATCTTGGATCTCTATTCTCATGTGCCCAAATAATATGAATCACATTCACATTATTTATATCTTTGATAATTAAATCCCATTTAATTATCTAAGATAATTCTCTTTATAATATGATCAAATTCATATTATTCATGATAATTAAATCACATTTAATTATCCATTTTCTCAATGCTCGGATACACATATCAACAATGAAATTATCCTGAACTCTTTCAAGGATAATGCGCTTTCTCCATGGATACTTGGAGATAAGGACAGGGCGATTGTATTGTTCCACGTATAGTGACTTTGATATTGAGATCGTATCTCAAATCCAGATCGCGGGCCTCCCATAGATGCTTGATTAAAGCAAGATCGCAAATCTAATCTTCTCATTGCATCTGAATCACATTCAGATCAATGTCCAACATTTGGACCAAGATGAGATTACTTCTCTACTGAGAGGAGTCACTAAAATCCATACCCGTTTCATCACTTCCTAGGAATGGAAGCGTCATGGTTATACAATAGTTTATGATCACATCTCCCTCAGGTAATCCCAATACCTGTACATCCTACATGATGGAAGATTCGGAATAAACCCGAAGTATTAGATCAACTTTATACTGCCTACTTCAGGTTATATCAGTAAGTTTCTCATTCGATCATTGGGAGTTGGTATCGATCATACACTTTCAAAAAGCGTATATAAAACCTAGGTCTTGGTCATATACTTTCGAAAAGTATATATCAAACCTAAAAACTCAGTCAAGCTTCCAAAGCGAGACGACCGTGCACACGGAATTTGATTCTTCCCAATATCTCATGAGTGAGCTCATGCCTTCCGGTTCAATAAATGAACCTGTACGATCCCTTTGAGAGATCATAATACTCATATGCCCTTATAAGCACACCAGCGCGCCGGTTTATAGACCTTGGTTAGGTCATCAACTTATTGGTCTGCCAAATGTACACACTTAGACATATAGTAACACATCTGTCTCCAGTCAGAGGATGCGTGCCTGTATCGTGACAGCATACGATATTGGACTTTGGTTATCTCGATCTCATTAAGTCAACTCTTTGACCTAACTAATCTGACACCTCCGAATCACTATTCATATGCAGAGGACATGTATCAAGAGGTCGGTCAGATATCAGCCTAAATGAGAAAGGATTTCCATCTCCTACTTAGGCTGGAGATCATCTCTTAACAATCATTTGACGGTGCTTGATGAGTACTCAATCTAACCCTTTAGATATTCGTCCAAGCACCAGCCTCTATGATTCAATAGTTGAATCAACAGCTGTATGATTATTAAGATGGCCATGGTACATAACCCTAATTGTACTAAGGGACCTATTATGCAAATTATTCATTCTTCATTTCAGATCAGGGAATGATATTCGTAATAGCATTTATTTCATAATGGTTCGTCGTAGGCTCGCATGTCCAACAATCTCCCACTAGCCCAAAGATCCATTAATGGGCTAATCATTTAAACCCACACTCATGTGACAATCATAGGCTACTTAGAAAATAGCTAGGAAAGCTGATCAGTCACTCTGTTCCCGCGAGACTACGCCAAGTCCTTTTACGACACTTGCTTATTGATGAATCCATGATTCATTAACTTTTCTGTCGCATTTTGTCTCAAAACCCTTAACAAATGCATGTAAATATCCACTAATTCTCATCTTTTAACAAATCATCATTCATGTATAAATATTCATTTTTAATCATCAAAATCATGTAAATAAATAAAGAACAAGAAAAGAAAGGAAAGGCATATTGAATATATGTATATATATACAATATGACTTAAAATATAAATATAGCTGTAAGATATATTTATAACCCAACCCCCGAGACCAAGTCAGCATGGATTGGTCGAAAAACCAATAAGTAGGGGGAGATAAGGAAAGAAAACATAAAAAAATAATTTAATACACACTCCATACATTCTCCATTATTTATAAAATAAATACAAAACTTTAAAGATTTTTAACTATTTCATATAAACATATTTTTCACTAAACTCTTCTCCTAATTATTTCTAAAAATTTATATAAAAATATAAAAATAAGTTAAAAATATTACCATGTATCTATGCCAAGAAACTCAGCCTGTAAAATGTCAAAATCTCAACTTCCGAATATCATAACTTCGTCATACGAACTCTAATTTCACTCTACTCACTTTAAAGTTCATAAAATAATATTCTCTAATTAATAAAGTTGGTTTCATCGAAATCGGAGTCCGTTTGCAAAAAGTCGGTTTTGGGACCAAAAGACAACGGGGTTTCTGGGCTATTTATTTTATGTAACATATAGTTTTCTTAATTTTATAATTTTTAAATTATTTCATGATCTTGTAGTTTCGCCTTAATTTATGTCATAATTTTTGGACCTTATTTATTATTTTAATAAAATCAAAAACCCTAAAATATAGGTATAAATGAACTACCTAGATACTAACCATATTTATTAAAATATGCAAATTAACTTATTAAAATCAATAAAAATTTACATAAACCTTATTTAATATTCTAATAATTAAGAAAATATAAAATTAATTTCTATTTTATTATTTATTAAATTAAAAATCTAAAACCTATTTATAAATATATATTTATTAATATAATATTTATATCTTGAAAAATATTGATTATTTATAGAAAGTATTTATTCTATAAAATAGATAATTAATTTATATACATCTTTTGTATTTATACCTAATTAAAATAACTTTATGTATTAATTATTATCTATTTTACATTGAATTTTAAGCTTCTGGACCAACCAGGTGCTGACACTTGTCAGCACCTGGGTCTTCTTCTTCAAGAAGTCTGTTCCACCCGCCTGCACCAACCTGCCGACTTCCTCCAATTTTCCCGCGTGACTCGAGAACCTTCTGGCCAATCTAAGTCATCCGATCTCTTCCTCTAACTACCACCTCCATCGCCTACCCTTCGATCCAACTTGGTGAGCACGAAATCTCCCTATATAAAGCCCTTAAGGTGCGCCATTACAACTAACTTTCCTAACAAACTTAAACCCAGTTCCAGTTAGCCGACCCCCCCCATCTTCCAAGCTTCATTCCGTCCAACCTACGGTGGTGATAGCACCTTGGAGGAGCTCGCGAGGAGGAGGATTCGTCGGAGGAGGTTCCAAGGCGGAGCCAAGCCTTGCATCGCTGCCCAGCGCGCGTGGAGCTCCGGCCCAAGGTCCACCGTCGAGCAGCTTCGTCTAGGTAATATACCTAGACTCTCCCCAGACCTATTCCTTCACTTCTCGTTATTTTTTCTCGATTTACGTGCATTGATTAGCAACGCTAATCCATGATTTAGCTTGCTTAAACATCTAGGATAGACGCCCAACCGATTACCCCGTTCAAACCAATTCAGATCTCATTCAAATCGCACTTCAATCCATCACCATTTTCACGCGTTTTGAATTTCGTCTGGAAACTCAACTTTTCATCATTTTTGATCTTGCATTCTATCACCACTTGTCGATTCCTAGAGAATCAAGCGAATATATCTCTCGTTTGCAGATCAAACTCCAATCAGGAGCATCAAACCAAGGTTTTGGAAGCCTCAACCATCAAGAAATTCAACCTCCAAGGACGGTCACCAGAACTTCAACAACTTCCAGGTGCCGAGATCGCCGTCTTCATCGCCGCTCCACCGCCGCTCCGAGTAGCCTCTGCCACCACCCTACCGCGGGCGAGCTCGAGGGGTGGAGGAGCCACCCCTCTGGCCCCGCCGGAGTGCCAAAGCCTTCGCCGTGTGTCCGGGAAAAAGCGAAGAAGAACGCCCTCCACGAGCGACTTCAACAATCTCAAGAACCGGCGAGTTACAGGTGACTGACACGTGGTAGGAGCAGAGGCATCCGATCGCGCCCCGCGGAATCTAATCGCAGTTGTTGATTCTGAAACGGTGTGAAATTTGCAAACTTAACCCAGCAGGTTTCCAGAATTTCATTCCGCTCCCCAAAGTTTCCAGAATTACATTTAGGTCCTTCCGCAGTGACCTAAATGTAATAATTTGTATAGTTTTCTTACAAAACAGTCCCTGAGGACCTATTTGCAGAATTATTATATAGTTTTTTCACGCTTATGCCTCTGGGCTATAGGGGTTGTTTTGACCTCGTTTGACCTTCGTTCTTGACGATCATTTTAGGGTGGTTACGTAACTACCCCATCTACTTAATATTAAGTTTTCGAGACTTTTTGCCGTGTTTTCATCGTGATTTGATTCTTCGAATTTCACCTCGTTTTGTTTTGGTTTCTTGTGTAGTTCGAGCTCGCTGCTCAACCTCCAATCACCCTACTATATTTTACCACCTATATAATATCCACCTATTATATAATAAATAAATCATTTTGAAAAATATCCCTTTTTGAAAATTAATTAAAATTTTGAAAAGAATAAAATCAAATAAAAAATTAAAAAATAAAACAAAAAGTGTTGCTTTTCTCTGGTAACTTTTTAGAAGAGATAAAATAAAATTGCCAACAATAATCTCTTGAAAAATCAGAAGCATTCTATTCTGCCTCCTTGAGTTCGACCCAGGCACACTCACCTGGATAAATAATTAGTGTAGGTTTTCTTTTTTGGAAAACCGAATTTGTTTGATAAGTTGAGATCGGTACTTATTTCGCGGCTTTTTCTACATCGACCACGTTACTTTCAAAAAGCCGCGAAACCGATTTTCAGCTTTATCAAAATGGCGCCGTTGCCGGGGTGGCGTTAGTGCTTTTTTATTTTACTATCTCTTAGTGATTTTATTTTCTCTCTTCTTATTGTTTCTCGTAGTTTTTCGTACGGTTTTTAGTACGATTTTCTCGACTCTTTCTCGATCGTTTTCATACGATTTTTCATACTACTAACCAAGTTTGCAGGGCCTGCAGGATCAGCTGGTTTCTTAGAAAGCCGAATCAGTTGAATGCGGAGAGGCCGGCTTCTTCTTCACGAGTCGACTATAGAGGGCGGATTTAGTTAGGACAATTTTGTAAAAGAGAGAGAAAGGGAGAGAAATTGTAAAAAATAATAAACAACCCCCCATTTCTTCGGGGTCTGATTTGCCGGATACCGTGTATTCGGGGGATCAGAGCACCCACTGCGGTTTTCTCGCCTCATCAGTTTTTCCGCGGCTTTTCAATAGATGCATGTTTAGGTGTTTTTATTCTATCTGATTATGCTTACGTAGCTAGTTTTAGGACTTACAACCTCGGTGCATGATTTTAGGATTAAGAAAATAAAAATTTAGACGTTTGTTTGAATATAACTAAAAAATTATAAAACCACAAAATAAAATCGGGACTGCTAAAAATATCGGATCTAAAAACCGTAAAAATTCTATTGATTTGGGAGAGTAATACCCGCCATTTCTCAGAATGCGCGAGCGAGAGTCGACACTTAATCTAAGAACCGATATCTTTCAAAATACTACTTAGTCCATACACTTGATCACTACTTTATCAGTGAGGAAGCTCGGGTAGCCGGCAACGGTCCGAGATTACTTAGCAGAGTGAGGGATTTAGAGGACATCGCGTAAGGCACCATCCCCAAGCAACACGGGCAGCCGGAAACGGTCCGTACTTGCCTCCATACTGGCTGCAAACAAGTGATCCTCTGTAAGGACTCGGGACAGTATCGCGGGAGATAAATCGGGCACCTATAAGCTCGCACAGCGCACGATAAACCGCAAAAATTTGTTTGCTAATTACAACCCTAAAACCGAAAAGATAAAAGACCGAACTCTTACGGTCATCATCGGGTTGAGTTGGTGAAAACGGGGTTTGCTTTGTGTTTGCCTACGGGGCGTGAGTTTCTGCAGCTTTCGCATTTATCCCTCTCTCTTGAATTACTATTCGTGATCCTCTCTTCTCTTGGAATCGAAGATGACGTCTCGACGGCTTTTCTGCTCAGACTCCGTGAGCCTTCGACCGTTCACCGTCGAACGTATGTCTTCACAAGTTCGGGATGACCCTCTTCTGGAACTGATCCCATCTGATCTCGAGGAGAGTCAGACCCAGACTCCCTCACCTCCTGGCCAGAAAATTGAGACAGACTCTCGTCTCAATAAATCATCTCCAGCCGAACTTTCACTGAGTGCTTACGAGAGCTTCTCTTTTCCAGACGACTCGAAGCCGATGGCTCGCGGTAGAGCACCAGCAGCAGACGAGAGGGCAGCAGCCGAGAAGCAAGATGACGGAAGACCAGAAGCCGTAGATGTTACTACTGGGATTCTCGATACACTTCAGCAGATGAATCTACAGATTCGAGAACAATTCCGAGTTCAGACGGAATTACAGGGCAATTAGCCGAGCTGCGAGCAGGGGCCGGGAACCAGTTACCGCCTGTGGTTCCCGCAACTTTACGGGAAGAGTACGACCCGGGTGTAAAGATGCTCCATCATTGGATTCGGCTACCGCCGAATCAAGGGCCGTACGAACTAAAGCCGTCCTTCATCTCATTGCTTCCCAAGTTCTACGGGAATGCTACAGAGGAGCCGTTCACTTTTTTGCAACAGTTTGAGATGATTTGTGATACGGCTTGTTATCCAAGAGTGATGTAGGAAGCCGTATGCCTCAAGGCCTTTCCCTTTGCCTTAGCCGATAAGGCCCTTTATTGGCTGAGTCATCTGGGGAGAGAAATCTCTACATGGGACGACCTGAAGTCCACCTTCTTGCGCAAATATTTTCCTCTGAGAAGGACGAACATGATGAGGAGCTAGATCTCCAACTTTCCACAACTGCCGCACGAATCATTCCATGAGGCATGGGATCGATTCAAGGACCTGACGGAGAGATGCCCGCATCACGAGATCCCAATGAAGGTGCTCGTGCAAAACTACTTTGGAGGACTCCAGCCAGAAATTCTGGGGCTCGTGAGTGCCGCATGTGGCGGCAGCTACTTGAACAAGGATGTTGAGTCAGTCTGGGCCATCTTCGAAGGGATGGCCGAGAACTCGAGAGTTATAGACTCTACTCGGACATTTCAGAAAGCCCCGCAGCCACCACATCACCGCGATCATCACAAGATGGCGAACATCTCGGATTCTGAATCCAACACCAACATGGGCTTTATTAGCGAAAAATTGACATTGGTGGACGTGATTCACAAGCAGGTCCAAGACCTACAGCCGCTGCGAGAGTTGGAGGAGAAACTCTCATCTCCTCAGCAGCTGAGTGATCTCTCGAAGAAGGTCGCTTATCTTCAGCTTCAGTACCAGCAAATCCAGTCTTCTTGGACCACACAACCAGCACGGAGGATCGCACCCGCTCCACCCACCCGTCAGATCAACTACGTTCAGAGCGAGCCCCAGATTCCGCGGATCGATTGGCATGAGGATCGGTATCATACCAATCCAGGCCTGATCACCAGCACCGCAGAGATGGAGGTAGAGCTGTAACCCACTTTCGAGATCAACGGGATTTGGTATACTCCGATTCAGCAGCCGAGTATACCGAATCAGCAGCCGCAACAGCCGTACGGTCATCCACAGCATGGACGTCCACATTTCCAGCATCGCCAGAATTTCACGCCGCAACAGTCTCACCCGAATGTCTACCATCAGAGACCGCAACAGTCATATCAACATCCTGCTCATTACTCACTGAATTATCCTTATCAGCAGCCGCAACAGTCTTCCTCCATACCTCAGCGATACTCCCAGCCTTCCACCTCTCATCATTACATGCCAAGGCAGGAGAGAGGAGCAAGCCAAGGCCACCACACCAAACCAGAGATGTCTTCACAGGCCCAGGCACTCAACTAGATCATGGACATGCTGAGTACGCTCCAGATCGCACACAAGACTGAAATAGAGCAGGTTAACCGTCGTCTGGACGAGTTAACCGTGCCGAAGACCACTCTCCCAGCCCAGCCTCAGATGAACCCGAACAACAAGAGGAGGCATCCAGATCAGGTAGATGACACTACAGGTACGATCACTTTTCCTGAATTTTTATCTAACTTCATTTGTCTCAGGAGCGGTAGATCACCACAAACACCTGCTGGAGAAGAGGAGAGGGCACTTGAGCAGCATGAGCATAACTATGATTCTGAAGCCGAGGAGGAGAACCGGCAATATGATGAGGACCACACTGCAGATTCAAAAACCGGGAGCGATGCCAACACCACAGATATAGATATTGGCGACTCAGACGATGACATCACGCCAGATCAGGCAGCGAGCCCCGACAAAAATCTTTCTTCCCCTGTCTTAGAGAGTTTTGTAAATAATTCTGAGACTCTCGATGTACAAGCTGATTCTTCATTGAATAAAAATCCTGATTTTCTGACTTCTGACTTTATTCATTTTCCCAATGCTTTGTTTGGAAAAGGAAAGAAAAAGACCAAAAATAATCTTGTATCTCCAGAGATCGAAAATCTACTCAAAGATTATATATTTCTGAAGATCCCGCTTCATGATGCCTTAGATCAATTTTCTACGCTTAAGAATCAATTGAAAAACAGATGCACCACACGTAGGAAAAAGAGATCCCGAACAGAGAAACATGTTTTGACTAAGGCTACATCCTGTGCAATACAGAACAAGTTACCGAAGAAGAAGAAAGACTCAGGTGCACATTATGTCAGATGCGAGATTGCAAAAGCCGAGTTCGACCGCACTCTATTAGATAACGGTTCCTCGATCAATCTGATACCCGCTTCCTTACTCAATAAGCTTGAGCTAGATCCTCTTTATAAATCCCATGCGATCCTTCAGTTTGCTGATAGATCTGTAAAGAGAACTAAGGGTATACTTAGGAACGTTATCGTAACCGTGCAGGGTCTGCAATTCCCAGTGGACTTTACGGTCCTGGACATGAATTGACCTGCACAGTTACACCTTACCCCGATCATTCTCGGGAGGCCTTTTCTAGAGACCGCAAAGGCTCTCTTCTATTACGATACAAGGAAGGTATCTTTTCACGCTGAGGGCGAAAAGGTACATATAGAGATGGAGATAAAATCGAACACTTTCAGTGATGCATCTTCAGATTTTCTGAGTTCTTTAGCCTCCTGTGATTACATGGATGAGGTCCGTCTTGACGACCTCGAAAGATATCAGGTAGAGACCCAAGAATGTTTGACAGAGGACGGGTCCGAGACCTCAGGGGGTGATTCTTCCGACGGAACCTTAAACTTTAGTCTGGATGATGAGAAGCAAAGGGATTAGATTTCTGACAAAATTAATGCAGATCTTTCATATTCAAAAACTCTACACAATTCCTCCATCTCAGATGATTCAGAGTTTCATTTAGCTGACTTATTCTCTTCTGATCATTCTGAGGAGTCGGATGATGTCTTGAACATCTTCTGTAGTCCGACTCTAGAGCACATTGAGATGGTGGAGAATCAAATCGCAGACACATAACCAACCGATACAGATCCCCGTACACATACAGAGGATGTTTCGGCAGATACAGATATTACCTTACCAGAGCTAAAAACATTTCCACCAAACATGAAGTATGCTTTCCTTGCGGGTCCACATCAACGGTTTCCGGTCATTATCAACTCAACTTTGACCGATGATCAAGAATCTCGTCTGATGGAGATTCTAGAAAGAAACCGCAAGGCTATTGGGTGGTGATGAATCCATGATTCATTAACTTTTCTGTCGCATTTTGTCTTAAAACCCTTAACAAATACATGTAAATATTCATTAATTCTCATCTTTTAACAAAACACCATTCATGTGTAAATATTCACTTTTAACCACTAAAATCATGTAAATAAATAAAGAACAAGAAAAGAAACAAAAAGGCAGATTGAATATATGTATATATACAATATGACTTAAATATAAATATAGCTGTAAGATATATTTATAACCTAACCCCCGAGACCAAGTCAGCATGGATTGGTCGACAAACCAAAAAAAGTAGGGGGAGATAAGGAAAGAAAACATAAAAAAATAATTTAACACACACAAATACACTCTTCTATATTTATAAAATAAATACAAAACTTCAAAGATTTTTAATTATTTCATATGAACATATTTTTCACTAAACTCTTCACCTATATATATACCAAGAAACCCAGCCTGCAAATTATCAAAATCTCAACTTCCGAACATCATAACTTCCTCATACGAACTCCAATTTCACTCTACTCACCTTTAAAGTTCATAAAATAATATTCTCTAATTAATAAAGGTGGTTTCATCGAATACGAAGTCCGTTTGCAAAAAGTCGGTTTTGGGACCAAAAGACAACGGGGTTTCTGGGCTATTTATTTTATGTAACACAAACTATTTATCATTTTCTTAATTTTATAATTTTTAAATTATTTCATGATCTTTTAGTTTCACCATAAATTATTTCATAATTTTTGGAGTCTATTTATTATTTTAATAAAATCAAAAATTCCAAAACATAGGTATAAATGACCTACTTAGATACTAACCTTATTTATTAAAATATGTAAATTAATTTATTAAAATCCATAAAAATTCGTATAAGCATTATTTAATATTCTAATAATTAAGAAATTATAAAATTAATTTTTACTTATTTATTTATTAAATTAAAAATCTAAAACCTATTTATAAATACATATTTATTAATATAATATTTATATTTTAAATAATATTTATTATTTATTAAAAGTAATTAGTCCATAAATTAGAGAATTAATTTATCTACACTTTTTGTATTTAAACTTATTTAAAACAACGTAATTTACTATTTAATATTTAATTTGTAAGTTAATTACACTTCTGGGCCAACCAGGTGCTGACACTTGTCAGCACCTGGGGCCTTCTTCCCCAAGAAGTTGTTCAGCCGGGCTGCACCAACCTGCCGACTTCCCTTATTTTTCCCGTGCCATTCTAGATCCTTCTGGCCAACCTAAGCCGTCGATCTTCATCTCCTAACAAACACCTCCATCGCCAGCCTTAGATCCGAGCTTGGAGCCCAAGTAATCGTCCTATAAATAGCCCCTAAGGTCGCCATTAAAACTTAACTTTCCAACAACCCAGAACTTCAGCTCCAGGCTAACCGACCCCCAACCTTCCAAGCTTCGCTCCAGTCAACCTGAGGCGGTGACAGCGCCGTGGAGGATCTCGCGAGGAAGAAGGCACGTCGGAGGATCGTTCCAAGGCCTCATCGAGCCTTGCATCGCCGCCAGCGCGCGTCGGAGCTCCGGTCTTTGGCCGCCGTCGAGCAACAGTACAGGTAATACACCTAGACATTCCCCAGGCCTCTTCCTTCATTTCATTCGATTTTCTTCTCGATTTACGAGCCACGATTAGCGTGGCTAATAGCTTCTTTAGGTAGTTTAATCCTTTAGCTTAAACGCCACTCATAATCCCCTTTCGATTCGTTCCCATTTCTATTCAAATCGCGTTAGTGTTTTCATCACCATTTCACGCATTTGATAGATCTTCTGGAAACTTGATTTTTCTCCATACTTTGAGCTGGTGATTCTCTAAACTGTGGTCGATTCTTCACGAATCGAGCATGTTAATCATTCAATTGCAGGTTCCACTTCATCGCGATTCAGTTCTTCAGATCTGCAAGGCCTTCGATCTTCATCAGAATCTACTCCAAAGATGGTCCGCCAGAGCTGAACAGCCTCCAGGTAGTCGAGGCTGTGATCTTCATCGTCGCGCCACCGCCGCTCGGAGTCGCCACCGCCAGAACCCTACCGCGGGCGAGCTCGAGGGGTGGAGGAGCCACCCCTCTGGCCCCGCGGGAGTGTCCAAGTCATCATCGATTGATCAGGAGAAATCCGAGAAGATCGTTCGCCACTAGCAGTTGTAACAACCTCAAGAACAGAGGAGTTACAACCGCGCGACAAGTGGAAGCCACAGAACCATCCGATCAGCACCAAAGCCTTCTAATCTCAGCCGTTGATTGCGAAACGGTGGAACATTTGCAACTTAGACCCAACAGGTTTCCAGTAATTCCGCTCCGCCCCCAGGTTCCTACTATTTGCATTTAGGTCCCTCCGAAGGGACCAAAATGTAAAGATTTGTATATTTTTTCTACAGAACAGTCCCTGAGGACTATTTTGAGAACAATTTAAATAGTTTTTCTTTGCGCTTATGCCCCTGGGTTGTAGGGGTTGTTTCTACCTCGTGTGACCTCGGTTTTTGACGATTTCTTGAGGGTAGTTACACAACTACCCCAACTACCTAGTATAAAGATTTCGTGGATTGTTGACGAGTTTTCGACGCGTTTTGATTTTATCGAAAGCCGTCTTGTTTTGGTTTGTTTTCTTGTGTAGTTCGAGCTCGCGGCTCGACCCCGATCACCATACTATATAGTATCACCTAGCTATTATTCACCTATTATATAATAAGTAAATCTTTTGAAAAAAATTCCCCTTTTTTGAAAATTAAATAAAAACTTGATAATAATAAAATCAAATAAAAATCATAAAAATAAAAATCAATAAAAAAGGTTTTGACTTGACCACTTAGAGAAGAATTAAAAATAAAATTACAAAGAGGAAAATCTAGGGAATTTATTCTGCCTCCTTGAGTTCGACCCAGGAATACTTGCCTGTTAAAATATTAGTGAACGGTTTTCCGACCGAAACCGTAATTGTTTGATAGGTTTCAAGAACCGATTTCTTGTTTCGCAGCTTTTGCTACAACTGACCACTTTCATCAATAAAAGAAAGCCGCGAAACCGATTCTTAGCCTTATCAAAATGGCGCCATTGCCGGGGAGGCGTTAGATTCTTTTTGATTTTTCATTTCTTCGTGATTTTATTTTTTCTCTTCTCTTTGTTTCGTTGTTCGTACGGTTTTTCGTACAGCTTTTTCGTGTTTTGCTTTTTCGTCTTCTTACGACTTTCTCGATTTTCTCAATCGGCTTTACTTGCTAACCATCTTTGCAGGGCCTGCAGGATCAACCGGCTTCTTCGGAAGCCGAGCCAGTTGAAAGAGCAGAGGTCGGCTCCTTCTTCACGAGTCGTCTGCAGAGGAGAAGAGTAGTTAGTATATTTTCTGTAAAAGAGAGAGAAAGGGAGAGAGTTGTAATAGATAATAAACAAACCCCCCCCCCATTTTTTTTCGGGGCCTGACTCGCCGGATACCGTGTATCCGAGAATCAGGGCACCCACCGTGGTTTTCATCGTTATCGGTTTTCCGCGGTTTTCTAGATGCTTGTTTAGGTTTTTACTCTCTCCGCTTGCGCCGCGTAGTTAGTCTTAGGACTCGCAACCTAGGTGCATGCTTTTAGCGTTTTTATAAAAAGAAAAAAAATCGATAGACGTTGATTGAAAAAACACATAAAAATTACAAAACTAAAATCGGGGCTGCTAAATCTATCTGACTAAAAGTCGTAAATCGACTCAATTGATTTGGGAGAGTAATCCCCTCCATTCTCAGAGTGTGCAAGCAAGAGACGACACTTAATAAAAAAACCCCGAAATCTTTCAAAATAGTACTTAGTTCATACACCGAATCACTGCTTTTCAGTGGGTACGCTTGGGTAGCCGGCAACGGTCCGAGTTCACTTAGCAGAGTGGGGGATTTAGAGGACACTGCGTAAGGCTCCATCCTCAAGTAACGCGGACTGGAATCTGTTCGTGTACTTGCCACCATACTGGCTGAGAGCAAGTGGTTCTTTGTAAGGACTCGGGACAGTATCGTGGGAGATACATTGGGTTACCTATCAGCTCGCAAAGCGCACGATAAATCGCAAAAATTTGTTTGCTAATTACAACCCTAAAACCGAAAAGATAAAAGACCGAACTCTTACGGTCTTCATCAGGGTTGAGTTGGTGAAAACGGGGTTTGCTTTGTGTTTGCTTGCAGGGCGTGAGTTTCTGCGGCTTTCGCATTTCTCTCTCTCTTGAATCGTAAACGTGCTCTCCCGACTTTTCTCTTGACATCGAAGATGACGTCTCGACAGCTTTTCGGCTCAGACTCTGTGAGCTTTCAACTGTCCACCATCGAACGTACGTCTTCACAGGTTCGGGATGACCCTCTTCCCGAGCCGGTCCTATCAGATCTCGAGGTGAGTCGGAACCAGACTCCCTCACCTCCTGGCCAGAAAATTGAGACAGACTCTCGTCTCAATAAATCATCTCCAGTTGAACTATCACTGAGTGCTTACGAGAGCTTCTCTTTTTCAGATGACTCAAAGCCGATGGCTCGCAGTAAAGCACCAGCAGCAGAAGAGAGGGCAGCAGCCGAGGAGCAAGGTGACGGACGATCAGAAGCTGCAGATATTACTACTGAGATTCTCGATACACTTCAGCAGATGAATCTACAAATTCAAGAACAATTCCGAGTTCAGACGGAATTACAGGGGCAATTAGCCGCGCTGCGAGCAGGGGCCGGGAACCAGTTACCGCCTGTGGTTCCCGCGACTTTACGAGACGAGTATAATCCGGGCGCAAGAACGCTTCACCATTAAATTCAGCTACCGCCGAATCAAGGGCCATACGAACTCCGACCGTCCTTCATCTCTTTGCTTCCCAAGTACTATGGGAATGCCGCAGAGGAGCCGTTCACGTTTTTACAACAGTTTGAGATGATCTGCGGAACGGCTTGTTATCCAGGAGTAACGCAGGAAGCCGTATGCCTCAAGGATTTCCCCTTTGCCTTAGCCGATAAGGCCCTTTATTGGCTGATTCATTTGGAGAGAGAAATTTCTACGTGGGACGACCTGAAGTCCACCTTCCTGCGTAAGTATTTTCCTCTAGGAAGGACGAACATGATGAGGAGCCAGATCTCCAACTTTACGCAACTGCCGCACGACTCATTCCATGAGGCATGGGATCGATTCAAGGACCTGACGGAGAGATGCCCGCATCATGAGATCCCGATGAAGGTGCTCGTACAGAATTACTTCGGAGGACTCCAGCCGGAAGTTCAGGGGCTAGTCAGTGCCGCATTTGGCGGCAGCTACTTAAACAAAGATGCCGAGTCAGCCTGGGTCGTCTTCGAAGGTATGGCCGAGAACTCAAGAGTTGTAGACTCTACTCGGGCATTTCAGAAATCCCCACAGCCACCACATCACCGAGAACATCACAAGGTGGCAAACATCTCGGACTCTGAATCCAACACCAACATGGGCTTCATTAGCGAGAAATTGACGTTGGTGGATGTGATTCACAAGCAGGTCCAAGACCTACAACCGCTGCGAGAGTTGGAGAAACTCTCATCTCTACCTCTGCAGCTGAGTGATCTATCGAAAAAAGTCGCTGATCTTCAGATCCAGTACCAGCAGAGCCAGACTTCTTCGAATGCGCAACCAGCACGGAGGATCGCACCCGCTCCACCCACCCGTCAGATCCATTACATCCAGAGCGAGCCCGAGATTCCGCAGCTCGATTGGCATGAGGATCATTCTCATGCCAATCCCGGCCAGATCACCAGCACCGCAGAGATGGAGGTGGAGCCGCAATCCACTTTCGAGATCAACGGAATTTGGTATACTCCGATACAGCAGCCGAGTATACCAAACCAGCAGCCGCAACTGCCGTACGGTCATCCACAGCATGGACGTCCACAATTTTAGCACCGCCAGAGCTTCACGTCGCAGCAGTCTCATCCGAATGTCTACCATCAGAGACCGCAACATTCATATCAGCACCCTGCACAGTTTTCACCGAATTATTCTTTTCAGCAGCCGCAACAGTCTTCCTCCACACCTCAGCGCTACTCTCAGCCTTCCACCTCTCAGCATTTCACGCCAAGGCAGGAGAGAGGAGCAAGCCAGGGCTACCACACCGAACCGGAGATGTCTTCACAGGCCCATGCGCTCAACCAGATCATGGATATGCTGAGTATGCTCCAGATCGCGCACAAGACAGAGATGGAGCAGGTTAACCGTCATCTGGACGAGTTAACCGTGCCGAAAACCACTCTCCCAGCCCAGCCTCAGATGAACCCGAACAACAAGAGGAGGCATCCAGAGCAGGTAGACACTACAGGTAAGATCTCGTTTCCTGAATTTTTATCTAACTTCATTCGTCTCAGGAGCGGTAGATCACCGCAAACACCTACTGGAGAAGAGGAGAGGGCACCAAAGGAGCACGAACTGAACCATAATCCTGAAGTCGAGGAGGAGAAACCGCAAGAGGATGAGGACGCATATTCAAGAGACGGGAGTAATGCCAACTCAGCAGATATGGATACTGGCGACTTAGACGATGATATCACGCTAGATCAGGCAGAGAGCCCGGACAAAAACATTTCTTCTCCTATTTTAGAGAGTTTTGTAGATAATTCTGAAACTCTTGATGTACAAGTTGATTCCTCATTGAATAAAAATTCTGATTCTCTAACTCCTGAGATTGTTCCTTTTCCTGATGCTTTGTTTGGAAGAGGAAAGAAAAAAACCAAAAATAATGTTGTCACTCCAGAAACAGAACGTTTACTGAAAGATCACATCTTTCTGAAGATTCCACTGCACGATGCCTTGGATCATTTTCCTACGCTCAAGAATCAGTTGAGGAACAAATGTACCACACGTAGGAAGAAAAGATCACGAGTTGAGAAGCATATTTTGACCAAGGACACTTCGTGTGCTATCAGGAACAAGGTACCTAAGAAAAAGAAAGATTTGGGAGCTCACTATGTGAACTGTCAGATTGAAGACACTACATTCAATCGTACTCTCTTAGACAATGGTTCCTCAATCAATTTACTTCCATCCTCTTTGCTTGATAAGCTCAAGCTAGGTCCTCTCTATAAATCACGAGCGATACTCCAATTTGCAGATCGATCTATAAAGAGACCTAGAGGCGTACTGAGGAACATTATCGTGACCGTTCAGGGCTCGCCGTTTCCCGTGGACTTTACGGTCCTAGACATGACATGCCCTGCGTAGTTACACCTTGCTCCAATCATTCTCGGGAGGCCCTTTTTGCAGACAACAAGAGCACTCTTTGACTATGATGCTGGGAGAGTATCATTCCACACAGACAACGGAGAGATACACATTGAGATGAAGAGAGAATGTAGCAGCCCTAGATCAGTAATGTCATTTACTTCAGAGGACACCAGTCTTGAGGAAGATTGCCAGAACATAGATGAGACACAGTCTCCTGATCTGGAGAGTGTTTATTTTGATACCCACGATATCCTACACGAGGATAGGGTAGATCACTTGGTACCTAGTTTTTCAGATGATTGTTCATATGTAGAGACAGATTTTATATCAGACTCAGATGAGCAGTCACCTGCGGTAGATATCTCTGTGCCACAGATTGAAAGAACACATATTACAGCACAAGAGTCAATCGAATACATTGCATAGACCATACCCAGTCTATTTAGCGTAGAGAGTCGGATGGTGTAATGCTGACACATATAAACACCTTCTGTAGTCCGACTCCAGAGACGCATATTTCAGCAAAGAGAGCTATGCTGTATACAGAGTTCAATTATAGAAGAGGCTCTACTTTTTCAGCCAAGGATCAATACACACATAAAAAGCAGAAAATCCAGTATGATCCTGGTTGAAGTGATCAGAGAACCGTTCGTGGTTAACGGGAAGATGCTGAAACACTTTGTAGAGACTACTGATCATCTGGCCCGTACTGAAGTGATCTATTTTGTACAGGAATCATGATCACTCCTTCACTACAAATTCTTTTGAGCCATTCTTTTCTGGAGATTCACAACACTTGTATATTCTTCGTAGACCACAATCGTCCCCGTTTTTGCTCGTCTTCTATGCTTAGGATATCAGATCCTAAGTATAGGGGGGACCGATTGCCCGCTGATTTACGTTTTATTTTGTGTACTTATTCTTTTGTATAGCCTTTCTTTTTTACGAATCACTGGTTCCCAATTTTTGGCTACACTCTTTTCTATACTTAGGATGCCTTATCCTAAGTATAGGGGGGACCGAGTGATTTCGATGAGTTCGTATTCTTTTCCTTTTGAACTTTCGTTATTTATCCTTTTCATTCAGTCATCCCGTTTTTTCTCTCCCTTGATACTTACGATGACCTGATCGTAAGTATGGGGGGGGGGGGTTGACTGACTTGTGATCGACACCCTTTTTCACCCACTTTTACTTAGCACGAGTTATGTCCTCCTTTTTCTCTTTTGATGCTATGGGGACATATCTCAAGCTAAGAATAGGGGGGTGCGTATATATTGCATATATACTTTCAGCCATAACTCGTACTTTTATGTACTTTCTATATCTATAAAATCCATAAAAAGTGGGCACGGGTTAATTTAAAATCCACTCTTTTATTTATAAAATCCTTGTAAATAAGTAAAATATGATTAAAACTTGTATTTAAAACTTGTAATTAAAATATGTATTTAAAATTTGTACTTAAAATTTGTATAATACTTAGTTAAAATCCTATTTATTAAAACATGTGTAAAAACCATTCAATCCTTGTAAAATACTTTGTAGATAAAATATGTAAAATACATTATATATTTAACTCAAATAAAATATATCTTGTAAAATTTATGAATAAAACCTTGTTTATAAAAATCATAAAATCCATAAAAAATACAAAGTCCTAAAATTCAGAAAAATTACAAAATTCTTAAAATCCATAAAAATGAGTAAAATTCAGAAAATACACTTCACAAAAACATGGTTGCATTTGCATTCGCATTTTTCAGAATAAGTTTGATTTCTGGAACTAAGGACTAAGTCTAGTCTAAAGGATGGAGCTTGATTACGGCCTTTAACGTTCATTGTAAGGAACCTGATTAGGAACTGGAATTTAGACTCTTCAGGTCTACCGACTTAAAATCTTTGGGTTCCGTAAGACCATATTCGGGAAATCAAGTCATCTGAGCTTAAGTAGACCATTTAGAGTCATCGGTACAACTCTACACCAGTGAACCAATCTTGAACGCATGCACTCTGTACTTAGCTCGACTTGCATGGAGTTCCGAAGGGCAGCACAACTTGGTAGTGCGTTTCTATCCTTATCTTTGCGGCATTGACGTCTAAAGACGGGAGAGATTGGGGTTGCGATAGTTGCTTCGGATGAGGGAAGGATCTGCTGACACAATTTTTCTAAGACCTCAAAAAAGGGACGGACTAAAAAGATGCTATATCCGTCGAGGCACAAAAAGATGAATGCAGTGCAACCAAATTACAAAGTCAAAGCAAAGCAGAAGCCACCAAATAAGACCACAATGGTCCAAGCTTTCACCAAATAAGACCACAATGGTCCAAGCTTCTACCAAAAATGCCTGCACATCTTAGTGGAGACTCAGCTACACCGGTTGGGCTTCACAAGGAGATGCGTATACATTGGTCGCACTCCACTTCTTTTCTCATTCTTCTAACTTCTCCCTATATTCGATTGTGGACATAGCAGAACTGAACTCATAAGGGAATACCTCCCTCCCCGAGGAAAGAGTAGCGAGATGAGGAAGCCATAGGAGTGTATAGCCGGGATGGACGGTTTCTGCGGTTCTCTAAGCAGGAAGAGCTAAATCAATTCACACACTGTACAAGTTGACTTCAAGGATGATAGAGTTTGCGATATGAATAAGTGAGTCTGAATTAGCTCTTGAAGTGATCTTGAGAAGGATTATGGAACTTGAGGATTGTTGAGGATAAAATCCTAATCCTAGTTAAGGTTCCGACAAAATTCTTGTTTCAGGCCCGATCGAGCTCTGTCCTTTGTCTGTTCTCATGAATTGGTTTAGGAAAACAAATTCATTCTAACTTTCTTTCTTTTTCACTTACTTTTTCAAAATAAGTGTTTGCTAAGGGACTAGCAAAGTTTAAGTATAGGGGGTTGATGAATCCATGATTCATTAACTTTTCTGTCGCATTTTGTCTTAAAACCCTTAACAAATACATGTAAATATTCATTAATTCTCATCTTTTAACAAAACACCATTCATGTGTAAATATTCACTTTTAACCACTAAAATCATGTAAATAAATAAAGAACAAGAAAAGAAACAAAAAGGCAGTTTGAATATATGTATATATATATATATACAATATGACTTAAATATAAATATAGCTGTAAGATATATTTATAACCTAACCCCCGAGACCAAGTCAGCATGGATTGGTCGACAAACCAAAAAAAAGTAGGGGGAGACAAGGAAAGAAAACATAAAAAAATAATTTAACACACTCAAATACACTATTCATTATTTATAAAATAAATACAAAACTTCAAAGATTTTTACTTATTTCATATGAACATATTTTTCACTAAACTCTTCTCTTAATTATTCCTAAAAATATGTATAAAAATATAAAAATAAGTTAAAAATATTACCCTGTATATATGCCAAGAAACCCAGCATGCAAATTTCAAAATCTCAACTTCCGAACATCATAACTTCCTCATACGAACTCCAATTTCACTCCACTCACCTTTAAAGTTCATAAAATAATATTCTCTAGTTAATAAAGGTGGTTTCATCGAATTCGGAGTCCGTTTGCAAAAAGTTGGTTTTGGGACCAAAAGACAACGGGGTTTCTGGGCTATTTATTTTATGTAACACACACTATCTATCATTTTCTTAATTTTATAATTTTTAAATTATTTCGTGATCTTGTAGTTTCACCATAAATTATTTCATAATTTTTGGAGACTATTTATTATTTTAATAAAATCAAAAATTCCAAAACATAGGTATAAATGACCTACTTAGATACTAACCTTATTTATTAAAATATGTAAATTAATTTATTAAAATCCATAAAAATTCGTATAAATATTATTTAATATTCTAATAATTAAGAAATTATAAAATTAATTTTTACTTATTTATTTATTAAATTAAAAATCTAAAACCTATTTATAAATACATATTTATTAATATAATATTTATATTTTAAATAATATTTATTATTTATTAAAAGTAATTAGTCCATAAATTAGAGAATTAATTTATCTACACTTTTTGTATTTAAACTTATTTAAAACAACGTAATTTACTATTTAATATTTAATTTATAAGTTAATTACACTTCTGGGCCAACCAGGTGCTGACACTTGTCAGCACCTGGGGCCTTCTTCCCCAAGAAGTTGTTCAGCCGGGCTGCACCAACCTGCTGACTTCACTTATTTTTCCCGCGCCATTCTAGTTCCTTCTGGCCAACCTAAGCCGTCGATCTTCTTCTCCTAACAAACACCTCCATCGCCAGCCTTAGATCCGAGCTTGGAGCCCAAGTAATCGTCCTATAAATAGCCCCTAAGGTCGCCATTAAAACTTAACTTTCCAACAACCCAGAGCTTCAGCTCGAGGCTAACCGACCCCCAACCTTCCAAGCTTCGCTCCGGTCAACCTGAGGCGGTGACAGCGCCATGGAGGATCTCGCGAGGAAGAAGGCACGTCAGAGGATCGTTCCAAGGCCTCATCGAGCTTTGCATCGCCGCCAGCGCGCGTCGGAGCTCCGATCTTTGACCGCCGTCGAGCAACAGTACAGGTAATACACCTAGACATTCCCCAGGACTCTTCCTTCATTTCATTCGATTTTCTTCTCGATTTACGAGCCACGATTAGCGTGGCTAATTGCTTCTTTAGGTAGTTTAATCCTTTAGCTTAAACGCCACTCTTAATCCCCTTTCGATTCGTTCCCATTTCGATTCAAATCGCGTTAGTTTTTTTCATCGCCATTTCACGCATTTGATAGATCTTCTGGAAACTTGATTTTTCTCCACACTTTGCGCTGGTGATTATCTAAACTGTGGCCGATTCTCCACGAATCGAGCACGTTAATCATTCAATTGCAGGTTCCACTTCATCGCGATTCAGTTCTTCAGATTTGGAAGGCCTTCGATCTTCATCAGAATCTACTCCAAAGATGGTCCGCCAGAGCTGAACAACCTCCAGGTAGTCGAGGCCGTGATCTTCATCGCCGCGCCACCGGCGCTCGGAGTCGCCACCGTCATAACCCTACCGCGGGCGAGCTCGAGGGGTGGAGGAGCCACCCCTCTCGCCCCGCCGGAGTGTCCAAGTCATCATCGATTGATCACGAGAAATCCAAGAAGATCGTTCGCCACCAGCAGTTGTAACAACCTCAAGAACAAAGGAGTTACAGGCGCGCGACACGTGGCAGCCACAGAACCGTCCGATCAGCACCAAAGCCTTCTAATCTCAGTCGTTGATTGCGAAACGGTGGAACATTTGCAACTTAGACCCAGCAGGTTTCCAGTAATTCCGCTCCGCCCCCCAGGTTCCTACTATTTGCATTTAGGTCCCTCCGAAGGGACCTAAATGTAAAGATTTGTATATTTTTTCTATAGAACAGTCCCTGAGGACCATTTTGAGAACAATTTAAATAGTTTTTCTTTGTGCTTATGCCCCTGGGCTGTAGGGGTTGTTTCTACCTCGTGTGACCTCGGTTTTTGATGATTTCTTGAGGGTAGTTACACAACTACCCCAACTACCTAGTATAAAGATTTCGTGGATTTTTGACGAGTTTTCGACGCGTTTTGATTTTATCGAAAGCCGTCTTGTTTTGGTTTGTTTTCTTGTGTAGTTCGAGCTCGCGGCTCGACCCCGATCACCATACTATATAGTATCACCTAGCTATTATTCACCTATTATATAATAAGTAAATCTTTTGAAAAAATCCCCTTTTTTGAAAATTAAATAAAAACTTGAAAATAATAAAATCAAATAAAAATCATAAAAATAAAAATCAATAAAAAAGGTTTTGACTTGACCACTTAGAGAAGAATTAAAAATAAAATTACGAAGAGGAAAATCTAGGGAATTTATTCTGCCTCCTTGAGTTCGACCCAGGAACACTTGCCTGGTAAAATATTAGTGAACGGTTTTCTGACCGAAAACCGTAATTGTTTGATAGGTTTCAAGAACCGATTTCTTATTTCGCGGCTTTTGCTACAACTGACCACTTTCATCAATAAAAGAAAGCCGTGAAACCGATTCTTAGCCTTATCAGGTGGACTGTATCCGATCTCCGCGAGATTAATCCTGCTTTATGTTCCCATCATATCTATCTCGATCATGACAGCAAACCCTCCAGAGAGTTTCAGCGTAGGCTGAATCCGGTTTTACGAGAAGTTGTCAAGAAAGAGATTACGAAATGGTGCGACGCAGGGTTCATCTATCCTATCTTCATTTCTGAATGGGTTAGCCCATTACATGTTGTCCCGAAGAAGTCGTGAATTCAGATGGTTAAGACCGAGAGTGGAGAGGAGATTCCAAAGAGAGTAACCACATCATGGTGAGTATATGTTGACTACAGAAAGCTGAACACCGCGACGAAGAAGGACCACTTCCCTTTGCCTTACATAGACCAGGTCATAGAACGGTTGGCAGGGAAGGGGTACTTATGTTTCCTTGACGGTTACTCCGGATACAACCAGGTATCAATTGCTCCTGAAGACCAGGAGAAAACCACCTTCACATGTCCGTTCGGCACGCATGCCTTTAGACGGATGCCCTTTGGATTATGCAACGCTCCTGCGACTTTCCAGAGGTGCATGCTTGCTATTTTGCGGACATGGTCAGTGATTTTCTAGAGGTTTTTATGGATGATTTCTCGGTCTATGGTGAGTCATTTGACGATTGTTTAGTGCACCTAGACCAGGTTCTAAAAAGGTGTTGTGAGGTAGATCTCGTTCTGTCCTAGGAAAAGAGCCATTTTATGGTTACTCACGGGATCGTGTTGGGGCAAGTCATCTCCCAGCGAGGCATGGAGGTTGATCCTACCAAGGTGGATGTCATCAATAAACTCGAGCTACCATCCAACATCAAACAGTTACGGTCATTTCTAGGGCATGTCAGCTTTTACCGATGGTTTATCCAAGATTTCTCCAAGATTGCCCGACCGTTAACTGAATTGCTAGGCAAAGACATCGAGTTCGTGTTAAATGATAAATGTCTTAATGCCTTCCTCACCTTGAAAGAGAAGATAATCAGTGCTCTTGTCCTACAGCCGCCTGATTGATCTCTACCCTTCGAGCTCATGACAGATGCTTCAGATTTTGCGGTCGGGGCTGTATTAGGGAAGAGGAGGAATGGACTTCCTGTTGCCATTCACTATGCCAACAGAACCTTAGACGATGCTCAGAGAAATTACACAATGACAGAAAAGGAGATGTTGGCAGTAGTGTTTGCATTAGACAAGTTTCGATCATATCTGCTTGGCTCTAAGATCACAGTATACACAGATCACTCAGCTATCAGATTTTTAATGGAAAAGAAGGATGCCAAGGTACGCCTTCTTAGATGGATTCTATTACTTCAGGAATTCGATTTGGATATCTGATGAATACATGATTCATCATCTTTATTCTTTTATTCTAGCTAGAATCTTTAGTAAAATACATGCACATATTCATTAATTATCATTATTTATCATTCATCATCTATTTGTTAATACTATATATTTATCATTCTTTTTAACCAAAATAAAAGAATAAAGAAGAAAAGAAAAAGAAAAGAAATAAAGAAGGATGTATTTATGGAATAAATGCAGACTGACCCGAACCCCGAGAGAAGGTCAAGAATTGACCTGATCGACCAGGAATAAAGTAGGGGGAGATAGGGTCCATAACTTATAAAAATCAAGAAAACCAAATCTCACTTGTACATATTCACCATTTTCCACCCTGCACATATTTTCACATATTTTATTTATCAATAAAATAACTTCAAACAAAAATATTTCCTTCTTGAAAGTTGTGTGTAATAATGTATACTAATTTATAAAAATATCAGAAAATTATTTAACCAATAAATAAATAAATAAATACAATGAACCTAAAAAGCCTAAAAATCCAATTTCCCAAATTCATTACTATTTATAGAAAACTCCAAATTGACCAAACTCACTTTTAAACTTCATTTTATAATTACTACTATTTATTAAAAATATTAAAAAATCTGAGAATAAAATGTGTGAGTTTTGGCGTTTGGACCCATTTATATATATGTACATTATGTGTACAAAACTTCTTTATTTTCTATATATTTATTTGTAACTCCAAATAACTTAATTCTTTTTCTGAAATGTTCATAAAAATACAAAAAATACAAAAATATAATTTAAAAATAATTGTGAAGAAATACCAATAAATCTCAAAATTTAAAAGTCGTAAAGCCTAACTTCCAGATCTCATAACTTGGCCGTATGCACTCCGATTTGAGTGTACTCACTTTTAAAGTTCATTTTGTAAAAATATATATCAAATAAAAGTGGTTTCACTAAAATCAGAGTTAATATGCAAAAAGTAGGTTTTGGGACCTTATGGGTATACTGGTATATATGTATACATTGTATTTATTTTTATTTATTTATTTTCTTATTTATTTATGCACATATTGTATTTTTCAAAGTTTTGTATATATTTATTTTAATTATATAAAATAAAAATAAAATTATAAAATATGAAAATAATCAAAAATAAAATAAAGTATGTTTCACATAGGTATTTTATACCTATTAGTAAAGGTTCTTATTTATTTTACCTTATTTAATTAATTAATTTTATTTATTAAAAATCACCATAAAATTATTTAATAAATTATTAACATTAGTTATTTTCATTATTTTGTAATTTAAAACCATTTATTTATCTATTTATTGTATTTATCCTTTATTTAATCTGTTGTTTCATCCTTTTACCTGTTTCGTCTTTTTCCTCCTTCAGCCCAAATAATCTGTTCAATCGAGTCGTTTTCTCCAAATTTTCTAGAGCACGTCGTTGATCCGATCAAGTTGATTTCTTCACCAAAATAAAGATTTCACAACCCTCATTTCTGCCCATATGAATTTTCAAATTTCCCGCCTCGTTTTACGCGCCGACTTTTCATTCAACAATTGGCGTTTCTCATCTTATAAATAAGGACCCATCTTCTTCCTCCTCCCATCTTTGGCCATTTTCTCCATCTCCAAGGAGCTACGATCATCGTGAGTGACAATCGACCTTCGTTGCAGTGAGGAGAGGAAGCGAGGGCCTCTGATCCGACGATCCGTCGCCGTGCTCCGCCTCGCGCGAGCTTGAGCCTCCGGCACCGCCGAGCCATTGAGGCAACGACCCGAAGCTTCTTGGAGCTTCAGCCCAGGCATTCCACTCCATCTAGGTAACCTTAGTTTTGTAATTCGTTTTTAATTTCTGTCAAGTGTCGATTTCGTTGCAGCTAGCACCCTCCGATCATCACGATCGGAGATTCACCGCCTTCATCTCGCTCACGCACACCATGTCGATCATCACCTCATCAACCTCCCTCTCCATTGCTATCTTCTTCTTCCAGATCTGATCAACTCCAGCCACGCAAGGTGGCTGGAGATCGAGCTCTCTCCTTTCATCCATGCACGAGCTTATCATTCACCTCATCTTGTTTGTTTTGGACCGAGCTTCGAGCTCTAGTTGTCTGTCCATTTGCAGGTCCAGGATCCTCCATCGGCCACATTTCTAGACCACGCAATAGTGAGATCCGGACCTTGACTCGCCATCAACGGGAGATTAATTCCCCTGAGCTCCTTCGTATCACAGTAAATCTATATGCACAGCTCCTGTTCATCAATGTAATGATTTCCCTCTCAGAAACAATACATTCAATCCGCATTCTTAAGTCAAAATAACATTCATATTACATTATATATTGTGGATTGCACAGAATGATCACAATAGCCAGCCTTGATTCTCATGTCCGCCGTTGGGAGCGAGTGATCGAGATCACAAACACCTGCAGAACAAAATAACCACTGCGTCGAAGCAATCTGAGAATTTTGATCCATCGCCTACTGAAAAGAAAAAGGGGGAAGAATATCCCCGATTCCAGATCTTACAGTAACTCGGATCTGATCTGAAGGTTCTCCTTCTGCCACGCATCAAAATCCACAAACTGTCCATTCCATACCGTCGATCAGATAAGGGCGTTCAATCCTCACAATCCGTTGCCCAGTTGCTTAAAGACATCACGTGCACATTGATATAAATTGGGTAAAGTGCATATTAACCCTCCTTTTATGTAATAGCTCTCCACATAAACTGAGATATTTGAGATCACGTGAATCACATACACTTTCCTTTGAAATTTTCACAAGTGCCCTGTTTATTTTTGTTGTTACCATTTGCCAATAACTTTGCTTTAATTACGGTTCAATCCTTGTATTCCAGCATTTACTTTCTTGACTATTCTGCATGAAATAAGCATCATTTGTCTCCAAAATTTCTATAAAAATTAGTATAAGTTTCTTGTAGATTGCTTTAATTCTCAATATTTTGGTTTTACAAAATAATTTGATTTGTTATTTTTACTAATCCAAAAACTGCTAAAAAGTGTTTGTTTACATAAAAAACCAAAAAGATTCAAAAGACACAAATTCACAAAAATCCAAGAGTAGTTTGCTTAGATTCCATCTTTTATTTCATTGCTTGTCTTTGAAGCGAGTGACCCTTGCTTAATAATTGTTGCTGCCTTGAGTTCGACCATGGGAGCTATGCCAGGTTAATAACTAAATAGCAAAAAACTATCATCTTCATTGATTTCTTTGACTTGGATTTAATAATTGTTTGATTCGGTTGGTTTTTCTTTGGGTACAATGACATTCTCCTTTAATAAACTAAAACCCAAGTGAGATTTCCGGCTAATCAAAATGACGCCGTTGCTGGGGAGGCACGGCGAGGGTAGTTAGGTCTTCTTTGCCTTCTGCTTTTGGTTTGTGTATATACTTGTTTTGCTTTGCTTGTTCAATTTTCTACTTCATATTATCTGATATATTTTTCATAATTGTGATCTGACATATCTTTTGTCTCTCTCTTTCTTACGAGGGCCCGACGAGCGAGGACGGTATTCCTAGGAGCGCCGGTGCACCCGAGCAAAGCGGAGGCGGCTCGTTTCTCCATCGAGCCGTAGGAGAGCATAGGAGAAGAGGAGCAGAAGATTTGGAAGATCCTTTGAGGACTTTTAGAATTTTATTCCATTATCATTCTTGTCATAAGTTGTAATAATTGCTAGGACTTTGGACACTTGACAGATTTCGGGGTCTGTTTCGCCAACTGTCGGTGCACTTGGGGGACCTCACCATGTTTTGTTTTTATTGCTTTATTTTCTTTTGTTTCACGTGGATTTTTGTGCTTAAGCCCCTAGATTTAGGTTTCTATTTGATTGAGCCAGGTAGCATTAGGTCCAAAGCTCCTAATAGAATATCTGTTCCTATAGAACTCGTTTGGACTTAGACAAATAAATCTGTGCTTCACGATAATAGAAGTTCATGTTTAGGACGATTCTCGCATTGCATTCATATAGATTAGTTTAAATTTATCTGCGGATCATATTGCATGTAGACTGTTGGAGCAAGGTACGCCTTCTATCTCATGCTTGCATTCATAGATTTCATCGCGCATTGGCTTTTCTGTATTCCTCCCTCTGTTTTCTGGACTTAGGAATAAAAAGGATATCGGAAAATTCGTTAGGCGTTTGTTTTTATTTGAAAAATACCTAAAAAGAAAAACAATAAAATCGGGACTGCTAATCACACTTGACCTAAAAGACACCGAATTAAAAAATCTGTCTTGGGGAGAGTAACCCCCTCCTTGTTTGGTTTGGATGAGCGAGAGAGTGACCCGCACCTTAGGCTAGAGTCATATCCGATATTTTCTCAACTGATTACCGGCTTTCTGTACGGGACAGTCGGTTGAGAAATATTTGGATTCCTATTCAGCTTACGTAATCGCTCTGATAGACTGAATGATCACCTAAAATAAAATTGACAAGATAATTGACCGATCCCTTTCGGTCTTCAGCTCGCGGGTGTAGGTGAATTGGGGGTTTGATTTTTCATCTTGTGTGATTTCCAGATCCTTTCTGCCTTCCCCCATCTTCTTCCCTTCTTCTGTCTCCCACCCACCCTCCCTTCAGTCTTCTTCTTCTTCTTCTCCTTTACCCCTGGATGATGGATCCCCCTCACTTCGAGCTGACTCTCGCGGCTTGTTCTTCGCTATCTGACCATCTGTCCAGTCCACCTTCTAGGGAGGTCGGATCTCCGACCAACCTCCCGCTCCCTCCCTCCCATCCCATTCACTACTCTGGGCATGTTGCGCTTGACGTCCGAGGATACCAGATAGAGCAAATGCGAGACCCGGACGATGCCGTTGCTGAGTTGAGAGCACACTCCGTTCGTGATCAGAGAAAGCAGTGGAGATCAGCAGATAGATCCTATTCCAGATTGATGGAAGAGCAGATAGCACAGGGAACTCAGTCAGCTTCTACATTACGTCCATTCGTCTTGGATTTGGATTACATTCAGCCACTGCCGACATTTTCAGGAGAGGCGCACGAGGAGCCTTATCTTCACCTGTCCGCATTCGAGGAGTTTTGCAGAGCACAGAGATATTCCGATATCACTGCAGAGGAGCTGATGAGGAGGACCTTCCCATTCACACTTCACGAGAGAGCCATGTGATGGCACCGATGATTGGGGAGGACATTCGATACGTGGGGAGAGCTACGCCGAGAGTTCTTACAAAGATACTTCCCCCCGCGTAGAGCATAGTTTATGCGGTCTTTGATCACCAACTTTTCAGTAGACCCCCAGGAGCCACTGCATGAGGCATGAACGAGGTTTCTTGACCTCTTGAAGAGATTTCCAGACCACAGACTTCCAGTGACAGACCTTATAGAGATCTCCATGCGGGGGATGACCGTAGAGCAGATAGCACTGGTGATTGCCATATGTGGCGGTTCACACCGCAGTTCTGACATTCACTTACTGGATACCATCTCGCAACTACTTTCACAGAGATCTACTTCACGAGATACCTTCATCGGGATAGCACATGCGAACGATGCAGTACCACTGCGGTGTGTCACATTACAGGAGGATACACTTTCTACACACCAGCCAGAGGACTTGGAGCATACAGCACCACAGAGTACAGAAGAGATGACTGCGATAGCAGAGGTTCGAACCCAGAGTCTACTTGAGTTCCCGTTGGTTTTCCAGCTAGAGGTCGAGTCAGCCCCAGAGTTTTCAGTTGACGATTCTTGGATATCAGATCTTCTGATACTCCAAGACACGGAGGAGCCCCAGCTACTACAGCCAGCGATCCAGCCATTTCAGAGCCCAGTCCCGGAGGACTCAGCTTTTCTTCTGCAGAGATACTTCTCGGATTCAGATAGATACCAGCACTCAGCCCAACAACTACAGCTTGATACAGGACTACACTTTAGTATGACTGATATAGAAAGTCCCGTATTCGAGCCTTTTTTCCTCCACTTTGATGAGATAGATACAACTTCTGAGGACCAGATACCAGCCAGCATTGCTGCAGAGCGAGGATCAACCACAGTCACCTTACTAGCCTCCACGATGATGACCAGTACCTTCTCCTGCTTCCAGATTGTCGAGAGCCAGATTTCAGATGATGATGCAACCTGGTGCACAGAGTGGGTGCTTGACAGCAGCGCAGATGCCCTGATAGATCTTGATCCTCTATTTCTCACTGATGATCTCGCATTCCTCCACGAGGGTTATCTGCGGGAGAATGCCATACACGATGTGTACTCGGTTTCATTTTCTGAGAGTGTATCCGATCTGTCGGACCACGAAACCGAGTCTTCTGATCCTTCTACTTCTGAGTTGTCTCACCTCGATGACCCTCGCGGGGATGAGCCGATCCTTGAGATATTCGATGATCTATCTGATTTTTCCCCATTATGTGCATCGGATATCAGTTTTCTTAGTGTCTCCAGATCTTGACTTTCCATACCTTTTTGAGACGGCGATTGACGTGGAGGATTCCATGACTGATCCTTCATTCTCCACGTTTGATTTCTTCGGCTCTACACTTCCACTCCAGTCTGATCTTGAGCCGATGATTTCTTTTGTGCTACCGGATCCCGATCACATCTTCCCATATCCTTGCCGGTAGCAGACACCCGCCTGATTTCGTATTTGGGTGTCATCGTTTACACTGTTGACCTCGTTGTTGTTCTCATACCGAGACTACAATGACAGTGCGGTATTCGCCTCACAGATGTCGTCCTGAACCTTGATACTACGTTGTCCTAGCCTTTGCGCCCAGCTAGGGGCGTAAACTCTAGCGCTTGTTGAGAGGCACCTCAACATTGTCTACTTTGTATATATGTGTTTCGTCTTGATTTGTTCCTTGTTTCTTCCGCTTTTGTTTTACACCCCAGGTCTCGTTTAGGATTATTTTTGCTATACTTAGGATGTACTCTATCCTAAGTATAGGGGGGTGTAGACACCGAGTTATTCATTCTCGTTCTGTTTCATTACTCCTGTTGTTGCTTATACTTAGGGATCCTTCACCCTAAGTATAGGGGGAGTAATGTCGTCCTTTTATCTTGTATATATTTGTCTCAGTATCTTCTATTCCTTCACTTGTCCCTCAACTGTTGATATTCTTTTCTATACTTAGGGATCTTTTACCCTAAGTATAGGGGGGACAAGTGGAGTCGTTGATTTCGTGTATATTCTCTTCCTTGGTCTTCCCCATTTGTATAGTCTTCTATACTTAGGATCACTTGATCCTACGTATAGGGGGGATCACCGGCTTCCATTCATTTCATTTTTTATTCTTTGAGTCGTTGTAGTATAGGATTCTTTTCACTTTTCTATACTTAGTACGAGTTATGTCTTCCTTTGTCGCTCTTTGATCACTATGAGGACATAGTTCGAGCTAAGTATAGGGGGTGTCGTATATATTGTATATATACTTTATCCATAACTCGTATTTTTGTATTTTTATAATATGTCTATTATTTATAAAATTGGAATAAAAATGTTTTGAAAAATGTTTGTAAACTCTTTTGTAAAAAGTTTTGTAAAACATTTTGTAAAATGATTTGTAAAAATTATTTATAAAAACCTTTGTAAAATTATTTTTGTACAAATGATTTGTAAAATGTTTGTAAAAATTGTTTTGTTTGCAAAATGTTTGTAAATTATTTTTATATCAAATTTATGTATATTGTACAAATGTTTGTAAAATGTGTGAAAATAAAATGTTTGCAAAAACTATTTGTAAAAATGTTTGTAAAATGATTTGTAAAATTTTTGTAAAATCATTTGTAAAATTATTTTCAAAATTATTTGTAAATCTTTTGTAAAATGTTTTGAAAAATTTTGTAAAATGGTTTGTAAAAATTTTGTAAAATATTTTGTCACGTGGGATATAAATTATGGGTATAAAAATTATTTTTGTAAACTTGTAAAATCCACGTGTGAATAAAAGCTGTAATTATTTGTAATTTATGTAATTTACAACTTGTATATAAAATCCGTGTATAAAATATGTATATTTAATCCACTTGTAAAATTTGTACATAAAACTTGTAAATAAAAAGTCTTTTTGTAAAACTTTGTATAAAATATGTATAATTGATTATTGAAAATACATAAAAATTTGAAAAAGATAAAATCCATAAAAATTGCAAAATTCTTTGAAAAACTTTTCAAAAATATTGTCTTTTATTTTCTTTTCTTAAAAAAGTTTTGTAAATATTTTCTTGCATGTGCATTTGCATTTTTCAGAACAGTATTGACATTTAAACTAGTCTAGAATAAAATTGGAAAATGGAGCTTGGTTAAGACCTTAATCCACCTAATTCTCAGAGGAACCTTATAGGACTTGGGGTTAAGACTTTTCAGGTCCATAGCGACTTAATTCTTCGAGTCCACTAGGCTATGAGCATATGTCATCTTGATGAGCCCAAGTAGAACACTTAACAACGCACACATGACTCTCACAGACAATGGCTTTACTTGCACCAGCACCTTACACATAGCTCTCCACGGATGTAGTGGTGAGGATGCAATTTCCTTTGGCTTGGGGTAGCATATGAGGGTAGTACTTCTAGGCGGAACCTCTCTTCTTCTTATAGTGAAGGAAGTGCGTCTCAACATGGTCTGGTGGTTATGAAGTCTAAAGACAGGAGTTGTGGGTTGCAATAAAGCTTCAAAAGAGGAATAGTCTACTATCTCAAGAGGAAAAACTCCTTATGTATATGTTGCACCATGTAGATATGTTGTAAATATGCACATCAAAAAAAGAGAAAAAAAAAGAAAAAGAAAAAAATGTGCAAAGAAAGAAAAACTCCAAAAAAGTGGTGGGTCGGATTGAAAATTTAATAATCCCACCGGAGTGTATATAGTCAATAAAGCAAAGCTTATGTATCGCATGTTCTCATCTCATGAAGCTTGCAGCGGGAGACTTAGCTACACTGGTTGGGCTCCCAGAGATATGTGGCTACACTGGTCACGGTCCATCCTCTTCTTTCCCCCTCTTCTTGAGCTGGTTGAACTTGAACTTAGAAGGGAATACCCCTCTCCTCGAGGAAAGAGCTGCTAGATTGAGGAATTAGAGTTACCTTGTTGAGGGAGGTTGTTTCTTTGTCATTTCTGAGGTGGGGAGCTACATATCACTTACATAGTACAAGGAAAGATACATGGTCATTAGAGTTTGCGTATGTAGACTTGTTCTGATCTGGATTATTGAGGAGTCTTGACCACAGAATGGTGGAACTTAGAGGCTGTTGAGTCTTAAACCTAGATCCCACTAAGGTTCCGACAAACTAATAATCCAAAGGTCTGACTGAGCTCCATACTTCAATTTTACGAAGATAAGTTTAATAATCAATATTGTTCTAAGTTCTTTCCTTTTTCTTTTCTTATTTTTCTTTTTCACTTCTTCTTTGAATAAGTGTTTGCTAAGGGACTAGCAAAGGTAAAGTATAGGAGAATGATGAATACATGATTCATCATCTTTATTCTTTTATTTTAGCTAGAATCTTTAGTAAAATACATGTACATATTCATTAATTATCATTATTTATCATTCATCATCTATTTGTTAATAATATATATTTATCATTCTTTTTAACCAAAATAAAAGAATAAAGAAGAAAAGAAAAAGAAAAGAAATAAAGAAGGATGTATTTATGGAATAAATGCAGACTGACCCGAACCCCGAGAGAAGGTCAAGAATTGACCTGATCGACCATGAATAAAGTAGGGGGAGATAGGGTCCATAACTTATAAAAATCAAGAAAACCAAATCTCACTTGTACATATTCACCATTTTCCACCATGCACATATTTTCACATATTTTATTTATCAATAAAATAACTTCAAACAAAAATATTTCCTCTTGAAAGTTGTGTGTAATAATGTATACTAATTTATAAAAATATCAGAAAAATTATTTAACCAATAAATAAATAAATAAATACAATGAACCTAAAAAGCCTAAAAATCCAACTTCCCAGGTTCACAACTATTTATAGAAAACTCCAAATTGATCAAACTCACTTTTAAACTTCATTTTATAATTACTACTATTTATTAAAAATATTAAAAAAATCTGAGAATAAAATGTGTGAGTTTTGGCGTTTGGACCCCTTTGTATATATGTACATTATGTGTATAAAACTTCTTTATTTTCTATCTATTTATTTGTAACTCCAAATAACTTAATTCTTTTCCTGAAATGTTAATAAAAATACATAAAAAATACAAAAATATAATTTAAAAATAATTGTGAATAAATACCAATAAATCTCAAAATCTAAAGGTCGTAAAGCCTAACTTCCAGATCTCATAACTTGGCCGTATGAACTCCGATTTGAGTGTACTCATTTTTAAAGTTCATTTTGTAAAAATATCTATCAAATAAATGTAGTTTCACTAAAATCAGAGTTAATATGCAAAAAGTAGGTTTGGGGACCTTATGGGTATACTGGTATATATGTATACATTGTATTTATTTTTATTTATTTATTTTCTTATTTATTTATGCACATATTGTATTTTTCAAAGTTTTGTATATATTTATTTTAATTATATAAAATAAAAATAAAATTATAAAATATGAAAATAATCAAAAATAAAATAAAGTATGTTTCACATAGGTATTTTATACCTATTAGTAAAGGTTCTTATTTATTTTACCTTATTTAATTAATTAATTTTATTTATTAAAAATCACCATAAAATTATTTAATAAATTATTAACATCAGTTATTTTCATTATTTTGTAATTTAAAACCATTTATTTATCTCTTTATTGTATTTATCTTTTATTTAATCCGATGTTTCGTCCTTTTCCCTGTTTCGTCTTTTTCCTCCTTCAGCCCAAATAATCTGTTCAATCGAGTCGTTTTCTCCAAATTTTCTAGAGCACGTCGTTGATCCGATCGAGTTGATTTCTTCACCAAAATAAAGATTTCACAACCCTCATTTTCGAACATATGAATTTTCAAATTTCCCACCTCGTTTTGCGCGCCGATTTTTCATTCAAAAATTGACGTTTCTCATCTTATAAATAAGGACCCATCTTCTTCCTCCTCCCATCTTTGGCCATTTTCTCCATCTCCAAGGAGCTCCGATCATCGTGAGTGACAGCCGACCTTCGTTGCAGTGAGGAGAGGAAGCGAGGGCCTCTGATCCGGCGATCCGTCGCCGTGCTCCACCTCGCGCGAGCTTGAGCCTCCGGCACCGCCGAGCCGTTGAGGCAACGACCCGAAGCTTCTTGGAGCTTCAGCCCAGGCATTCCACTCCATCTAGGTAACCTTAGTTTTGTAATTTGTTTTTAATTTCTATCAAGTGTCGATTTCATTGCAGCTAGCACCCTCCGATCATCACGATCGGAGATTCACCGCCTTCATCTCGCTCACGCACATCATGCCGATCATCACCTCATCAGCCTCCCTCTCCATTGCTATCTTCTTCTTTCAGATCTGATCAACTCTAGCCACGCATGGTGGCTGGAGATCGAGCTCTCTCCTTTCATCCACGCACGAGCTTATCATTCACCTCATCTTGTTGTTTTGGACCGAGCTTCGAGCTCGAGTTGTTTGTCCATTTGCAGGTCCAGGATCCTCCATCGGCCACATTTCTAGACCACGCAATAGTGAGATCCGGACCTTGACTCGCCATCAACGGGAGATTAATTCCCCTGAGCTCCTTCGTATCACAGTAAATCTATATGCACAGCTCCTGTTCATCAAAGTAATGATTTCCCTCTCAGAAACAATACATTCAATCCGCATTCTTAAGTCAAAATAACATTCATATTACATTATATATTGTGGATTGCATTAAACCTTCGTTGGCTGAAATTAATTTGAAGTACAAATCAGATTTGCACAAAAGTTTTGCTGTACATCTTTCATGTGATTTCCGTGAACCTTCAAATTATCATATTGGGAATAATTCTGGGTATAACATTAACGGAGAATTGCTAAACCCTTTTCCGACTTGAATCAAATCGAGAAGAAGCATTCCTTTTGCAGCATGAAGCACAAGATCAATGAAGAATAGAGGATGGATTATAGGATTTACTCCATCGCACAGATCTTCCGCACCCACGAGACGACGATTCGCAACCTGAAGCCCCTTCTCCGTTGAGGATCTGCACAGAACGATCACAACAGCCAGCCTTGATTCTCATGTCCGCCGTCGGGAGCGAGTGATCGAGATCACAAACACCTGCAGAACAAAATAACTACTGCGTCAAAGCAATCTGAGAATTTTGATCCATCGCCTACTGAAAAGAAAAAGGGGGAAGAATATCCCCGATTCCAGATCTTACAGTAACTCGGATCTGATCTGAAGGTTCTCCTTCTGCCACGCATCAAAATCCACAAACTGTCCATTCCATACCGTCGATCAGATAAGGGCGTTCAATCCTCACAATCCGTTGCCCAGTTGCTTAAAGACATCACGTGCACATTGATATAAATTGGGTAAAGTGCATATTAACCCTCCTTTTATGTAATAGCTCTTCACAGAAACTGAGATATTTGAGATCACGTGAATCACATACACTTTCCTTTGAAATTTTCACAAGTGCCCTGTTTATTTTTGTTGTTACCATTTGCCAATAACTTTGGTTTAATTACGGTTCAATCCTTGCATTCCAGCATTTACTTTCTTGACTATTTTGCATGAAATAAGCATCATTTGTCTCCAAAATTTCTATAAAAATTAGTATAAGTTTCTTGTAGATTGCTTTAATTCTCAATATTTTGGTTTTACAAAATAATTTGATTTGTTATTTTTACTAATCCAAAAACTGCTAAAAAGTGTTTGTTTACATAAAAAACCAAAAAGATTCAAAAGACACAAATTCACAAAAATCCAAGAGTAGCTTGCTTAGATTCCATCTTTTATTTCATTGCTTGTCTTTGAAGTGAATGACCCTTGCTTAATAACTGTTGCCTCCTTGAGTTCGACCCTGGGAGCTATACCAGGTTAATAACTAAATAGCAAAAATCCATCATCTTCATTGATTTCTTTGACTTGGATTTAATAATTGTTTGATTCGGTTGGTTTTTCTTTGGGTACGATGACATTATCCATTAATAACTAAAACCCAAGTGAGATTTCCGGCTAATCAATATCAAGGATAAACTTGGAGTGAAGAATGTGGTAGCTGATCACCTCTCCCGATTATAGACAGATCAGCCTTCAGATGAGTACATGCCAGAGATCGCAGAGAGATTTCCTGACGAGGGCATCTTTGCGGTTACCGAACTTTCGTGGTATGCAGATATAGTGAACTTTCTGGTCACACAGAAAAGTCCTCAGGGTTGGCCAAAGAACCGAGTTGAGAAACTAGTTTCTGAGGCACGATACTACCATTGGGAGGATCCACTTCTTTTTCGCGAAGGACCGGATTGCGTTTATAGGCGTTGTATTCCTCAGGAGGAATATAATAGTGTCCTCACTTTGTGCCTTTCTTTAGAGTCAGGAGGACATCATTCAGGGAAGAGGACAGCACAGAAGGTACTACAGAGCGGATTATGGTGGCCAACTCTTACTAGAGATGCCTGCACATTCGTAAAGAGTTGTCCAGATTGTCAGAGAGCTGTAGGGATAGTCAGTGCCAGAGATGCAATGCCGATGCGACCCGTCATTATCTGCGAGATCTTTGACGCATGGGGCATAGATTTTATGGGACTGTTCCCATCTAGCAGCGGCTTTGAGTACATTCTTCTCGCTGTAGACTATGTTAGTAGATGGGTGGAGGCTATACCCGCACGAACCAGAGACAGTAAGACCGTTTGCAAGTTCCTAAGGGAACATATTATTTCACGGTTCGGAATCCCTCGTATTCTAATCTCTGATGGGGGTAGCCATTTCATTAATAAGGAGGTGAAAAAGCTAGTGAAACAATACAACATCGATCACAGAGTAGCTTCTCCTTATCACCCATAAACGAATGGCATGGCTGAAGTCTCAAATAGGGAGGTGAAATCAATTCTTCAGAAACTAGTACGACCGGATAGGAAGAACTGGTCACTACTTCTAGATCAGGTTCTTTGGGCACATCGTACTACATATAAGACTCCCTTAGGTACTTCACCATTCAGACTGGTTTATGGAAAGTCGTGCCACTTGCCCGTAGAAATCATGCATAAATCTGAATGGGCAATTCGAGAGATATTGATGGATGCACAGAAAGTAGGAGCCAAGAGAAAGATAGATCTGAATGAGCTGGTAGAAATTCGAAATCAAGCATACGAGAACACACTCATCTATAGGGACAAAGTGAATAAATGGCATGATAGACATACTCGGCACAAAAGCTTTGTTCCTGGGCAGAAAGTCTGGTTGTTCAATGCAAGGTTGCGAATTTTTCCAGGCAAATTGAAAAGCAAGTGGGAAGGACCGTACATAGTCAGAACGGTGCATGACAATGGCAGTATAGCAATATCAGATGTGTCACCTGGTGCAGAGCCGTTTGTGGTTAACGGGCAGATGCTGAAGCACTTCATCGAAACTACTGATCATCTGGCCCGTACTGAAGTGATCTATTTTGTACAGGAATCATGATCATTCTTTCACTTCTTCTTGTACAAATTCTTTTGAGCCATTCATTTCTGGAGATCTACAACACTTGTATATTATTCGTAGACCACAATCGTCCCCATTTTTTTGCTCGTCTTTTATACTTAGGATACCAGATCCTAAGTATAGGGGGGACCGATTGACCGCTGATTCACGTTTTATATTTTGTTCTGATTCTTTTGTATATCCTTTCTTCTCCACAAATCACTGGTCTCCAATTTTTGGCTACACTCTTTTCTATACTTAGGATGCCTTATCCTAAGTATAGGGGGGACCGAGTGATTTCGATGATTTCGTATTCTTTTCCTTTTGAACTTTTGTTATTTATTCTTTTCATTCAGTCATCCTATTTTTGCTCTCCCATGATACTTACGATGACCTGATCGTAAGTATGGGGGGGTTGACTGACTTGTACTCGATATCCTTTTTCACCCACTTTTACTTAGCACGAGTTATGTCCTCCTTTTTCTCTTTTGACGTTATGAGGACATAGCACAAGCTAAGTATAGGGGGTACGTATATATGGTATATATACTTTCGGCCATAACTCGTACTTTTATGTATTTTCTATATCTATAAAATCTATAAAAAGTGGGTACGGGTTAATTTAAAATCCACTTATATATATTATTTATAAAATCCTTGTAAATAAGTAAAATATGCTTAAAACTTGTATTTTAAACTTGTAATTAAAATATCTCTTTAAAATTTGTACTTAAAATTTGTATAATACTTATTTAAAATCCTATTTATTAAAACATTTGTAAAAACCATTCAATCCTTGTAAAATACTTTGTAAGATAAAATTTATAAAACACATTAGACACTTAACTCAAATAAAATATATTTTGTATAATCCTTGTATAAAAACTTGTTTATAAAAATTATAAAATCCATAAAAAATACAAAGTCCTAAAATTCGTAAAAATTACAAAAGCCTTAAAATCCATAAAAATGAGTAAAATTCAGAAAATACACTTCACAAAAACATGGTTGCATTTGCATTCGCATTTTTCAGAATAAGTTTGATTTCTGGAACTAAGGACTGAGTCTAGTCTAAAGGATGAAGCTTGATTACGGCCTTTAACTCTCGTTGTAAGGAGCCTGACTAGGATCTGGAATTTAGACTCTTCAGGTCTTGTGACTTAAAATCTTTGGGTTCCATAAGACCATATTCGGGAAATCAAGTCATCTGTGCTTAAGTAGACCATTTGGAGTCATCTGTACAACTCTACACCAGTGAACCAATCTTGAACACATGCACTCTGCACTTAGCTCGACTTGCATGGAGTTCCGAAGGGCAGTACACCTTGGTAGTATGTTTCTATCCTTATCTTTGCGACATTGACGTCTAAAGACGGGAGAGATTGGGGTTGCGATAGTTGCTTCGGATGAGGGAAGGATCTGCTGACAATTTTTCTAAGACCTCAAAAATGGGACGGACTAAAAATATGCTATATCCGTCGAGGCACAAAAGATGAATGCAGTGCAAGCAAATTACAAAGTCAAAGCAAACCAGAAGCCACCAAATAAGACCACAATGGTCCAAGCTTCCACCAAAAATGCCTGCACATCTTAGTGGAGACTCAGCTACACCTGTTGGGCTTCACAAGGAGATGCGTCTACACTGGTCGCACTCCACTTCTTTTCTCATTCTTCTAACTTCTCCCTATATTCGATTGTGGACATAGCAGAACTGAACTCATAAGGGAATACCTCCCTCCCCAAGGAAAGAGTAGCGGGATGAGGAAGCCATAGAAGTGTATAGCCGGGATTGACGGTTTCTTCGGTTCTCTAAGAAGGAAGAGCTAAATCAATTCACACACTGTACAAGTTGATTTCAAGGATGATAGAGTTTGTGATATGAATAAGTGAGTCTGAACTAGCCGATGAAGTGATCTTGAGTAAGGATTATGGAACTTGAGGACTGTTGAGGACAAAATCCTACTCCTAGTTAAGGTTCCGATAAAATGCTTGTTTCAGGCCCGATCGAGCTCTGTCCTTTGTCTGTTCTCATGAATTGGTTTAGGAAAACAAATTCATTCTAACTTTCTTTCTTTTTCACTTACTTTTTCAAAATAAGTGTTTCTAAGGGACTAGCAAAGTTTAAGTATAGGGGGTTGATGAATTCATGATTCATTAACTTTTCTGTCGCATTTTGTTTTAAAACCCTTAACAAATGCATGTAAATATCCACTAATTCTCATCTTTTAACAAATCATCATTCATGTATAAATATTCATTTTTAATCATCAAAATCATGTAAATAAATAAAGAACAAGAAAAGAAAGGAAAGGCAGATTGAATATATGTATATATATACAATATGACTTAAAATATAAATATAGATGTAATATATATTTATAGCCCAACCCCCGAGACCAAGTCAGCATGGATTGGTCGACAAACCAATAAGTAGGGGGAGATAAGGAAAGAAAACATAAAAAAATATTTTAATACACACTCCATACATTCTCCATTATTTATAAAATAAATACAAAACTTTAAAGATTTTTAACTATTTCATATGAAATATTTTTCACTAAACTTTTCTCCTAATTATTTCTAAAAATGTATATCAAAACATAAAAATAAGCTAAAAATATTACCCCGTATCTATGCCAAGAAACTCAGCCTGTAAAATGTCAAAATCTCAACTTCCGAACATCATAACTTCCTCATACGAACTCCAATTTCACTCTACTCACCTTTAAAGTTCATAAAATAATATTCTCTAATTAATAAAGTTGGTTTCATCGAAATCGGAGTCCGTTTGCAAAAAGTCGGTTTTGGGACCAAAAGACAACGGGGTTTCTGGGCTATTTATTTTATGTAACACAAATTATTTATAGTTTTCTTAATTTTATAATTTTTAAATTATTTCATAATCTTGTAGTTTCACCTTAATTTATTTCATAATTTTTGGACCTTATTTATTATTTTAATAAAATCAAAAACCCTAAAATATAGGTATAAATGAACTGCCTAGATACTAACCATATTTATTAAAATATGCAAATTAACTTATTAAAATCTATAAAAATTCACATAAACCTTATTTAATATTCTAATAATTAAGAAAATATAAAATTAATTTCTATTTATTTATTTATTAAATTGAAAATCTAAAACCTATTTATAAATATATATTTATTAATATAATATTTATATCTTGAAAAATATATATTATTTATACAAAGTATTTATTCTATAAAATAGATAATTAATTTATTTACATCTTTTGTATTTATACCTAATTAAAATACTTTATTTATTAATTATTATCTATTTTACATTGAATTTTAAGCTTCTGGACCAACCAGGTGCTGACACTTGTCAGCACCTGGGTCTTCTTCTTCAAGAAGTCTTTTCCACCCGCCTGCACCAACCTGCCGACTTCCTCCAATTTTCCCGCGCGACTCGAGAACCTTCTGGCCAATCTAAGTCATCCGATCTCTTCCTCTAACTACCACCTCCATCGCCTACCCTTCGATCCAACTTGCTGAGCACGAAATCTCCCTATATAAAGCCCTCAAGGTCCGCCATTACAACTAACTTTCCTAACAAACTGAAACCCAGTTCCAGTTAGCCGACCCCCCATCTTCCAAGCTTCATTCCGTCTAACCTACGGTGGTGACAGCACCTTGGAGGAGCCCACGAGGAGGAGGATTCGTCGGAGGAGGTTCCAAGGCCGAGCCAAGCCTTGCATCGCCGCCCAGCGCGCGTGGAGCTTCGGCCCAAGGTCGACCGTCGAGCAGCTTCGTTCAGGTAATATACCTAGACTCTCCCCAGACCTATTCCTTCACTTCTCGTTATTTTTTCTCGATTTGTGTGCGTTGATTAGCAACACTAATCCATGATTTAGCTCGCTTAAACATCTAGGATAGACGCCCAACCGATTACCCCGTTCAAACCAATTCAGATCTCATTCAAATCACACTTCAATCCATCGCCATTTTCACGCGTTTTGAATTCCTTCTGGAAACTCAACTTTTCATCATTTTTGATCTTGCATTCTATCACCACTCGGCCGATTCCTAGAGAATCGAGCGAATATATCTCTCGTTTGCAGATCAAACTCCAATCAGGAGCATCAAACTAAGGTTTTGGAAGCCTCAACCATCAAGAAATTCAACCTCCAAGGATGGTCGCCAGAACTTCAACAACTTCCAGGTGCCGAGACCGCCGTCTTCATCGCTGCTCCACCGCCGCTCCGAGTCGCCTCCGCCACCACCCCACCGCGGGCGAGCTCGAGGGGTGGAGGAGCCACCCCTCTGGCCCCGTCGGAGTGCCAAAGGCTTCGCCATGCGTTCGGGAAAAAGCGGAGAAGAACGCCTGCCACGAGCGACTTCAAAAAACTCAAGAACCGGCGAGTTACAGGTGACTGACACGTGGCAGGAGCAGAGGCGCCCGATCGCGCCCTGCGGGATCTAATCGTAGCCGCTGATTCTGAAACGGTGTGAAATTTGTAAACTTAACCCAACAGGTTTCCAGAATTTCGTTCCGCTACCCAAAGTTTCCATAATTACATTTAGGTCCCTCCATAGGGACCTAAATGTAATAATTTGTATAGTTTTCTTACAAAATAGTCCCTGAGGACCTTTTTGCAGAAATTATTATATAGTTTTTTCATGCTTATGCCCCTGGGCTGTAGGGGCTGTTTTGACCTCGTTTGACCATCGTTCTTGACGATCTTTTTAGGGTAGTTACGTAACTACCCCATCTACTTAGTATTAAGTTTTCGAGACTTTTTGTCATGTTTTCATCGTGATTTGATTCTTCGAATTTCGCCTCATTTTGTTTTGGTTTCTTGTATAGTTCAAGCTCGTTGCTCGACCTCCGATCACCCTACTATATTTTACCACCTATATAATATCCACCTATTATATAATAAATAAATCATTTTGAAAAATATCCCTTTTTGAAAATTAAATAAAAATTTGAAAAGAATAAAATCAAATAAAAAATTAAAAAATAAAACAAAAAGTGTTGCTTTTCTCTGGTAACTTTTAAGAAGAGATAAAATAAAATTGCCAACAACAATCTCTTGAAAAATCAGAAGCATTCTATTGTGCCTCCTTGAGTTCGACCCAAGCACACTCACCTGGATAAATAATTAGTGTAGGTTTTCTCTTTTGGAAAACCGAATTTGTTTGATAAGTTGAGATCGTTACTTGTTTCGCGGCTTTTTCTTCATCGACCACGTTTCTTTCAAAAAGCTGCGAAACCGATTTTCAGCTTTATCACTTATCCCCGTAACAGTGCTTGCATCTAATGCGAATGTTGCATCTCATGCAATCAATACTCAATTTTGTTAGTTACAGTGTCCTTGACACTTACATCTTAATAATTATCATAACCAGTATTTCTATAATCCATATCGGAATACCCTTATTCCTGGAGATCACTATCTCTTAAGGTATTCACAGTTAAGACCTTTTAGATCTCTATCTATAAAGTCTTAAGATTTTTTTATTACTGCAATCAAGTGTTTTCTCTCCATAGTAGGATTATCAATACTTTACTACTCCCACTGCAAGGCAGATATCTGGCTTCTGTACACATCTGGCATACACTCAGCTTCTCGTAACTAATGCACAAGTGCAAGTAGTTCTAGCATTTACTTCCTCGACTCTTTGAGGTGTTATCCCTTTAGATGGGTCAGTACCATATCTTAATGGATGGAAGCCTTTCTTGGAATTTTTCAAAAAATGGAATATGTTCAACGTGTACTACTATTGTGACAGTCCCAATACCCTCTTCTCTTTGCTTCCGAACACCTTCAGAGCTAAGATCCAAGAGGTATCCTTGAGATCATATCTCAAGTTATGGAACAACCATATAATAAAACACTTATTATTATCCTTATATCATTTTAAATGATTAGGATATCATCTACATTTAGCACGATGAACACAAAGGCACTTCCACTAAGCTTCACATGGCTCATCAAGATTCCATCTGAAATCATAACATTTATAATTTCATCAAATCTTATGGTCCAACTTCAAGAAGCTTATTTGAGTCCATAGATGGATTCCTTAGCTTGCACACCTTGCTTTCCTCAACCGTGAAGCCCTGGGGCTACTTCATGTGAATATCCTTAGAGATGTATTCATAGAGGAATGCAATATTGACTTACATCTTGAAGATGCATTAGTCAAGTTGTGTAGCTAAGGTTAGCAATATTCTGATGGTTTTAAGCATGGTCACCGAAGAGCAAGTTTCATCACAAGCAATGTCTTCTCTTCCGGTGTGTAGCTCATGGCTACAAACCGTGCTTTGAAGGTCTCTACCTTCTCATCAGGATCCCTTTCTCTTGAAGATCCATTTACACCTTTATAAGTCTTACCCATATAGGTGGATCCTCGAGGGTCCATATACAACACTTGTATATGAAGTCTACATTAGACTTTTATTGCTAACATCCATTTATCCATGCTATGATCTTCAGAAGCTTCATCACATGAAGTTCGATCATTGTCAAATTTTTCTTACACATGGAATCCATCCTCAAACTCATTTGAAGATGTATTAGTGTTTCATCTTTAATTTTCCTTTTAGTTTCAATTTCAGGAGCCTCATTATCTTCTCAATATTAAATGAGTTCCTATACTTCATTTCATCTTGATTCTCAAGAGTCTCAACCTTTAAGAATCACATTCTCAGGGATGAGATATTTTAAGAATCTCAAAGTCATAAAGTAGGTATCCAATACCATCCTTTATTTTCCTAATGAAGCAGCACTCTCAAGTGCTAGATTCTAGCTTACATGCATGGGACCTTATTAAGGATATATATTGTAGTCTCTACTACACATATATACCTAGAAACTATGGGATAATTATGCTAAAATTCATAATTGATAAGATCATGTCACACATGATCCAATTGTATCTCCCTTTAACTCTATTGAGTTAAGATGTGTTAGGAGGAATGAGATAGAAATGATATTCATATCTCCATAAGGTATTCTTTGAATTCATCTAACAGGTACATGCTACCTAGATTAGATCAAATTCCTTTTATCTTCCTTCAAACTTAGGTTGTAAACCAAAATCATGAAATCTTTGAACATTTCAAAGGTTTCTTTATGTGAAGAGAAGAAATCTCATATCATACATAATCATTTATAGATATCACATATCCATATTGTTTACTATGATATAGATGATCCGCATACATCAATATGTATGAGATCATGAATACCTTGTCATCTTACACCATTACCAAAGAAGGGTGTATTGGACATTTTTACTTTTGAATACAATTTTCACAAGTATGTAAGATTTAAACCTTTAGACAATCTAAAGTTTCATCTCTCACTAGTCTATTGATCTCATCAACAGACATATGTCCAAAACTTGATGTCGGATCATTGTCAAATGATCTTTATCCTCCAATTGATCTTATAAAGGTTTTAACTTTCAGTATTAGAAATCTTAGTGAACCATTCATTAATTTTCTAATTTAGTGGAGTCCACTAGATTTTAGATTACTATATGAAATATCTCCATCATAACTCTTTATGATAGGTCCATTCTAGAATTCATGTTTATTTCCAACATTTAGAAACAAACAATAAGTGTATTCTAATATCTAGGTCATGGAGACATTCTCTAAGACTAAGGGCTCTCCCACTGAAATTATGAAGCCTTTCAATCCAATAGAGATTGTTGCAACAATTGCATCAATATCCATGTGGATGACTATTAAACCTTTATGATCAAATTTCTAATTTTCTAATATATATGCAACCAGCAAGTGTCATTAGAAGATTGAGATACAATTATTAGACTTTATCTTATTCAATAAGCAAGTCAATATCAATGATTTATGTAGATTATTCTGATGTTCTATCCGAGTCCTTCTCTAAGGATTCTAGACAGACTTGATAGTCAAACTATCAACACATCAATTTATTGCAGTATTGGCATTCATCCAACTCCTTGAATGTCATATGGAAGTCATAGAAGTACGGTCAACTCTTTGACTATCCTTGTCATTTGGGTCCAACCCATGCTTCCACTGTGCTCCCTTTATCTATAAGCAACTATTGCTCAGGACGGAGGATCTCTTACTTTAAATTCAAAAGAATTCAATGTAAGAGCATTTCAACATTTATACATGCTTCATTAAAATCATACAATATGAATATTATGAAGCTTCATGAATGAGTAGAGTATTTTCAGTATAATGATGACACTCATCATGTCTACATCCGTCTAGACTCTTAAAACATTGGTTCAGGTAGGTATTCAAATAATTTGAATACATCATCTCTTATAGAGCCACCATTCTGCACGATGCAGAGAACCATGTCATTCATGATTAAATGTCGAGACCACATATGTATGACAGAACATCTTCTTAGATTTTATAAGGATTAATTGACAATTGCGATTATCATCGACATGTTACTTCCAAAGTACATCCGATGAGATCAAGACTATAGAGACATACAAACCCTTGGGTTGTAGTCCTATTATCTATTTAATTGTCATTCCTCATTAGTATGAGGAGCCTTGCATATTGCAACCATATACATTATGTGTCCAACTGCAAGCACAATATCTGGATCACGAGTCCAATCCATGATATTTTACTTGTTATCATTGAGTATAACATTGAGTGGGTTTAATGAAGGATTATCTGAAATAAGAAATTTGCATAAGTGTACATATATATATATATATATACATATTTTACTTTGATTTAGGAATTTTTATATCAAAGTTGTCTTGCCTTGTCAACACTGAAAGTTCATTCGCTTAATCACTTTCAATGTAAGAGATATACTTACTATTATATCTCAAGCAAGATATGGGATCTCCTTCCTTATCTTTGTTGCATCCCAATAATATGAGATCCTACAACTCGGATAAAAAGAAGTGGGAACACATTTCGCCTTGCAAGTCCAACTTGCATCTCCCAATTCGGTCTTTAACACCCGGGCCCACCACCCCTAAGGCAATGTTGACCCGCCATTAATTGAACCAACCGTCAACAGGAATACAACTCGCTATGCGCAATCCAATATCACCCCAATAATATGAGGACCCAATATTGGGGTCAATACGCATACGTCCTTACTCTTTCGAGAAGCGAAGAGCCCGATCCAGATGCGATGAGCTATCATTTCGGACAGGCGTCTCCTGCATACAATCCCTGGCGACGGAACCCTCCGCCTTGATGGGAGACCATGGATGTCACTTATGTGATCCTCCATATCATATTCAAATTCTAATTAATCATTATGAATCATATTCATTATGATTAATTCTTCCAAGGGAAATAACATCTCTATTTATAATAGAGTGTTTTAATTTTGATTGGATTCCAATTAATCTAATCAAATTAAATTAATGATCCAATTAATATCCAACAAACATTTTTAATTTGTTACTTGAATTCTGTCATTATCTCAAATACGTATTATTTTGAATTTTAATAATTAGAAATACATCATGATTTCTTAAGCATTATACTAACCCTACCCGATGTCATGGCCAGTACCGACGAGAGTGGGACGGACCACATACGTTGCAATCCGCTACCCCAATGCTCTCCGAATAGACACCATATCCACCTCGAGAAAGGATAATGCAAAATAGATCACTTTGTACTTGAGATGATCATTGGTTCTTCAACCGAAATTATACCATATAATAATAATCAAAACAATTTTGATTAAAATTACAATGAGATTTACAAATATTTATGCACAATTATTCCAGGAAATTAAACAATTTAATTTCACTTAATTGATTAAATGACAATCACTAGGTTCTTGATTAGGAAAGTATTTCCAGCAGTGACTCTCACTTACTAAAAATATCATATCTCAATAAATTTAAATCCAAATTAAGAAAAGTAAGTTTATAAAGTTTGCTAATTTGATTTACAACAGAACCTAAGTGGTTTGCATGCATTTCAAGGCGTCTCAAATCCGCAATTAACTCTTTAATTACGTTGAGATTCGTAATCCTCGAAACTGTGGATACATGTTCACTAAAATGAGCATATCTTGAGCAAACGGAATCGAAATCACGTAAACTCAGATCCTACGGTTTCCTTATTTGATGGGGAACATAATCAAGATATTATTTTCGTAGTTAAAAATTTAAACAGTACCGAAAATAATCTTAAAACAGAGATGCGAAAATAAAATGCAAGAAAACTTTCGCAAACCCTAACGAACCCAAGTCGTTCTCGGTTTATGGATCGTATCCAAAACCTCCGACCTAAGGCTCTGATACCACGTGAAGGATATGATTATATCCTCCATCGCATCACGGAAGCATGAGCGTCATATCGAATACGACGAAGAACGACTAGTCGGACTAGTTGTTCTATGCAACGGAAATTAAAAATTTTTTATGCGACGAAACCACATGATCCAAGAACACTTCTCAGATCGTTTCTTCTAAACTACAAACAAGTAATAGGACTACCTCTTGAAGTGTGGTTGCGATGAAGTCTCTAAACGAAGAGACCTCCTATCTCAAGTCCGATCCGACGGAGGAGACGCTTGCGAGCGCGGGGATGAATCGTGTGCTTCTCACAATCCATGTTGATGATCCAAGCAGTGGATCTCCTGATCTCGACACACGAGATCCATCGTCTTCTTCAAGATCGAGGCGCACCGAAGGAGATGGAGATTCATGAGCAAACGATCGGGCAACATGACGACGACGCTGCAGCGATGGAGAGTCTCTCTAGGGCATCCATGATGGATGGCCATGAGAGGAAGAGAGAGGGCTAAAGTATAGAGAGAAAGAGAGAGGGAGATATGCTTCAAAAGCATTGTGTGTAAAGAAGAGCAATGGGGTGCCTCTCCTTTTATAATATTTTGGGATCCATGGATCTCAATCCATGGGCAACACAAATCCAATGGCTCTCATTGATTGTGTTTCTTTTAATGGCTAAGATTTGTGTTGGTAAAAACCAATAACAATTAATTTAATTTAGATTAAATCTATATTGATAACTCAATATAAATCAATCCCAAATTAAATCAATCAAGCATGGAGATTAGGGAATGAAGATTGCCTCCTTCCATAATATTGGATTTGGTGGCAATCTCATGTAATCTCATGAGATTACATTATTCCATGCAAATCTCCAAGATTTACAACAACACTTGTTGTAAATTATTCTACAAAAATAATTGATAATTATTTTGTGAATATTGCAATCTTATCATTGGAAAATTGTGAATCATATTCACAACCCAAAATAAAATGTGAATTACATTTTCAATTTAATGTCCAATGTGAATCCAATTCACATTAACATTTAATTAACAAATGTAAATTACAAATAGCTCTCTCTTATATATTATAAATTAAATTTATAGTATATATAACTAATATGGATATTGCTATCCACATTATTCATATCCATGATAATTAAATCACATTTAATCATCTTGGATCTCTATTCTCATGTGCCCAAATAATATGAATCACATTCACATTATTTATATCTTTGATAATTAAATCACATTTAATTATCTAAGATAATTCTCTTTATAATATGATCAAATTCATATTATTCATGATAATTAAATCACATTTAATTATCCATTTTCTCGATGCTCGGATACACATATCAACAATGAAATTATCTTGAACTCTTTCAAGGATAATGCGCTTTCTCAGCGGATAATTGGAGATAAGGACAGGGCGATTGTATTGTTCCACGTATAGTGACTTGGATATTGAGATCGTATCTCAAATCCAGATCGCGGGCCTCCCATAGATGATTGATTAAATCAAGACCGCAAATCCAATCTTATCATTGCATCTGAATCACATTCAGATCAATGTCCAACATTTGGACCAAGATCAGATTACTTCTCTACTGAGAGGAGTCACTAAAATCCAGACTCGTTTCATCACTCCCTAGGAATGGAAGCGTCATGGGTTTACAATCGTTTATGATCACATCACCCTCAGGTATTCCCAATACCTGTACATCCTGCATACTGGAAGAGTCAGAATAAACCCGAAGTATTATATCAACTTTATACTGTCTACTTCAGGGTTCTATCAGTAAGTTTCTCAATCGATCATTGGGAGTTGGTATCGATCATACACTTTCCAAAAGCGTATATCATACCTAGGTCTTGATCATATACTTTCCAAAAGTATATATCAAACCTACAAATTCAATCAAGCTTTCAAAGCGAGACGACTGTGCGCATGGAATTTGATTCTTCCCAATATCTCATGAGTGAGCTCATGCCTTCCGGTTCAATAAATGAACCTGTATAATCCCTTTGAGAGATCGTAATACTCATATGCCCTTATATGCACACCAGCGCGCCAGTATATAGACCTTGGTTAGGTCATCAACCTATTGGTCTGCCAAATGTACATACTTAGACATATAGTAACACATTTGTCCCCGATCAGAGGATGCGTGCCTGTATCGTGACATCATACGATATAGGACTTTGGTTATCTCGATCTCATTAAGTCAACTCTTTGACCTAACTAATCTGACACCTCCGAATCACTATTCCTATGCAGAGGACCTGCGTCAAGAGGTCGGTCAGATTTCATCATAAATGAGAAAGGATTGCCATCTACTACTCAGGCTGTAGATCATCTATTAACAATCATTTGACGGTGCTTGATGAGTCCTCAATCTAACCCTTTAGATATTTGTCCAAGCACCAGACTCTATGAATCAATAGCCGAATCAACTGTTGTATGATTATTAAGATGGCCATGGTACATAACCCTAATTGTACTAAGGGACCTATTATGCAAATGATTCATTCTTCATTTCAGATTAGGGAATGATATTCGCAATAACATTTATTGCATAATAGCTCGCCGTGGGCTTGCATGTCCAACACAGTGCATGTAAAGTTACATGAACCTTGGTGCAAGCTCCCCAACTTCATTTAAATTGTCACAAATAATTTGTAATTATTTATTGATAATAAAATTTAAAATAAATTTATGGTTTTTGAAATATTCCAACCATAATTATAATTAAAGCAAAATAAAAAGGAGCTCCCTAAAAAGTAGGGATGTCCGTGGTTGTAATAGCCATGGCTGACATCCCTGATTTTTGTAGCCTCGGATAGGTCCCTTGCATTAGAGACTAGAGGATCACAATCATTCTTCAAGAGGTAATTATATAATCATATGAAATTGATGGAACGGATTGGGAGTGGTTCCCAAATCCATGTGGTTCCTTCGAACTATTTTTTAAAAAATCTACCTTGACTCGTGTGACAAGTCATTTTTTTGATCGGGTTTGATCCAATACACATGCTTATGTGATGTGTGAGTCCTTGTTCATATCCCTTTAAGTAGTATTAGAGACTTGGACAGAGGTCTTCAATATGATCCAAGTCCTAAGAAAATTATGCTTTGGATATTTGATGCATATGCATTTCATCATCTCTATTCATTTATTTTAGCTTAAATTATAAAACATATGTAAATAGAATTAAATCCATTCTTTTACTAGGCTTAATTCTTGTGTAAATATTGTATATTTATCATTATTTTAACCTAAAATAAATAAATAAATAAAGGAAAAATAAATAAAACAAAATGCTACATATATGTAATAGATACATGCTGACTCTAGCCTCGAGAGAGGGTCAAGGCTTGACTTGATCGATAAGGAATAAAGTCGGGTGAGATGAGGACTAGATACCAAATCATAAAATTATTTATTGTATATGTTCATCATCTGTACATTAAAGTATGTAAAACACATTCTTTTCCTTATTTTATTTATCACCGAATTCTTTATAAATAAAAATTATTTCCTCTTGAAAATTGTGAACAAAATTCTTTTGTAAATAATAAAAATAATTGCAATTAAAATTTATGTATACTATGTAACTACAACACTCTCAAAAAGCCACAAAGTTCAACTTGTAAGATCTATATCTTCTCCATCGAAACTCCAAATTCATCAAACTCACTTTCATTGTACTCCAAATTAAATAATCTATAAAGCGGATGTGATTTCATGAAAATTAGGGTTAAGATGTGAAATGTGTTAGTTGGGGTATTATTATATATAATACCTATGTATACTATGTACATTATTTAATTAATTTTTTCTTGTATACATTTGTAATTATTGTATTTTCACTTAATTTTGAATATTGTATTTGACTTATATAAAAGATAAATAAAAATCACAAAGGAAAAAATTAACAAAAATAAAATCATATATATATATATATATATATTATAGGAATCACTATGTATATGTTGTACATATTCCTATTTATTTAAAATAATAAATTAGTTCTTAAAAATAAAATAAGAATTGTATTTAAACCCTTGTAAAACATTGTAAATAAATAAAATATCATATATATATATATATATATATGTATAAATAATTAATAAAAAATTAATTCTATATATATATAGGTATACAAACCTATAAATAACACTTTATATTTATTTTAACCCTCGTAAATACCTTATTTAATTAATAATAAATCACCTAAATTAACTTTATTTTGTAATTAACATTTTTATTTACATTATTTTATGATTTAAATCAATTTTCTATTTTTAATTGATTTATTTAACCATTTATTTATTTTTTATCTTCTTCTCTATTTTGTCCTATTTTGTGCATGCTCTCATTGGCTGACACAAGTTTGTTGACCTGGGTCAACTGCCTGGTCCTCTGCCATTCATCGCACATCTCACATCGAACTTTTCATCTCCCATTTTTTTCTACGTGCATTAAGCGCTAACGCCTTCCGAATCCTTCTTCTAATTTCTAGCACTAATCACTGTCTCCATCGCGAGCCCATTCATTCCATCAATAATGCCTCGATTTCCTCCCATTTCAATTTCAAACTTAGCCGGAATCCACTTCTATAAATATGCACTCTCCACCTCTACCACGAGATTCGATCCGTTCTGGAGAGGATTTCTCTCCCAAGACTAAGCCCAGACAATTGAGTAGTCACAGGGATTTTGATCTCTGCAATTGGGAGCATGATAAGCCCTTGAAGAGACATGATCCACCACGTGGGGGAGTCCTCTGTTGTGCATTCTGACTCTCCGCCAAACATAGCGGATTGCAGATGATTTCACCATCATTCCACCTGTAACAATAGATAGCTTAGATTTGATTTTGCAAGTTTCATTTCGTGTTTAATCCATGTTTTAGACTAAAATCTGATCTTCATCTTCAACCTCTGATCGCCATTTCAGGTGGTTCCATTCACCTTTAATCAATCCTGACTCGACCAACACCTTCACCCTGAACTTCTCCATCTCCCATCACATATGATCACCTTCGGATCCTCCTAGATATGGAGATTGACTCCACCTCCGACCACCATCATTGGAGCCTCCATTCCCTTCACTATTCTCTATATTTTATGCATTAATAACTTCATCGGAGCTTCGCCTCCAAGCAAGGAACTCACTACAGAAAACTAGAGCACCATTTCGAAGTAGATTTGGGCCAACAAGGAGTGAGATCTCCTCGATCGAAGTTCACCGGAGTCGTCCTTCGTCCCAGTTTTTCCAGAAGCCTTCATCACCGCATGATCAAGAAAACCACCTCCGTATTCGATCTTGGTCATTCAAAAGCCCCAAATGTCCACCGATGATCAGTGCTTCTAGATCTAATCGATGCCATCCACGCACGAACCAATTTTAGCCGTTAGATTAGAGATTAAAGCCATCCAGTCATTCGATTCGCCACGTATTAAAGGGTAAAATTGCAACATACACTATGCTTTGTTTCCATTTTGTAATAAAGCCCTGCAAGGACACATGTCTGGTTGTAATGCAATGAACATTTACACTCCTGCCCTTTGCATTTATTTTATTTACATATATCAATCCATTTTGAATTGTAGAATGTGCCTAGCACATGACTTCTTGGGTCAAATACAACTTTTTTATTGATTGGTCCCAATAAATATTTTATTTACAATTTGGTCCTATCCAGTGAGGCGCACATGCCTGCACATGAGTTTTCTTGGTTAATTCACCCTATAGTTTTCATATGTGTTATTATTTAGTATAAAAACATTAAATAATTGCATTTATAACCTTATGTACCGGCATTTAGTTTTCATATTAAAAATCAAATGAAAAAAATAGCAAAACAACTTTAAAATTTCCACAAAAATAATGATAGAGTCCCATTAATTAGATCTTGCATCCATAAAAATTATTTTACATTTTCACCATTTTTATGATTTTTAAAAATTTAAAATATCCATAAAAATATCCAATTTGCAATATAAAATTATTAAAAATATATAAAACCTTCGCTAAAAATTCTAAAAAAATATTGTTTGCTTCTTTTTATTGTTTTATTTTTTGTATAATATTCATGTTTTTATTCTTTATAAAACTAAGAAGTAATTGAACATTTGAAAACATAAACAATTAATATAAACTCATAGGAAAATCCAAAAAATATAATACCTTTCTGAAAAATACCAAAATTCCGCCCCCATTCTATGTCTATTTCATCTATTTTTTATTTTATTTGCTATTTTAAAAATTCAAAAACTTTCATTTAGTATTCTGTTTGTTTTATTCTCTATTTTTTTATTTATTTAAAAACCTTAAAAAAATTGGAAACTTTTGGAAAATCACAAGAACATTAATAATTTGTCAGAAACTCAAAAATAATTTTATTTCAATTTTTTGCATATTTTATCACTTTGTAAAAATCGAAAAACTTGACTCCTACTTTATTATCTTTATTTATTTTTTATTCAAATTTATTTTAAATATTTTAAAATTCTTTTGCAAAATTAAATTTTATAGAATATATAATCAAAAAATCAAATAAAAATATAAAATTTAAATTCCATAAAAATACAAAAAATCAAAAACACAAAAACCAATACTAGTGTTCATAGGTTTGCCTTAGTTCTTTTTGTTGATTTTCCTTGAATCGAATAACCCTCAGAATTTTTGTACCCTCCCTAAGTTTGACCATGTACGTTATACTATCAAATTAAATAGCAAATTTCTCTTGTTGTATTTTCTGCATTTATTTTGAGTTGAGAATCAAATAAATTTTTGTTGGTGGATTTTTAGGGTTGCGACGACACTGTAGATAATTCCCATTTTTTAAAACCCTAAGATTCCCTATTCAATAATATTAGATTGCGGGAACATTGTCTTTTTTACAATCGTGCGATTCGAAATTAATTTTGCAAACATTTGATGTTCTTGCTATAATATCTATTTTAAGAAGGTGTTTTGGGATAGTAAATCATGCTTAAAATGTCTAAATATGGCCCAAAAGGTCAGGCAAATATTTTGTTATGATCTAACAAAGATTTGGATACATCATAACTATAAATAATGAATATTTATTTATTATTTTCATGTCACGAAATGTTATAAAAATAATTTATTAATATCATAAATTAAACCATCAAATTTCACGATTTTAATTTCATGTGATTCCGAGCCTGATATCCCAAGATATATGATATTTTGTGGACTAGGGTCGGAGGATGATACGATAATATTGATGAAGTTTTTTATGTGTTTATCATTCAAAATAAATCACAGAAATATGAGATATTCCCTAATTAGTAGTTGAAATAAATATTTAAAAAAATTTTAAATCGTCAACAACTTTTGAGTGGTTGTTTCATGATAGAAACTGAATTTGAACTATAATTATTGTATCTAGATAATTTGGATGAAAAAACATTTAGTTGCTTGATATCTTGGACATTTGTGATAACTAAAATGGTTTTAATTTCAAAATTCTAAGAGAGATTATAATATAGTATCATGTCAGTCAAAATGATCTATAAAATTGCAAGTACAAATAAAACTAATTGTCTTGTTCTGAATTGGAATGGAGATGATCTCTAGACTGGGTATAATGGCTTAGTTCCTTAATTATCATCTTGAACTGCAAGGAAATACTCCCTCCCATCATAACTCGAGCATCTGGTTGGATCTGTTTCATGGAAGGATAGCATGATGCATGGTTAAAATGTACTCCAACAACTAAAATTGGAAAAATATGTGCTTGTGAGAGCGTATGTAATATAATAAAATATCAATCAAGAATTGTTTGTTTGTTGAATTGGATTGATAATTTAATATGATTAAATTAATGATTCAATTATGCATGGTCTATATTATATTATATATATTGGATTTCCCTTGGAAGGGTTGATCATAAGAATATGAGTCGAAATGATCAATCATAATTTGAGTAGGATATGAAGAATCATATGATGACATCCATGTCCCCCATTAAGGAGTAGGGTATCGTCACCATGGATTGTGTTGCGGTACGAAGTCATACCTCCAATATATAAGCACACATGGATTAGGATCTCTTCTTCTCAAAAAGAGATATGTCATATGCATAGTGACCCCATTGTTATCCCCCATATAAATTAGGAGGTATTGGATTGCACATTACGAGTTCTATTCAGGTTGACAATTGGTTCAATTGGTATCAGGTCAACATCACCTTCGAGATGGTGGGCTCGGGAGTCAAAGACCGAATTGGGAATGGAAATTCGAGTTGCAAGGCAGAAAGAGTTCTCACTTCCTTCACTGTAGTTGCATTTTATCATATTATAGGGATGTGATAAAAGTGGAAGGGAGATCAAAGATCTTGCTTTAGGTATATTGGTTGGCATATCTCATGCTTTGAAAGATGGAAAGGGATCCGACTTTCAAAGTAATAAAAATCGAGATAACTTTGATTTAAAATAATAATAACCTTAATCAAAGTAAATATTTATTCAAATTATCTTGTTCAGATAACTTTCATTTAAACACACTCTATATACTCATACTCAATCATAACCATGGATATGATCCATGATTAAGATGTTTTGGCAACGATATGCGCTCTCAACATTTGATCATAAAGGACATGGTTAACTGCATTATACAAAATGGTAGCTCCATAGGAGATGATGTTCTCAAAATATTTGAGTACCTACATGAACCAAAGTCTTAAGATCCAAGACGGATATGGATAAGGTGAGTGTCGTCATTCTACTATTTTTACTCAAGTCCTTCAAGAATCATCCTAATTTCATATTGTACGAAAGGGATTAAGAAAGCATATGTTGAAATTCTTTCAAATTGATGTCCTTTGAGGACATGTTCAATTAGAGAGATCCTCCATTTTAAGAAAAGCTTGTTCAAGAATCAAGGAAGCACAATGGAAGCATGGGTCCGACCCATAAGATGAAGAAAGGTCAAAGAGTTGACCATACTTCTGGAACTTCTACATCCAAATAGTTTGATGATTTCCAATATTGTAATAAACTGATATACGGGAAGTATGACTACCCACAATATCTATAGTACTTAAAGAAGGACTCAAATAATACATTATCATATCATATATCTACAATTATCATTGGAACCAACTTACTTATTAGATAAGGATAAGTTGGATAGTTGTATTTAATTTTCCTACTAACACTTGCAATCGGTTGCACAGAGTTTTAGAAGATTAGTGAACTTTATCAAAAAGTTGATAATCACCCATATGGGATTTGATGCAATTGTTGCAATAATCATCATTGGATAGACTACCTCATTCCAGTGGGAGAGTCCTTAGTCTTAGAGAATATCTTTATGACCTAGATGTTAGAAATCTATTTCTAAACTTGTTAGAGATGTATGTATATTCTGAGATAGACCTATCATAAAGAGTTATAATGGATATTTTTTAGAAGGTAATCTAAAAACTGGAGGACTCTGTGGAATTAGAATATTAATGAATGGTTCATTGACCTTTCTAATACTGGAATTTAAAGATTTAAAGATCAAGAGGAGGACGAATATCATTTAATGATGATCTAGCATCAAGAATTGAACATGCATCTATTGATAAGATCACTAGACTATGAGATGTAACCTTTAGATTGTTTAAAATTTCAGAACGTACCTACTTGTGAACATTGCATTCAAAGTAAAATGTTCAAGACACCCTTCTTCAAGAATGGTGTAAGATACATATATATTCCATACCTCATACATATTCCATACGTCATGCATATTTTTGTAAGATAGGAATGTTCACGGCACCCTTCTTCCTTATATATCTTTGAAATGTTTGAAGATTTCACGATTCTTGTTGAGAACCAAAGTTGGAAAGAAGATGTATATAATTCAAATTATCCAAGGTAATGAGTACATGTTAAAGAATTCAAGGAATACCTTCTAAAGAAAGGAATATTTCTTCTATCTTTATCCTCCAAGAACACCTCAACTCATTAAAGTTACAAGGATATACAACGGGATCATATTGGATATGGTTAGATCAATGATGATTCATATCACAATTAACACTTAGTTTCTAAGGATGTGTAGTAGAGACTGCAACATATATCCTAAATAGATTTCATGCGAATATGCTAGAATCTTGCACGAAAGAGTGCTACTTCATTGGGTATGTAAAGGATGGTATTGGTTGTATGCTTTATGACCCTGAGAATCCTAGAAGTCTTCATCCATGAGGATATGATTCTTTGAGGATGGCCTACTTGAGAGTCAAGATAAGAATGAAGTAAAGGAACTTATAGGATCCAAACAGGATAATGAGGTTCCCAAACCAGAAACTAAGAAGATAGATGAAGATAAGGCAGTTATACCTCTTCCAAGGAGTTCGAGGGTGGTTAAACCACTTAAGGAATGCATACCATGTGTCAAAAGAGTCCGACAATAATCTAGATTTATATGATGGAGCATTTAAGGACTATGGCATTGATAGATGGATGTTAGCAATGAAGTCTAAAGCAGACTCCAAAATATTGCTAAAGATAGATATACAACCTGACTATAACATCTAGAAGATGGAAGTCAAGATGGTATTCCTCAATAAATACTCAATGAGGATATTCATATGAATTATCCCCAGGGCTTCATAATTGAGAGATACGAAGTATGCAAGCTAAGGAAACCTATATGTGGGTCAAACAAGCTTCTTGTAGTTGGAACATCAGATTTTGCTGAAACTATAAAGGTTATGATTTCAAACAGAATGTTGATGAACCATATGAAGCTTAGTATGAGTTCCACTTCATTCATCGTGCTAGATGTAGATAATATCCTAATCATTTGGAATGTTATAAGGATGATGTAAGTGTGTTGTAATATGGTTGTCATGTACCTATGAGATAAAAGATCTCAAGGATGTCTCTTGGATCTTAGTTTTAATATGTTTATAAACAAAGAAAAGATGGCATAATGATCTTCACGTCAAAGGTATACCTTAGATAAATCCTACATGGGAAGTACCAACGGAGATTTATTTCCCTTTAGATATGGTACTAACCTATCTGAATGAAAAACACCTCAAAGTGTTGAGGATGTGAATGCTATAGTTGCATGTCCTTGTGTATCAGCTATATGAAGCCTAGTGTATGTCGTGATGCATACAAAATCTCAATATCTACCATGCAGTAATAGTAGTAAACTTTTACTAATACTACTATGGATATGAAACACATGATTCCATTAATAAAAAATCTTCAAGGACTTATAACTACGGAGATAGTGATCTCCTAGTCTCCAGATACCTTGAAAGAGTTAAGACTATGTTTCAGTCTAAGAAGATAGAGATATCCAAGCATAAGGATATTAGAAATCCCTTATATGTTTTGTTAACTACTAAGTTGTGGTGTATGACACTGTGACTCTTTAATAAAATTGAATATTGGTTGCATAAGATACAATATTCACATTAGCTGCAAGCACTATTACCATGGGATATGCAAATCTATAAAAGGACTTGGCATAGTCTCTTGGAATAGAGTGACTAATCAATTGATCAAGTTGTATATCTAAATAACTTATGATTATGTAGTGAGTATGGGTTTAAAGATTAGCTCATTAATGGCTCTTTGGGCTAATGGGAGATCGTTGGACATATGTGCCTATGGCGAGTCATTACATAATCACTCCTTAATATGAAATAAATAATAACTAACTTGCAAAATAGATCCCTTCACACAATTATGATTATGTATCATGTCCATCTTAATACCATACAGTTGTTGATCCAAATATTGGATCATAGAGGTTGGTACATGGTTGAATATTTAAAATGGTTAGATTGAGGACTCAACTACACCGTCAAGTGATTATCAAGAAAGGATCTCCTGCCAGAGGAGGAGTTGACAATCCTTACTCTAAAGGTTGCCATCCGACCAACCTCTTAATGTAGGTCCTTTGCATAGGAATAGAGTTTCGTAGGTATATAATAAGCTAGGTCAAAGAGTTCACTTAACGAGATTGAAATAATCAAGACCTATATCGTATGTTTCCACAATATTGGCACACATCCTCTGATCAGAGAAAAACATATAACTATATGTTTGAGTATCTACATTTGGTAGATCATTAGGTTGATGACCTACTCAAGGTATATGCACTAATATATTGGTGTGCATATAAGATCATATAAGTAATACGATCTATCAAAGGGATCATACAAGTTCACTACTGAATCGGAAGACATGAACTCACTCACGAGATATTGGTATAAGCCAAATTCCAGCATTGGTCATCTTATTTTGGAAATTAGATAGGATTTGAAGGTATGATTTATGCTTTTGGAAATTATATGATCGATACGGACTCCCAATGAACGAATAATAAACTTACCAATAAAATCATGAAGGAGATAATTTAAAATAGGATTAGAACCGCAGGTTTAATTATAGTCTTTTAGTAAACAGTATGTATGTATTAATAATACTAAAAGGTGATGTGATCTTAAACGATCGTATACAATGACGCTTCCATTATGACGAAGTAAGGAAACAGGTTTGGATTTTAGTGACTGTGCTCAGTGTACTAGTTATCCAATATTAGTCCAAATGTTGGATATTGATCTGAATTGGATCCAGAGACAACAAGAAGATTGGATACTTTGTTTGACATGATCAGTCATCACTAAGAGGGCTTCTATATCCGGATATGATATTAGATCTCATTATCCAAGTCACTATACATGGATATATAATCACCCTGATCCTATCTCCAAGTATCCGTGGAGAAGGCACACTACTCTCAAAGGAGTTAGAGGAATGTTCCTAAAGAGATAAATATGAGAAGTAGGATCGTTCAGTGATGTTTTAATCACTAATTGAAGAGGAGAACCTAGGTTGATTAAATTGGATTTATTTATCATAGATAGTATTATCTTAAATAATGTTATCTACAGTTATCCAAGAATAATGTGTACAAGATTCACATTAGTTTTGGATATTTACAGAGAGGATTTCAAAATAATTAAATATCTTGGATAATATTAATACAGTTATTGCTATCCACAATAATCAAGTATAGTGTGGATAAGATCCACACTATCCACTTGAGACTTGATTGTGAATAGGATTCAAAAATTATTATTAATGTGAATTGGATTCACATTATATAATATATGTAAGTCTGATTTACATTTTACAATAGATGTAAGTCTGATTTACATTTAGTTTTGGATCGATGAATATGATTCATATTTGTTTATGGCTTATTTGCAATTATCACAAATAATTTGGAAATAATTATTAATCATTGAGTTTAAAAATAAATTAATAAATAAATTTATGGTTTTTGAAATATTTCAACCATAATTATAATAAAAGAAAAAAAATAAAAAGAAGCTTTCTAAAAAAGAGGATCTTCATGGTTGTAATAGCCATGGTTGGCACCCCAATTTTAGGAGCCTCCTATTTATTTTTCCTTTAATTAATTAGAGGTACGGTCGTGTAATTTTCCTTTAATTAATTAGAGGTACGGTCGTGTAATTTATTTTTCCAATTTTAAGAGGTACGGTCGTGTAATTTTCAATTGTCTCTTCACTAATGTAGAAACTTCATCGATCTCACTAGACTCGGTTAGTTCCTTAACTTCATTATTTCCTTGACTTCTAAGGAACTCATAGTCCAGGAATTAGATGTCTCTATAAACAAATACCTTTTTAGTCTCAAGATCATAAAGTTGGTACCGATATTATTCTTTATGTATCCAACGAAGTAACACTCTCTAGTGAGAGATTCCAACTTGTTTCCATCCATGTTTTTTAGTATGAAGCAAACATCCCCAAATCCACAAGTGTCATACACTCAACTTAGTATTATACCAAAGCTCATGAGAGGTTTTAGGTACAAATTTAGATAGAATTTTATTGAGGACATAGGATACAGTCTCTACTACATGTCTCCAAAAACTAAGAGGTAAGTTCACTTTACTCATTATTGATCTCATTATGTCTAACATGATTCTGTTATGTCTCTCTACAACTCTGTTGAGTTGAGGAGTACTTGGAAGAGTAAGATTGGAAATAATTCATCTCCTTAATGTATTCTTTGAATTCATCTGAGAGGTATTTGCGATCTTGATCAAATAAAATTTATTTTATCTTCTTGCTATTTTGTTCTCAACCAAATCCATGAACTCTTTGAACTTTTCAAAGGTCTCAACCAAAGCCATGAACTTTTCAAACTTTTCAGTGGTATTGATATTCATGACACATTCATGCAAGTTCAATTCATAATGTCCACCTATTGTTAGAGTACCATATGCTATAAAAGTACCATAACGATTTACGATAAGTTTATTATAGAATAAGAACGAATGCCGTTGTCCAACTAATTTAGATACAGATAAAAGATTCCTTCTAACACTAGGAAACATAGATACACTCTCTAATAAAGAGGATTCTTCCACTTAAAAGCGATAGTTAGCACGTTTCTATAATGACTACTACAACAATTGCATTGAATCCCACATGGATGACTATCACCTCATCATCAAAACTTCTAGTTTCCTAAAACATATGCAACAAGTTGCATACATGAACATATGCACCAAAATAAAAAATCCAACTATATTCTCATCCTACAAGTAAGTTGGTTTCAATGATGTAAATAGATGAGTTACCATCCGAAACTATATGTTTGCCCTTCTCAAGGGTCTTCAAGTATTCTGGACAATCGCACTTCTAGTGTCCCAGCTTATTGCAATGATGGTAGACATATGTATTATTGGATGACAAGTGTGCAGAAGCTTTTGAAGATGTGCCAACAACTTGTTTTTTCTTCTTTTTCTTGGATTGGACCTTTCTTGGATCGATGCTTCATGTCATGCTTCCCTTTGACTTGTGCAACCATTGCACTGCTAAAGGGATTCTCCTTCTTAATTATGTCCTTAGTGGATTTTAGTGAAAAAAGTAACTCGACATTTGTTAGTTTCAATTTAATCATATGATACAAAATAATGAAATATTGAAAGACTTAGGGAGATATAGCAATATGAAATCGGATTGCATATATGCGTCCATCTTTACCTCTAGAATCTCCATCTCAGAGAGTTACCGAAACATTTTGAGTATGTATTCTCTAACTGTAGTGTTTTCTTGCATCTTGCAATGAAACATTTCTTTCATGATATTATAACGCTTAGTGCGGTTCACATCGACACATCTCTTTTAGATTTTCTTAGGTGTCTGAGCAGAATCAATATCCATATTTTGCTTCTAAATCACATTGGATACCGAACCAAGAATGTAGCAACATGCCAACATGTGGTCCTCATCCCCCTTATTATTAAAATCTATAGCATCATTGGTTCGAGGGTTCTCATACTTGTTGCTCGAGAGGACATACCCCATGCACTCTGTTGTGAGTACAAGCTTCAAATTTCAAATAAAATCTGAATAGTTTGGACCGATCAACTAACCGACCTCAAGCAACTTGTTCAGTGGGATGAGAGATTTCATCTGAAATTAAAAAGAGTACACTTAATAAATCTTGCTTAAGGATATTAAACATTTTAGTATTTAATTTTTCTCATATTTTTCGTACTTTGGAAGTCTTTCCCTTGTAAGCTTTCAAAGCATGAGGTAGGCTAACCCAACGACCTCATTATAATATCTAGGTCTCTTTTTAATTTTCATTGCACCCCATAATATGAGAAAATATAACTACAATGAATACAAGTTAAATAAATAATAATTTCTAATTGCAATTCAAACATCCAAGTGCATAAATCATAAATGGATATATAAACTAAAAGAAAGGCATTCTACTTTATTGCATGTATATAAGTTAAACAAATAATGATTTCATATTCGACTTTGCAAGTCTCAACCATCACACTTCAAAGTAGAGAACATTATATAAATCGAACTAAAATTTTATTGCGACCCTGAATGTTTCCAAAATATTATGTCCAATTCCTTATATCAATGTACCAAATATATTTCAATCTATTTTGAGTCCCAAAATATGAGAAACAAGACAATAAAATAATCGAGTCCTCTTCCAACTTCACCTATGGAGAAATCCAATTTCTCAAGGCCCCACAGTTTGAATCGCTCGACGTTTGTTTGCACTGATTGAGAAATTTATTTATGAGTAATAAGTGTTTTATCTTGTTATGTGACCCAAAATCTTTAGTGAAAAATTCAATATTTTCTAGCAACATTTTTTATCAAAATCGGAGTCTGTGAATGCTTTTAACATCTGAATCTTCTCCCGGGCGCCAAAAATTATTTGTGTACCTTTTGGGCATGAGTTTAGACCTTCTATATGCCATATATATATATATATATATATATCACTAAAAATTTAAAATAGGGAAGAACTGTAGGCAACTTTTAAAGTTGTCAGATCATTTGAATCGTTGAAAGTGTCGCAAGACAATATACCTGATGATCAGAACAATCTGATTGAGTGTTCATCGAACTTGGATGCAATACAAGTCCTTTAAAACCATGATTGTTATACCAATTATTGGAAACAAATAAAACTTGTATGAACTTCACATCACAAAATACTGAATAAAGTAATGTTTTTACATAAAAGATTGGTTGTTCATCATATGAACTATTAATTTCGGCACAATGATTTTGTACTTTCTGAAATCATTAACTTCGGGAGATGATTTTCCTAATGTAGTTTCTCATATTTTAAAGAGATCGGTATTACCTATTGAAGCATGCATCTCTAAAGCGATAGACCTCTCGAAGAAAGTCCTCGAGGACTCTTCTCTCTTAGGCGCGATGATGAGTCGTGTTGCTTTCTACAAACTTTGATATCTTATTCTTGAAGATGTACACACAAAGATGATCCCAAGATCCTGCTTTCGTCTCACAAATTTGATTCTTCTTGCATGCATGCGAAGTGCAATGAAGAAGATGATATTCTCTCTTGTAGGGACACATTTATAGGGAGAAGAAACAAGCTTGATGGTGGACATATAGGGTTGATTGGAGAGACGCCTAAGTATAGAAGAGAGTCTTATACTCTCAAGTTATCTCCCTCATTATTTAAAGAACTGATGATCTCATAATTCAAGGCATTTGTGTAGGGAAAAGAGAGAGTCATGCCCTCTCTTATATACACATGGTGGACATCCCGTTAGAGACCTACTATAAGAGGGGATGTCTAAAGGATATGATCTAATCATAAACCTTATTTTAGTTAGAAGACAAGTTGACTCTTAATTATCATATAAAATAAATAGTAGCAAAATTAGGAGAGAGTTGTAAAGATATACGACTCAAGGTGGATGCCCAACTTCTCCCATCTTGGACATCCATCTTGTCCTAAATCTTATCTTAGTTTTGGTTTATTAGTTGCATTATTATCATAATAATCCAATTATCACAATTAGGAAATTTATGAAAGTTACATGACAATAAAATATAAATGAAATTTAGATTTATTTTTGAATGTGAATCCAATTCACATTTATTCCTTGAAAAATATGCATCTTATTCAAATATTTATTATATATGTATTAATTATTATAAATCAATATCCATATTAATTATATATATAATTTGTATCATATCCAAAAAGCCCTAGATATACACATATCCATGATAATAACAGGTATTATAATATTATAGATATCATTAAGTATGAGTTGTAATCTAATTAAGACTCATTAGCAGCAATCTCGGATATGTGGAGATAATGTCAAAGAGATCATACTATATATGTATAAAGTTGAAATTTGGATATATAAACAATTTCAAAATTTATACCATTTTTTAGCAAAAATGTGTCACTTACGAGTGTTGAGCTCAACCTGAAATAATTCACTCTAAGTGAACTCAGTGAAATGCATCACACTCTTCATGAGGAAAATGCATAGATGAGTTGAACCCATCTTTTTTTAACATTTCTAATCATAATCCAAATCAGTTAGAGTTTTGAAATGAGCTCCAGGAGTGTATTTATTTCAATATACATGACCATTTCACTTTCCAGTATTTGGGCATTGAAATTGGACATTAGATTCAAATGAGATGAGATTTAATCCGATTAACTCTCAAATTAGTTAGAGTTTTGAAATGAGCTCCATGAGTGTATTATTTCCATTTCCATCACCATTTCTCTTTCAACATTTGGACATAGAATTGGTATTGAAATTGGACATTAGATTCAAATGAGATGAGATTTAATCCAATTAACTCTCAAATCATTAGACTAAGAAGTGGAGCCAGTAAAATCCATCTGATTTCATCATTACCTCAGTATGGAAGTGTCACGGTAAATGATCTATTAAGATAGATTTAACCCTGAGTATTCCCAATATTCATACATCCAGCATACTGGAAGACTTTGATATCTCTGAAGTTCAAGCCCTGGTTTGATTATCTTCTTCGAAATATATCAGAATATTACTCGTTCAATAATTGGGTGACAATATTAATCATATACTTCCTAAAAGAATATACTAGTATTTTTATAAACAAAATGACCATGCATGGACTTCATTATGACCCAAAAATATCCCATGAGTGAGCGTTGTCTCCCGATTCATTGATGAATCATCTATTCATCATCTTTATTCTTTCATTTTGGCTTAAAATATCTTTTAAAACAAATGTCAATATCACTAATTCTCATATGTTAACAAAATAACATCATCTTTTAATATTTTATAATTATGACTTATTTTAGCACAAAATAAAAGAATAAATAAGAAAATAAAAGGAAAGAATCGAAGGGTTTATATGTGTACAATAAATACAGACCAATCCTGACCCCAGGAGTAGGTTAAGTATTGATGTAATCATCAAGGAATAAAGAAGAGGGATATAGGGTCACTAACATATAAAAATCTCATAAAACTAAGTTCACATTATACGTATTCATCTCTTTCACTTTGTAAATATCTTACCTATTTTTGTTCATCATCAAAAATTACCAAATAAAATTGTTATCTTCTTGAAACTTGTACATAAAAATGTTTTTTAAATACTAAAAATATTTTCAAAAATAAATCATGTACATAATTGTTCGCATTCTGCTTCTCCATACCCTTCTTCCACATCTATTCACCTCGGATCTACAAATCCAAGTATGATCTCCACCCAGCACTTGTAGGATATCCACAATCATGTCCCCATTTTATTTTTCTTGTTAATAACCTCCAACCAAGGTTTGAAGCCTCAAGCTTCGCAATAACCTACAGGACACGATCAACATCAACTGGAGGTCACTTAAAGAACGATCTGACAACGGAGATCATGACCGTCACCTTTGGCTCTCCAATTAATGAGACTGAGAACTTGTTTCCATCTTCGGTCAATTTAGAACCATATTAGGAGTTGATAGGGATTGATCCGACCGTCAACCATCACAGATCAACCCATATCGAACCAATCGAGCGTCGCTTAGAGAAGAACTCTTCCATGTTATTCCAAGTGCCCTCACAACCATTTGATCAAGAAAGAGGAGCTCCAGATCAAATTCTCACCGCACCTTCATGCCCAAATCTCCATTGTGGGATTAGACTTAGAAGAGTTGATCTAGACTACATGCTGAGGCAGCCACATACTGGCTCACACACCTTCGTCTAGTGAAATTTTCGACTTGATTTCGACTTGATTTGCTTCTGCTTTTCACTTTAAAAATCATTGAAATAGTAAACTAATTTTCCTTTGAAATTGTTTATAATTTTAATCGATATAAAATCCATGAATATATAAAAAATACCATAAAAACTCCAAAAATAGAAAAAATATCTAAAACATAAAAACAATTTATTTTCTTCTTTTGATATTATTTGATATATTTTAAAAATCTAAAAACCTTTCTATCATTTTTGTATATATATTAATATTTTTTTGGAAAATTAAAATACATGGAAAATTTTCAAATTAAAGTCAATTAAAATTTAGGAAATGTAAAAATACAAAATATGTAAAAAATTAATTAAAAATATGAAACTCATTAAAAACATAAAAAATTAGTAGAATTATAAAAAATCCTAATTAAATAACTGTACATCCACTTAGTTGAAAGTTTACCTCCCTGTGTTCGAGACTTGCGACACTTCACTGCTGCACATTTGTTAGGAGTATAAAAAATAAAATCAAGAGATCTTCATATCTTTCTTTGCTTGAGTCTTGCACTTGGTCGCACAACAATAGTGCTCAACTTGTAGAGGACTAGACCAAGTTTTGTGCATTTCATCTAAATCGGATGGTAGCATTGCTGGGGAGGCATAGCTAAGTGGGTAGAATAAATAAGATTTTCGACTTGTTTCTCATTCCATTCCCTCGCATTTTACTTCATTATTTTACTTGATTTATTTCTTTTCTTTGGATATTTTGTTGGTTATGTTCTCTGTATTGTAGGGACTAGGTGTGGAGGTCATCTTCTTAAAGAGTTGAGCAACTGAAGTGCGTGGATATCGATTTTCAGGTTCAAGCCAGTTGCAAAGAAGTGAGATGAGGAGGAGAAGGTATAGGAGTTCCTTTTTAGTTGTTTCCTTTTAGTTTTCATTTCTATTCTTGTAATATAATTGTAATAACTCTTTGCCACTTGCCCTTTAGTTCTTTTGTAGATAGGGTCTCTTAAGGTCATCCCAACTTATAGAGAGACACTTGGACATTTTCTTTGTGTATTTATGAAGCATGTTTCGGCAGCACCGGTGCCAGGGGCTTCGTGGCTTTTTATTGTTGTCTTCATTTCTTCTTTCATCCCCTTTTATTTTTCCACTTATTTTATTTATTTCTCGTGATTGAGTTTTCACCCTTCTTTTTATTTGTTTTGTGTGATTGAGGTCCTAGTTACTTGGTTGAGCTCAGTAATTATTAGGTGCAAACCTTAATAAGAATTCATGTTCCTATAGATATCTCGATTTGAACTTAGTCAAATAAAATCATTCTTCCCACTAATAAAAGTTCCTGCTAGGAAGGTTCTCCTTTGCATCTCATATAGGTTAGATTTAATTCTATGTGCGGATCATATTGCATATAGCCTACTGGAGCAAGGTACATCTTCTATCACGTGCATGCATCATTGATTCCATCGTGCATCAACTTTTTTGACTTCTCCCTATGTTTTCTTGGACTTAGGTTAATAAAGGAATTAAGAAAATTTGTTAAGCATTGGCATTGAAAAATACTTAAAAAGTGATAACCATAATAGTTTGGGACTAATAATATCACTCAACCCCTAAAAGGTTACGTAAAAATATATCTTGTATTGGGGAGAGTAACCCCCTCACTAGACATGGGTACTTACCTCCAGGCTTGAGCAGGTAAGGATGTATCCCTAAGAATTAGAGCCAAAAATCCTTGGACTTGTTCCCTAATCACCCTTGTACTTTCCCTCAATACCCGATTGAGATACAAATACTTGCCTCTGACCATAGAAAGTCATTTTTGTGTGCTCCACTTTACATCTCACTTTGGGCTCGACATAACTCGACATCCATGGAAGATGGTTCCACTATTTGGGGGGTGTGAAGACCTACGTTGGGTTACACCACTTGTGAGATGGATCTAATTAACTGTGTTATCACCTAATTCTATAACTGAAAAGATAAGTGACTAAATCTTCACAGTCTTCATTAGTGTTGAGCTAGCGAATTTGGGGTCTTATTTGTGTTTGTTTTCGAGAATAAAGACCTTTCTGCATGATTTGTGCCTATCTTACTTTTCTCTTTGATTTGACCTTCGTGTTCTCGCATCTTCCTTTTGCTTCAAAGATGTCAGATTGGGGTGATTTGTGTTTGTACTTTGTGAACTTATTTCTTTCCTATGCAATTCTTTTTTTTCGTCTTCTTCACTTCGAGGTGACTCTTTTCCCAACATTTGTCACCAATAAACTGGTTGTTCAAGATTGACATCTTATTGAACTTTTTTTTGAGACTAATTCCTTCATAAAGATTAGTAAAGTTCCGTTTACATTTCCAAATATAGAACTAGTGATAGAGGAGTTGATGGTACCCAAGGGAAAGGGACCCATGTCAGACCAAATTGAGATCAACAATACGATGTTGGCATCCCTTCAAGCCATTCAAGCTCAGTTGACATAGTAGGCCAACATCCAGGCATGACTGAGAGACATGATCTTTGAGTTGAGAGGACGAGATGATAAGAGAGAGGAGGATCAACCCAGACGAGGTGGGAATGGGGGTGTTGAGCATAATAGAGGAGATAATGAGAAGAACCAAGTTGAGTAGAAATAGACACTTAGAGATTCATATAACCCATGAGGAAAATAGATGAAAAATTAAATTCAAATTTCTGCAATTCATGGATACCTTGAGATGAAGCCTCAATACTTCCACTTCTCACATATTCCATGAACACATAAATGAAGAATCGTATATACACCTCCAGCAGTTCGACTGCATATATAGTACCGTGCACTACCCTAACATCATGTTAAATCTAGTTAAGATGACAACTTTCCCCTTTGGCCTTATGGATAAGTCACTTTACTACATCAATCATTTAGGAAGGGTGGTGACATGTTGAGAAGATCTAAGATTGGTTTTCTTGATTAAATAGTATCCCCTAGGACTACTGAATCAGATGTGGTCTTTGATAGCCAACTTCTCTCAGATGTCCCATGATCCTATTCACAAGGCATTGGAATGATTGAAAGACTTGATCGAGAAGTTCCCCCACCATGACATACCGAACACAAGTTTTGTCCAAAACTTCTTTGGGGTTTGACCTTGAAGAAATAGAGGATAGTAGATGTCTCTTGTGGGGGATCTCATTTCAACAAAGATGAGGATGCCTTATGGAATATATTTGAAGAGATGCAGGAGTGTGCAACATCACTTTCTTCTTCCATGCATTTCAAAAACATCCTCAACCATTAGCCCCCAAGACCATCAATATGGAGGCATATTTTGATGTCGATAGAATTTAGAGTTCCGACCTAAGTATCATAGGGAACTACCTATCCCAAGTGGATATCATTGAGAAATGGTGACAATACCTTAAGCAACTTAATGTGATAAAAAAGAGAACCAAGGGGTTGGATAAGCTGGATGAGATTGTCAAGCATCTGGAATTGCAACTAAGACATATGCACCTGTTTCTTCAACACCCATTAAGTAGAGCTCACTAACACCCTTTGCAGCTCAGCATGTGTACTACATGCAAGAGTCAGATCAAGAGCCGTAACAACAGACTCTATTACATATAGTGACATACTATCAGACATTCCACTCTATTTTGAGCAACAGTTTCCACCTCCACCTCAGATTCAAGAGGTGAATGAAATATGGACCAGCAAGGAGAACAACCAAACCTACCCACCGGGGCTATCTCAGTTGGGTTCTCACACCACCACTAGACCATTTCACTAGTCTCGTGGAAGTAGATAGTACCAACACGAGCCACACCAGCCTCAGTTTCAGTCTCCACCACACATGGATATCAGCAGTCATAGCCTAAGCATTAGTATCAGCTATACTAGCAGTAGCATGTATAGTATCAGTATCCTCTTTCTCAATATCAATATTCATCCCACTTTTCATATCATGGGTATCCCCAGCAACCTCAATCACACTTCCAACCTTAGGTCCGCAAGTTGTTGAGCAACCAAAGGCGCATTCGCTGAACTCAACATTTGACTGTATAACCCAGTTGATGAAGTGTTGGACATGCGAGTCCCGTGCGAATCATTTATGTAATTATTATTATTGTAATCTTTTGATATATCGATAAAAGTTATTGATTTATTCCGCCCCTATCATAGAATAAGCTAATGGATGCACTTATAAAGTCCCTTAGTACAATTAGGGTTATGTACCATGGCCATCTTAATAAGTATACAATTGTTGATTCAATGGTTAAATCATAGAGGTCGGTGCTTGGATGATATCTAAAGAGTTAGATTTAGGACTCATCAAGTATCATCAAATGATTGTTAAGAAAGGATATTCAACCTGAGAAGGAGATGGCAATCCTTCTCTAAAGGATAATGTCTGACCGACCTCATGATGCAGATCCTCTGCATATGAATAGAGATGCGGAGGTGTCAGATAAGTTAGTTCAAAGAGTTGACTTAACGAGATTGAGATAACCAAGACCTATGTTGTTTCCTGTCAGGATATAGGCACGCATCCTCTGACCGAAGATAGATGTATTACTATATGTCTAAGTATGTACATTAGGCATATCATTAGGTTAATGACCTAATCAAGGTCTATACACTGGTGAGTTGGTGTGCATATAAGGGCATATGACTAATACGATCATTCAAAGGGATCATATAGGTTCACTACTAAACCGGAAGATATGAGCTCACTCACGAGATATTGGGACCGATCAAATTCCATGCACGGTCATCTTGCTTTGGAGCATGACAGAATTTGAAGGTATGATATGTGCTTTTGAAAAGTATATGACTGATACCAACTCCCAATGATCGAATGAGAATCTTAATGATAAAACACCGAAGAATACGGTTAAAATATGATCTAAAACTTAGGGTTTATTCAAGGTCTTCCAATATGCAGGATGTTTGGGTATTAGGATTACTCGAGAGTGATGTAATCGTAAATGATTGTATAACCATGACACTTCCATTCTGAGGGAGTATTGAAACAAGATTGGATTTTAGTGACTCCTTATAGAAGATTAGTAATTTGATCTTAGTAAAAATGTTGGACAATGATTTGAATGTGGTTCAGATTCAATGAGAAGATTATATTTATGATTTGATTTAATCAAACAACTTTGAGAGGTCACTTAGATATAGATAGGAGATAAGATCTCAATATACAATACAATCGTCTCGACCATATCTCCAAGTATCTATGGTGAACGCACATTGTTCTTAAAGAATTCAAGTACAATTCTATTGTTGACAATATGTACGAGAATTGGAAAACTGATGATTAAATGTGATTTAATTGTCATGAATATTGTGAATGTGATTCATATTATTTGGACACATGAGAAGATTCATTTAAGATAATTAAAGGAAATTTAATTGTCAAATATATGATTAATGTGGATATCCATAATGAGCATAAATATTATAAATACGATTTATAATATCATGGAGATATTTAAGTGTAAATAGAATTTACAAATTAAATGTTAATGTAAATTATATTCAGATTGTACAAGTAAAGGTATATGTAATTTGCATTTTATATTGGATGGTTGAATTTGATTCATAATTGTCAATGGCATGATTGAAATTGTCACAAAATAATTTGGAATTAATTTGGTGAAATTTTAAGCAATAATATTTGTAGCACATATGTAATAATTGGTGAGATATGATATCTCATCAAAATTGGAAGGAGGTGGAGTCCGTCCTCTCCTTATTAAGAGTGGACGGCAACATGGAGGATCTCTCCTAGATGGACATCCACCTAGACATGGAAGGAGGCTCCACTCCTTTCCATATTCTTCCATATGAATTGATTTAATTGAATTTAAATTTATTGAATATTATTCAAATATTTATTTTCTTTTAGATTAATTATTTTTGTTCCAAATTTTATGCAAAAAAATCATGACCATTGATTTAAATTAGGAGTGAATCTCCATCATGCAATATGTTATAATGGCAAGACCTAGCTCTTTCTCTTGCATAAGTTGAAAGCAACAAATCTCTCTCTTTCTTCTTCTTAACACATCCAATAGGTTCTCCTTCTCAACCCTAGTGGTCATCCACTTTGTGGTTATTGAGATCATCGTCGTCGTCATGCTATCATTGTGCTGTCGGGCTGGTGCTTCATGCTTATGAGGAAGGCTATAGATTTTGTGAGACAAAATCAGGAGTTTCACGCTCAGATCATCAACTCGGATTGTAGGAAGCACGCATCTCATCCACGCACCTGCAAGTGCCATCCTTCGTTGGATCAGAATTGAGACAGGAGGGCTCTTCGTTTAGAGACATGCAATTACAAAAATGCTTCAAAAGGTAATCCTTTTACTAATTTGTTATCCTGATTAAACTATATGAGAAAGGTTCTCATATCATGTGGTTTCATCTTTGTTAAAATTTTAAATTGCCATTGCCCCTTGCAACTAGTATGACTAGTTGTTCTTGATCACATGTGATGTGATCTTTACGCTTTTGTGATATGTGAAGGCTTAAATCCCAAACTTCATGAAGAACATGAATGAGATCAATCATAGTCTGGATGACCTGACCACAATCAGACCATCATTCTAGCTCAACTCAAATCCAATCCTAACAACTTATGCAACAATAAGGAGAAGGTAGAACATCATGATTGTTCCACTATTGAGACATGTATGACTTGTGATTTTTCATGTTTATTTAACGTTGTTACTCTCAAGAGCGATAGGAGCATACAGACACCAGCACCACATGATTGGGGAATAAAGCCATGGATCAAAACTTCCACTTCTTCTTTCTAATCTAGCGAGGCAATATCGATTGTTGCAATTGATGGAGGAGCATAAACATTAAAAGATCAAAAAATGAATAAAATCAAAAGGCCCAAAAAGAGAATAATGGGAGATGCAAAGCAAAGTCAGTAGTTGATGAGATCACACTTGTTGCAGATCCATCTTATTCAGCAGCAGATAAAGTAGTTACAATTTTTCTTTTCCTTCTATAATGGATACCATTGTACAGACTGATTCTAGTTGTCCATATGTAAATTCTGATTCCAAAGTGAATAAATAAAGCTGTCCAGATTTTATTCCTTTTCTTGATGCATTGAATAAAAACAAGTCTACTAAAAATTGAAAACACCATTGTCGGATCCTAGAGTGTTAGAAATTATTCAAAACATTTTCCTTGAGATGTCACCACTAAAAGCCATGGAGTATATGTCTGTAGTGAAGAAGGAAATGAAAGGAATGTACTCCTAAAAATCCACAAAAAAGAGAGTATGTAGCAGGATGAAATGCCACATGTTAACCATGGACATCGTTAATGCAATAAGCCATCAAATCATGTACAAAAAGGAAGATAAGGAAGCACCACTTGTTAGATGTGAGATTTCCAATCAGCACTTTGATCGTACTTTATTAGATGGTGTATCTTTAGTGAATTTATTACCCTTCTCACTAGTTCAGTCACTCAAACTAGGACCTCTGAAGAAGACCAAAATGTTTATTCAGTTTGTAGAGAAATCAGTTAAGAGATCAAAGGGTGTACTTGAGAATGTTTTCGTGATGGTACAGGGCATGAACTTTCACATGGACTTTGTTGTTCTAGCCATGGATTCTATAATGTAATTACATCATGCCCCTATCATACTCGGTCGACCATTTCTATGCACAGTTGAGGTCGTTTTCAATTATGGAACTAGGAAGATAACATTTTGTTCTCATAATGAAAGTGTTATAGTTGAGAAGATCCAAGAGCCGACAAGGAATCCCACATAAGATGAGAGTGTTTCTACGCCAATTGAGATAGAGAAGTGCGATTATGTTTCTAAGATCAAACAATTACCACTGGATGATATGAAAACCCAAGAATTCCTCTCCAAGGAGGAAAAATTGGAAAGCACGATGTTTTGTGGACATGAGGAGGGTTCTGTTAACGAGCTAACACTAGTTTTGGATTTGATCTCTTTGTATCTTAGAGGGTCAATGAGCAACAAGTGGAATATGGATTTGATACTGCAGAGGTTGGACCAGATTTCTTTTCATCTTTTACGTTTAAGCCCAATTATTGTGATATTGTTGAGTTCCCTCGACACATTGAAATGCTTCCTACTACCCTCGTTAATTAGATCAAATTAATGGTCAAATTAATGTGTTGTCGTTCGTTGTAGTTGGATAATAAGAGCAGATCAAAAACCACTTTTAATTAACGTCGATTTAATCATGAGTGGCTAATTTATTTTACTTGGGCAAGCCCAAGGTCGAACTCAGGGAGGCAGCTGTCTCCTTAGGTAGATTTTTAGCAAATCTCCAAGGTTGGATTTTCAAAAGATGTTTTTTGGTCTTTTTAATATATTTTATGCAAGACACATGCAAAATCAGGCCAATTTACAAGTTAAATCAGCAAGATGGTCAAATTAATTCCAAAAATTATGAAACTTGGCCAGATGATGAAATATGATGAAATTAAGATACACTATTTTTTTAGAATTTTCTGACACTATATGAATTTACTGTGAATTTAAAATGAATGCAAAGTGATTTTGACAAAATTAATTTTAATAAATACCAAATCACATTATTTTCAAATATCAAAATTATCCTAGATAGATCCACATGTGAAGAATCTAGGAAAATTAATCAACCTAAATTTCTATGTGAAATGCACCTATTAAAAATCAATTAAATAAATCACTAAATGATTTATTCAGGCCTCAGGATGCGTGCAAATGAGTTGAAATTTTTATACAATGTGAACCTAATTATCCTAGATCTAATGAGAATTTTTGGTGATTTTTGGCATCACAGATGAATTACTATGAATTAAAAGGCATAAATGGGAAAAATATAGCAAAATTACACCAACTAATTAATAGAAGAATTCACTGATATTTCAAAAATGTGTCAAGTGTCACATATGGAAGAGGACAAAATAGCTACATAATGCAATTTTCAAACTTGAAAAATGAATTAAAATGAGTGCCTAAATATGCGTGCAAAAACAGAGGTGTAAATGCAATTACAGGATTTAAAATTGATAAAAATGAAACGTGCTGACAGGGACCAATATGCGATTACCTATAATGTTGAGGGGATGGATGCAATTTTCCCATGGAATACGTACTCCTCACGTGGGGTCTCCTAGCAGGGACTGAAGTGCAAATAGGGAAATCTCCATGGGCCTCGTTGCAATTTACCCAGTACGCACGTACAGATCACGTGGGGGTCCCAGGCTCGGTGGTCTTCGGAGGCCCGGATCTGGCTCAGACTAGCTTCGGGGATCCGCGCCTTGAGGTCGGGGAAGAGGCTCGAGTTAGTCGACGTGGCTCGACGTGGACCGTTGGATCAAGGAGGATCCAACGGCAGCTGGCTGTTGGTGCATGGCGTATCTGAATCCGTTAGATCAAGATCGATCCAACGGTCCTTGAAGCTTACTGAAGATGGCCATGTGGAAGATCGATAGCCGCTGGATCAGGATTTATCCAACAGCCTCTGGAGCGCGAAGGAAGTGGTAACATGGCTTGATCTGGAACGTAAGATCCGCCTGATCCTACGGCTGCGGGATGTGGGCGACGTGGCTCGATGGAAACCATTCGATCAAGGAGATCGAACGGCAGATGTTCTTCTTCCTCGACCAGCCCACCGCCTCCTGCGGCGGAGAAGGCTGGGCTCCGGCGAAAGGTCTCGAGCTCCGCCTTCTCCTCTGGTCGTTGGTGAAGCTCGGCGGAGGCTCCCTAGTAGCGAGGAAGATTCGTAGAAGCTTCGGGGATTCTCCGGTGGTCTCAGAAGTGGCCGAGAGGCTCTGGGGCGCAGTGACGGAGAAGCTCGGAAGCAGCTCCGATGCAGTTCCGGCCAATGAAGGAGAAGTACCTGCAGGGGGTACTTGATAGCCGAAGCGTGCTATGTGTTCGTGGGGTGATCTGGCATGCGGTGCGAGGCCTGAGAGGAGAAGGGGGCGTCCGGTGATCGAGCTCCGCCAAGGTGTAGGAGCTGGCGTCGGTGAGAAGTTAGGTGTGTCGTCAGAGGAAATGGAGTGTAGCGTGAATATCATAGCTCCCTTGCGGAGCTCGGAGGATGGTTGGTAGAGAGGGAAGTAATGGAATGAAGGCGAATAAAATCAGAGAAGAAGAAAGAAAAATAAGAAGAAGATCGGGAAGAAGGTGGAGGTGTCTACCTGGGGTCAGAAGCTCATTCCAGGTCCTCGCTCAAGGGTCGATAGAGTCTCGAGCTCGTGCGGCGCCTTGGAGGAGCAGTGATACGGCGGAGTTGGCCGTGGATCTTGCCGGAGGTGGATCTCGGTCGTCGCTCGCCATCACGTCAAATTGATGTCACCAACTCGAAGTCGGGAGCTCAGAGATACTCTCTGTGATGGCGGATATGGGTTACGGTGGTTGGAGACGACTTATTTATAGGATGAAGATGACGACGTAGATGGCGAAGAGGTGGAGTTGGTGGGCTTCGCGGAGCGAAGTGGAGAGGGTTCATGGAGATCGAGGGGGTGGCGAGGATGAGGGAAGAGTGGACTGAGTAGTGGTGGTGCCAGGAGGTGGAGGTGACGGTTGGCGTGGCGCCGAAAATAGAAAGGGGAAGGCAAGCGCGCGAGGTGGAGATCGTGGGAGAGAGTGGTGACCCGAGGTTAACGACGAGTTGGCCAGGATCAAGGTGCTCAACAACGACTGTGATCTGATCTAGGGCTGGATGTTCAGATGGCGTACATGGCGCCACGTGGAGTGTGGTTGAAGCAACGCTATTGGACGGGCATGATTAGATTAGGACTGCGATCGAGCGGTTGGTATTATAGCGGCAGTGGGCGGTGAAGATGTGAGGATGATGGCACGATCGAATGGCGCTCAAAGTGCAACGTGGAAGGCGGAGATTAAGGCGCAAACGGGTGGCCCAGATCTCACCTGGAGAACGACCGGAGGGTCGTTATCTGATGCAGAGAAGCGGCTGGGATGGAGCATCTTGGAGGTGATCGTGAGTTACAGGAGACGCCACGTGGCGGACTATGAGTGAGGCACGAACGAGTGGTGATGATGAGAGCGGGGGCTTGATCTGACGATGGAGATCGAAGCGACAGAAGGGTCGTTGGATCAAGAAGAGATCCAATGGCCAAGGGTACGGGCGGCGTGGCGCGATGAGAGGTGGCCACGTGGCTCAACCAGAAAGGGCCATGTGCCCCAATCAGATTATTGCATAAGAGATTTTGATTTTTGAGGGTTAAATGGCCGAATTTGAGAAAACTCAAAACCTAAAAGTTGTAGATCTCAATGAGATCTACAAGTTTCATGTTGACCAAAAACGAAGATGAGGTCAACTATGATACAAAAATAAAAGAATACAAATATACATAGATGTAGTGTACAAGGGGACCCAGAAACCCAAGTTTTGTAGACGAGTTCCGAATTTAATGAAATTAGTATCATTTTAAAGGTCTCTGGATGTGTATTAATATGAATGTGAGTAGACCTAATTCAAAATTTGTAAGAGAGACATATTGGCATTCTAAGGTCCAGGGGGTTTGGGGCTTTATTGGGTATTTTACAAGATAGGGATTTTGGCCTTCTTCCTTATATTATTAACTAAGAATGTACATATTATAAGGAAGGTGTTATTTTATTTTGGAGGTGATATAAAATACAAATAATTAGGCGGTTTATTTACAAGTGGATTTTACAAATGAATTGGCTTCTTATTTGATGCAAATATGAATGCTATAATGTATGTATTGTTGATTGATGCATGAATGCTAGCTATGCAAAATAAAGGGAAATATGTTGTTAAATACCCGGGGACAAAGCTCTATTTTCAACTTTAAGAGTGATGAATCACATATTCATCAACCCCCTATACTTAAACCTTGCTCGTCCCCAAGCAACTAAAATGAAATGCAAGAGTGAAATGATTTTGGGTTCCATACCAAGGTCATGAACAAAAGTTGAAAATGGAGCTTGACTCAACCTTTGGATTAATTGTGTGGTGGAACCTTATTGGAATCTGAACTTAAGACCTAACAGACTTCAAGTTCCACAAGTCTTCTATTTAAGACGCCTCAACAGTCAGGTCAGAACAAATCCTCATACGCATATTTCTGATGACTATGATTCTTACTTGTACTGTGTAAGTGTAAAATAGCTCTCCACATCAGAAATAGCTCAGAACCAGCCTCCTCTAACATGGTAACTCTAATTACCCGGTCCAGTAACTCTTTCCTTGAGGAGCGGGGTATTCCCTTCTAAGTTCAAGTGCGACCAGCTCTAGAGGAGGGGGTGGAGAAAAGAATGGATGGTAGCCAGTGTAGCTACCTATCCCGGGATGCCTGACCAGTGTAGCCAAGTCATCCAGTTGCAGACTTCTTGCTAATATACATACTCCGACAGGAAATTTTTTTTGGCCTGTCTATATTTTTTTTGGAGTTCTTGCATTTTTTCGTTTTTCTGTTTTTCTTTTTTTTTTAACTATATACAAGGTGCAACATGTACATCATGAGTTTTTCCTCTTGAGCCAGTAGAATATCCCTCTTTTGAAGCATTGTTGCAACCCACAGCATCCTGTCCTCAGAGCATCAACACTGCCAGACTAGGTTGAGATGCACTACCCTCCCAAGAGGAGGACGGATGTTTCCACTCGTGTGCTACTCCAAGCTAAAGGATTCTACTTCCTCATCACCTCATCAATGAAGATCTACGTGTGTGGTGCTTGTCCAAGTTAGGTCACTGTCTAAAAGAATCATACGTGTGCACGAGATATTATAAGACTAATCAAGATGACATGTGAACATAGACTTGCGGACTCAAAGAATTAAGTCACTTGACCTGAGAAATCTTAACTCCAGTTCCTATAAGGTTCCTCTGAAATTAGGTGGATTAAGGTCAAATCAAGTCCATCCTCAACATCTATTCATAATTTGGTTCAGAACCCACTAGATTTTCACCTTGCATATGCAAGATATGCAGATGAGGTGTAGATGTCATGCTATGAATGAATGTAAGACCCCTTTTCTTTTCATAGATGATGTGCAAGAGTAAAATAAGAAGCCTTGAATTTTTCATTTTTCATTCATTTTTTTTGAGAGTTTGGTAAGTCTCCTATATTGCAACATTTCACAAGAGTTCTATTAGTATTATACAGATTATACAAGTGTATTATTTGAAACATTTTCTCCAATTTTACCCATCCTGTAATTATTAAGTAATATATACAGAAAATACGTGAAAGTACGAGCTATGGGTAAAGTATATATGTAATATATACACGCCCCCCTATACTTAGCGTGTGCTATGTCCTCAGAGTATGAAAAGTGATGAAAAAGACATAGCTCGTGCTAAGCGTAAGAGAGCCAAGGGAGAGAAAATGTATAGAAGTCATCCTGCTCCCCTATGCTTAGGCTCTAGCAGCCTAAGTGTAGAAGAGGGTCAAAATTGGGGCAGACGAGGTCAAGAAGAGAAAGGGATGAATGTATACAAGGTGGGCATCAGTCCCCCCCTATACTTAGGCTTAGGTCAGTCTAAGTATAGGATTGGAGTGAGTATGAGGACCAATGTGATCTGGAGGATGTACATAGAACAAACTAAGGTGGCTCATCCCCCCTATACTTAGGATCTCATCATCCTAAGTATAGCCACATATGGAGATAGATGAAGCTGGGATGGGTCATTAGAGTCGTGGAAGAGAGCAGAATGTACAAGAATGATGGGTATATAAAAAGACGTCGGTCTGAATCTTTCAAGATGCTGCTGATGGCGAGAGCTCACTGCTGCAAGGTCTCATGCGCGGCTCGAAGTGTGTCCATTGTATCTGTCTCGTGCATGAATACAATATCCTCAACATGGACTAACTGCTCATTAGATTCGACGAAGTGCTTCAACAGTTGTCCATTCACTAGGAATGTAGGTGCATTGTCTGCTAGGTCTGAGATCTCTACACATCCACTATCATGCACCGTACAGACAACAAATGGGCCCGTCCACTTGGACTTCAACTTGCCTTAGAAGATCTTCACCCTTGCATTAAACAACCATACGTTCTGTCCAGGAACAAAGGTCTTTCGTCTGATATATCTATCGTGCCAACGCTTAACCTTGTCCTTGTACACTAAACTGTTGTTGTATGCACGGTTTCTGACTTCCACAGGCTCATTCAGATCCATTTCTCTCTGCTTCTGCCCAAGATGCATGTTCCAGTTGACCTTCTTGATTGCCCATTCTGATTTATGCACTAACTCTGCGGGCAAATGGCACAGCTTTTCGAATACCATTCAAAATGGGGAGGTTCCTAACGGTGTCTTGTAAGCTGTTCTATAAGCCCATAGGACTTGATCCAAGATCAGGGACCAGTCCTTCCTCTCTGGGCGGACAAGCTTCTGCAATATAGTTTTCACCTCCTGGTTTGACACCTCAGCCATACCATTAGTCCGTGGGTGGTAAGGTCTAGCAACACGGTGTTCGATGTCGTAGTCCTTCAGAAGTTTCTTCACATATCTGTTTACAAAGTGGCTACCCCCATCTGATATCAACATCTTGGGGATCCCGAACCTAGAGATGATATTATCTGTGATGAATTTACAGACAGTCATGTTGTATGCGGCTCGGGTTGGGATAGCCTCCATCCACCTGGATAGGTAATCTACCACAAGAAGGATGTACTCGAACCCGTGGCTAACAGGAAACGGGCCCATGAAATCGATGCCCCAGGCGTCAAAGACATCACAAATGATGACAGGCTGCATAGGCATCTCATCCTTGGAACCAATGGTTCCTCCCATTCTCTTACATACTGGGCACGACTTCGCAAAGGTGATGGCATCGTGAAACAGAGTCGGCCAGTAAAAGCCACACTGAAGTACCATCCATGCGATCCTCTTCTCGGAGTGGTGTCCTCCTGCCTCCAATCTATGTCATAAAGCAAGGACACTCTAGTATTCCTCCTGAGGAATACACCGTCTCCAGACACAATCTGGTCCTTCAAAGAAAAGGATCGGATCCTCCCAATGGTAGTGTCTAGCATCCGACTTCAGTTGGTCAATGTGGCTCTTGGGCTAATACTCGGGAACCTTCTTGGAGACACGATAGTTCATGATATTGGCATACCATGGGAGTGAGTCGACAATAAAAATCGACTCGTTAGGGAAGGAGTCTCGAATTGGTGAATCCTCAAAAGTATTAAGATCTTCGAGACCCGAGAGATGATCAACTACTACGTTTTTCTTTCTAGGTTTATCACAAATATCCAAATCAAACTCCTAGAGAAGCAAAATCCACCGAAGAAGACGTGCCTCCACGTTCTTCTTTTCCATCAAGTATCGTAGTGTCGTATGGTCAGTGAACACAATTACCTTGGATCCAATTAAGCGAGATCTGAACTTGTCCAAGGCAAATACTACCACAAGCATCTCTTTTTCCGTAATTGTATAGTTACGCTGAGCGGTATCAAGAACTTTGTTTGCGTAGTGAATTGCAAACGGGACACCATCCCTCCTTTGTCCTAACACAGCCCCAACAACAAAATCTGATGCGTCCGTCATGACCTCAAAAGGTAGAGACCAATCTGGGGCCTGTAGGATCGGGGCGTCCATTATCATTCTTTGTAGTAGCTTAAAGGCCTCAAGACATTTGTGATCAATTATAAACTCCATGTCCTTGCCTAAAAGCTCAGTTAGTGGTCGGGCATTCTTAGAAAAATCCTTAATACATCTCCGATAGAATCCGACATGCCCGAGGAAGGACCGCAACTGTTTAATATTGGTGGGTGGCTGGAGTCGTCTGACCACATCCACCTTGACAGGGTCAACCTCCATTCCTCTCTTGGAGATGACATGCCCCAACACAATGCCCCCCATCACCATGAAGTGACTTTTCTCCCAGGATAGCACCGGATTAACCTCACAACATCTTTTAAGGACTCGGTCCAGATTCCTAAGACAAGAATCGAAGGAATCGCCGTGGACCGAGAAGTCATCCATGAAGACTTACAGGAATTCGCCGACCATTTCGGCGAATACAACAATCATGCACCTTTGAAAAGTACCTAGAGCATTGCATAACCTAAAGGGCATGCGCCTGAAAGCATAGGTACCGAAGGGGCATGTAAACATGATTTTTTCCTGGTCCTCTAGAGCTATGGCTACTTGATTGTAGCCCGAGAACCCATCCAAGAAGCAGAAGAATTCTTTCCCCGCTAATCTCTCTAGGATCTGATCGATGAATGGTAGGGGGAAATGATCCTTCTTCGTCGTAGCATTCAGGCATCTGTAATCCACATAGACGTGCCACGACGTGGGCACTCGTGTCAGGATCTCCTCTCCGTCCTCGTTGGTGGTCGTCAGAATTCCCGACTTTTTCGGGACAACATGAATTGGGGCCACCCATTTAGAGTCGGAGATGGGATAAATGAAACCCACGTTGCATACCTCTCGTAAATTTTGATTCAAATGACGTTGGAATTCACGAGAGGGTTTGGCTTCATTCTCCAAGTAGATATGGTACGAACACAGAGCGGGATTTATCCCGTGGAGATCGAAAATGCTCCAGCCTATTACCTTGCGATTTTTCTCCAGGATCTCTCGAAAGCGAGATTCTTGCTCCTCGGTCAATCACGAACTGATGATGATCGGATATTTCTTCTCCTGGCCCACAAGGAAGGCATACTTGAGTGTTGTAGGTAAAGGCTTGAGCTCAGGTAATGTGTGATCGTCTAGGAAGTCTGGCTCAATCGAATTTGGTTCAGTGTTGAAATGGTTGGATCTGTCTCTGAAATTGTTGCCACCAAATTATTTGTCTCTGGAGTCCGATCGTCAAAGGTCTCCATGCAATTAGCAAAAGCTACATCCGAATCGTCATCCTCATCTTCTGATTGTCCTAAGGAGGGAAGGACTGACAAGCCCAGCTGGGCTTCTAAGTCATCGAAGATGTTGGCGGATGCAGGTTCTGATATGTACTCATTTCTGAGGACCTCGCAAACTACCTCATGTACAAGATCATCTCCGGAGGGAAGGGACTCATAGATGTTGGCTGGGTTCTGTCGCCATGGCCCAACTGTGTCTACACAGTCGCAGTCTGCTTCGGACGAAGAGTACTCAGTGCTGGATTCTGAATCCGATCTCTGCCATCTGGTTTGCTTCATCTTAAGTTCCTCATCTCCACCTGGAGTTTGGAACTGTATCTTCCCTATCTTGTAATCAGACAAGTCCCCTACTGTTCTGAGGAAGGGTCTACCTAGGATGATCTGGGAATCTCTCCAATTACAAGGGGTTTCCATATCTAAGACAGTAAAGTCTACCATGTATTCTTGACCCACGACTTTGATGACAACATTCCTCAATTCTCCTTGGGACCTCTTGGTTGATTTATTAGCGAACTGAAGGAGGGTTCTAGATTTCCTAAGAGGTCCTAGATTAAGCCGCTCATAGAGGGTTGTAGACATTAAGTTGATAGAGGAGCCGTTGTCTAGGAGAGTGCGAGCAAACGCAATGTCATCAACATGACTCACCACATAATGCGCACCCATGTCTCTTCGTTTCCTTGGAAACGAGTTCTTTATTGCATAAGTCGTGGCTACTGACAGGACATGTTTCTCAACACGGCTTTTGGTCTTCCTGCTAACCCTATTAGGTGTGCATCTCACCTTAAGGTATTTCTGAAATGCAGGTGTCATTTCCACGTACTTGTTAAATGGGATTGCAACCTTGATATATTTGTTGCAAAACTCTGCCATCTCAGGGTCATCTTTTTGGATTTTTTTTAGTTTTCTTCTTTCCACCCTTAAGAGCTCGGGGAAAGGGATTATTGACTCCAACTCAGCTTCTGAAACTGAAATGTTTTCATTCAAAGCGGTAACTGAGTTCTGTACAAGACTCGGACTCTAAAACTGACTCGGACTCTGACTCTGACTAAATGAAAAATGCTGCTGTGAAACCGGTGATGCGTCTTCCACGACTTCTGGATGGTCCTCCTCAGATGGAGGTGCGGGCTCTTCATCGGTTTCGGTGGACTCTCTGCTGGTGCGGTTTCGTTGCTTCTTCGAGGACCCAAAAGTCCTCTTCTTCTACCAGTGGTGGTGATGGTAGTGCTGCTCCTCTTCTACCTCCAAGTTCTCCTCAGGTAGAGACATGGCGGCTTCTTCCTTCGGTGCCCGTGCCCAATCAGGTACAATCACGGTCCTACCACTACTGAGGGACATATGGTTTACATTATCATACGAAAGGATCTCATGTTCAGATAAATACTTATCTGAATAATAAACTTGATCACGAGGTCAGTTCTAGCCTTGATTTAGGTTGTTCGGGTTGGCCTGAACCTGGGCGGGAATCGTGGTCTTTGGCATCATTTATTGATCCTGGATATGAGAAACATGATTCAGATCGGTTCTCATATCTAGATAGTCATTCTGGATCTGTTGGACCCTATCAGACAGGGTCTGGATCGCCAAGGTGAGGGACTCCAATTCGGTGGGCTGGGTTAGCTAATGCTGACTTGCGGATGAGGTTCTGTATTGGCCCTGCTGGCCATGCCGATAATATTATTGCTGATGGGACAGTGACGGGCCCTGCTGGTGCTGCTGAGGCTGGTACCCTCGTTCGGTCCTGGACTGAAAAAAGCGCGGTGCGGGAACGGAGCTGGTTTCTTGGTAAGTCGGGGAAGGTCGGTGAGGTTGACCGTTCCCTATCCCCGACTGTCTGCCGACGGGGTCATGACTGTACCACAACTCTTTGATCTCGAACACCTGCGGAGGCTCCTCGTATCCGGTATCCATTTGTGGGGGTGCATGCTGGTCCTGTTGGGTGTAAGTCTACTCATCTACCCAACCATTGTGAGGCCCCGATGCCTGTTCCTGTATAAGATGGACTCGGTGTACAGGTACAGGTGGTGCAGAAGGGGCATGTAGCTTTATCTTAGCTACCCTCTCAGTAAGTTCCTCCACTTGCTTCGGCAAACGCGAGAGAGACTGAAGGTTAGTGACCCTCTTGTGGATCTGCTCAACCATGGTTAACTTATCAGCTATCATCTCATGCTGGGAATGAGGCCCTCTGTCAGATCCACTACAGTCTTCCTGGTTATCTCGTTGGATAGAATTGATGGAGACAACTGATAGGCCCTGATGGCCTGCGACCTGCCTGTTTCTGCCATCTACTCCAAGATTTTCCATACAACATTTTCATTCTTGTTCATATAACTTCCTCCACAGGCGGCACTGACTAACCCATGCATCTCCAGGGTCAAACCACAGAACAAGGTCTGGACTAAGATTGCCTTAGAAATGCCATGGCAGGGACATTTCTGAATTAGGTCATTAAACCTATCCCAGGCCTCATGGAATGGTTCACTAGGTCCTTGGGAGAAACTAGCGATCTTTGTTCTCATTTGATTAGTCCTACTCAGGGGGTAGAACTTCTTCAGAAAAAGATCCTTGAACTGCATCCAAGTTGTACATATCACCCCAAGATTTTTCAACCAATGTGCTGCCTTATCTCCTAAGGCAAATGGGGTGGCCTTCAGTCAAATGTAATCCTACCCAACCCTAGGGTGACCAAGATTGTTGCAAACCAGCTCAAAGTCTCAGAGGAAGGCATATGGTTCTTCATTTGCATTTCCATTAAACTTCAGAAGCAGGCTAAGAAAGTGGGGCTTGAGCTCGAATGCTTCGGGGGGAACCACTGGTGCCAACCAACTGTGCATCTCGTTCTCCGCTGGGTTATAAGCATCAACCATTGGTCGGTCGATTCCTCCTACAGCGATGATTTTTCTCATCCTTGTTGTAAGATCAGCATTCTATTGTTCGGTAGTGGCAAGATGGGCAAGGATTTGCTGGAGTGGGTCATCTCGGTGTTCTTCCTCATCTGGGGGTTGCTTTGGTGGCATATTGTCCTCTAGTCCTAAGGAATGGAAATAATCAGGGTTAGAGGATAAATCAAGGAAGGGATTCTTATCGAGGCTATGGTCTTCCTCGGTAAACTCAGAGGAGAGGAAATGGTTGGTTTGAGAGTAACCACCCTGAGTGTGAGGGATCCAGAACTCAAGAGGGTCATGAGCTCTGGGTGGTCCAAGTTGCGCTTGGTCCAGTGAAGATGAGTTTCGTGGGGGACTCAAAGAGAGATTGGCGAATAATGTTTCGATATTCCCCCAGTCAGTCATCTTGAATTGGCGAGAAGAATCGGGAGTTTCCAAGTAAAGATAGGATTTTACTCCTACCTGAAGCAAGCAATTCAATCCAAACCCTGTATTTTCACACTCAATACAGTGAAGGACCCGAGATCGCATCCAATTAATCTGGTTTATTTTAAGTGCGATTTTCAAGCAAATAGCAAAGGTTACGTGGCCTAGATGGAAGTCGGCTCAGAGCCGGATGCGTCTTCCCTATTTAACCTGTCGCCTAAGATACTTGCGCCCTTCCTTTCTTCGCTCCTATCCCAAGTTGATGGATTCAAAGACCATGCCCCTATCTACCTGCAAGCAGATGGAGGCTGACAAGGCTGGAACTTCGCCCCGAAGGGTTACTAGCAGCTTGTCGCAGAGTACCGTTGGTTCACCCCTGACTACTTGTAAACAGGCGGAGGCTACTTGGTACTATTCGAAGAACCTAAAAATATTCAACTCGTGATATTTGCTAGGATCAATTGGTACGTGATTTGGAAGGCGGGATTTGGGCTCTGCCTTAAAGTGTTCACACACACTCAAGTACCCTTACTCAGCCTGAAAACAAGGTCGGGGTTAATCTCCCGCAAGCAGAATTTCCAATTTTTATTGATATATTTTTTGGTCAATAATGTTAGTAGTCCTGGTTTTAAGTTAGGTTATCACTGATTTAGTCCAATCCATACAACACGCCTATCATCCAGTCCCAATTTCCTTTAACTTAAGTTCGAAAACCAAGAAAGAGAAATCGAGAAAAGCCGATGCACGAAAAACAATGATGCTTATGCTGAGTGAAGAATACTTACAGTGATCCCTTCGCTTTTATGCAGGATGCAAAACAGAATTGAAATCTTTTTACACTACATGCAAATGCAGACGACAAAAATCTACTCCTAGACAGGCAGTTCTATTAGCGGGTGAAGCAGAGGTTGCTAGATCTGCGGTCTAAGTGTGTCTTTTAAGTGGTTGTGTGGTCCTAAAAATTACGAGCACAAGCAAACACTAGGGTGGCTCGAGGAGCCGCTAGTGCAAGCCTATTCTAAAAATTCAAACCACACAACATACGAGAACACGGTTCCACTATTTTTACACTCGCGAGAACCCAAACAGGAGCCGCCGGAAATAATGTAAAAAATCAACGAATGAAAAATACAAGTCCTCTCAAACCACTCAAACAAATTAAAGCGCAGGTTCCTCTAAGCATCTTCGACTTCTCGCGTTCCTCGCATAAAAAGAAGTAGAGGTCAGATAGAGAACGACACAAAAATACAAGTTTTAATAAACAAAAAATATTCACAAGAAAACTGGGGGTCAGACTACCCGAGGATAGAAAATCAAACACTCAGAATTTTACTGCAAATTAACCTAAGCCGTACCTCCCCGACAACGATGCCATTTTGAAATGCTTCCTACTACCCTTGTTAATTCGATCAAATTAATGGTCAAATTAATGTGTTGTCATTCGTTGTAGTCGGATAATAAGAGCAGATCAAAAACCACTTTTAATTAATGTCGATTTAATCATGAGTGGTGAATTTATTTTACTTGGGCAAGCCCAAGGTCGAACTCATGGAGGCAGTTGTCTCCTTAGGTAGATTTTTAGCAAATCTCCAAGGTCCAATTTTCAGAATATAGTTTTTTGATCTTTTTAATATATTTTATGCAAGACACATGCAAAATCAGGCCAATTTACAAGTTAAATCAGAAAGATGGTCAAATTAATTCCAAAAATTAGGAAACTTGGCTAGATGATGAAATATGATGAAATTAAGCTACATTATTTTTTTAGAATTTTCTGACACTATATGAATTTACTGTGAATTTAAAATGAATGCAAAGTGATTTTTTCTAAATTAATTTTAATAAATACCAAATAACATTATTTTCATATATCAAAATTATCCTAGATAGATCTACATGTGAAGAATCCAGGAAAATTACTCAACCTAAATTTCTATGTGAAATACGCCTATCAAAAATCAATTAAATAAATCACTGAATGATTTATTCAGACCTCGGGATGCGTGCAAATGAGATGAAATTTTTACACAATGTGAACCTAATCATCCTAGATCTAATTAAATTTTTGGTGATTTTTGGCATCACAGATGAATTACTGTGAATTAAAAGGCATAAATTGGAAAAATATAGCAAATTAATTAATAGAAAAATTCATTGTATTACAAAAATATGCCAAGTGTCACATATAGAAGAGGACAAAATAAGCTACACAATGCAATTTTCAAACTTGAAAAATGAATTAAAATGAGTACCTAAATATGCGTGCAAAGACAGTGGTATAAATGCAATCACAGGAATTAAAATTGATAAAAAAACGTGCTGACAGGGACCAATATGCAATTACCTATAATGTTGAGGGGATGGATGCAATTTTCCCATGGAACAGGTGCTCCTCACGTGAGGTCTCCTAGCAGAGACTGAAGTGCAAATATGGAAATCTCTAGAGGCCTCGCTGCAATTTACCCAAGACGCACGTGCAGATCACATGGGGTTCCCAAGCTCGGTGGTCGTCGTAGGCTCAGATCTGGCTCAGAGTAGCTTCGGGGATCCGAGCCTAGTGGTCGGGGAAGAGGCTCGGGTCAGTCGACGTGGCTCGACGTGGACCATAGGATCAAGGAGGATCCAACGACAGTTGGCTGCTGCGCGTGGCGTATCTTAATCCGTTAGATCAAGATCGATCCAACGGTCCTTGAAGCTTGCTGAAGAAGGCCACGCGGACGATCGATAGACGCTGGATCAGGATTTATCTAACGACCTCTAGAGCGCAAAGGAAGTGGTGACGTGGCTTGATCTGGAATGTAGGATCCGCCAGATCCTACGGCTGCGGGATGTGGGCGACGTGGCTTAATGGAAACTGTTCGATCGAGGATATCGAACGACAGATGTTCTTCTTTCTCGACCGGTCCACCGCCTCCTGCGGCAGAGAAGGCTGGGCTCCGACGAAAGGTCTCGAGCTCTGCCTCCTCCTCTAGTCGTTGGTGAAGCTCGACGGAGGCTCCCCAGTAGCGGGGAAGATTCGTAGAAGCTTCGGGGATTCTCCAGTGGTCTCAGAAGTGGCCAAGAGGCTCTAGGGTGCGGTGACGGAGAAGCTCGGAAGCAGCTCCGATGCAGTTCCGGCCAATGAAGGAGAAGTACTTGCAGGGGGTTACTTGATAGCCGAAAAGCGCTATGTGTTCGTGGGGTGATCTAGCATGCAGTGCGAGGCCTGAGTGGCGAAGGGGGCGTTCGGTGATCGAGCTTCGCCAAGGTGGCGGAGCTGGCGTCGGTGAGAAGTGAGGTGTGTCATCGGAGGAAACAGAGTGTAGCGCAAAGATCAGAGCTCCCTTGCGGAGCTCGGAGGATGGTTGGTAGAGCAGGAAGTAATGGAATGAAGGCGAATAAAATCGGAGAAGAAGAAAGAAAAATAAGAAGAAGATCGGGAAGAAGGTGGAGGTGGCTACATGGGGTCAGAAGCTCAGATGAAGCTTCCAGGTCCTCGCTCAAGGGTCGGTAGAGTCCCGAGCTCGTGCAGCACCTTGGAGAAGCTGCGACATGATGGAGTTGGCCGTGGATCTCATCGGAGGTGGATCTCGGTCGTCGCTCGCCCTCATGTCAAATTGCTGTCACCAACTCGAAGTTGGGAGCTCAGAGATACTCTCTGTGATGGAGGATAGGGGTTAAGGTGGCCAGAGATGACTTATTTATAGGATGAAGGTGACGGCATAGATGGCGAAGAGGTGGAGTTGGTGGGCTTCGTGGAGCGAAGTGGAGAGTGTTCATGGAGATCGAGGGGGCTGGCGAGGATGAGGGAAGAGTGGGCTGAGTAGTGGTGGTACCAGGAGGCGGAGGCGATGGTCGACGTGGCACCGAAAATAGAAAGGGGAAGGCGAGCGCACGAAGTGGAGATCGTGGGAGAGAGAGGCAACCCGAGGTTGACGACGAGTTCGTAGCCGTTGGATCTTGTGATCCAACGGCCAGGATCAAGGCGCTCAACGACGACTGTGATCTGATCTAAGGCTGGATGATCGGATGGTGTACATGGTGCCATGTGGAGTGTGGTGGAAGCAGTGCTATTGGACGGGTGTGATTAGATTAGGACTGCGATCGGGCGGTTGGTATTATAGTGGCAGTGGACGGTGAAGATGTTAAGATGAGGGCACGATTGAATGATGCTCAAAGTGCAACGTGGAAAGCGGAGATTAAGGCACAACGAGTGGCCCAGATCTCACCTGGAGAATGATCGGAGGGTCGTTATATGATGCAGAGAAGCGACTGGGATGGAGCATCTTGGAGGTGATCGTGAGGTGCAGGAGACGCCACGTGGCGGACTATGAGTGAGGCGCGAATGAGTGGTGGTGATGAGAGCGAGGGCTTGATCTGACGATGGAGATCAAAGCGACAGAAGGGTCTTTGGATCAAGAAGAGATCCAACGACCAAGGGTGCGGGCGGCGTGGCACGATGAGAGGTGGCCACGTGGCTCAACCAGAAACGGCCATGTGGCCCAATTAGATTATTGCATAAGAGATTTTTATTTTTAAGGGGTTAAATGGCCGAATTTGAGAAAACTCAAAACATGAAAGTTGTAGATCTCAATGAGATCTACAAGTTTCATGTTGACTAAAAATGAAGATGAGGTCAACTATGATACAAAAATACAATAATACAAATATACATAGATGTAGTGTACAAGGGGACCCAAAAACCCATGTTTTGTAGACGAGATCCGAATTTAATGAAATTAGTTTCATTTTAAAGGTCTCTGGATGTGTATTAATCTGAATGTGAGTAGACCTAATTCGGAATTTGTAAGAGATACATATTGGCATTCTAAGGTCCAGGGGGTTTGGGGCTTTATTGGGTATTTTACAAGATAGGGATTTTGTCCTTGTTCCTTATGCTATTAACTAAGAATGTACTTATTATAAGGAAGGTGTTATTTGATTTTGGAGGTGATATAAAACACAAATAATTAGGTGATTTATTTACAAGTGGGTTTTACAAATGAATTGGCTTCTTATTTGATGCAAATATGAATGCTATAAAGCATGTATTGTGGATTTCTGCATGAATGCTAGCTATGCAAAATGAAGGGAAATATGATGTTAAATACGCGAGGACAAAGCTATATTTTTAACTTTAAGAGTGATGAATCACTGATTTATCATACATCGACTTTGATTAGAAATTTTCTTATTCGGACAAGGATACATATGAAGATGACCCTGATATCAACCTACATTTCACTAGCTCAATAACTCAACGATCTCGAAAGACGGTCAAGCTTATACCTTCTTGAGCATTGTGCATTCTTTTTGTCTTATAAATTCCTTTCTTTTTATTCCTTTTATTTCATGTTGTTGAACATTCACCTCTTTTAGTGTATGTATGTGTGTGTGTCTTATACTTAGGATGACTAGATCCTAAGTATATGGGAGGTGAGTGACCCGGGTTATTCTATTTTCATTTTTTTATTACCCATGTTTTTTTCTATATCTAGGGTGGCTCTACCCTAAGTATAGGGGGAGTAATGTCGTTCATTTCATCATGTTTATTTCCTTTTTAGTTTGTTATATTTTCTCACTTGTCCCTCAATTTGTTTATATTCTTTTATATACTTGGGGATACTTTACCCTAAGTATAAGGGGGACAAGCTGAGTCATTAATTTTTTACATTCTCTTTTTCTCAGTCATCCCTATTTGTACAATCTTCTATACTTAGAATAACTTGATCCTAAGGATAAGGGGGATGACCGACTTCTATTCATTTCTTTCTTATTTGAGTAATTACAATATAGGCTTCTTTTCACTTTCATATACTTAGCACAAGTTATGTCTTCTTTATTGCTTCTTGGTAACTATGAGGACATAGTTTACATTAAGTATAGGGAGTGTCGTGTATATTCTATGTAACTTTAGAAGTCATAACTCCTACTTTATTGTAATTTTTTATAATATAGCTCTGAAATTTTGGGTAATCATTTTTGGGTTTCTAAAAATCAAAAGAAAACAGTATATATGTATTGTAAATAAAAATTGTTTGTGGAAATATTTTCCGAAATGATTTGTAAAGATATATGTGTGTGTGTGTGTACGGTAAATAATTTTTTTATAAAAATGGTTTTTAAATGATTTATAAATAAAACTATATAATATATGTGTTCATATTGTAAATAAAAAATGGTAGTAAAAATGTTTTGCAAAATGATCTTCTAAAATGCTTATAAAATGCTTTCTAAAATTAACTTGCAAAAATTATTTAGTAAAATGTTTGTAATTTTTTTATAAAATTCTTTGTGAAAACTATTGTAATAATGTTTTGTAAAAGATTTGTAGAATTATTTTGTAAAAATATGTTGTAACATGTTTACAAAATCATTTTGTCTATTTTGTAACATGTTACAAAATCATTTTGTTATAAAAATGTTTTATAAAATTAATTTGTAAAGATTATATTTGTAAAATATTTGTAAAATGTTTGAAAAGAACATGTTCTGAAAATTTGATTTGTAAAATATTTATAAAAAGTTATGTAAAATGATTTGTAAAATGTAAAGCAAACTTATTGTAATTTTTTTGTAAAATATTTGCAAAATTATTTGTAAAAATATTTTGTTGACCTAAATTTGTATAATTATTTTCTAAAATGTGTGACAAAATTTGTATATTAAATGTGTTGTAAAATCCTTGTACATAAAAGCCATGCCTTTTTTTAATTGTGAAAATAAAATTCTTTTATAAAAGTCACATGTATTTAAAAATTATAAATAGAATTCTTTTGAAAAATCTATATGAAACTTGTAAAAATATTCCTTTTGTAAAAAAAATATTTTATATAACTTGTATGATTCTTGTATATACGTTTGTATAAAGTATTTGTAAATATGTACATAATCCACGTGAATATTGGTAAATTCATCCAATCCACTAAGTCTTTCAAAAAAATATCTGAAATGGAAAGTTTAAAAGTCGTAAAAATTTGCACCGAAAAAATTGTACTTTAAAAGTTTAAAAGTACATTAAAAACCACATAAAATGTTTAAACTATACAATACATTTCACCGAAAAAATTGTTGCATTTGTATTCTTATTTTTCATATTGATTTCGATAATTGAACTGGTTTGGAATAAAATCTAAAGAATGGAGATTGGATAAGACCTTAAACCACTTAATTTCACACGAATCTTATTGGAGCTAACATTGGGACATTTCACATCAACGTGACTTAATTCTTTAAGTCCATAAAATTGTGTTCACATGTCATCTTGATTGGTCTGTAGAATAATTCATGACACACGCATGTCCCTTTTCGACGGTGACATTATTTAGATAAGCACCTTGCACATAGCTCAACACATGCGAGGAGGCGAAGGACATAATTCTCTAAGCTTGTAAAGTGCACAGTTGTGTCATCCTTAGTGAGGTAGTTGTAGTCTCCATAGAGAGAAGTGTCTCCCAACCTAATCTGTTGGCACCGACATCTGATGAGGAATAGTCTGGCGGCTCAAGAAAAAACTCCTTATATAAATGTTGTATCTTTGTTTGTATGTATGTATGTATAGATTGATGGATGGATGTATGTATGGAAAAAAAAGAAAAGTAAGAAAAAAAAAAGAAAAGTATGAAAAGAAAAGTAAATAAATAAAAACTTCTTTCCCATCAGAGCAAAGTATCAATAAGCATATGTTTCAAATTCGAAGTTTGTGAGGAAGCATGCAACTAGAGACCTGTTACACTGGACAAGATCTAATGGAGATGTGGCTACACTGGTCACAATCCGTTCTCTTTTTACCCCCACTTCTTAGAGCTAGTTGAACACTTAAACTTAGAAGGAAATACCCCGCTCCTCGAGGAAAGAGTAGCTAGATAGGGGAATTAGGACCTTGCTGGAGAAAGTTTCTTTGCCACTTTCAGATGTGGAGAGCTACCATTACACACTCATTGTGCAAGTAAGATTCATAGTCATAAGATTTTGCGTATGACAGACTTGTTCTGACTTGACTGTTGAGGTGAATTAAACAAGGAATTGTGGAATTTGAGGACTATTGAGATTTAAATTCTATTCGCAATAAGGTTCCACCAAAATAATAATCCAAATATCTGATCGAGCTCCATACTTTGATTTTATGAAGAAAGTTTGAAAATCAAAATCATTCTAAGTTCTTTAGTTCTTTCTTTTTCCTTTTCTTTTCTTTTTAGGCAATAATCCTTCTAATAAGTGTTGTCTAAGGGGCTAGTAAAGGTAAAGTGTAGGGAGTGATGAATCATCTATAAATCATCTTTATTCTTTAATTTTCGTTTAAAATCCCTTACAAAACACATGTAAATATCACTAATTCTTGTCTCTTAACAAACTAACATCATCTGTTAATAGTATAATTATCACTTATTTCAACCCAAAATAAAAGAAAATGTAAGAAAATAAAAATAAAGAATCAAAGGTTGTATATGTGTACAATATATACATATCGACCCTGACCACGAGAGTAGGTCAAGTATTGACCTAATCGACAAGGAATATAGTAATAGGAGATAGGATGATTAGATTGTACAAATCTCATAAAACCAAGTACACACTGTACATATTCATCACTTTGTAAATATCTTGTACTATTTTATTTATCATTAAAACACTCTTAAATAAAAAAATTTCTTCTTAAAACTTGTACATGAAAATGTTATTTAAATAATAAAAACATTTACACAAATAAAGTATAGAATAAAAGGCAAAACACTCAGAAAAAGATGTAAATAAGAATTAAAGCAAGATCAATATCTTCTCCATATGAACTCAAGATGAATCAAAATCACTTTTATTTTGTTTAAAATAAAATTACCTTTTCAATGAAGGTGGTTTCATAAATTTTGGATTTAAGATGCAAAAATCAGTTTTCTAGTGTATTATTGTACTTACTAATGTATATTACTTTTATTTATTTTTATTATTTATATTTTGTCCATATTATATTTTTAATGTTATATACATAATTACTTTTATATAATTAAAAATAAAAAATATAAAGAAATAAAATAAATAAAGTATGTATTTAATAAGCAAACACTATATTTATTGTGCATAACCTTATTTATTTATCCTTGTAAATACTTTTGTAAAAATAAACTTAAAATATATTTAGACCTCTTAAATACACCTTACATGAATAAAATATATAAATAACAAAAAATTATATAAATTACCCAATAAAAAATATGCATAACTTGTATATAGATAAATTAAACATATGTTGTACATATATGTAATTGTTTGTACCTATAAATTAATTTAAAAAAATAAAAACATATTGATATTTATATCTTAAATTATTTCTTAAAAATAAATATAAAAATAATTTGTATATTTGTAAAAATGTAAAAATAAATATATTATGTATATATGCATTCATTATTCATAACATGTAAATGTATGTATTTTAAGTATTTAAGTAGTTAAATTAAATTGTTAAGTTTATTAAAAATCTTAAGAAAACTAATTTGTTAAAGTAAAACAATATTTATTTTGATTAGTTTTAAATTTAAAATCATTTAATAATTATTTTATAATTAGCAAAGTTTTTTAATGTATTTTATTTTGTCCTTATTCATATTGGGCCCAGATTGGCCCAGATCTGAATGTTTAACTGCCTAGTCAAATACCCCCACCTCCAAACCTACTCAAACCACTTAACATATCTCCATCTCCTATTTATCTTGTTCGATTCCCATAGCCATTCCATCCAAAATCTCCACCAGATTAGCCACCTTACTCCCATGATCCACGCTTGATTATTTTCACTCCCAATCCGAGTCATTTCACGCCCTTTTTTTAATCCTTCTCAATCCTATTTACTCGTATATAAAGATCTTAAGGTTCCTCCTTTCTCTTTTTGATCTATCTTTGATCCATTTTCTTCTCGAGCATGAGAACAAGGAGAGAAATTCATGATAGGAATTGTTCATCGCTGAACAGGAATGAGAGAGGTTAAATCAAGCGAGATCCGAGTCTAGTGTGCCCAGCTCGTAGTAATCGAGCTTCCAGGCACGACATCCTGTAAAGGCAAATACCACATCAGGAGGCAAGCCTCCTTCCATAAGAAGGGTGGACGGCCACAAGATTCCTTGTGGGAATTGTGGCCGTCCACTCTTCCTATATGGAAAGTGGATGCCTCTCCTATTATATGAGATTGCATTATCTCATAATTATCTCTAGTATCTTCAACAACTTTTGTTGTATATTATTTCACAAAAATAAATCCAATTTATTTTGTGAACATTGCAATCATGCCATTGGAAATTTGTGAATCATATTCACAACCCAAAATAAAATGTGAATTACATTTTTAATTAATTGTCCAATGTGAATCCAATTCACATCAACATTTAATTAACAAATGTAAATTATAAATAGCTCTCACTTATATATTATAAATAATATTTATAATATATATGACTAATATGGATATTGCTATCCACATTATTCATATCCATGATAATCAAATAACATTTAATCATCTTGGATCTCTTATTCTCATGTGCCTAAATAATGTGAGTCACATTCACATTATTCACATCTTTGATAATCAAATCACATTTAATTATCTAAGATAGCTCTCTTTATAATATGAATCAAATTCATATTAATCATGATAATTAAATCACATTTAATCATTCATCTTCTCAATGCTCGGATACATATTATCAACAATGAAATTATCATGAACCCATTCAAGGATAATGCGCTTTCTCCGCGAATACTTGGAGATAAGGACAGGGCGATTGTATTGTTCCACGTATAGTGACTTGGATATTGAGATCATATCTCAAATCCAGATCGCGGGCCTCCCATAGATGCTTGATTAAATCAAGACCGCAAATCTAATCTTCTCATTGCATCTGAATCACATTCAGATCAATGTCCAACATTTGGACTAAGATCAGATTACTTCTCTACCGAGAGGAGTCACTAAAATCCAGACCCATTTCATCACTCCCTAGGAATGAAAGCGTATGGTTATACAATCGTTTATGATCACATGACCCTCAAGTATTCCCAATACATGTACATCCTGCATACTGGAAGACTCAGAATAAACCCGAAGTATTAGATCAACTTTATGCTGTCTACTTCATAGTTTTATCATCAAGTTTCTCATTCAATCATTGGGAGTCGGTATCGATTATTTACTTTCCAAATGAATATATTATACCTAGGTCTTGATTATATACTTTCCAAAAGTAAATATCAAACCTACAAATTCAGTCAAGCTTCCAAAGCGAGACGACCATGCGCATGAAATTTGATTCTTCCCAATATCTCATGAGTGAGCTCATGCCTTCCGGTTCAGTAACTGAACCTGTATGATCCCTTTGAGAGATTGTATTACTCATATGCCCTTATATACACACCAGCGCGCCGGTGTATAGACCTTGGTTAGGTCATCAACCTATTGGTCTGCCAAATGTACATACTCAGACATATAGTAACACATCTGTCTCCGGTCAGAGGATGCGTGCCTATATCATGACAGCATACGATATAGGACTTTGGTTATCTCGATCTCGTTAAGTCAACTCTTTGACCTAACTAATCTGACACCTCCGAATCTCTATTCCTATGCAGAGGACCTGCATCAAGAGGTCGGCCAGATATCAGCCTTTAGAGATAAGGATTGCCATCTCCTACTCAGGCTGGAGATCATTTCTTAACAATGATTTGACGGTGCTTGATGAGTCCTCAATCTAACCCCTTAGATATTCATCCAAGCACCAGCCTCTATGATTCAATAGTTGAATCAATAGTTGTATGATTATTAAGATGGCCATGGTACAAAACCCTAATTGTACTAAGGGACCTATTATGTACATTATTCATTCTTCATTTCAGATCAGGGAATGATATTCGCAATAACATTTATTGCATAATGGCTCGTCGTGGGCTCGCATGTCCAACAATCTCCCATTAGCCCAAAGAGTCATTAATGGGCTAATCATTTAAACCTACACTCATGTGATAATCAGAGGCTATTTAGAAAATAGCTAGGTAAGCTGATCCATCACTCCATTACTGCGAGACTACACCAAGTCCTTTTATGGCACTTGCATATCCCCAGTAACAGTGCTCGCATCTAATGCGAATGTTGCATCTTATGCAACCAATACTCAATCTTGTTAGTTATAGTGTCCTTGACACTACAACTTAATAATTTCTCTAATTGAGATTGATTTGATATAAATCAAAATATATTCTATATATATTTGATTTTTATTAAATTAATTATTGTTGGTTTTTTTACCAACATAAATCTTAGCCATTGAAAGAAACACAATCAATGAGAACCATTGGATTTGTGTTGTCCCATGGATTGAGATCCATGGATCCCAAAAAGTTATAAAAGGAGAGGCACCACATTGCTCTTCTTTACACACACAATGCTTTTGAAGCACATCTCTCTCTCTCCCTCTCATGGCCGTCCACCATGGATGCCCTAGAGAGGTTCTCCATCGCCGCAGCATCGTCCTTTTGTTGCCCGATGGTTTGCTCGTGGAACTTCGTCTACATCGGCGTGCCTTGCTCGTGAAGAAGACATCGGATCTCGTGTGTCGAGATCAGGAGATACGCCGCTCGGATCATCAACATGGATTGCGAGAAGCACGCGATTCATTCCCGCGCTCGCAAACGTCTCCTCCGTTGGATCGGACTTGAGACAGGAGGTCTCTTCGTTTAGAGACTTGATCTCAACCACGCTTCAAGAGGTATGCACTTGTTTGTGGTTTAGACGAAACGATCCGAGAAGTGTATGGGGGAGTGTTTGTTTCTATTCTCTTGCAGTTTTCTCCACTATACTTAGTACGAGACATTCTTTATTATACGACGCTCACGCTTCCGTGATGCGCTTGAGGATCTAACCATATCCTTCAATCTCAACCTCATCAAGTCACCTCTTTGACTTTATTATTCTGATACCTCTGAATCATTATTCATATGTAGAGGACATGCATCAAGAAGTTGGATGGAAATCAATCTTTAGAGAAAGATTGTTATCTTTTTCTCATAGTGGAGATCTATATTGAATATACACACATACCCATATACTTAGGGGGTGTCTGATAAATAAAAGAAACGAAAGAAACAAATTAACATTTATAAAAGAATAAAAGAAACAAATAGAATAGAGGTGTCTGATAAATAGCCATTCATCTACTTTTATTCTTCCATTTTGTATTTAAATCCCTACATGTAAATCTCAATAAATTGTACAAATTAACATTCTTTATTCATATGAAAATAACATATAATGAAAAATAAAAGGAAATAAATGAAGTATTATAGATACTGAATGACCTAAACCTCGAGACCAAGTCATGGTCGACAAGAAATACAATAGGGAGAGATAAGGGACTACACTGTATATAAAAACCCTTAATTTTTGCTCTTGAAATATCTATTTTTACTTGATTTTATTCTTCATTTTACACCAAAAATAATAAAAATATTAATATGAAACTTAATATTGATGAAAACTATAAAAATAATTCCACGAAAAATAATGCATTGTGCTACTAGGACATACTGATGAAAAAGCCGTAAACCGAACTTCACAAATCAAAATCTTTTCCATATGAACTCAGATTGACCAAACTCACCTCCATTGCATTCTAAATTAAATTATTTGTCTTCCATTAAAAATGAAGTTAAGATGCAAAAGTCGGCTTTCTGGGGTCATATTGTATTATATATTTGCACTTTTTCATTCATATATTTTATCTTTATATTTTTACACTCCTTATATTTTTAAGAAATTTTAAATATTATTTAAAACATATTAAAAATATAAATATAAAATAAATCCATTAAAAATGTATTAAAATAAATAATACAATAAAATATATATGTATCCCACATGTAGATACATTTATTTATTTAAGTATGTAAATAAAATCAGAAAAACAAAATAAAATTATGTAAATATGTATTTAATTATATTAAAAATATATAAGATATGTACATATGAGAATAAAATTAAAATACAAAATAAAAATAAAATACCTACAATATAGGTAATTATACCAATGTATATACTATAAAAATTAATACCTATTAAATAAGGTTTTAAAAAAATAAAAATCACCATAAAATAGTTTATACAATTAGGCATTCCAATGTTGTTCTCCATAGCAGGATTGGTAACGACTTACCACTCCCACTGCATGGCAGATATCTGGCCTAGTACACATCATGGCATACATTAAGCTTCCTACAACTTATGCATAAGGACATCCAGCCATGGCCTTCTTTTCCTCAACAGTTTGAGGAGCCATTCCTTTAGACAGGTGGATACCATGTCTTAAGGGTAGGAATCCTTTCTTAGAACTATCCGTACGGAATCGTTCAAGAATCTTCTTAATGTATCCATGTTGTGACAAACCCAAAAGCCTCTTTTCTCGGTTTTTGAACAACTTCAGGCCTAACATATATGAGGCTTCTCCAAGATCTTTCATCTCAAAGGTATGGGATAGCCAAATCTTCACACTGGTCATCATTCCTGCATCATTCTCAATGATAAGGATGTCATCTACGTAAAGCACAATGAACACAATGGCACTCCCATTAAGCTTCTTCAACACACAAGGTTCATCAGGATTCTGCACAAAATCATAATTCTTTATGGTTTCGTCAAATCTGATATTCCAGCTACGAGAAGCTTGCTTGAGCCCATAGATGGATTTCTTCAGCATGCATACTTTGCCATCCTCAGTTATGAAGCCTTGGGGATGCTCCATGTAGATATCCTCCTCGAGGTATCCATTGAGGAAAGCCGTCTTGACGTCCATCTGCCAGATGTCGTAGTCAAGATATGCAGCTATAGCTAGCATTGTCCTAATGGATTTAAGCATAGCCATAGGAGAGAATGTCTCATCGTAATCGATGCCTTCTCTGAGTGTGTAGCCCTTGGCTACGAGCCGTGCCTTGAAAGTCTCTACTTTCCCATCAGGTCCCCTCTTTCTCTTGAAGATCCATTTACACCCAATGGGTTTTACCCCTTTAGGTGGATCCTCTAGGGTTCATACACCATTCTTATGCATATTTTATGTTTTGAGTTTCAATTAATAAAATTAGTTGCTATTTATTATTGAAGTAATAAATATTTTTGTATATACTTTATCTTGATTGGTCCACGTCGACCAATCAGAACCCAGGGACAGTTGACCTCTGCGTCAACTGTCCTCTCCTTCCTCTGACTCTATTAGAGTCATGCACCTCCAACTTTTTCTCCAAAATTTCTCCCTCCATCCACTCCTTTGTTTCCCTCGAGCTCCCCATCATCATGCAACTCCCCCCTAATCCACGCCTACCTTCTAGCCTCCACCAACCCATCTTCTCCCCCACACAATTCATCTCCCTAAGTCACTGGTTCATCTACCTATAAATAAAACCTTCGAGTTTCTTTTTGAGTTTGATCTCTCTTTTACCTCTGTAACCCCAAAGGATTCATTTGGAGTGCGTTCTTGGTGACACCAAGCAACCTCCAGACTTATTGACATGGATAAAGAGGAGAGTGAAATCCAGCCATTATCAGAATTACTCCAGCAACGGCTTCCTCTAGTCCAGGTACCCCCTGTCGATTTGCCTTTTAACTGCATTTCTAGTGTAGATTTTATTCATGATTTTATCTCTATCTTTTCATTTCATGCATTTACTATCATTTGTAGCCTAGATCCATACATTACAATACGTCGGAGCCCTGTAGCTCCGATTAGTGTTATGTATGTTCAACCCTTGTCTGATCATCGCAGCCACCTCAATGCCTTCCCCTTCCGTTTCTCCACCTCCATGCCACGCCATTCCCTATGATCTTGCCCAGATCAGGCGATCAAGTATCCTTCTCCATCACATTTTCGGATACCATCGCATCCTCCATATTCCGTCCATATTGACCCAATAAAGGACCAGGAACCCTCGCTATGCTCTACCCTTCTGTGCAACTGTGAGTGCCAAAGGACCCATCCTGGGTCGATTTTTATCATGCTACAAGCCCGGGCGAAACACATTCGTCCTAGAGCTCTAAGCATAGATCATTCAGGCCCAGACCATTTGAAGTGAACCAGTAGCTGCGGAACATCTTCTGTATCCGATTCAGTATGCCAACAGCGAGAGATGAGCCTGAAGGAGAAAGAATCAACGAGACGAAGCTCAAACAACGACATATTCTTCTCTGTTCTTGGGGAAGAGCAGTTACTGTTGGATATTCCCTCTGCTCCAGTTCTTTTTGACGTTGTTGGATCAAGACATGCCTTAGCCATCTGATCAAGCAACTGATTGGATATATGTCTGATGAATCTCGGATTCATCACTCTAAATCTCATTTATTAAGCTCAAATCCCTCAAAATCAACAACATTTCTGCATCTATTCTGCATAATTAGCATTCATGCATGTTTTCAAAAGAATTGCATTTGAGCACGAATTTCTGCACAAAATAAGAAGCCAAAAATCCAAGCCAAAAGTGACCTGTAAATAAGCCTAACTTCCCGGATTTTTAACTCAGTTATGCTAACTCCGAATAACCCAAAATCACCTCTACTGTGTACATATCACTAACGGGAATAAATGAAAAATACAAAAAAATCACTAATCTAAATAAGTGGACCAAAAACCCAAACCCTAGTTTCAGGTTATCTGGACTAAAAACTCATATCTTCCTCATACAGTGTCTGTTTTAATCCTACTAACTTTTGAACTAATGTACATTCAACTACCTTCAAAACAAGACTAAGTTCAAGTGAATCAGAGCTCATATGTGAATGTTGGGTTTTGGGTCTCTTTTATACATTTTGTATTTTAGTGGTTTTTAACCTATTATTTTATGCACATAATTAACCTACTTTAATTCATTTCTTTTTCATTTGTCTTCTTTGATGAAATTTTTATTAAAATGCATAAAAATCGAAATCTAAATAGAGCTTGAAATCAAAGAAACAAATTGGGTCCAAGTCTTCACTAACCAACTGTACAAAAATTGATCTTTTTCATCTTTTATTTTACTTATTCTTTTTCTTAATTAATAAAAATCCAAAAAAATAGATTAAATGTGTCTATATTTATTTCTGATATCCTATATTTTCGGATTTTATCTGATTTTAAAATGACATAAAAATTATAAAACCCAAAAATATAGGTATTCTATGTACATGGGATACCCCAAAAATATCACTTTGTGCATTTTATCGATTTTGGTTTTCATGTCTTCATGAAAGTTGTAGATCTCATCTAGACGAGCAATTTTTGTGAAAAAAAAAATTTTATCCGAGGTCGTTTGCCATTTATTTTGCATTTTACAAAATCTTAATTTTTCGAATTTTCTGGTGCTGACACGTGGCAGTCCCTGGGGCTGCCTCATGTAAGCCATTTTTGGCTTATTTATTAATTCGTTTTAAAAAAATTTAAAAAGCCACCGCACGTGCGTCACACGTGCCTCCCAAGCATGTGCTCCCCACGTGCCCCCGCCTCCCATCTCCTGCAGCCATGTGGCGCCACAGAACCGTCCGATCATGCTCGATCGGATGGCACATGCGTGTCTTCCTCCTTCGTTCCCCTTCTCCCCAATTCTGGAAGCGTCGCCCCCGCAATTTTGCCGCAAATCTCGCCGTCGCCTTCAATCCCGGCCGATCCTGCAAATCTTCTCCCCAGGAATCCCATCGTCGATCGAATCTTCATCAAATCCCCTCCATTTCTTTCCATGTCCGGCCAACTCCCCAATCCTATTTAACAAGCTCCGTCGCCCCCTTTCATCTCATCCGCCGATAGCTTCAGGTATGGACGGCGGTGACAGCACCATCGCATCTCTCCGGTGAGATCCGGGGATCTCCGTTCCTCATTGCAGCGCCTCCCCTTGGCCATTGTTGCCGTGCTCCGGCCTTAGCCCCATTGAGACACTGCCAGGATCTCCTCCGACCTTGTTCTCCAACTTCAACGGCGGTCGACTTCGTCGCCACGATGACCTCTGACTCCACTGATTTCAACGACTCTCCACCGACAACAACCTTCTACGTTGACTTCTACTCCGACCACGACGTAAGTTGCACCGTCTTCATCTTCTCAAGCCATCGTCCAAGCACCTCTATGCCACACCGGTCTCCCTTCGCCACCGGCTCTGCCCACTACGACCGGCCATCGCCACCACCTCAGCCCCTTCGTCGCTCGTCTACCAACGTAGGCTGGGCACAAAGCCCGAGGCCCCACGTACGTGCGCGGCATGTGAGTCGGGGGAACTACGTCAGCCACCCCACGGGTCACCGTGTGGGAAATTTGCAAGTCACCCCCCCCCCCCCCCCGAGTTCCTCTAAATTGCTCTACAGCCCCGCCGACCTAGGGGTCACGTGCACCGCATGTTCCCCTTAGGAATTTTGCATACAACTCCCCTCCATTATCGGTAATTATAACTAGCCCCCCCCCCACTTTATTTATTTATTTTATTTAATTGCAGAAATACATCTGTGTTCCCCCATCAAGTTTAGATCTCTACATTGATTATTTTATTATTCAAAAAATAGCATGATGTTCGTCTTTTAATTCTCTTATATTTTCACATAATATGGATATTTTTTGATCGATGGTTAATTAATTATTTTGTGGAAAATTACATATTTTGCCCATTTTGAGCTCTTAAATTTGTCGTTGATTAACCTTGCTCTAAAAATTCCCAAAAAATCACATATTGTAGAATCAACTGGTACTTGACCTTGTGCCCCAAAAGAATTTGCAAGCATAGATTTCCCTGTAAAATTCATTTTGCATATTCCTGTATTTGATTTTTAATAGGTATTGAAACTAGTATTTTCGAGGTTTAGGATTTTTCTGAGATCAATCACCTAGTGATAGATCTTAGATAATTTTGTTCCTTGAAAATATTTAGGTTTAATATTTATTATAATTAATAATTGAAATTCATTTGGTGTGCATCTAAAGATTCATAAAAAAATTCATATTGCATCCAAAAATTTCAAAAAAATTACAATGCATTCATTTCATCATGTTTTTGCATCGTGGCCAAGTTTCATATTTTTCGGACATCGTTTGAACGTAATTGACATTTTAGTCCCTAAAATACGCTAAAATTGTGTATTGCACTAAAAATTACAAAAAAAGACTGCCTCGAAAACCGCGCACGAATTTTGATAAACAGAATTCTACGTTGTTCCTTTGCCTCCTTGTGTTCGACCTTGGGACTTTCCCAAGTAAAATAAACATAAAACCACATTCATTAAAATCGACAAATATTTTGTGTGGTTATTTTCTTGACCGATTCCGATTACCGCCTACAACGAAATGACATATCATTATCATTTTTAAGCGATCATAAATACAACATCTCTTTTACACGTGCGATTATCGGACTCGTCAGATGGCGGCCGTTGCTGGGGAGTCCAATGGCTTAGTTTTGTGTTTTGAAATTTTTCGTTCGGATTTCCGCATTCGGGTAGTCTGACCCTCGAATTTTCCACTGTAAATTCCATTTGTTTTCCCTGCATGTATTTTCAGCATTTATTTTATTATTTTTAAGTCACTCTCTTACATTATTTCTTATTTTTCTTGTGAGGTACCCGATACACGTGGAGCGGTTTTTCAAGAAAACGAAGCATCTTCACCGACTTCCGAAAAAAACTGTAATTAAATTAAGATCGAGCCAAGTCATGAGAGAGCGTAGAGTCTAGGTTTTTAATTTCTACAAATTTTAAATTTCTGTAATTAATTGCTCTTTTACAGCGGTGTCCGTTTGGACTCTCGCGTGTGTAAAAAGACCTTAAACTTTATTCTGTGGTGTGTCGTGGCCTGTTTCACTCTCCGGTGAGGGTGGGGCCTGACTTGAGTGGAGATTAAGATAGACCTATACATACGGCTCTCAGACCATTTTTTTAATTTTCAATTATGCTCGTATGAATTAGGCCACACTTCACATTAATTGAGACGTACATAGATCGTTCAATTTAGCCAAAATTTAAACTCATTTCTTTCCCGCTAATAGAAATTTCTGCTACGTGCGATTTTCATCGGCTTGCATTCATTTAGAATAAATTTTCAATTTCTGTCTAGCATCTAACATGGAGATTGTGAGGATTCACTGTAAGTCTTCTAACTGAGCATACATCATCGTTTTTCGTGTGCATCGGCTTTTCCCAAATTTCTCCCTCTTTTTTGTCACACAATTTTAAAAGGAAATTGGGACTGGACGGTAGAAGTGTATTTATGCTCACTTTAATTCTTCAGTGATCACCTAATTAAAATTAGGACTACTAAATATAGCTTATTCTAAATTAACCCATAAAATCAAGAATTTTTGTGGGAGAGCAACCCCGACCTTGGATTTTCTATTTTTCTGAGTGAGCGAGATGAAACGTAAGGCTAGAGCCAAAATCCGAATTTTCATTCAGACTACTAGATTTAAAAATGATTAGCTACTTCTCAGTGAGGAATATGGGTAGCTGGTAATCAGTCCAGACTTCCTTAGCAGAGTGGGTGGTTTAAAGGACACTACGTAAGGCTCCATCCTTAAGTAACACGGGTAGTCGTTTTACGGTCCTTACTTATACATATACTGGCTGAAAGTAGATGCAACTAGTCGTACGAACTCGGTATAGTCTTTAAGAAAATTTCAGCACCTAAAAGCTCGCTAAATTTTTTCCAAGATTTATTTATCACCAACTTAAAATTGAAAAGATAATAGCCGAACTCTTACGGCTTCATTGCGTGAGTTGGTGAACCTGGGGTTTGATTTGTATTTACACTGGTGTACGTGAACCGATTTCGAAGATCAATAGCCGCACATTTGATAAAATATCTTTTGACTATCTCGTGCAATCATCTTTCTTTTCTTGATTTCAATCTCATCATGGAACTTTTTCCCAATTGCAGACCCAACCCAACATTTCTTTCAACTCTTTCAAAAATGGATGAACATTTAGCTGAAGATCCATCAGAGCTATACTATGAAAATGAATTTGTCTCAGTTAGGCCCAAATCAACTAAATCCTCTTCTTTCACTAATCCTCCGACATTTCCAGGAGACTTCCACTCGCGGATGAATTCGTCCCCCTTATTGAATTCTGACTCGAATCATCCGACCGCACATGACCACCTACCATCTTGGACTGAACCGTCTTATCCTCGGTTTCTTGCTAATAAACCATTTCAAGATCAAAATACCTTTGAGTCTCATGACTGGCCGAGAAAACAAAACCAGATGGAAATGATAACACTTAATGATCATCAGTGTTGGATTGACCGCAACGATCAAATCCCTATTAACCAACCTGAATATCACTCATTTGATCAGCCTATACATACAGAGGACCACACGGATGAGATCGATACATATGCACCCTATATGACCCCTTTATTTGAGGATAAGATCAATTATGAACATGGAAGAAGACTCTGCTCAAACCACGATGACATGCCCGAGTCACGGCATGTTGAGTATGAGGCCTATACATTCCCGCAGAACCCTTCCACTGAACAGCCTCCTTCCATAATTTTTGAGGAGAAATTTTCAAAAATAACGATCATGTATTGGGAATTCCAAGAAACTCCTCTCCAAGCACATACAGGAGAGAATGGAAGATGAAAATACTGAATTGCAAAAACACACATTGACTGCTCCAATGATTGATCATGAACAGATTTTGGTGAATGATATTTAGAGGATAAATAAAAGATTCGAATTAATGGAGGATAGATTTCAAAAAATTTGTTGACCGACTAATTTCACTCTCTGGGAGCTCGGACAGAAAAATGAATGAGGAAATGATTGGATCTAAGATTGAAATTTTTGAGAATATTCAAAAACCTAGGGATGATTCTGATATCGATACTTTTGCATATTATTCCCCTAGAAATGACATGCCTCTGACTCTTAGTGTGAACATCAGAACCCTTGCTCATCTGAGGAACACACCACATCCCACACATCACACAGAAAATACCAAAAAATGGAATATTCAAAAACCACAAAAAAATCGAAAATCTTGAAAAATACATAAAAATTAAATCTAAGGAAGACCTAAAGAATTTGGATCATGCTTTACGGGAAGTACTGGAGAAAATATTAATGTTTGAACTACCCTTTATAAAGGCCATTGAACACATCCCCGACCTTAAAGGATTTCTAATGGATAAATTAATGATTAAAAAGTCAGGAACGATAAGAACAAAGACTGAAAGTCATATCTTTGTCAATGGCCTCCTCCTTGGTGTTGAGGAGAAAAACCAAGAGCCGCATAGTGAAGTGATTGCCCAGATTTTACTGCATAATAAAAGACACCATTTTCACCCATACTCGGATTGATGATGATTCACTGATCAATATCCTCCCGACCTCTGTATTTCACGAACTCAAACTTGGACCGATTAGGAAGATACGAGAGATTGTTCAATTGGCTGACCGATCAATAAAGCGGCTAAGATAAATCATTTCTGTCATCATGACATTCCAAGGTACTCCGCTCAAAGTGGATTTCACGATCATTGATATTGAGCATCAAGGAGAATTCACCCAGTCTCCAATTATTCTCGGAAATCCATTCTTAGTATTGGCTAAGGCAATTATTGATTGTGAGACTCAGGAAATCAATTTTACAACATTGGAAGCACTTCGATCTGACCCAGCCTTTAAGGAACCACATTTTCTGAGGCAACCCACGAAGTCCCCGACAGCCGTAACCATGAAGCAGTAGAAAAGTCCTACCCTGCGGCTACACCTGAGATAGAGGTTGTTGGTGAGACTATTGATTTAGATAATCTCCCCCTGCTCCATTCCCAGCCGCTCTTACCATGGAGAATCCAAGTATATGATCATATGATCCGGAGACGTATGCATGGTTACACCCTGGGTCAACCTATTCTGACTACCTTGATCAATTAACTTCACACAGGAATGCTCCAATGTCAAATTAATTGAGAACATGCATGCAGAGACTCTTCCCAGTATTTCAATTCCTGCAGATCTCAAATAGACAAAAATTTCTTCTATGATCCTGAGACATATGCATGGGCGCACCCTGGGGCAACCTACTCTGAATACCTTGACCAAATCATCCCAAATCGAGAGTGCACCAACATTCAGAAGATTAAGAACAAACACACAGGACAAACACCGACCAAGGAGAAGAATTCCAATGGCTATTCCTCTGGATACTCAAGTGAACCGACACATTCACGAAACAAGAAAAAGAAAGTCACCTTTAATCTTTCGGAAGAGGAATCAGTTGATGATCCCTCATCAGATCTGGAAAAGATAGTCTATATGAGTGAAGTCTGTTCGGCAGCTCTAAAGCCATATCTTCACAAGGATCCAAAATTCAATTCTCGTTGGACAACTCCAGTTCCTAACTACTATTTATCGAAAGTTGATGCTCCTGCCCTCTTCAAGTACACTGGAATTATTAATTATGAGCTGACTAAGACCGGTGCTTCTGAGTATTCATCTGAGGACAAATCGCTTGATCCCAAAAAGGAACGAATTTTGAGGAAACAATTGAAGAAACAAAAGACATGAATATCTGGAGTTGTCCACTTTCAAATACTATTCCTCTGAGGATAACTCTGATGATGGATACCTTTCATCTGACTTAAATGTTTCATCTACTACCATCATGATTTTTCTGAGGATGACACTTATAATAGTTGGGAATCATATGCTTCATCTCCGTCTCGTTATTCCGATCTCCCATCGCATGCTCACAAGAAGATCAGCCAGAAGAACCGCCTTAATCATCAGCTACCCACCCTCCCTCCCGACCACATCGGTCTCCTTGTAAAGCTTCTTCCTCTACTTCGGCCAAGTCCAAAGTATGGGGGGACCGATGCCATCTATATATACCATTTCCCTCATCACACTCCTTTCTCACGATCGCTCCATTTCCACCCTTCTCTTATACTTAGGCTAACTAGAGCCTAAATATAGGGGGAATCGATGCCCACCTGTATATACTCTCCTCATTCACATACCCCATCACTTCATTTTTCCCGCTCTTCTTCTATACTTAGATTGTTCACAATCTAAGTATAGGGGGCGGTTCTGTAAATCTTGCTCTTTTTCTTTTCCTTTTTACTCTCTTACGCTTAGCCCAAGCTATGTCTTCTTTACGCTTCTTGTGCTCTGAGGACACATCACTCGCTAAGTATAGGGGGTCTGTATATATGCTTTGTATATATTTTACCCATATCTCGTACTTGCGCGTAAGTCTATATGTATTTACAGGGTGGGTAATTAATTCAAAAAAAGAAAAAAAAAGAAAAAGAGTTTGCTACTAACACTAAATATGCCAAAATTTTTGAAAAAAAAATTATGGCTTCTTATTCATTTTTTGCATAAAAAATCCCTTGCCTAAAAAATTCAAAAAAAAATGTGTCTGTATTTCACACACATGCATTTCGTCAGCATTTCATGCATTTGCATCTGTGAAAAGGCTTCGGGTTCTAAACCGAGTTTATGAGCAGAAACAGAGAATGGTCTGGACTTGACCTAAACCACCTAATTTCATAGGAACTTCACCGAGAAATAGGATTTTAGAAGCTTCGGGTCTTTGACTTAATTATTTGAGTTCCACATGATAATGTGCAGCGTTTGACTCTTAGTGTCTAACCTGGTCTCTTCCAACTGGGTAAAACTCATGAAAAGGGAATTAATTTGTACTCTCATACTATGCACTTATCTCAACTCAGACGGAATGTTGGAAGACTCTGTGAGTTTCTTTACTGGTAGCATGGAAATCTAAAGACTAGAGTATGGGTTGAAATAAAGCTTCGAAAAAGGGATGGATGACTGGGCACAATTTTTTCTAAGACCCCCAAAAAATGTACGGAACAAAAAGATTCTATATCCGTAGGGGCACAACAAGATCCAAGCAGAACTACCAAAAATTCCAAATACAAAGAAGCATTCTACCAAATAAATATCTGACCAAAAAGGTCCAAGCTTCAAGAAACCTGCAGATCTTGGTGGAGACTCGGCTACGCTGGCCATTTTCATAAGAAGAGGTGACTACAACACTGCTCACCTTCTAGTTCTTTTCCCCTTCTTCTATCCCCCCCCCTCCCCCCAATTCGATTGTGAACACAGCGCGACAGACCTTAGAAGGAAATACCTGACTCCCCGAGGACGAGTTACTGGAGAGGAGGTTTGCATGGTAGTCTGGCATTCTGGATGGGAAGAGCTAAAACCTTTCACACACATGAGTCGATTGTTCAATGTTCGTAGGGTATGCTTTGGGAAGAGGATTGATCTAAGATGACTTCTGAGCCGACACCGTATTAATGATTTGTAGAACTTGAGGGTTGTTGATTTTATAATTCTAAGTCTTATAGAAGTTCCGCCACATTAATAATCCAAAGGTCAAGTCTAGATTCATTTTCACATTCAGCTCATCGTCTTGGTATGGAACCCAATCTTATTTCACTTCATGGCATTTTTTTATGCTCAGGGATGAGCATGCTTTAAGTATAGGGAGATGATGAATCTCGGATTCATCACTCTAAATCTCATTTATTAAGATCAGATCCCTCAAAATCAACAGCATTTCTACATCTATTCTGCATAATTAGCAATCATGCATGTTTTCATAAGAATTGCATTTTAGCACGAATTTCTGCACAAAATAAGAAGCCAAAAATCCAAGCCAAAAGTGACATGTAAATAAGCCTAACTTCCCAAATTTTTAACTCATTCATGCTAACTCCGAATAACCCAAAACCACTCCACTATGTACATGTCACTAACAAGAATAAAAAATACAAAAAATCACTACCCAAATAAGTGGACCAAAAACCCAAACCCTAGTTTCAGGATTTCCGGACTAAAAACCTCATATCTTCCTCGTACAGTGTCCTTTTTAATCCTACTCACTTTTGAACTAATGTACATTCAACTACCTTCAAAACAAGACCAAGTTCAAGTAAATCGGAGCTCATATGTGAAAGTTGTGTTTTGGGCCTCTTTTGTACATTTTGTCCTTTAACGGTTTTTGACCTATTATTTTATGTACATGATTAACCTATTTTAATTCATTTCTTTTTCATTTGTCTTCTTTGATGAAAGTTTTATCAAAATGCGCAAAAATCCAAATCCAAATTGAGCTTGAAATCAAAGAAACAAATTGGGTCCAAGTCTTCACTAACCAACTGTACAAAAATTGGTCTTTTTCATCTTTTTTTTTATTTATTCTTTTTCTTTATTAATAAAAATCCAAAAAAATAGATTAATGTGTATATTTTTGTCTGATTTTATCATATTTTTTCGGATTTTTATATGGTTTTAAAATGACATAAAAATTATAAAATCCAAAAATATAGGTATTCTATATACATGGGATACCCCAAAAATATCACTTTGTGCATTTGATCGATTTTGGTTTTGATGTCCTCATGAAAGTTGTAGATCTCATTGAGACAAGCAATTTTCGTGAAGAAATTTTTTCGATCAATGGTCGTTTGTCATTTATTTTGCATTTTACAAAATCTTTATTTTTCAAATTTTCTAGTGCTAACACGTGGCAGCCCCTAGGGCCACCACGTGTCAGCTATTTTTGGCTTATTATTAATTGTTTTTTATAAAAAAAATTAAAAGGCCACCGCACGTGTGTTGCACGTGCCTCCCAGGCACGTGCTCCGCACGTGCCCTCCCTCCATCTCCTGTGGGCACGTGGCGCCACAGGAACCGTCCGATCACGCTCTATCGGACGACACATGTGCATCTTCCTCCTCCGTTCCCCTTTCCCCCATTCTGGCACCGCCGCCCCTTCGATTGCGCCGCAAATCTCGTCGCCGCCTTTAATCCTGACCGATCCCGCAATCTTCTCCCCACGAATCCCATTGCCAATCGAATCTTCATCAAATCCCCTCCATTCCTTTCCATGTCCAGCCAACTCCCCAATCCTATTTAATAAGCTCCGCCACCCCCCATTCATCTCATCTGCCAATAGCTTCAAGTATCGACGGCGGTGACAGCGTCGTTGCATCTCTCCGATGAGATCTGAGGATCTATGGTACTCGTTGCAGCACCTCCCCTTGGCCATTGCTATCGTGCTCCGGCCTTAGCCCCGTTGAGCCATCGCCCAGGTTCTCCTCCGACCTTCATCTCCAACTTCAACGGCGGTCGACTTCGTCGCCACGACGACCTCTGACTCCACCGATTTCAATGACTCTCCACCTACAACAACCGTCTACGTCGACTTCCACTCCAACACGCCACAAGCTGCACCGCCTTCATCTTTTCAAGCCACCGTCCAAGCACCTCCGCGCCACATCGGTCCGCCTTCGCCACCGGCTCCGCCTACTACGACCGTCCATCGCTGCCACCTCCACCCCTTCGCTGCTCGTCCGCCAACGCAGGTCGGGCATGAAGCCTGTGGCCCCCACACACGTGCGCGGTGCGTGAATTGGGGGAACTACGTCAGCCACCCCACGGGTTACGTGCCCAGCACGTGACCATGGGAAATTTACAAGCCCACCCCCCCCCTCGAGTTCCTCTGAACTGCGCTACAGTCTCGCCGACCCAGGGGTCACGTGCACCGCACATGCCCCTTGGGAATTTTGCAGACAATCCCCTCCATTATTGGTAATTACAATTAGGCCCCCTACTTTATTTATTTTATTTAATTACAGAAATCCCTCTGTGTTCCCCATCAAGTTTAGACCTCTACAATGATTATTTTGTTATTCAAAAAATAGATGTTTGTCTTTTAATTCCCTACATTTTCACATACTGTGGATATTTTTGTGATCGATGGTTAATTAATAATTAATTATTTTGTGGAAAATTACATATTTTGCCCATTTTGAGCTCTTAAATTTGCCATTTATTAGTCGTTGCTCTAAAAATTCCCGAAAAATCACATATTGTAGAATCAATTGTACTTGACATTGTGCCCAAAAAGAATTGCATTTGCATGTATAAATTTCCCTGTAAAAATCATTTTGCATATTTTAGTATTTGATTTTTATTAGGTATTGAAACTAGTACTTTCGAAATTTAGGATTTTTCTTAGATCAATCACATAATGATATATCTTATCTAATTTTGTTCCTTGAAAATATTTAGGTTTAATATTTATTATAATTAAATATTGAAATTCATTTGGTTTGCATTTAAAGATTCATAAAAAAATTCATATTGCATCCAAAAATTCCAAAAAAAAATTACAATGCATTCATTTCACCTTGTTTTGCATCGTAGCCAAGTTTCATATTTTTCGGACATCGTTTCAATGTAATTGACATTTTAATCCCTAAAATAGTCCAAAATTGCATATTGTATCCTTTATCGCATTAAATATTACAAAAAAAGACCGCCTTGAAAAACGCACAAATTTTGATAGACATAATTCTAGCTTCTTCCTTTGCCTCCTTGTGTTTGACCTTGGGACTTGCCCAAGTAAAATAAACATAAAACCACATTCATTAAAATCGATAAATAATTTGTGTGGTTATTTTCTTGACCGATTCCGATTGCCGCCTACAACGAAACGACATATCATCATCATTTTTAAGTGATCATAAAGACAACATCTCTTTTACATGCGCGATTATCGGACTCGTCAGTGTCATGCATCAGCAAAGTGTTACGGAGAAACTGTGGTCGTCCACGTCATGACATGTGGATAAGTGAGTCGAGCATCACCATTGGATCATCACCTCTTAGGGGTAAATTGCAAGAGCTCACATCCGCCTTTTGTATTTTATATTAAGCTTTGTAAATAATTAAGTAAGTATATTATTCTGTGTGTTATTTTCAACTGGAACCTTACGCTTTACTCTAATTGCACTTAGGTCCAATCGACATCACCTCATGTGAGGTGCTTTTCTAAAATTTGCATAGGTGCCCCTATAGTTGTTAGAGCATTTAAAGTTGTTATATATTATAAATAGGTCCCTCTCGGTTCAATGATTTATTTTTTGTGTATATTTGTCATATTAAATATTTTTATTGCTCCAAAAATTGTAGGAAAATTAATATAAGTGCATGTAATATTGCTTGATGATATATATTTTTCACGTGTCATTTTAATAAGTTTTATTATTCATTAAAAATACAAAACATATATTTTTATTCTATCTAATTATTAAAACCCATAGAAATTATTAAAACACTCCAAAAATTAACAAAAAATGTATTATCTATTTATTATGTTATCTACCACCTATCCAAAAGTATCCAAAAACTACAACAAATAAAACCTAAAAATCAAAAAAAAACTAAAAATCATACAGAATTTAATAAAAATTAAAGTAAATCCAAAATATATTTTTCTATTTGTGAATTTTTCATATTATACATATTATATATTAAGAATTATTTTAAGTAAATTCTAGACTTATTTTTATTATTTAACCTAAAACTATCAAGGATAATTAATTGGTACACTATTTTGATATATTTATTATTGTAAAATACATAAAAAGTAGTGAACACCCTATAAAATTTACCAAAAATTGAGAAAATATAGAAAACAAAAAATATTTTATTTCTTGAATTTTGACTATATTTATGTATAATTAAAAATATAAAACCTAATATATATTATATATCTTATATGTTACCTATATTATATATATTATTATTGTTATTATATATTATATTTAAAAAATAAAAAATATTATTTGAAGAATAAAAATAAAAACCCCACATAAAACAAGAAAAAGGCTAAAACTACAAAATTAATTAATAGTAATTAACAATAATTATCAATAACTAAGCTATACATTATTTGCTCTCAGTGGTTCGACCTCTACTGCTTATCATTATACACATTCTTGTAGAGTTATGATAAATTTTAACTGACAATTTACGTTTGTTTCTTATCTATCAGCTGGTTAAATTGTTGTAGAAATCAAACCTGGGATTGGATACCATGAGAGTGAACAATACAGTGATTGTCGGATCTGATTTGTCGGACACCTCATGTCCTCCAAGACCGGACCCAAAGGTACCTTGGTCTCTAGCGTCCCGATATCAACAAATAGTGTTGTTGCCGGAGGTCAGCATGTAGAATAGTCTGTATATAGCTGTATCTTTTTATTTTCATTTTCTGTCTTATCAACAATTATTTATCTATTCTAATCCATTTCTTTTGTTGACATTGTTGTGAGGGTCCGTAGAGCTAGGGTGGTTTTGTAGGAGACTGAGGCACCCAAGCGAGGAGAAGATTGGATTTTTCTTCTTGTGCTGATAAGAGAGAGCAACAAGGAGGACTGAGGACTAATTCGAATAGTTTTAGCTTAGATTTTATTTGTATTTGGTGAGACAGAGTCAATTTAATCTGTAATAATACAGGTTGAGGACTCCTAGGACACTCATATTCCATGGACTTATTTTACTAAGTGTTTGTTTACTTGAGAACCACACAATTTTTCACGTTTTCATCATCTTCTTTATTTTATTTCTATTTATTTTTCTCTTTGTTTTTATTTATTTTTTGTGATTTGTGTTTTCTACCTTTTCTATTTACGTTTTGTATGAATGAGTCCATAGACATTAGGATTGCTTCATCGACTAATCTAGGTCAAAATCCCTAATTTTCTCATGTGCATATAGTCTTTTATACATTTGGACTTAGATCTAATCAAACTTGTGCCACATGATAATAGCAATTCCTATATTGGGGGGATTTCATCATGCATTCATATAGTCTAGATTTTCAATTCCTGTCCAGCATCTGACATGGAGAGAATTGGGAAACAAGGTGAACCTTGTGACTGAGCAATCATTATTTTTTTCTGACTTGCATTACTTTCCCGACATATCCCTTTGAATTTGAGCACTAAAGATAAAAAAGGAAATTGAAATCTCGTTAGGCAATTATCACTGAAAAATACTTTGAAAAAAGGTGAAACCCCAAAATTTAAAACAAGGGGGTTGCTAAATAAACTTTGACCCGAATTAAAATTTTTAATGGGCTTTGTAGTATTGGGTTCATAAAGCCCACATTATTTTCATGTACCTTTTAGATAGAGTGAGGCATGACCCTAAAAAATAGATCCAAAATCTCAGCATGGGTAATACTTTATTGTTGACTAGATTCATGAAGTATTGGCGCTCCTATCAATGTGTAGGCGATAGGGATAAGTCTGCTTGTAGGCTTGGTCTGAAGTACTAAGCATAGGGTAACTACGATGGCAGGTCCCTATCTGATCGTACCATGGCCAAGTACCCATCAAGGGGGAAGTGTCAGTTTCGCCTATCAGCTATCTCCTCTATTTTATGGCTGAGTAGTGGATCCGAATCCAATATCAAGGATTCGTAAAAACGTACATGCTACATGTTACAAAGGACTTGGGAAGTACAGGACACGTGTCAGGTAGTGCTCACTCTCCTATAGGGTTAGACAATAAGGAATTGCTATAATATTGCATGAAAAACAACTAAAAAAACTACACAGATAGCATACGAACTCTGACGGCTTCCTTGTGTTGTGTTGGTGAATCCATTTTCTTTGATGTCTTATTTGGATCAAGATTAAGGTCAAAGATCACAGTCCCATGCACTTGCACCATTTATTTTTACTTCTTGTATCATTCCCTTTTCACTTTGCTTATTTGAGCTTTTTCTCATTTACTTCACTTTATTCCTTGTATATCTATGTGCTTATTATTCTTCATATCATTTCCTTTTGTTTCTTAATATGGTGGGTCTTGGATGGCTTAGTCTGGACTCCGTAGACAACCACATTGATTCCATGACCTCAACATCACCAATAATTCAAGGCGATTCCAAAGAGACCGATTTGGATTTTACGAGCCAGTATCAAGACTCCTCATCTTCTTCATCTCCAATAAATTGGGATCACTCTTGTCCCAGTATTCCCTCTTATTGGATGGATATCGACCTTTCTCCGCACATACTTCTTGATTCAATAAACTTCAAAATTAACCCTAATTTCGGATATATTTTTACAGTTGGCGAACCACTCCAGATAGATCAGTGTTCGTTTCCTCAAGCAGATCTATAGCTTGATCAGGATTTTAGTTACTTTGAGTCTAATTCAGAGATGTCTCACCAAAAGGAGAAGGCACATCAAGTCAAGCAGAATGAAGTCAATGCTCAGATGCTCACCTCTATATAGATGATCCAGACACAGCTGACTACACATGCCGAAGATGAGGCCACCTTCCGGGAAATGTTATTGGAACTAAGGAGAGACTGAGAGAACAAAGGAGGAGGAGGATGATAAAATTAAGCACAAGACGATGGACCCTGTGTTAGCCATGCGAGCCGAGGCGAACCATTCTTACAATAAATGTTATTGTATTATATATGTTTTATCAATAAAAGTTATAGATCGTTTCACTGCCTTTCTAAAATTAAATGAATGAATGCACTATAAGCTCCTTCTGTACAATTAAGGTTATGTACCATGGCCATCTTGATGATCATATAGCTGTTGATTCATTAAATGAATCATAGAGGCTCGTGTTTGGATGAATATCTAAAGAGTTAGATAGAGGACTCATAAAGCATCGTCAAATGATTATTAAGAGATGATCTCCAGCCTGAGTAGGAGATGGAAATCCTTTCTCATAAAGGTTGATATCTGACTGACCTCTTAATGCAGGTCCTCTGCATAGGAATAGTGATTCGGAGGTGTCAGATTCATTAGGTCAAAGGGTTGACTTAACGAGATCGAGATAACCTAAGTCCTATGTTGAATGTTGTCCTATGACCAGAGACAGATGTGTCACTATATGTCTGAGTGTGTAAATTTGGCAGACCAATAGGTTGATGACCTAACCAAGGTCTATACACCGGTGAGCTGGTGTGCATGTAAGGGCATATAAGTAATACAATCTCTCAAAGGGATCATACATGTTCACTTGTGAACCGGAAGACATGAGCTCACTCATGAGGTATTGGGACAGATTAAATTCCATGCATGGTCGTCGTACTTTGGAAGCATGACAAGAATTTGAAGGTATGATATATGCTATGGGAAAGCTTATGATCGATACCAATTCCCATGACCAAGATTGAGAAACTTGGTGATCAAACCTTAAAGATGATAGTGTAAAATAGATCTACATCTTCAGGTTGATCATAGTCTTCCAGTATGCAGGATGTACAAATATTGGGAATACCTGAGGGTGATGCGATCATAAACGATTGTATAACCATGACACTTCCATTCCGAGGGAGTGATGAAACACGTTTGATTTTAGTGGCTCCTCTCAGTATAGAAGTAATCTGATTTTGGTCTAAGTGTTGGACATTGATCTGAATGAGATTCGATGCAATGAGAAGATTAGATTTGCGGTCTTGATGTAATCAAGCATCTATAAGAGGTTCATGAGATCTAGATTTGAGATGAGATCTCACAAACCTCTCATAGATGCTTGATTACATCAAGACCACAAATCAAAATCCAAGTCACTATACGTGTAACAATACAATCACCATGTCCTTATCTCCAAGTATCTGCGTAGAAAGCACACTATTCTTGAAGGAGTTCAAGAATAATTCCTTTGATGAATTCTGTATCCAAACAACAAGATGTTGATAATAATAGGAGAATTAATTATCAAGAATAATATGAATAAGATTCATATTGTGAGAATGATTATTCAAGATAATTAAATGAGATTTAATTATCAAGGAAATGCAGATTGTGGATAGGGTTATCCATGCTATCCATAATATCAGTATATATTATAAAAATGATTTAGAATATATTAGAGAGAGAGCACCTTTGTAGATAGCATTTATTAATTATTAATGTGAATTGGATTCATATTAAACACTTAATCGGAAATGTAATTTACAAATTTGTTTGGGTTGTGAATATGATTCACATATTTTCAATGCATGGTTGAAATATTCACTAATTAATTTGGAATTAATTTAGTGGATATATTTGCAATAAATGTTGTTGCAAATAATTAAGAGATAATGATATGAAATAAAAAAGGAAGATAATCCACCAATAAAAAGGTGGCGTCACCCATGAATTGGTCATGGGTGACGCCCCTCCATTTTAGGAATGGATTATCATCCCTTTGTTATTATTATCTTGAGATAATTGATTTTATTGGATTAAATTATGTTTATGATAATGCAACATATATTTAATTTAATATAAATTAATAATTTGTTTTTTTGAACAACAATGATCATGGCCATTGATTAAAAACACATATCAATCTAACCATTCATTTTGTGTATCCATGGATTGTGATCCATGGACTCCCAAACTAATATATAAGGAGGACAACCATAGACCTTTGAAAATACACACATATAGTACACATCTACTCTCTCTCTCTCTCTCAACTCTCATTCTCGCCCCATCTCTCTCTCTAAAGGTGGTCGTCCAACTTAAGATCTTGAGGGAATAGCAATAGCAGTTACGATGTAGTGCTGTCACCTCGATTGCTCATGGATCTCCGTCTTCTTTGGAGCTTCTTGAACTAGAAGGAGATGTCGGATTTCATTGGATGAAATCAGGAGATTCAAGGATTGGATCTTCATCGAGGATTGCAGGAAGCACGCGTCTCACCATCGCGCCTGCAAGTGCCATCTTCGTAGATCAAACTTGAGTCAGGAGGATCTCTTGCTTTAGAGATCTAATGATCGCTACCATGCTTCGAGAGGTATTTCTAATACTTTTTGGTTAGATGAAATGATCCAAGAAACATTTTTGTGATCATGTGGTTTCATCATATGATTTAAAATTTTTAAATTTAGCTGCACCTAGCGACTAGTGCGACTAGCCGCTCCGATCGCATAAGATGCGATCATCACGCTTCTGTGATGTGCTTGAGGATTCCTCATATCATTCAAGTGGTATCAGAGCCTTAGGTCGTAAAGGTTTTGGATACGATCCGTAAACCTAGGATGACTTGGGTTTGTAAGGGTATCAAAAGTTTTATCTCATTTCAATTTTCGCATCTCTATTTAATTGGATTTTTCGGCACTATTTAAATTGTTTAAATACGATATATTTAATTACATTTTGTTCCCCATAAAGTAAAGAAACCATAGGATCTGAGTTTACGTAATTTGGATTCTGTTTGCTCAAGATATGGCCTTTGAATAAACATGTATTCACTGTTGCGGGAACTGCGAATCTTAACATGATTAATGAGTTAATTATTATTTTGATACGCCTAGAAATGTGTGAAATATCACTTGAGTTCATTCATAAATCAAGTTTAATTAATTTCGAAAATCAAGTACAATTAGCAATCTTAGGAAACTGATTTTGCGTAATTTGGATTTAAATTGATCACGCCATGTTGATTTTAGTGAGTAGGGGTCAATGCTGGAAGTTAACAAACTCGATCATGAACCTTGTGATAGTCATTCAAATAGAGTGATGAAAATTAATTGTTAATTTTCTGAAATGATTATTTATAAATATTTGTGAAATATTTAAAGATGATAATTGTTTCCTTGGAAGACATTTCACTAACCAAAATGATAAGATAGTTGATCTTGATCATAATTGGTTCATATGAAATCATCAACAAACATTGCAAACCTCTAGTTTATCCTACAATAGTTGTAGGACAACTTTTACATGCAAAACCCTCTTGCTTGAATAGGATTGGGGATTTTTTTAGCAAATCTCCTTATAATATTATCAAAATGGTTTTGATGAATATTATATAGTATAATTTCGGTTGAAAAACCGATGAGCATCTCAAAGTAGACAATGATCTATTTGGCATTATCCTTTCCTGAGGTGGATATGGTGTCTAGTCGGGGAACGTTGGGGTAGCGGGTCGCACCGGTTGCGGTCTGTCCCACTCCCATCGGTACTGGCCATGACAGCGGGTAGGGACCCGATAATGCTGGAGAAATCAAGGTGTATTTTTATAATTATGAAAATTCGAATAATACGTACTTTGAGATTATACCTTCTTTTCAAGTAATAATTAAGTTCGTTGATGAAGATTGGATATATAATTAATTTAATATGATTAGATTGATTACATCCAATTGTTACACTCTATTATGAATAAATGTGTATTTCCCTTGGAAGAATTAATTATATGAATGTGATTCATGATAATTAATTATTGAATTGAAATAAGAGGTGGAGGATCACATAAGTGACATCCATGGTCTCCCGTCAAGGCGGATGAGTCCTCGATCTATCTATTTAGATATTCTTCCAAGTACCAGCCTCTATGATTCAACAATTGAATCAACAGCTTTATGATGTCAAGACAGCCATGGTACATAACCCTATTTGTACAGAGGGACCTTATAGTGCATTCATTCACTTAATTTCAGATAGAGTGAAATAATCCAATAATTTTTATTGATATATCAAACATTACAATAACATTTATTGTATGAATGGTTCGCTCAGGGCTCACATGTCCAACACTGTCTTTACCAGCACATATATCATTGGTATGTATAACTTCTAGAATAACATTATACGCATTATATGCATTTCTACATATATACTAACATGCTTTTGTTTTAGATGTTGTCAGTTATCTTATTACGGAAAACTGTTGTCACGATAACTACTTTGAAGAAGGTGCACCAACAAAAAATATAGAGATATAAAATAGAAGGTTCCATTAAGTAATTATAATAATTCAAGATATGATAACGTTCACTTAAAATTTTTTCTTATTACCTATTAACTATTACTTATATTTTTTTCAGAATTCATATAATTAATGGCAAATTACTGTCCATTATGTTATGGGGTAAAACGTCTGAAACCTTTCCCGAGGACATCTTTAGGAAAAATAGAAAGTTCGTTGTCATTTTTATATGATTAACTGTGAAATACTATTGTGGTATATTTACCTCATATGCCCTTATACTACTCATTTGTATTACAAATGCATTCTTTTATTTACATGTTTACATTTAATGACAGGTGATCTTGTATTCTGTTCCACTATTTTGTCCAAAACTTATATTGATTTAGACATTCCTAAGGTCAATTACATTCGTCAAAGTTATACATGTCAAACGAACTCTAATTTCCTTTATTATATATAGATTTCAAGTAATTATTAGCCCATCTAAAAAATTATTCCACATATTTCAAAGCTGGACCACGATATGAATCATGCGCATCTGAAAGTGGATCCAATGATATATAGAAACCATATTTCTCCTCAACATATTCCTATTGAAATAAAATGTAAGCTTCCTTTTATTATATACTTAAAATTAGGCATCAAAAATATTAATTTGTAAATTTTTGATATCTAAATCTATTTATTTATCAGGTAACCAGTAATTTCACGTCACCATATATCAACATTTAAAGATATGCTTCTATATTCGAAGTCATTTTGTAACAGGAAGGGTAGAAGACACGGGTGGCTGGTATTTTGAGAGGAAGCCACGGGCTTGTAATAGGAAGGGGAGAAGGAGTTCGGTGCTGGCAGAGTGGAGGATGGGGAATCAAGATGCCGCATGCTCGGAGGCGGGGGAACTGGGATCGAGCTCATCACTCGAGAGACCAAGCTACTTCAGTTTGCTTGATAGGAAGTTTGCAAAAAGCATGGGCATGGTGCCGCTGAAGGATAGACGAATCCTCAAGCGCATCACGGAAGCGTGACGATCGCATCTTATGCGATCGGAGCGACTAGTCGTAGTAGTCGCTAGGTGCAGTGGAGTTTAAAATTTTAAATCAAGAGATGAAACCACATGATCACAAGAACATTTCTTGGATCGTTTCATCAAACCACACAGTATTAGAAATACCTCTTGAAGCGTGGTTGCGATCACTAGATCTCTAAAGCAAGAGATCCTCCTGACTCAAGTTCGATCTACGAAGATGGCACTTGCAGACGCGATGATGAGATGCGTGCTTCCCGCAATCCTCGATGAAGATCCAAGCCTTGAATCTCCTGATTTCGTCCAACGAAATCCGACATCCTCTTCTAGAGCAAGAAGCTCCAAAGAAGATGGAGATCCACGAGCAATCGAAGTGACAGCACAACGGCATGGAGATGATTGCTATTCCCTCAAAACACAAGGTGGATGGCCACCTTAGAGAGAGATAGAGAGATGGGGAGAATGAGAGATTAGAGAGAGAGAGAGAGAGTAGGTGTGTACCATGATATATATTTTGAAGATCCTAGGGTTGCCCTCTTTATATACTAGTTTGGAAGTTCATGGATCACAATCCATGGCATATACAAAATCAATGGTTAGATTGATATGTATATTTAATCAATGGTCATGATTATTGTTGTTCAAAAACAACAATTTATTAATTTATATTAAATAAAATATATGTTGCATTATCATCAACATAATTTAATTCAATAAAAATCAATAATCATAAGATAATGAGATAATAATTAAAATAGGATAATAATCCACCCAAAATCATGGGGCGTCACCCATGACCAAGTCATGGGTGACGTCACCTCATGATTTGGTGGATTATCTCCTTCTTTTAATTCATATCATTATCTCTTTGCAATATTATCCACTAAATTAATTCCCAATTAATTAGTGTATATTTATTGCAAAAATATCCATTAAATTAATTTCCAATTAATTAATGAATATTTCAATCATGCCATTGAAAATATGTGAATCATAGTCACAGTCCAAACTAAATTGTAAATCACATTTCCAATTAATTGCTTAATGTGAATCCAATTCACATTAACAATTAACAAATGTTATTTACAAAGGTGCCCTCTCTAATATATTATAAATCACATTTATAATATATACACAGATATTATGGGTAGCACTATCCACAATCTGTAATCCTTGATAATTAAATCTCATTTAATTATCTTGGATAATCATTCTCACAATACGAATCTTATTCATATTAATCTTGATAATTAAATTTCATTTAACTATCAATATCTTGTTGCTTGGATACATAATTCATCAAATGAATTATTCTTGAACTCCTTCAAGAATAATGTGCTTTCTCTACAGATACTTGGAGATAAGGACAGGGCGATTGTATTGTTCCACGTATAGTGACTTGGATGTTGAGATTTCATCTCAAATACAGATCTTACATACCTCCCACAGATGCTTGATTTAAATCAAGACCGCAAATCTAATCTCATTGCATCTAAAATCCAGACATGTTTCATCACTCCCTCGGAATGGAAGCGTCATGGTTATACAATTGTTTCTGATCACATCACCCTCAGGTATTCCTAATACCTGTACGTCTTGCATACTGGAAGACCTATGATCAACCTGAAGATGTAGATCGATTTTACATTATCTTCTTCAGGGTTTGATCACCAAGTTTCTCAATCTTGGTCATTGGGAATCGGTATCGATCATATGCTTTCCCAAAGCATATATCATACCTTCAAATTCTTGTCATGCTTCCAAAGCACGACAATCATGCATGGAATTTGATCGGTCCCAATACCTCATGAGTGAGCTCATGTCTTCCAGTTCATAAGTGAACCTATATGATCCCTTTGAGAGATCGTATTACTCATATGCTCGTACATGCACACCAGCGTGCCGGTGTATAGACCTTGGTTAGGTCATCAACCTATTGGTCTACCAAATGTACACACTCAGACATATAGTAACACATCTGTCTCCGGCCAGAGGATGTGTGCCTATGATGTGCCAGCATTCAACATAGGACTTCGATTATCTCGATCTCATTAAGTCAACCTTTTGACCTAACTAATCTGACACCTTCGAATCACCATTCCCGTGCAGAGGACCTGCATCAAGAGGTCGGTCAGATATCAGCCTATGTGAGAAAGGATTTCCATCTCCTACAGGTTGGATCTCATCTCTTAATAATCATTTGACGATGCTTGATGAGTCCTCTATCTAACTCTTTAGATATTCATCCAAATACCACCCTCTATTATTCATTTAATGAATCAACAGCTATATGATCATCAAGATGGCCATGGTACATAACCCTAATTGTACAGAGGGACCTTATAGTGCATTCATTCATTTAATTTTAGAAAGGGAGTGAAACATCAATAACTTTTATTCATGTGCATACACCTGGCGAAATGCGAGGTCCAGGTCACGGATGGACAGATTCCTCCTCTCTCCTAAGGGGAGGAGTTTTTCCCTTTATCTCAGGCATGGGCGTTGCCACGTGCTCACTCTAATTACACGTCATTATTGTGGTCATCTGAGGAGGAGAATCGGCACAAATCTATTTTCAGATTCAAACGTGCATGGTTGTTGGAAGATGGTTTCAGGGACGAGGTGGAAGCACGTTGGAGAGGTTGGCAGATGGAGGGTTCGACGGTGGCGTGTCTGGAAACTAAATTGAAGCTGATGAAGGAGTTCCTCCTACATTTTGGTCGTAGGGTGAGGGCTCGAAGGAGGGAGTGTCAGTGAGAGGCACAGCGGGGGGTGATCAAGCTGGATGGATTGGATTATGAGAGGGGTCTCGAACAGGAAGAGGTGGAGGAATGGGTGAGGCTTCTGGATGTTCTACTTCCAGAAGACGGGAAGGAAGAAGTGGAATGGAAGCAGAACTCTAGATAGAAATGATTATGGAAGGGGACATAAACACAAGGTTCTTCCATTCTATGGCGTATGTTATAAGAAGAAGAAACTTTATTCAGAGCCTTGAGGTGGGGGGAGAAAGAGTGGCATGGGATGCTATGTTAGGGCGTGCTCTCATGGAACATTTTGCAGGGGTTTTGACAATGACGCAAGGAGCCGGGAGGGGGTGGTGTGATGTAGGGGTGGGGTCTCTTACGGAGGTGCAAGTGTAGGGACTTGAATTGCATTTTGAAGAGGAAGAGGTGAGAAAGGCAGTTCGAGGTTTGAAATCCGACAGAGCTCTAGGCCCGGACAGTTTCCCTATTTGCTTCTACAAGGAGTTTTGGGGCCTGTTAAAGGAAGATGTGTTGGGGTGCTTAATGAGTTTAGAACTGGAAATAGGGTCTTCGAGAAGATTAAGCAGGTGCTACTCTTTCTCCTTCTTAAGAAGAATTAACCGATAAGAGTGGAGGACTATAGACCAATTGCATTATCCAATGCAATCTATCTTATTGTTGCTAAGGTGCTTGCAAATAGGCTGAGATGGGTGCTTGATATGGTAATTCTGCAGAATCAAACAGCTTTTATCCCTGGCCAGTAGATGGCGGACGGACTAGTTACGGCGTCAGAGAATTGTTTACAGTGGTGGCAGGAAAACAAGAAGGGCTTGCTTTGGAAGATTGATTTTGAGAAAGCATATGACTACGTGGACTGGAGGTTCTTGTGGACGTCACGTAGAAGACACGATTTTTCCGACTTTTGGATCGACTGGATGAAGAGGTGTGTCATGACCTCATCCTATACTATTTTGGTGAATGGAAGGCTTGAAGGTGGTTTCTTTTAGCCACGGAGGGGTGTGAGGCAGGGGTTCCCACTAGCACCGATGCTCTTTGTTTTGTGGCAGATGCATTAGCTGTCATATCCAGGAAAGCAGTCAATGACGGTTGGTGCGAAGGTTTCTGTGCGGACTCCATTTTAGTTCCGTTGGTGCAATATTTGGATGACACGATGATCTTCTTAGGTGGTACGGAGGAAATGGACATAAAAGCGAGGCAGCTGGTAGATATCTTTAGCAGTATCTCGGGACATAGCATAAATAGAAGCAAATCAATTGTCATTCAATTTGGGATGGAAGAGGTGGAGAGTAGTAATAGAACGGCATGTTTGGGTTGCCCCTTGGGGGAATTACCCATTACTTACCTGGGGCTTCACTTAGTGCCGGTCAGACTCAAAAAGGCAGATTGGAACATGGTTCTCAGAAAGGTTGAGGCAGAGACTGGCAGGATGGAAGGCGAATATGCTATCAAAGGGCGGGAAATTGATTCTATTGAAGCATGTATTATTGGAGATACAGCTTTTCTCTTCTCTACACGAGTGATGCCAACACAGATAAGGAAAAAGATAGAGATAACGATGAGAAGATTCTTTTGGTCAGATGGGAGGCAGCAAAGGTTGGGGATTCACCTGGTACGTTGGGAGGATCTCATGCAGAGGAAGTGTTGGGGGGGCTAGGAGTTAGAGATGTAAACAGTATGAATAAAGCGCTTCTGGTGAAGTGTGTGGTGCAGATCTGGAGCAACATTGAGAGATTATCCATTAGGTTGCTACGCACCATTTATGGAATTGGGGGCTCTATGGGGACAGGAAGATCGTGATACGAGTCCTCACTTTGGAGTGGTGTTCGTGACATCCTGTCAGTGCTGAGGACGAGGATGATGCCTAAGGTGGGGGTTAGAGAGGTTTTTCAATTCTGGCATGATGACTGGACTGGGGAAGGGGTCCTATGCGATAGGTTCCCTAGGGTATTTGCTTTGGCGTCAAACAAAGGTTGTTCTGTGGCTGAGGCTTGTGATTCTAGTTCATGGATCCCTCAGTTTATATCTAATCTCTCGGAACGGCGGATGGAGGACCTGACTAGAATATAGTACAAGTTGTCTTCTCCTACTTGTATCTCATATGGGAGGGATCATTTTGTTTGGGAGGGTAGTCGATTCTTGGTGAGGAAGGCATACGACATCTTCAGAGGAAGCCCGGAGGTCCTAGATCCTGATTTGATTCAGGACATGAAGATAATTTAGGCAAACAAGATTCCATGCAGAGTGAAGTTCTTCATGTGGTGCCTCAGGAGAGGTAGATTATGTGACAAAGCGAGAAGGGGCAGGTTGTTTGGAATCGCAGACACACGCTGCGAAGGATGTGGTGTGCAACTAGAAGATGTGAAGCACTTATTTTTTACTTTCCCCTCTTCAGAGCAGGTTTGGAAGGAGGTGGGAGCACCATGGGTCTCTCACAAAGGTATGACTAATTTCTGGAGGACGGTAAGGTCGATAGGGGGCAACTCTATGGATGATTGTGCACTTATGTTTGCAATGTTGTGGGGAATATGGGGAGGAAGAAATGATCTAGTCTTTAATAATCAGAGGTTCTATTCAGAAAATGTAGTAGCCTTGTTTCTCTCCCAGTACCGACTCTGGTCCACAAGGTAATGTACCTATTTCTCCATTATTAATATAATCGCTTTTATGGTGGGTTCCACCTTGGGACGTCACCCTCTCTTCTCTAAAAAATGTTTGAAGTCATCTTCCTTTCCTTTATTACAATGAATATTGAATTTCATTTCTATAGCAACTACTTTATTGTGTTAGTCAAACATAATCACCATTTATATTCTTTAAACCACATGTTAATCTTCGCGTTCACAATTGAGACTGTATCATCTCAATCTGCTTTTATAATGATCATTACCAATTTTGTTTCCACAAACATATACATGTATTTTCAAATATTTCCCTATGCCTTTTACATTTCATTTTATTCCACTGCGAAGCGCGGGTATACACCCTAGTACAAACTAAAAGAGATAACAACTAAAATAATGAAAATTCCAATGACAATACAAAAACAAATACAAAAAAATAATTAATCACAAAACAAAGTGAATGAGTTAAATAGCACTAAAATCTCTTATTAAGCATACTTAACCCTAGTAAAATAACCTAATGAAGCTGTGTCCCCAATAATGATGCCATCTAATGAATCTCTAATTGCTACTCTAATTATGTCAAATTGTAGCATGAGCGATCAGTGGATAAACAAAACCACGTTTAAAATATCTCAGTGAAAAGAACATGTCTTGATTTTTTTATACATGGATAAGTCTAGGGTTTAACACAAGGAAACACGCTTATGGGGTTATTTACCTATAGTTCAAATACCTAAGTTAAGTTATCGAAGGATATCTCGGTTAATGAGAATGAATGCATGCATGTTATATTTGGCTTTTTATATACAAGTCAAATTACATGACTGAATGACAGTATGATGCAACACAAGTGCACACACCACACAATTAGCTCCCGAATTAATTAACAAATTTAATACACAATTTGGTACAAGCTAATCTCTTGACTAATTTAGTTCTTGCATTTCATTCAACGATCCTAATTAATGATATACCCAACTCATGTCATAGTCATTTAGCAATTAGTCAAGGAAAGCCGATATGAAATCAATATATTACCACCTTATTATAATCTACATGGAATGAGCAAGTCATGGTCAACTCAATGCAAAAAATTAATCTCGGATGAATTAATGGCATTTGAATAGAGATCTGTTAAACAATAAACTCCTTTGATTATTAAATTAAAATATATGGGTTGCATCAAAGAATTAAGCATGCCACTAAAAATATTTTAAAGCTTTCAAACAAGACCAATTTTACTGAATTTGGAAACAAAAAGCATAAATAACGAAACAATCTAGGGACTTTACTACAAATAAAACTTAATTAGAAATAAATAAAACGTCACAAAACAGGTCCAAAATGGACCGAAATGTAAACACAAAAGGCACAGGGGCTTATATGCAAATTGTTAAGCATGTGGGGATAGATGTGCAATAATAGAGGCATGGTGGGGCTTTGATGCAAATTCTCTCACAAGGTATGTGAGGTGTGTGATACCTCTACTTCAACATGTGGTTTGGGGCATGGCTTAAGCTCGGGCCACATGGATTATCTTGCCGCTTCTCATGCGGTTCGATCCCACCAAGGCTGGAGGCGTGGATAAGGAGGTGTAAAGCCTTGAACTTGGCATATCTTAGATCCTATATAATAAGATCCAGCTCGTCAGGAGGAAACCAACGGAATTTGTTTCGTGTGAATCAGACTTCGTTTCGAATTGTTATGAATTTCAGAAGAAAGAGAAGTAAGGAGGGTTAAGGTGTCAATAACCCATAATGACTGTCATTAAGACTAATTAAACATGATTAAGGAAACTAACGCTAATGATCATTAGCAAACACTAATCAATAGTTAGCAAAAGATAAGTGTAAGCCGCGAAAGTTAAATCGCGATTAGTGAAAGTTAATATGATTAGTGTTAATTAAGCGTCATTAGCGAATCTAGAATCCTCTAGAATGTTCCAACTCAAGCCCCAAGTTTCGGATAAGTTTTGGCTAAAACCAAGGGCCAAAACCATGGGCCGCTAAACCATGGTCAAGATCCAAACCATGGTTTTCTAACCATGGTTAGTGGTTTTCGGGAGCCTATAAATAGACCCCCCCCTACCCATTCATTCTCTATGATTTCCACTACCACCACCACCCTAAGGGATAGGGTCGAGAGGTCGGGAGGAGGAGTGGGAGGCGAGGGAGGAGCGCTAGCGAAGCGCTGCCGGGAGAACAAGGAGGAGAAAGGTATGATTCTCTCTTGGTTTTCTTCGTAAGCTAGGCTTTCAATTCATCCTCATGTTCTTCCAAGTTTTGTTCTTGATTCATCTTTCTTTCTGATTCGTTTTCCTATTGTGGTTCGAGGAGAAATCTGTGTAACACTCTACTTAGGTGCGGGCGGCTATGCACGTCAGTGAACTCTGTGATTCGTCACACTTCACTCATCTAAGACGTGTGGTGTCTACCGATTCTCCATCTCTTATGTTTCTATTCTTTCAATTATGCTTTTATAGTTATTTTGATGGAGAAATCTGTGTAATACCCTACTTAGGTGCGGGCGGCTACGCACGTCAGTGAATTCAGTGATTCATCACACGTTCACTCACCTAAGATGCGTGGTGTCTATCGATTCTTCATCTCTTATTGTTTGAGTATATTCTTTCAGTTTCGTTGTTATTTTCCTCTCGATTGTTGTTGTAGAGGAAACTCTTTTCTTTTTATTTTGAAATATGACCTGGTATAAGGGGAAACTTTGCCGAAATTTTCTGAGAAATATGTCCCCATATAAGGGAAAACTCTGTCGAAATTTTCTGAGAAATATGTCCCGATATAAGGAGAAACTCTGCCGAACTTTTCCTAGAAATATCACCCCGTATAAGGGGAAGCTCTGCTGAAATTTCAAGAGAAAATATGTTCTTGGCGTTCTCCGTGTTCTTCGTGTTCTTCACGTTCTTCGTTCGTTCTTCACGTTCTTGACACATTCATAGTGTTTTTTATACGAAAATGAAATTCGATCTTTTCAGGAGCCTAATATAGCCTTTCTAAAAATGAAACATGATAAAGCCTTGCACACACGAGAGAGAGCTCGATTAGGTAACGAAATCATTCCTTTTGCCATTGGATTTTCATACGAGATTATTGAAATTCTTGATTTTATGTTCTTTTCTATGAGAACCCTAATTTTTGGCTATTTTTGAAAAGTCTGAAGAGTTGCTTTGCGATTTCCACTAAAATAAGATTTAAGCATCAAATTGATGCGGTAGTTTTGAAAGTTAGGGTTTGGGAGTTAAAATAGGAATAAACATGTGTATATATGCATATGAATAATATATATGTGAGACTATACTAAGTATTGCTGATTATGCAAATCGAAGACTTAACAAAAGAATTACATCATGGGAATTGATGTGGCTTGAGTTGGATCCTGAAAAGGATCGTGTGTCACGTTAAGGATGACTAGGAGTAGAACTACATGTCGGGCATGCAACCTGTAGGTTTGTCGGAAGGAACCCGTATTGGCGTTTCCCTACCTAGGTGGTACATGGTTGCCCTGTTATGTTAAGTGCGCTTGAAATGAATGTTTTGCAACGCGTGGTACCGGGAGTCAATATCTTCGGGTTGAACGACGGAAGATGTGGTTGTGCTATGTGGAGGCATGGGTGGTTCAATAGCGGCTGCGACACGATAACATGTATTTAAAGCCACTAGGTTATATGATTAAAGTTAGCCTGAGGTTTTAAGCAATCGAGTCCTCGAGGACGGTGTGCCCATTTGTTTTTCAAGTCGAGGGTTTGAGACCCTAGTTAATAAAAGAAAATAAAAATTGTCAGGGTAGTATTGGAGGATTGGTTGAGGCGACGTGCGGCGACATAAGCTTACCAAGATCAACGTAATCTCCAATCTCGAAGTATCCACAGCTTCGGAGTCCAAGAAGGGTGGGGTTCCCCTAGACTAATCCCTGGCGTGGAATAGAAAGGAATAGGACTTAAATTAACAAGAAGGAATGAAATCTTTTGTGATAACAAGTTTTGCAAAATTACACAATTTGTTTGCTTTTCTCTTCTTCGTTACTTAGCATTCGCTAATTTTTATCCTATTATTTATGGAAAATCCAACATGTGTCGGTGAGCCATCGCAAGGACTTTAAAAATTCATCCAGCTTACATACTAGACATCCATCCAGCCACAGTAGCTTTATTTTTTTAAGGTAGTCAGTAATCTTTTGTATATTTTTCTTTCAAGCTGATGTACATGTAAATGGTTATAGTGGGATAGTGTATCATCTGAACTTTATTTTGTGAATGGAAAAGTGTTGAAATACTTTCTTCTGAGTATTTTTATTTGCAGTCTGTTTTTGAATGTTAGTTGTGATTGCTGAATAAATTATTGCTGGGTAACCAGATCCGGATATGGGAGGATCCGACGGCCTAGGAATCGGGGTCGCGACAGGAGGCTATGGATTGTTGTTGACCATTCGATCAAGAATATCAATGGTAAATTTAGGACATCCTTCTTAGTTATCCTTCATGAGCGATGGTTCGAAGGTAGAGTTCCGGTGAGGCTTCTAAGGATCCTTTATGCTCCTGAGGACTCACTTAAGATCGGGACACCTCGGTTGATGACTCGTGATAATATTGAATTGCTGATGTACCTAACGCCTGGTCTTGGAGGACATGTGGTGCCCATCAAGTACGTTCTTGGTGGGAAAATGTGAGTGAAAGATCCGAGGATCTGACAATCGTTGTATCGGTCGCTCTCACAGTACTCGAAACTCAAACAATCCAAGTTAATAAACAATCAACCCACAATGCATGATAATGTTATGCAAACATGTGAGTCAAAATTTATTTTTATTTTAACTCTACAAAATATGTGTATAGTGAATAAGTGTAGAGTATCGAACCACTGAGAGCTACATGGGATAAGGTGTAATTATTGTCCAAAAATAAACAACAACTATTTTTGTACTTTTCTGTTAAGAGGCACCTGGATAATAATATTTATATTTTTTGGATTTTTTTATTGTTTCATATTTTATTTATATTTTCAAATTTTATAATTTTTATTTCTATTTTATATTTTTCTGATGTTTAGTTTCTTTTTTGTTTTTGAAGATATAAGATAGGGTAAATTACAATTTGGGTCCTTATATATGAGTCAGATCTCATAATGGGTCCCGATCTTTAAATTGTAACGATTCGGGTCCCAAGACCATTTAAGAAATGGAAATGGTGTGGTTCATGACAAATATACCCATATTGGGAAGAGAATGGGGGTTGAGTTCCAACTTTTAAACAAGGGTATACTCGTCATTAGCCCAAAAAGTTCCTTACATTAATGGCCCTGGGACCCGAATTGTTACAATTTAAAGATCGGGACCTATTTTGAGATTAGTCCCATAGTTGGAGACCCAAATTGTAATTTACCCTATAATATAAAAGTATATATCTTTATATGATAATAATGATAAAATAATGCATATAATGAGTAATATATGAGATTTATATAATAAATATGGGTAAATATATATAAGAATGATCCTTTTTATTTCATTAAAGGTTTTTAATATATATTAGGTGTTTATTCAATAATAATATTATTATTAAATAACATATAGTGTGTATGTGTGTATAGGTTATATAGGGTATTATAATTACAAATACACTTACATATAATCAAAATATATAAAATAAAATGTTTTTGTGTTTCTAATATTTTTCTCTATTTTTTTATGAATTTTTATGTCATTTTGCAAATTTTTAGGTATTTTTAAAGTCTAAAATATAACAAAACAAGGACTTAATAAATAGGTCGAATGTTTTAGGGTTTGAAAATTGTATAGTAAAGTCAAAAATCCCTAAACTATTTTTATATATACTTTGTAAAATAGATAAAAATATACAACATAACATTTTTTTATTTTTAAAGAGTTTTTGTAAATCTTAATAGGGTTATTAGGATTTTTCAAATTTTATGGTTTCCTTTTATATTTTTTGTGATTTTAGGTCTGCAATTACATTATATAGTAATATATAATATAATTTTCCGATATTTTTAGAATAGGTTTTATATTTTTTGTATTTTTATATCTAAATAGGGAATAAATAGTTCCTAATCTATTTTTTATAAGTAGAAAAATGCAATAAATGGCTAAAATAAAAATATGGCATGAACAAGATAACATGAAGCATTTACTTTGATTTTTCCCAGATTTTGCAAGCACGGGAGCTATTTAAACAAAATAGAAATGCAATAAAATAAAATAAAGGCTTGGAAGGGGTATTTATGCAATAAAAATAAAGCACAAGGGTTGCCATGCAAAATACACCAAAGTTTTAGACTATATTACAGACTTTTAATACTAAACCCTAAATACCCAAATCCATAGGGACTTTGGTGCAAATTACACAAAGCTACATGTGGGCCACCACATGGGGAAGAAGGACCTAAATGCAATATGCGAGAATATCTAGGGGTCCTTGCAATATTTACATAAAATATAAAGTGTTCTTTAATATTTATAAGACTTAAGTTCAAATAAAAAAAGTGGAGGGGTTAGTAATATATTTGCCCCTTAGCACAAATCGAAAGGCGCACAGAGAGCCACGTGGTTGATCAGTCAGTTGTGAGATGACTTCGTTTTGTCAAAGGATTGGACGACCTAGATTAGATCTAGGTTGTGGTTCTTGATCACATGGTCCTAGAAGTCCCTAAAAGAACGCCCCAAGAACAAAGCTTTGGCAAGCTTTGATTCTTCTATATTCCTTGCTCAAGTTGCCAAATGCCTCGTTGATGGTCTCGTTCCCCTCCTAGGGCATCTCTGCATTAGCAAGAGGGCTCAGAGGGTTCCAGAGTCCATCAGAGAGACCTTGGAGCTTCAAGCACCTAGACTTCTGATATGAATTTCGAGCGAGCTTCCAGGTTCCCTATTTAGGATGATTCTTGCACAAAAAATAAACAAGGGCTCGAGGGGGGTCTCCTCGACCCAGTGAAGTTGATGCACACGAGGGATGATGGGGATGAAAGAACTTTGATGAAGGCATAAGAGAGGAGCTTGTCGGACTTCCATCTTTTCAGGATCGAAGGGGGATCTGGTGGATGTTGCGGAGAATATGTAGGGGAGCAAAAAAAGCGAAATGGGAGTCGGGAACCATTAGGGAACAAGTGATTGGGCTGGAGTCGAAGCTCCAGTGGATTTTGATTTAAAAAAAATGACACTAATTTACAATCCACTCAATGCAATTAAAAACTATCCCCTACTTGAATGGGATGCTAACTAAAAACGCAAGAAACGAGCTCATAACTGCATAGAGAACTGGGAGCACAAAAACTCACCGGAGCTAAGCTCGATGGAGTTGGACATGCTTCCTCCGACCTTATCCATGCCTTGATTCAGAGAGCAGTACCTCCCTATCACTGAGGGGCACGATTCTTGGTGAATCTTAGGGTTAAAGTGGAGTAAAATGGGATCAAAATGGAGATGGTCATCAGTTGGTCTTATTTATAAGCAAGTCGATGGGCAAAAGGGGGAAGAAGGTGGTGTGCAACTATATGGGGGTGGTGGAGGCCAAGGTGTTGGCGTGCAGTAGGGAGATGAGGGCTGCAGATAAGGTAGACCTCGAGGAGAAATGGAGATAAGGAGGAGTAGTAAGAAATGGGAGAAAAGGGAGCATTAGTAGTGTTGATCGAATTGAATACATTCGAATCCACCAGGATTTTGATTCAATTCATTATAAAAGTTTTGAATCCAAACTTGAATCGAATTCTAAATGAATTTGCTAACTTAAATTCAGATTCAATTCATTTTGAGTTTCAAATATTCAAATTTGATACATTTTATTTTGAATTTGAAATGTTACTTGATGTTTTAGAGCTTATATAAATAATATTACATGAAGAATAATATAAAATAAATATTTTATTGTATAATTCTAATTTTGAATATATATTACTAAAAATATGTTGAAAAAGCTATATAATCAAGGGAAATATCAAACCAATACAATATAGTGAATGAAAGTACCTGATTTTTACAATTATTATGTGTCTTTTACAATCTAAATCTGCTCTTTTTTCTATGATGGAGAATATATAAATACAATATAATTATATGAGCCTATAAAAGAGATATAATATCAATAACGAAAAAGTTAAACACATTATAATAAACATTGCATGTTAAAGCAAGGCAAGATCAAACTTATATAGAAAGTTGATATAAATTAATATTTGTTGAAATAATGGGAGTAGTAAAAAGTAACATAGCGAAATAAAACCTCTTCATTGAGCGTGACGATCGTTAATATCAAAAACTAAACTATGAAAACGGTATAACCATGTCCTATGCAAGTAATAGTTTAGTAGTGCTTAGGTCCTTGCGAATCTAAAAGTTTTGAGAGTTAACCCTTCAATGGCCATATTCATTTCCGCTACTCCTACAACTTGCTTTAGCCATTTGATATTAGCTATGCATTGACTTCCTGTTGTTGATGCCAAGTTTATCTAATTGTCTCTATAAAATATAAATACATCTCTTACCTAGTAAGGAAAGAGATGTACTAATCCGATTGTCTAAAATATGGACCTAATAAGTGCTTGTTTTTCTTTCTTTGAACAAAAAAGCAATTTGAAAATTAATTATAAAGAAAGTAATGACAAGTTTAAGCATGACCACTTATATGGACTGAAAGCATTCTCTATACTATCATATTATAGATATAATTTTAGATAAAATGTTCATAACAGGTTATAAATGTACCTCAATATGTGTAGCAACATATATTTTGCATGAGAGTTTTAGTTCCATCGTTGCTTTGCATTGGAAGGGAATATCAATAAGTGGAATCACATCATATATTCTAAATTGTACTTGAAACAATAATACAATATGCACCAAGGAACATCATACAGACACACACATACACACCCACATAGAAAATTGTATAAAAGAATAAATAGGTCAACAATTAAACTAGTAGTTATAATTATGGAAGGTGACTAATATAAATAAATATTTGGAGAAATTTGGAGCAATGGATTACTTTTAATATTAAAATGTGAAAAATCGATTTTAACAAGACATACTGCATATCTTTTCTCGATGTCTCCACATTTTGGGGCACCATTGATATTGCTCTAAGTCTATAAATAAACTACAATTGAATCCCCATATGAGAAGTTATAGTTCTGAACTTTATAAATATTAGAATCACGGAGGACTTGATTATTTATCTCTTCACATCCATCCACTCAACCACATGCATCGATTCCCCCTTCCTCCAACATGTACCTCATGAAGATCTCCATGTCATTCCTGACGATGACCTACCAACAAAAGCAACGTTAACAAAAGCAAAAAGAAAAAGGAAATTCAAACCTACCAAAGCATTACATTCTATTAAAGCAACAATATTCCATATAAAAAATATGATCCTCACTTGGACAAAAAAGGAAGAAATAGAGCCCACGTTTCACTCGTCCTCCTTCCTCGAACCTAGATCAAACACCATATCAGATCAAAACAATCAAAAACAGCTAAATCAGGTTGAGATATAGGTTTGATGAGGAGAGGGTAATGTAGAGCTCGGGGCTAGCAGACGTCCTTGTCCTCGTCGATGTCGCATGAGGTGTTGACATATTGGAGGCGAAAGTGGTGACAACGGTCGAGGTGGTTGATATGGGATGCCCTCAGCCTCGTAGCACCACTTGAGGCGCTCGTTGAGGATCTTAATTATCTCGATCTGGATCCACTTATCATGGATGAGGTGTTCGTGCTTCTAGAGCACGACCACCAGATCATGGTAGGGGTGGGATCGATTTCGTTAAGGGTCCAACATAAGAGGTCAAGTTGATAGGGGTGCGAAGATTGACAAGGGGGACCTAGAGGGAGTCGGAGTCGGAGCCGGAGTCGAAGGGCCAGAGTGGTGTGTGGTTGATCATGAAGTTACTGAGGAAAGTAAGGGGAGGATGGGACAGGTAGAGGACGAGGAATAGGAGGGGGTGGGGTGCGAAAACCTTAGATGAGAATAATGTCCACTTTCTCTTTGTAGATGAGCCTCCCACAAGGGTTCTGGGAGCAGAAGGTAGGGAAGGGAGGGAGTTGGATTTGGAGGAGAATGAGGAAATATTAGAGTGGGTGTTGAGATTGGGTTTTGAGGGGAGGGAAGGGAAGTGCACCTTATTTTCCCCCGAACATTCACATGTGTGTTGATAATTGAAAACACAGCATGAATCAACAACCCCTATACACCAATATTGTGCAAATGTCATACTATTTGCATCGGTAAACAAGATTGCCGTAAATATTCCATCGAAATGTTTCTTTCTAGTATTGTGCGTGTATTTGTATGTATATATAAATATGGAATCGAATTATTATCGAATGAATTAAGGGTAATTTGAATTCAATTTATTTGAGGAATCCATATGTTAAATTCAAATTGAGTTCATTTGGTTTCAAATCAAACTCTTTGTTGATTTCTTTTGAACGAATCATAATCGAATTCGAATGATTCGGTTCAATTAGCAGCCCTAAGCACCACGAGGTTCTGACAGGAGGGGGTGGAATAGTTGACCCATTCGGTCAACAAACGGAGACACCTCATTGGTGCACGTGGACCAATTAGGGAAAGTGGGAAGATAATTTCCTTATTGATTCATTTAAAATTAGTGAATGATTTTATTAATTTTAGGTTAAACCAAAAAATGTTATTTTATATAGTATTTTATCATGATTTTTATTATTTTTAGAAATTAATTTATTATGTGTTAATATTTACATGTATATATAGGTATATATACATGTGTTTGGTATACATTCTATTTTTATTTTGTATTTTAATTTTATTATCATATAGACATATTTTATATATTTATAACTTTTTAGGTACTTATTTGCATATTTTTATTTATTTTTCTGAATTTACTTATTTACTTAAATAATTAAGTACAAATATTGTATAGGTATAATTTACCTATATGTTATAATACTTTATTTATTTTATTGAATTTTTAATGATTTATTTTATGTTTATAATTTACATGCATTTCAAATAATATTTACAAATATATAAATAAATAAAATAATAAAGAATGAATTTCCCCTTTTATTTATATACATGTATATATAGTGCACAATGAGTGCCCAAAAGCCAACTTTTGCATCTTAGCTCCAAATTAAATGAAACCACCTTCATTAAATAGATAATTTAATTTAACTAATAAAAAAGGTGAGTTTGATCAATTTTGGATATGTATGGAGAACATGTATGTGAAGTTTTCTTTGTGATTTTATTCTGTGTATCTTGGGCACACTGTGCATTTTTAATGAAATATTTTTGTATTTTTCTTTGTATTTTTATGTACAATGTTCATGTTCAAAGTTTATTGATTTGAGGAATAACTAATAAATAATAAAACAAGTCCCATGATATAATATATTGCCAAAAAGAATGTGTTTTTAGGCTGTATTTTGTATATTTTCTCTGCCATATCCCCCCTACTTTATTCCTTGTTGATCAAGTCATCAAGATAACTTGGTCTCGGGGTATAGGGTCACTCAGTGTCTTTGACCTTCATTCTTTTTTCTTTTCTTTCTTTTATTCTTTTATTTTGGAATTAAATACCAATTTTTATATAGTATTTAAGTGTCCATTATTGAGTGTTATTTTGTATATATTAATGTTATATACATGCATTTAGCTAGGGATTTAAGGCCAAAATGAAATAATAAAGGTGATAAAATGGAGATTCATCACCCCCCTATACTTGCCTTTACTAGTCCATAACAAATACTTATGCTAGTAAGTGCAGAAAAATAGTAAAGAAAATAAAAAGAAAGAACTTGGAATAATTGTTGACTTTTAAATTTGTCTTCATAAAATCAAAGTCTGGAGCTCAGTAAGACCTATGGATACGTAGTTTATTCAGAACCATATTAAGATTAGTAATTGTGGCACAACAATGCTTAGGTTCCATACTCCATCTAGTTCAATTCAGAGGGGGTCAGAACCATTCTTCCAGAAGCATGCTCTTGCAACCTTGAAATGGCAAGAACCATGTGTGTGAATTTGCTAACTCTTCCCAGACAAATCACTGAACTATCAGGAAGTCTTCTCCTCTGGTAACTCATCCACAGAGAGATGGATATTTCCTTCTAAGTTCATGTGAGTGCTAGTTCACAACTGAAAAGGGAGAAGGTGAGAAGAATGGGAAAAGAAGTGGAAATTGACCAGTGTAGTCAAATTTCCTAGCAAATTTCGGCCAGTGTGACCGAGTCTTCACCAAGAAGCAGGCTTTTTCTAGAAGATCACATTTTTAATATTTTTGGTGTAGGCTTCTTTTTCGATATTTTTCGACTTACATTGCTCTGTATTCTTTTTTTGCCCTGACGAATATAGAATCTTGTAGTCTGCCCATGTTTTGGGGTCTTGGAAAAAGTTGTGATGGCAGATCATTTCTCATCCGAAGCTTTGCTTCAATCCAATCTCCGATCTTCTTATGTCTATGTTATCAAAATAAGTGGGCTGAAGTACCGATTTCAGTAGTCCCCAAGAATGGTTACTGAGTCATCCTTGACAAAGCGACCTCGTATCATCCTGAATTAGATTCCAATGTCTTTCAGCAATCCACCTAAGTTGAGCTAAGTGTTAAGTGTGAGGTTTCCAGTTAAGCCACTATCTCAAGAGTCGTATGGATGACATGAAGGGTTCTAGTTAGTCACATTCAATCGACTTCTGAACATGGTCTCATGGAATCTAAAGAATTAAGTCAAGGAAACCTGAAGTATACCAATCCCAGACCTTCATAGGTTCCTCTGAAATTAAGTGGATTAAGGTCTAGACCAAGCTTCAATCTTCAAACTTTATTTAGATTTTTTCAATTATAATCATCATTCCAAAAAATGCTTATGTAGATGCAGATGCAAGAAATTGTTTTTTTTTGTGAAACGAATTTTCTGATTTTGAACATTTTATGGATTTTTGAAGTAAATTTTTATGCAATTTTGAAAACATTTTGCACATTTTTATGGGTTTTGGATTTTGTAAATTTTTAGGGATTTTTTAAAAATAAAAGAGTTAGTAAAAGAATTATATGCAAATATTTACATGGGATTATGTGCTTATATATAAGAATTAGGAGTAGATTTTACACGGAGTTTCGTACAAGTTAAGTTAGTTAGTTAGTTCGTTAGTTAGTTAGTTACAAGTTTGTCTACAAAGAATGTGTGTATTTTGTAAAAGATTTTATTAGATTTGCAATTATATACAAAGTTCTCAAAACATTTTGAAAATAGATTTTATTAGATTTCCAATTATACACAAAGTTCTCAAAACATTTTGAAAATAATTTTACACATTTTAAAAACTTATTTTTATAAATAATTTTGACAAACATTTTGTAATCATTTAAAAACTTTGGAAAACATTTTACAAAAGATTTTTCAAAAAGTATAGATATATTTTTGAAAATATTTTTACAGTAATTTTCAAATCATTTGCAAATAAATTTTCAAACATTTTATTCAATCAAATGAAATAAATTTTTCTAAACAAAAGGTTTTTACAAAGGCGTCAAGACATGTTGCAAAAGTTTTCCAAATGATTTTCCACAGTATTTTTCACAATAATTTACAATAATTTTCAAATCATTTTGTTTAACAATTTTAAGCCAAATTATTAATTAGTATATACAAAGAATTTGGATTTTTTTACGAGTTTGTACATGTGTTTCCTTTAATGTTGATTAATAGTAGACCCTTACCTAATATAGTATATTAGTCATATTATTAAAAATACGCAAGTACGAGTTATGGTTGAAGTATATATAGCGTATATATGACCCCCTTGTACTTAGTTTGAGCTATGTCCTCATATGTCAGAGAAAAAGGGAGACATAACTCGTGCTTAGTATAGGAAAGCCTATACTACAACGATTGAATATGAGAAGTCAGTCATCCCCCATATACTTATAATCAACTAATCCTAAGTATAGTAGGTTGTATACAAAATAGGGATGATCGAGGATCGAAATTTATGAAATCAATGTGTTCAACATGCTCCCCTATACCTATGGTAAAAATATCCTAAGTACAGTCGGATATCAACAAATTAGGGGACATCTGAGGGAATAATTGAAGAATAGCCCGAATACACTCACCCCCCATATTTAGGACAAAGAATATCCTAAGTATAGCATAGATGAATGGAATGAGTGAAATACGGAACAATAAAAGTATTGAAAATGAAAACGAAAAGAATAAAAGAATAAAATAAGAAAATCAATTGAAAATATTTTTGGAGGTTGCATTGTCTGGCTCCACTGCAATTTTTGAATCTTTATCATCAAATACTGCTTGAATTGAATCGACAATAACCAGGAATGTGTCGTGCTCTAGATATGGTTTCAGCAACTGGCCACTGACTACAAATGGATACGCATCGAACACATCTGAGACCTGAATGAATTTGAGGGGTGTGCTATCTTTGGAACCTAGAGTTTTTCCCATCTTCTGATAGTCAGTACATGCTTTGACATATTCAGTGGCATCCTTGAATAGTGTAGGCCACCAGAGGCCATACTGGAAAATAATTGATGTCATTTGACTTCCAGAATGGTATCCACAATATTCGAGCTTATGGTAATGCTTGAGGACACTTATGTACTACTCTTAAGGAATACACTGACTCCAAATGCAATCCGCTCCTTCCTTGAACATGTGTGGATATTCCCATGGATCAGATAAGAATTTGTCCTTCTTGATTTTTGTCAAATTTTGTGGAACTATCCTTGACGAATCCGGAAATGCGGCTTTTAAGAAGTTGTTTTTATCGTGTTGTGCGTTGTAGGCGGCAATCGGAAACGGTCAAGAAAATACCACAAATAATTTATTCAATTTTTAATTTCGTGGTTTTATGTTTATTTTACTTGGGCAAGTCCCAAGGTCGATCACAAGGAGGCAAAGGAACAACCTAGAATTAAGTCTATCAAAGTTCGTGTTCGGTTTTCAAGGCGGTCTTTTTTTTGGATTTTTCAATGCAATAAAGTATGCAAAATGCAAATTTGGCTTTATTTTAGGGACTAAAATGTAAATTACGTTCAAATGATGTCCGAAAAATACGAAACTTGTCCACAATGTAAACTATAATGAAATGGATGTACTTATTTTTTTTGGAATTTTTGGATGCAATATGAATTTTTTATGGATTTTTAAATGCAAACCAAATGAATTTCAATATTTAATTTTAATAAATATCAAACCTACTTATTTTCAAGGATCAAAATTATCTGAGATCTATCACTAGGTGACGGATCTCAGAAAAATCCTAAACCTGGAAAATGTGGGGTTTAATGTCTATTAAAAATTAAATACTAAAATGTGCAAAATGATTTTTACAGGACAAAATATGCATGCAAATGCAAATCTTTTTGGGCACAATGTTAAAAATAATTAACTCTACAAGATGTGATTTTTCGGGGATTTTTAGAGCAACGGTTCACCAATTATGAATTTCAGAGCAAGAATTGGGTAAAATATGCAATTTTCCACCAAATAATTAATTAACCGTCCGTCACAAAAATACCCACAACATGTCAAAGTGTAGAGAGTCAATTAACAAATATCATGTTATTTTTAGATTAAGAAAATAATGTAAAGAAGAGGTCCAAAATCACAGGGGAACACAGGGGTACAGATGCAACATAAATAGAATAAATAAGTAAAGCAAACTGCAGTGGGGGACTTGATTGTAATTACCAATAACTCCAGTGAGAATCTGCAAAATTCCCAGAGGGGCACGTGCGTGGCACGTGCCCTCTGGGGGCGGGGGCTGATCTGCGAATAAGGGGGGCACCCAGGGGCTGCTTGCAATTTCACCCTAGATCACGTGCAAAGCACGTGACCTGGGCGTGACGTAGTGGTGACGTTCCCCCGCCCTCACGCGCGCTGCGCTTGGAGGGGGTCTCGGGTTCTCCGCTCGGCGTTGGCTGTGGCAGTGGCTCGCGAGTAGACGGCCCCTCCGACGAGGCTTTGGTGTCGGGGCGGAGCTCCGATGGATGACCGGCGACCTTGATGGTGGCTGTCGCGGGTGGTGCTGCGCTGGAGTGCGTGGCGGAGAAGAATGGTGGCTGGTGGTGGTCGATGTTGTAGCAGTTGGAGCGTCATTGACGAAGGTGGTGATGGTCGAAGAAGACGAAATCGAGGCGTTGATGAAGGCACGGCGATTGTCGTAGCGTAGGCGATATCGGTGGTCGGAGAGGCGTTGCGGAGTCGGTGGCGGCGTTTGGAGGCGGAGTCGGCGAAGATAATAGAGAGAGGGAGAGAGAGAGAGAGTACCTGGGGGAGGTCGGCTCGACGGCGTTGGCGAGGCCGGAGCGAGCAGCGGCGCTCGGGGCGGAGCTACGACGAGGCGGAGAGAGCCTCGGATCACGCCGGCGACGAGGGGGCCTCGCGGGTGTCACGACCGGAGGTGGAGCTCTGCGATGAACGGCGGATGAAGTGGAGGAGGGTGGCGATGGGTTTTAAATAGGGCGAGAGAATCGTCGGAGAAGGAAGGGGAATCGGGGCGGCAATCCGATTGCGAGATTTGGGCTTTAGATGATCTCGCGCGGCGGTGCGCGAGATACGGGGGATCGGAGATGGGCGGAGATCGCAAAGTCGGGGGGATTAGATGGCCGGCGAGATTCGCGGGGCGGCGCTGCGGCCGATTAGGAAAGGGGATCCGGAGGAAGGAGAAACACAGGTGTCGTCCGATCGCGCTTGATCGGATGGTCCCTGATGAACCACGTGGCGCAAAAGGGAGGCGAGGCGGAGGCACGTGCGGAGCACGTGCCTGGGGAGGCACGTACGTCGCACGTGCTTCGTATTTTATTTTTATTTTTTTAATAATTTTTTTTATTTTTTTTATATTTTTTTATATTTTTTTAATAAAATGAAGATATAATAATACTAATAATAGCTGACACGTGGCGGCACCAGGTGCTGCCACGTGTCAGCACCAGAAAATTCGAGACTAAAAGGTTTTGTAAATTCGATAAAAAAATAGTAAATGACCTCGGATCAAAAAAATTTCTTCACGAACATTGCTCGTCTCGATGATATCTACAACTTTCATGAAGACATCAAAACCAAAATCGATCATTTGAACAAAGTGAATTTTTGGGGTATCCCATGTACATAGAATACCTTGATTTTTTGGGTTTTATAATTTTTATGTCATTTTTAACCAAGATAAAAAATCCGGAAAAATTACGGTAAAATCAGAGATAAATAAAGACACCTTAATCTAATTTTTTTGGATTTTTATTGATTAAGAAAATATATACATAAAATACGAGGTTAAAACGCGAAAATATACAATGTACAAAAGAGGCCCAAAACCCAACTTTCACATATGAGCTTCGATTCACTTGAACTTGGTCTTGTTTTGAAGGTAATTGAATGCACATTAGTTCAAAAGTGAGTAGGATTAAATCGGACACTGGATGGAGAAGATATGTGGCTTTTAGTCCGAGAATCCTGAAATTAGGGTTTGGGTTTTTGGTCTACTTATTTGGGTTAGTTATTTTTTTGTATTTTTCCTTTATTCTTGTTAGTGATATGTACACAGTGGAAGTGGTTTTGTGTTATTCAAAGTTAGCATGAATGAGTTAAAAATCCAGGAAGTTAGGCTTATTTACAGGTCATTTTGGCTTGGATTTTTGGCTTCTTATTTTGTGCAGATTTTTGTGCTAAAATGGCGTTCTTATGGAAACATGCATGAATGCTAATTATGCAAAATAGATGCTGAAATGCTGTTGATTTTGAGGATTTTGAGCTTAAGAAATGAGATTTAGAGTGATGAATACGAGATTCATCATCCCCCTATACTTAAACCATGCTCGTCCCTGAGCATCAAAAGAAATGCCATGAGGTGAAATGAGATTGGGTTCCATACCAAGATCATGAGCTGAAGGTGAAAGTAAGCCTAAACTTAACCTTTGGATTATTTGTGTGTCGGAACTTCTGTGAGACTTAGAATTTTAAAATCAACAGCCCTCAAGTTCTACACATCATTGCTACAGTTTCGGCTCAGAAGTCATCTTAGATCGATCATCTTCCCAAAGTATACTCTTTGAATATTGAATAACCGACTCTTGTGTGTGAAAGGTTTTTAGCTCTTCCCACTCAGAATGCCGGATTACCGCGCAAGCCTCCTCTCCAATAACTCGTCCTCGAGGAGTCAGGTATTTCCTTCTAAGGTCTGTCGCGTTGTGTTCACAATCGAATTGGGGGAGAAGTTAGAAGAATGAGAAGAGAACTGGAGGGTGATTAGTGTAGTTCACCTCTCCTTGTGAAGCTGGCCAGTGTAGCCGAGTCTCCACCAAGATCTGCAGGTTTCTTGAAGCTTGGACCTTTTTGGTCAGATTTTATTTGGTAGTTGCTTCTTTGTATTTGGAATTTTTGGTGGTTCTGCTTGGATCTTGTTTTGCCCCTACGGATATAGCATCTTTTGTTTCCGTACATTTTTTGGGGTCTTAGAAAAAATTGTGCCCAGCCGTCCATCCCTTTTCCGAAGCTTTATTTCAACCCGTACTCCGGTCTTTAGATTTCCACGCTACCAGAAAAGAAACTCACACAGTCTTCCAACAAATGTTTGAGTTGAGCTAAGTGCATTGTGCGAGAGTACAAATTAATTCCTTATTCCAGAGTTGTACCCAGAATGAAGAGACCAGGTTAGACACTAAGAGTCAAATTCTGTGCATTATTATGTGGAACTCAAGGAATTAAGTCAAAGACCTGAAGACTCTAAAATCCTATTTCTCGGTGAAGTTCCTCTGAAAATTAGGTTGATTAAGGTTAAGTCCAGATCACTCTCGGTTTCGGCTCATAACTCGGTTCAGAACCCAATGACTTTTCACATATGCAAATGAATGTAATGCTGGATGAAGTGCAGGTGTGTGAAATGCAAACACAATTTTTTTTTTTTTTTATTTTTATGCAAAAATGAATAAGAAGCCATTTTTCAAAAATTTTGGGCAAAGTCAAAAGTTTGGGCCAAGTCAGTGTTAGTAGCAAAACATTTTTTTTGTCAGAAGACCCACCCCGTAAATACATATAGACTTATGCGCAAGTACGAGGTATGGCTAAAATATATACATAGTATATATACAGACCCCCCTATACTTAGCGAGTGCTGTGTCCTCAGAGCACAAGAAGCGTAATGAAGAAATAGCTCGGGCTAAGCATAAGAGAGTAAAATTATACACGGTTTCGCCCCCCTATACTTAGACTGAGTATAGTCTAAGTATAGAAGAAGAGCGCAAAAAGAGGCGGACGGGATATGTAAATGAGGAGAGTATAAACAGATGGGTGGTGGTTCCCCCTATACTTAGGCTTTGTCAGCCTAAGTATAGAAGAAGGAGTGATATGGAGTGATCGAGAGGTCGGAATATGATGAGGGAAATGGTATATACAGATGGCATCGGTCCCCCCTATACTTAGGCCTTGGCCTAAGTAGAGGAAGAAGTTGAACAAGAAGACCGATGTGGTCGGGAGGGAGGGAGGGTCTGATCTGATATATCGTCAATGTCCTTGCTCTGTGTGAAATAGATGACCTCAACTTGCATTGTATGTTCTTTGGATGATTCTATGTATGGCTTCAGTAATTGTCCATTCACTGAGAAAGGTTGTGCGTCATCTTTGAGTTCTGCAATGTCCACACTTCCATTGGTATGCACATCAATGACAACATAGGGACCCGTCCATTTCGATTTCAGCTTCCCATGAAAAATCTTTAATCGAGCATTAAACAACCATACTTTCTGCCCAGGGAAAAAGGTTTTATCTCGAATGTGTCTATCATGCCATTTCTTAACCTTGTCCTTATAAATCACACTGTTGTCATATGCTCGGTTTCGGATTTCAATTAGCTCATTCAGATTTAGGTCTCGACATAATTTCCCAAGGTGACAACTCCAGTTCAACTTTTTGATTGCCCATTCAGATTTGTGAATCAGTTCTGCGGGCAGATGGCAAGGTTTGCCATAGATCATCCTGAAAGGTGAAGTGCCGAGTGGTGTTTTATAAGCTGTCCTATAGGCCCAAAGGACTTGATCCAACAGTTTTGACCAATCCTTCCTATCTGGACGAACCAACTTTTGAAGTATACTCTTCACTTCTCTATTAGAAACTTCTGCCATGCCATTAGATTGTGGATGATGAGGGTTGGCTATTCTATGTTCAAATTTGTACTCCTTAGCCAAAGATCTCATCTCCTTGTTCACAAAGTGGCTACCTCCATCAGAAATCAAAACTTTTGGTATCCCGAACCTTGCAATGATATTATCCTTGATAAACTTACAGACGGTTTTGCTGTCTGCGGTTCGGGTCGGAATAGCCTCTACCCATCTAGACAAATAATCAACCGCTAACAAGATGTACTCAAATCCATTGCTGTTGGGAAAGGGACCCATAAAATCAATCCCCCATGCATCAAAAACATCACAGAAAATCATTGGTTGCATGGGCATTTCATCTCTATACCCAACGGTCCCACCCATCCTTTGACAAATCGGGCAAGACCGTACAAAATCATTAGCATCACGAAATAAGGTCTGCCAGTAAAATCCACATTGGAGTACCTTGTGTGCGGTTCTCTTTCCCGAATGGTGCCCTCCAGCCTCGAGAGTGTGACAATGTGTGAGGAGACTCTGGTATTCTTCCTGAGGAATACATCTTCTCCAGACACAATCCGCTCCTTCATAGAAAAGGAAAGGATCGTCCCAATGGTATTTTCTTGAATCCGACTTTAGTTTTTCAATCATTTTCTTTGTCCAACCCGAGGGAACCTTCTTGGAGACAAGATAGTTCACGATATTGGAATACCATGGGGTTGAATCAATAGTGCAAACAGATTCGTCTGGAAAAGTCTCCTTAATAGGTCCAGTATCAGGATAATCATTTTTCTCAATTCGGGAAAGGTGATCAGCAACAACATTCTTTATTCCAGGTTTATCTTTGATCTCCAAATTAAATTCCTGGATTAACAAAATCCACCTCAAAAGTCATGCCTTGGCATCTTTCTTATCCATGAGGTATCTAATTGCAGTATGATCCGTGAAAATTGTCACCTTGGAGCCCAATATATATGATCTGAATTTTTCAAGGGCCCAAACAACCGCGAGCATTTCCTTTTCAGTCACTGTGTAATTTTTCTGTGCAGGATCCAATACTTTGCTCGCGTAGTGAATCGCATAAGGGATTCCATCCCGTCTTTGTCCAAGCACAGCTCCGACCGCAAAATCCGATGCATCAGTCATGATCTCAAAGGGAAGAGACCAGTCAGGAGCTTGTAATATCGGCGATTCACAGATTTTCTTTTTCAGGAGCTCGAAGGCCTCAAGACACTTGTGATTTACAATAAACTCTGTGTCTTTTCCTAAGAGCTCAGTCAGTGGGCGGGCGATCTTTGAAAAATCAGGGATAAACCTTCGATAAAATCCAACATGCCCTAGAAAGGACCGCACTGACTTGACGTTAGTTGGTGGTTCAAGTTTCTTGATCACATCCACCTTGGCAGGGTCGACCTCCATTCCCTTTCTGGAGATGACATGCCCCAACACGATACCCTCAGTCACCATAAAGTGACTTTTCTCCCAAGAGAGTACCAAATTAACCTCCATGCATCTTTTGAGGACTCGGTCCAAGTGCGCTAAACATGTATCAAATGAATCACCATGGACCGAGAAGTCATCCATGAAGACTTCCAGGAAATCACCCACCATCTCGGCAAATACGGCAATCATGCACCGCTGAAATGTGCCCGGGGCATTACAAAGCCCAAATGGCATGCGCTTGAAAGCGTAAGTACCGAAGGGACATGTAAATGTGGTTTTTTCCTGATCCTCGGGAGCAATAGCTACCTGATTGTAGCCAGAGTACCCATCAAGAAAACAGAAGAATGCTTTCCCTGCGAGTCTCTCCAAGATTTGATCAATAAATGGCAGTGGAAAGTAATCTTTCTTGGTCGCAGCATTCAGGCGCCTGTAATCGACACAGACACGCCACGACGTGGGTACTCGGGTCGCGATCTCAACCCCTTCCTCGTTGGTGACCATCTGGATTCCCGACTTCTTCGGGACGACATGAAGGGGGGCCACCCACTTGGAGTCAGAAATGGGGTATATGAAACCTGCTTTGCACCATTTCTCTATCTCTTTCTTAACCACTTCCCGAAGATTGGGGTTTAATCTTCTCTGAAATTCACGGGAAGGCCTTGCATTATCCTCAACATAAATTTGGTGCGAGCAGAGAGCAGGGTTGATTGCGACGAGATCCGACACAGTCCAACCGATGGCTTTTCGATTTCGCTCAAGGACTTCTAGAAGCTTAGATTCTTGATCCAAGGTTAATGATGAGCTAATGATCACAGGGAATTTATTTTTAGGTCCATTGAGAAATGCGTACTTCAGGGTGGGAGGGCGGGGTTTCAGCTCTGGCAGATCTACATCATCAATCAAATCTGGATGAATGTCTTTTAAGTCTGGGTCAGTGATTTTTGGTGGTGGATCATTCTGTGATATGCTAGCCACTGATCTTGAAAGAAGGTGAGTCGGATCGCAAAAGTAGTGTGGTAATTCAGCCAAAACCGCGTCCGACTCTTCATTGATTTTTCTCGAAGAGGATGGAATGGACCAATCCGAAAGGAGTTCGGTATCCAGGTGTTCAGATTTGTCAGGTAAAAGATCACACATTGTATGGCGCATTGTTTCGTCTTCTGAAGCAATGGTATCCATGTGAAGATCTGGTAGTTGGTCCCAAGGTCCGGTAGTGCTGATCAGATTACACTCAGATGTTTCAGCCTCTTCAGTGGTGGATTCGGAATTGGGTCTTTGCCATTTTGTTTGTCTCATTTCCAGATCCACTTCTCTGTCTAGGGAGCGGAATTTCATCATTCCAGTGCCGTAATCAAATACAGCTTTGGCGGTTCTTAAGAATGGTCTTCCCAAAATGATTTGCGACTCTTTCCAATGGTTCGGGGTCTCCATGTCAAGGACGGTGAAGTCTACTTTGTATTCCGTACCCTCAACCATAATGATTACATTTTTCACTTCTCCCTTAGGTCTTTTAAGAGATTTGTCAGCGAATTGGAGTATAGATAGCGATTTCTGAAGAGGTCCTAACTCCAATCGGTAATATAAGGCTAAGGGAAGAAGATTGATGGAAGAACCATTGTCAAGAAGTGTGCGTGCGAATGTGATACCGCCAATGCGGCTTTCCACATAATGAGCACCCAGATCTCTTTTCTTCCTTGGTAAATGCTGGTTTCTCACGCATTTGGTAGTGGCCACTGTCAGAACATGAGTCTCCACAAATTGGTTTGTTTTCTTTGTGCGGGTCCGGGTGGGAGTACATTTCATTTTCAGGTATTTATGGAATGCAGGGTTACTGGCCACATATTGATCGAAGGGCACTTTTGCGGTGATGTTTTGTTGACAAAATTTTTCCATCACTGGGTCACTCTGGATAGCTTTCTTTTGTCTTCCTTTCTTAAGCGCATGGGGAAAAGGAATGGAAGCATTTGAGACAGGAGAGAGGTATCCAGAATTATAAATAAGAGCATCTTTATTGAATTTGGAGTTCTTATTACAATCATAATGTTCTGGATTATCATCATGTTGCTGAAATAATGACAAAGGTGTTTTAGCAGCAACTAGAGGTTCAAGGTCCTCTTTATTCTCCATAGATGTTTTTCCCTTCCTTCGGGCCGAAATCCTAGGGTGTCCTTCGTCTTCATCCTCAGAAGCATCTTCCGGTTGATCTTCCGAGTCGTTATGGTTAGCTTCCCTTGCCCGGTCAGGTACGACCACGGTCCTTCCGCTCCTGAGAGACATGGCATTGATTTTGTTAAACGAAAGGGTCTCGTGTTCAGATGTGGAAAAGTCTGAGTAATATACCTGATTGTTGTGTTGAGATGATTGAGATTTGTTCAAGCTATTGGGGTTAGCTTGAACTTGGGCGGGGATGGCTGTGACCGGGGCAGTCTGTTCTTCCTTCCAACGGGATAGACGATTAACATCTACCCGTAGGTCGTACAGTTCATTCCGGAAGCTGCGAATTTCCTCCAGCATTTGTCTTTGGATATCAATCGGGTCTTCTGGAGGTTTGGATGATCGAGATGCTTGATTTGGAGCTTGATATTGTTGACGATGTTGTTGAGGTTGGTTCTGACGGTCGTGTGGCTGCTGCTGCCTTGAGGGCTGATTGTGTTGTGGAGCGGCATTGTAGGAGTTGGGTGGACGCTGATATTGTTGACGGTCCCCCAGATTACCCTGTCGGGTATTATCCTGAGTGTACCAGATGCCGTTTATCTCGAAAGTCAGAGGTGGGGCTTCTATTACAGTCTCGGCCGGAGGAGATGACTGCTGGGAAGGTTGGACGTAGGATTGGTCCTGAGTCCATGGTTGCGGTTGTCCAGAGCCTGGCTGCTCTTGGACATGGTGCACCTGATAAATTGGAACCGTAGGAGCAGTAGGCATCCCGATCTTGGACACCTTCTCAGTGAGTTCCTCCATTTGTTTTGGAAATTGAGCGAGCCGGTTGTCGATGTCGTTCACCCTTTTATTAATGTGGTCCACAACTGTTAATTTGTCTGTGATGATGTTCATGTTGGGCAGCAAGTCCTCTGCTATTTCTGCAACAGTTTGTTTTCCTCCTTTGGCTTGATAGTTGTTCAGTGAATCAGTGTAAGATCTACTGGCAATTTGTGAACGGCTAGTCTCAGCCATTTGCTCCAGAATTTTCCAGACGGTATCAGCTCCTCGGTATGTGTAATTTCCTCCACAGGCAGCGCTGACTAGACCTTGAGTCCCGTGGTTAAGGCCAGAATAGAGGGATTGGACCAGGATGTTATTATCTAGGTCATGGCAGGGACATTTTTGCAGCAGATCTTTGAATCTATCCCATGCATCACAGAGTGGTTCATTTGGCATCTGAGAGAAGCTAGTGATGCGAGTCCTCATCTGATTGGTTCGACTCAAGGGGTAGAATTTTTTTAAGAAGAGGTTCTTGAACCTTTCATAGGTGGTCACCGTCACTCCCAAATTTTTCACCCAGTAATCTGCTTTACCCTTCAAGGCGAAAGGTAATGCAGTGAGACGGATATAGTCTTGGCAGACTTGTGGGTGCCTCTGATTAGAACAGATTAGCTCCAAATCACGCAAGAATTCATAGGGTTCTTCATTCGAATTACCATGAAATTGTGGTAATTGATTTATGAAGTGTGGCTTCAGTTCATGGTGGACCTCAGGTTGAGGTGGCTGCAAATAATTTATGACCCTATATTGCCCTGGATTATAAGCAGCCTCCATTGGTGGCTCTTCCTCTGCATTCATTCTTTCCAATTGTTCCCTCATCAAATTTTGCTGCTGCTCAGATGCAGCCAGTCTTGCGAGAATCATTTGCATAGGATCTTCATTTTGGTCATCTTCAGGATTGCTCTTCTTTGGAGGCATTTTTTGTGAAGTCTTCTTTCCACCTTCAGATTGTGAAAAATAGGAGTCAATAGTTTGAAGAGAATTATGAAATGAAGATTCTAGGGGAAGGTGTTCCTGAACCCAAGGTGGTTCCGAGTAAGAGTGGCTCAGAGAATTTGAGATTGGATAGTTTGTGGTAGTCAGAAAGGGGTTCGCTGAGTCCGAACAGAAATTTCCACAATTTTCCATTCTTGAAATTGAGAGATGTTGATCAAATCAAACACAATACAAAGGTTGTTTCACCAACTCACACAATGAAGCCGTAAGAGTTCGGCTATTATCTTTTCAATTTTAGTTGATGATAAATTCAATCTTGCAAACCGTTTAGACGAGCTGTTTAGGTTTGGAGCTGGGCTCTATCCTAGTGTGTGTTTCTCTCCTTGCTGCAAGATAAATCAAACAAGGTCGGGATTGCTCTCCCGCAAAAATTCTTGATTTTATGGGTTCTTTGAGATCAGATATATTTAGCAGTCCCGATTTTAATGAGGTGATCACTGAGAAATTAGATGAGCACAAATACACGTCTACCGTCCAGTCCTAATTTCCTTTAAAGTTATGTTATAAAACAAGAGGGAGGAATTCGAGAAAAGCCGATGCACGCGGAAAACTATGATGAATGCTCAGTTAGAAGACTTACAGTGAATCCTCGCAATCTCCATGTAGGATGCTAGACAGAATTTAAAAATTATTCTAAATGAAATGCAAGCCGATGGAAAAACCGCACCTAAGCAGAAAGTTCTATTAGCGGGAAAGAATTGAGTTAAATTTGGCTAAGTTGAACGATCTATGTGCGTCTCAATTAAATGCAGTGTGGCTTAAGATCCTACGAGCACAAGCAAAAAAATATAAATGCTCTGAGAGCCGTATGTGCAGGTCTATCCTAATCGCCACTCAAGTCGGGCCCCACCCTCGCCGGAGAGTGAAATAGGCCACGACACACCACAGAATAAAGTTTAGAGGTCTTTCTACACACGCGAGAGTCCAAACGGACACCGCTATAAATGAGCAGAAATTAAAAGTGCAAGAATTAAAAACCTAGACTCTACTCTCTCTCACGACTCAACTCGATCTTAAATTAATTGCGGTTTTTGGTGAAGTTGCGTCGGTTATTGAAAACCGCTCCACGTACAAGGTACCTCGCAAAAAAATAAGAGAGAAAATGTAAGAGAGTGACTCAAAAATATATGAAAAATAAAGGCTGAAAATAAATTGCAGGAAAATGAAATTTACAATGAAAAATTCGGGGGTCAGACTACCCGAATGCGGAAAACCGAATGAAAAATTTTTAGACAAAAATCTAAGCTGTTTGCCTCCCCGGCAACGGCGCCATCTGACAAATCCGGAAATGCGGCTTTTAAGAAGTTGTTTTTATCGTGTTGTGCGTTGTAGGCGGCAATCGGAAACGGTCAAGAAAATACCACAAATAATTTATTCAATTTTTAATTTCGTGGTTTTATGTTTATTTTACTTGGGCAAGTCCCAAGGTCGATCACAAGGAGGCAAAGGAACAACCTAGAATTAAGTCTATCAAAGTTCGTGTTCGGTTTTCAAGGCGGTCTTTTTTTTTTGGATTTTTCAATGCAATAAAGTATGCAAAATGCAAATTTGGCTTTATTTTAGGGACTAAAATGTAAATTACGTTCAAATGATGTCCGAAAAATACGAAACTTGGCCACAATGTAAACTATAATGAAATGGATGTACTGTATTTTTTTTGGAATTTTTGGATGCAATATGAATTTTTTATGGATTTTTAAATGCAAACCAAATGAATTTCAATATTTAATTTTAATAAATATCAAACCTACTTATTTTCAAGGATCAAAATTATCTGAGATCTATCACTAGGTGACGGATCTCAGAAAAATCCTAAACCTGGAAAATGTGGGGTTTAATGTCTATTAAAAATTAAATACTAAAATGTGCAAAATGATTTTTACAGGACAAAATATGCATGCAAATGCAAATCTTTTTGGGCACAATGTTAAAAATAATTAACTCTACAAGATGTGATTTTTCGGGGATTTTTAGAGCAACGGTTCACCAATTATGAATTTCAGAGCAAGAATTGGGTAAAATATGCAATTTTCCACCAAATAATTAATTAACCGTCCGTCACAAAAATACCCACAACATGTCAAAGTGTAGAGAGTCAATTAACAAATATCATGCTATTTTTAGATTAAGAAAATAATGTAAAGAAGAGGTCCAAAATCACAGGGAACACAGGGGTACAGATGCAACATAAATAGAATAAATAAGTAAAGCAAACTGCAGTGGGGGACTTGATTGTAATTACCAATAACTCCAGTGAGAATCTGCAAAATTCCCAGAGGGGCACGTGTGTGGCACGTGCCCTCTGGGGGCGGGGGCTGATCTGCGAATAAGGGGGGCACCCAGGGGCTGCTTGCAATTTCACCCTAGATCACGTGCAAAGCACGTGACCTGGGCGTGACGTAGTGGTGACGTTCCCCCGCCCTCACGCGCGCTGCGCTTGGAGGGGGTCTCGGGTTCTCCGCCCGGCGTTGGCTGTGGCAGTGGCTCGCGAGTAGACGGCCCCTCCGGCGAGGCTTTGGTGTCGGGGCGGAGCTCCGATGGATGACTGGCGACCTTGATGGTGGCTGTCGCGGGTGGTGCTGCGTTGGAGTGCGTGGCGGAGAAGAACGGTGGCTGGTGGTGGTCGATGTTGTAGCAGTTGGAGCGTCGTTGACGAAGATGGTGATGGTCGAAGAAGACGAAATCGAGGCGTTGATGAAGGCGCGGCGGTTGTCGTAGCGTAGGCGATATCGGTGGTCGGAGAGGCGTTGCGGAGTCGGTGGCGGCGTTTGGAGGCGGAGTCGGCGAAGATAATAGAGAGAGGGAGAGAGAGAGAGAGAATACCTGGGGGAGGTCGGCTCGACGGCGTTGGCGAGGCCGGAGCGAGCGGCGGCGCTCGGGGCGGAGCTGCGACGAGGCGGAGAGAGCCTCGGATCACGCCGGCGACGAGGGGGCCTCGCGGGTGTCACGACCGGAGGTGGAGCTCTGCGATGAACGGCGGATGAAGTGGAGGAGGGTGGCGATGGGTTTTAAATAGGGCGAGAGAATCGTCGGAGAAGGAAGGGGAATCGGGGCGGCGATCCGATTGCGAGATTTGGGCTTTAGATGATCTCGCGCGGCGGTGCGCGAGATACGGGGGATCGGAGATGGGCGGAGATCGCGAAGTCAAGGGGATTAGATGGCCGGCGAGATTCGCGGGGCGGCGCTGCGGCCGATTAGGAAAGGGGATCCGGAGGAAGGAGAAACACAGGTGCCGTCCGATCGCGCTTGATCGGACGGTCCCTGATGAACCACGTGGCGCAAAAGGGAGGCGAGGCGGAGGCACGTGCGGAGCACGTGCCTGGGGAGGCACGTGCGTCGCACGTGCTTCGTATTTTATTTTTATTTTTTTAATAATTTTTTTTTATATTTTTTTTTATATTTTTTTTAATAAAACGAAGATATAATAATAGCAATAATAGCTGACACGTGGCGGCACCAGGTGCTGCCACGTGTCAGCACCAGAAAATTCGAGACTAAAAGGTTTTGTAAATTCGATAAAAAATAGTAAACGACCTCGGATCAAAAAAATTTCTTCACAAACATTGCTCGTCTCGATGAGATCTACAACTTTCATGAAGACATCAAAACCAAAATCGATCATTTGAACAAAGTGAATTTTTGGGGTATCCCATGTACATAGAATACCTTGATTTTTTGGGTTTTATAATTTTTATGTCATTTTTAACCAAGATAAAAAAATACGGAAAAATTACGGTAAAATCAGAGATAAATAAAGACACCTTAATCTAATTTTTTTGGATTTTTATTGATTAAGAAAATATATACATAAAATACGAGGTTAAAACGCGAAAATATACAATGTACAAAAGAGGCTCAAAACCCAACTTTCACATATGAGCTTCGATTCACTTGAACTTGGTCTTGTTTTGAAGGTAATTGAATGCACATTAGTTCAAAAGTGAGTAGGATTAAATCGGACACTGGATGGAGAAGATATGTGGCTTTTAGTCCGAGAATCCTGAAATTAGGGTTTGGGTTTTTGGTCCACTTATTTGGGTTAGTTATTTTTTTGTATTTTTCCTTTATTCTTGTTAGTGATATGTACACAGTGGAAGTGGTTTTGTGTTATTCAAAGTTAGCATGAATGAGTTAAAAATCCGGGAAGTTAGGCTTATTTACAGGTCATTTTGGCTTGGATTTTTGGCTTCTTATTTTGTGCAGATTTTTGTGCTAAAATGGCGTTCTTATGGAAACATGCATGAATGCTAATTATGCAAAATAGATGCTGAAATGTTGTTGATTTTGAGGATTTTGAGCTTAAGAAATGAGATTTAGAGTGATGAATACGAGATTCATCAATCCTAGACATGAGGTGGTTCACAATATCAACATACCAAGGCAGAGATGTCACGCTGGGGTTGGATACATTAGAAAATGTCTCTATGATTGGTTCACTGCTTAGTTGAGTACCTTGGCATTCTATTCTTGAGAGATGATCTGCTACCACGTTCTGAACTCCAAGCTTATCGTGGATTTCCAAGCTTGAAGGAGAAGGATCCATCTAAGTAAGTGTGATTTAGCATCCTTCTTCTACTGTAGGTATCAGAGAGCAGAGTGATCAGTGAAAAGAATAACTTTGGATCCAATAAAATAGGATCTGAACTTCTCTAATGCAAATACTATTGCTAGCAATTTTTTCTCTATAACTATGTAATTTTTATGTGCTTCATATAATATTTTACTGGCATAGTGAATGGCATGGGGCAACATGTCTCTTCTTTGTCCTAATACAGTCCTAAGTGTGAAATCTGATGCGTCTGTCATGATCTCAAATGGAAGAAACCAATCGGATGGATGTAGGATTGGAGCCTGGGTAACTAAATCTTTCTACTGATAGAATGATTGGATAACTAGTTGATCTACAATGAGATCGATCTCCTTGCAAAGTAGCTTAGTTAGAGGTCGGGAAATTCCGTGGAAGTATTTGATGAATTTGCAGTAAAAACTGATGTGCCCAATGAATTACCTCACATTCTTGACATTATAAAGTGGCATGAGTTTAGCAATTACATCCACCTTCGTTGGGTCAACCTCCATGCCTCGCTTGGAGATGACGTGGCACATCACAATCCCTTCAGTGACCATGAAGTGGACGTTTTCCCATGATAGCACTAAATTCACTTCATGACATTTATGCAGTACTCTGTCTCTGTGCATAAGGAAAGAGTCAAAGATGCCACCGTAGACTGAGAAGTCATCCATGAAAACTTTGAGAAAACTCCCGACCATATTGGTAAAGATGACTAGGATGCATCTCTGGAATGTAGCAGGTGCGTTGAACATACCAAGGGGCATTCTTCGAGTAGCAAAGGTGTTGAACGGGCAGGTGAATGTCATCTTTTATTGGTCCTCTGGGGCAATCGCCACTTGGTTGTATCCAGAATACATGTCTAGAAAGTAGAAGAATTCTTTCCCTATGAGTCTCTCAAGAACTTGATCGATGAATGGCAGCGGGAAATGATCCATCTTTGTCGTTGAATTCAGGCGATGGTAATCAACACACATGCTCCAAGACATTGGTACTCGAATAGAAATCTCCTCTCTTTGGTCATTTGTAACCATGATGATCCCTAATTTCTTTGGTGTTACGTGCAGGGGACTCATACCTTTGGAATCAAAGATGGGATAAGTAAAACCTACTTCACACCACTTCGTGATTTCCTTCATCACGATGTCTTGAAGATTAGGATTCAATCTTCTTTGAAATTCTTGGGATGGCTTGCAGTCATCTTCAAGATAGATGTGGTGTGAACATAATGCTGGATTTATTCTGTGGTGATTCGAAACTTTCCAACCAAGTGCCTTACGGTTATTTTCTAGAACCTCAAGAAGTCGAGATTCTTAATTCGAGGACATCTTATTGTTGTTGATAACCAGATATATGTGTTCTTCACCCACAAGGAATGCATGCTTCAGACCTGCCATGAGTTGTTTTAATTCAGGTAATTGTGGAGTCTGCTCTGTAGACATTTCAGAAACTATGCTAGTAGTCAGTTGATCTGCTTGAATCAATGGAATGTTGTCCACTTTATCACTCATGACTTTGATAGAAATGTACCGAACATATCTGCAATGAATTCCTCATGTTGGGTTTGGCTTGAATCTTATGTGAATAAGCTTCTCAATGACTCAGATTCTGTCTCTCAATCGACAAGGAAGCAAGGTTCGACTATGCTTTATAGGTCCTCCTCTGTTGATTGGATTTCCTATGTCATGATATCATCCAAAAAAATGTATTGATCATTGATATCAATAATATCATGGCCTTCAGGTATTGATTTTGGCTTCCCTCCATCAGATGTAGCTTTTGGCTTGTTGATCATGTCAATGGTGACATTATTTGTGCAAGAGCGAAATGTGGTCTTCCTAGACCCACGATTGCCTCGACTGTCTATAGGAACGGTCTTCCAATAATGATGGGAGTCTATAGCAACGGTATAGGTGAATCCATATCTAGGATGACAAAGTCCGCAAGAAAGTACATGTCTGCACAGTCATGATAACATCATCCAACAAACCTCCTGGTCGCTTGATCGAATGATCTTCAAACTGCAAGATCATTATGGTGTGTTTGAGCGGTCAAAGCCCGAATTCTTCGAGAAGTGATGAGGGCATAAGGTTTAATGAAGACCCGCTATCAAATAGAGTTCGCTCAAAAGTCTGATCAAATATCCAACATCTGATGTTGGGTGCTCCCTTGTCTTTCTTTTTCTGTGGAAGGTCACTGGTAGCATTCATAGTGGCCATGGTTAAGATACGATTTTCTCCTCTACTACGTCTGTTCTTGCAGATCTGATGCTTCGAGGTGCATACATATTTCAAACCTTTCTTCACAAATGGCATGTATTCCATGGCCTTCATCAATGGTATTTTCAAAACATGATTTTCAATAATTTCAACCATGCTAGGGCCAGACAATGCATTTTTGAAATTTTTAATTTTTTGCCTTTTTTCATTGCATTAGGGAAAAGAATATTCATAAAAATAAGTTTAGAGATCTTAATTACATCATTATTAGCAGATGGTTGATCAGAAGATGGATCGCCATTCAAAATAGGCAAAAACATATCCACATGAGCTTCGGCTTTGTCGTATTGGGCTGGAGTTGCTGCTGGTGTTGGCTCCTCCTAGGTTGTTCCTTCTTGGCTTGGGCCCCTCTTTTCTTTTTGAAAGATTTTGTTTTGTTGATTTTTTATTTTTTTCCCTCTTTGTGAGGGTGGTGGACGGGTGTTAGTGCTGCTCCTCCATCATCTTCTTCCTCACCTGGCTTCGCTGCTAGACCGGTTGATGCAGAAGACAACTCACCAGAAGGTGCTTTATTCTTCCCCTTCCCATTTGTAGACAACTACAATGTCCTACTTCTCGTGAGAGTCACTACAAGAGACACCAAAAAATCGAAAATATTAGACTCTACTGGATTGGATGGCACATCACAAACTACATGCTTCTTTCTTTTGAAGTTGTTAGAGTTGACCTCGACCTACGTAGGAATATGAGTCTTGACCGTAGTGAGGTTGTTGAGCTTTTGACTCATCTCTACTATGCCTTCAACAAGTTGGAGGAAGCAGTCTAGGGCTAGGTTCACAAGAACAACCTCATATGGTTCAGTGTGTTGATCACGATGGGAGTGATACTACGAAGGCTGCTGGTGGGCAATGAGCATTGTGGTGAGGAAGGAGTTGCCAATGATGAAATTGAGGAGGAGGAGGAGGAGGAGGAGGAGATTACTGGTTGTGTGAAGAATCCATGTATTGGTGATGTGGCCGGTAATAGCGATATGCAGACTGCTGATAATTCGGATTCTGCCTTTAGGTGTTCTAATATGGAGGATGATGTTGTTGTAGAGGCTGGTTATGGATAGACCTCCCACCTTAAGTTGATGGTATGGCATAGCCGACGACTGGCCCTGCTGTTGTCCACTAGGACAGGCCCGTTGTGCATCACTGTTCCATATGCCATTGACTTACTAGAACTGTGGCAGTGGTGGAAAATATGGATCATAAGAAGAGGTTTGGGCTCAGGCTGGTACATAACAAGCTATTGCTGCTACGACTATGGTGTCTTCTTAGTAGCCTGCGTGCAGTATACATGTTGGACTCGAGGTTGCCCTAAACTCGATTGAGGAGGCTGTGGCAATGAAGCTTCCTTCGTCTTGGTAGGAGTTGTGGTTGGCTGACTCGTAGACATGACATTGATGGTGCTAACAAGTAGCCCCAACTACTTGGAAATCTGATCCAGCCTATCTGGATAAGACATTCTTTATTCGATCACAGAAAACTTCTCCAAGTCTTGTGATCATTTCTCAATGATATCCACTTTCAACAGGTGGATCCCTATGATACTCATGTTGGAGTTCTCATCCATGTCTTACTCAATGGATGCTACCATATTAACAGGCTTATGATGGATCTTGGGATGTCTCTAGTATGTTCTAGATGAAGACAACGCGGCCTCTCCTTCAGCCATCTCTTCAAAAATCTGTCGGTCCATGTCTTCATCCTTGTTGGAATGAGTTCCACCACATGCGGCATCAACAAGCCTCTGGCTCTCAGGTGCCAGACCCTCGAAGAAATGTTAGACCAGACTCGTATTAAATGTCATAGTGAATGAACTTCTCTTATAGATCACGAAACCTCTCCCATGCTTCATGTACAGATTCGTACGATCACTGAGAGATGTTGCTTATACAAGACCACATCTGATTTAGACAACCTAGTGGATAGAACTTCTGGAGAAATGTAGACTTTAACTCCTCCCAGATCGTCATGACCTTCCCAGATGATTAATCCAATATGCAACATATTATTAAAGGTTGAAGAGGAACACTATCATCTTAACTACGCCTAACAGGATGGTAGGGTAGTGAGTGGTAGCAATAGATGCGAGAGAATTGCTGGAAATTGATATATGGCTCTTCGTTGGTGTTCCCATGGAATGTGGGAAGAAGAGCCAATAACTGTGGCTTCAATTCAAAATATCTATGGACAACAAGAATATGTATCCACTCAGTCATCTGGCCAGCGCAAGGATTATATGTTTCTTTAAGAGTAGGCTTGGGAACCTCTCTTCTTAGATCTTCTTCCCCTCCACATGGTCCATCCCCATGTTCATCATGGTTTCATCCTCCTCTTCCTCCTAATACTCTGTTATGTCTCACTCTCTCTCCTCAACTCATTTAGCATATCAGTGAAGAAAACCTAGACAAATGTCCGATCTGTCAGTTGTTGTTGGATAGACTGGATGGATGCAAGAAATTGGGCATTGAGGACATTCTGATATGGATGTCCCTGCTATATCTGGTTCAGTCCCTTCCCTTTCCCTTGAGGATCCATCTCTGATTGAAACTCAAAGAAATTAACCTGAATAGGGTCCAATGCGGTCTCTTATCTACACCATAAATACATCCCAAACCGACTGTCAGACTGGGGCACCATATGGAATGGATGATCTAGAATTAGGGTCAAATATAGATGTGTATCAATGGAGCATTTGATATAAACTGAAATTGATCTCCGTCCACAAGGGTGAATGGAAAGATAAGAGTGATCCTGGTTTAGTGAAGAATGAGATGAAGTCGAGGAGCCTGGAGATCGGTTCACAAACTCTGAACTGGGTTCTTGGTAATTTCCTCAAATTATCAAAGATTGTGAGTTCGTGGAATCGATGTAGGTGTCTATGAGGTCCCGACTAAACCATCTATGAGCCGACATCGTGGAAGAAGAAGGAGGAAATATATGAGGAATAGAATATTATAGTGATAAAAAATAAAATGGAATGAAATGGAGATGAGAAGAATAAGGATCAAAATGAGTAGAATAAAAAGAAGTGAAAACATGTGAAATAAAAAAGGGCGTCAGTGCGCAGGATTGAATCTTTGACCTAAAACTAATTTACACAAGCACAATACAAGTGTGGGTTCACCAACTCAACACAATGTAAAGTCGTGAGAGTTCAACTATTTTTATCTTTTCAATTTTATTTTGTTTTGCAGGCAAATCTTTTAAGAAGTCCTTAGAGGGCTAGGCATATAGGAGAGTGAGTATTGCTAGAAAAGTATCCCTTTCTTCCCTCTTCCTTTTGTAATATGTAGTATGTACTTTTTCAAGAGAATCCATGCTATTGGGTATGGATCCCCTACTCAACCAAAGACTAGAGAAGGAAGTCAACAGGTGCAACTAATACTTCCCCAAAAAATTAGATACTCGGATGTGGGACAATGAGACATACACCCTCGTCAGGGGATGGCCTAAGCTCAATACTTCGGACTAGGTCGGATGTTATAGACAAGGCGAGAACACTGTCGTCGACAAGTCCATACACGCCCATGTACGATAGAAGTTACAATACTTCGTGAATATAGTTAATAACAATGCAATACTTAGGCAGGGATTTTGGTTCTATTCCTTAAGGGGTGCACCTCACCTGGTATGGAATGTACCTAAAAACAATGAGTCTTTATGAACCTAATACAATGATGGTTTGTTACGAGTTTTATTTTTGGTCAAAGTTTATTAAACAGTCCCCTTGTTTTAATTTTTGATTTTCACTTTTTAAAATATTTTCCAAAATATTTTTCCAAACAATTTTTTAGATTTTCTTTAAGTCCTAAGCGATGCAAAACTAGGAGAGAAGATAAAAAAGTCGTGCAAGTGATATTGAGGTAGAAATCTAGCCTTTGTATCTAACAATGCATGCTCAGTAAGAAGACTTGCAATGTTTCCTAACTATCTCCATACGAGATGCAAGATAGAATTGAAATTACATTGCATGCAAATGCAAAGTCGATGAAATCGCCCTAAGCAGGAATTATTATTAGCGTGAAGAAGCGATTGAGTTTGATCTACGTCCAAGCGTAGACTATAGACACATGCATATATGAAGTGTTTGGACCAAGATTACTTGATTAAGCAATCCAAAAAATCTAAGGGCTCAATCACATAAAACAAAGAAAATAAAGTAAGAATACTCAAAATGAGGAAACCAGATAAAAATAAGAGAAAAAATAGGGAGGACAAAATGTAGAAGACGAAAAAAATGCAGAAAAATCAAGGAGGACCCCAGGTGATCAATCACCCGAGCAATGGACCTCAGAGAATGTAATGTCCAACATGTATTATTACAATTTATAATGCTAAAATAAAATGTCTCTCTCTCACAAAATAAAAAGAAAAATCCACACTAAGCATGATGCTCTTCACTCTCTCGATCTCTCTTTTGTGCTCTCTCCAATCAGCCTACAAAGAAAAGGTTGATCTCTACATAGCTCGGGTGCACCAACCTCCTAAGAAGCCTCCTTTGCCACACGATCCCTCGCAAAGAATTTAACAACGACAAGTGGTCAGAAGCGGTTAAATAATTATTTATAAAAAAATAAAAAGATGTAAGTAAATGCAAATGAATGTATACAAAAATCCTATCCTACCTTGCTCCTCGACAATGATGCCATTTGATAATATGGAATTGTCGAGATTCCTAACGCCTGATCTTGGAGGGTCTGCCGTGCCCGATAAGTCAGGTCTGACAATCATTGTATGCCCGCTCTCACGGTACTCGGAACTCAAACAATCCAAATTATTCAACAATCAAACCATAATGTATGCCAATAGCATGCAAATGTGTGAGTAAAAATTTACTTTTATTTTAACTCTACGAAATATGTGTATAGTGAATAAGAGTAGAATGTCGAACTATTGAGAGCTACGGGGATATGGTATACTTATTATCTAAAAATAAACAACAACTATTTTTGTACTTTTCTATTTTTTATTAATTTTGTTAGTTTTTAATAATATTTAATTTTATGGATTTTAATTGTTTGTATATTATTTATGTTTTAAATTTTATAATTTGTATTTTCTTTTTATATTTTACTGATTTTTAGTTTCTTTTCCTACTTTTTAAATATATAATATATAAGTATATATCTTTATATGATAATAATTATATGATAATGTGTATAATAAGTAATATATAAGATACATATAATAAATATATAATAGATATAGATAAATATATACAAGAATAGTCCTTATTTTTTAAAGGTTTAAAATTTATATTGGGAATTTATGAATAATAATAATATTGAGTAATATGTAGCATATATAGGCAATATGGTATTATAATTATAAATATACCTATATATAATAAATTTTTATAAAATAAAATGTTTCTGTGTTTTTAATTTTTTTTTGGTGAATTTTTGCATCATTTTTGCTAATATTAGCATTTTAAAGTCTAAAATATAGAAAATAGGGACTTAATAACTAAGCCAAATGTTTTAGGGTTTGAAATATATATAGTAAATTCAAAAATCCTAAAAAATTATATATAATTTTCAATATAAATAAAAATATATAACATAGAACTATTTTTTGGACTTTTTAAGGGTTTTTGCTAATTTTTACAGGGTTAGGAGGGTTATTCAATTTTTATGATTTTCCTTTTATTTTTTGTGATTTTTAATATGGAGTTATATTATATGGGAATAGATAAAATATTTTTTTGCAATTTTTTGAATAGGTTTTAGATTTTTTGTATTTTTATATCTAAAGAGGGAATAAATAGCTCCTAGTCTATTTTGATAATAAAAAATGTAGTAAATGTCTAAAATAAAAATATGGCATGAACAAACATAACATGAAGCATTTATTATGACTTTTCCAAGATTTTACAAGCATAGAATCTATTTTAACAAAATAGAAATGCAACCACATAAATAAAGGCATAGAAGGGGTATTTATGCAACAAAGATAAAAGCATAAGGGTTGTTATGCAAAATATCCCAAAAGTTTTACACTATATTACAACATTTTAATACTAAACCCTAAATACCAAAGGTTGAAGGGGCTTGGGTTCAAATTGCACATCACCTCACGTGCGATACCACGTAGGGCAGAAGGATCTAAATGCAATATACGAGAAAATCCAGGGGTCCTTACATTATTTACATAAAATATAAAGTGTGCTTAAATATTTACTGGACTTATGTCAAAATACAAAAAGCGGAGGTGTTACTAATATATTTATCCCTTAGCATAAATTGAACTGTGCATAGAGAGATGCGTGGTTGATCAGTCGGTTGTGGGATGACTTCATTTCTCTTGAGGATTGGATGGCCTAGATTAGATATGGGTTGTGGTTCTTGATCGCACGGTCCTAGAGGTCCCTGGAAAAACACCCCACGAACACAGCTCCAATGAGCTTTGATTCTTCCATCCTCCTTGCTCAGGCCGCCAAATGCCTCGTTGATGGTCTCCTTCCCCTCATGGGGCATCCTCGCTTTAATAGGAGGGTTCATAGGGTTCCGAGGTCCATCAGAGCGATCATGGAGCTTCAAGCACCTAGACTTCTGATATGGTCTTCGAGTGAGCTTCCATGTGCTCTGTTTGGGATGATTCATGCCCAAGAAAACGAATATGGGCTCAAGGGGGATCTCCTCGACCCAGAATGAAGCTGATGCACAAGAGGGAGATGGGGATGAAAGAACTCCGACGAAGGCGGAGAAGAGGAGCTCGTCGGACTTTAATCCTTGCAGGCTCGAAGGGCAGTCGGGCGGATTTGCAGTAAAGATGTAGGAGAGCAAAAATGAGGCGAAATGGGAGTCGGGAACCATCAGGGAACAAGTGATTTTAGGCTGGAGCCGAAGCTTTGGAGGATTTTTATTTTAAAATTATACTAAATTACATGCTACTCAATGAAATTTAAAACGGTCTTATTATACTAGAATGGAAAGCTAACTAAAAACAAAATAAACGAGTTCATACTTTCTCGGAGAACATGTAGCACAGAAGCTCGTCGGAGCTAAGCTCGATGGAATCGGACCTCCTTCCTATGACCTTATATGCGCCTCGATTCGAAAAGCAACGTCTCCCTGTCACTGAGGGGCCCGATCCTTGGTGAATCTTGGAGTTACAATGGAGTAAAAGGGGATCAAAATAGATATGGTCATCAGTCGGTCTTGTTTATAAGCAGACCGAGGGGTAAAAGGGGGAAGAAGGTGGCGTGTAGCTGGATGGGGGTTGGTGGAGGCTAAGGTGTCGGCGTGCAGTAGGGAGGTGAGGGCTACAGATTGGGTGGAGCTCGAGGAGAAATGGAGACATGGATGAGTCATGAGAAATGGGAGAAAAGGGAACATCATGAGGTTCTGCAGAAGAGGGGTCGGTCAGTACAGTTGACCCGTCCGGTCAACAAATGGAGACACCTGATTAGTCCACGTGGACCAATCATGGAAAACGGGAAGATAATTCCTTTATTAATTCATTTAAAATTAGTAAATGTTTTTTTATTATAGGTTAAAATGTGAAAAAAAATATTTTATGTAGTATTTTATCATGATTTGTATTTATTTATAAAAGTTGATTTATTTTGTGTTAATATTTACATGTGTATATATAGATATATATACAGATGTGTGTTTGGTATATTTTATTTTAAATATGTATTTTAAATTTTATTATTGTATACATGTATTTTATATATTTATACTTAGTTATATACATATTTACATATTTTTATTATATTATTCTGGATTTACTTATTTGCTTACATAATTAAGTATATATATTATGTAGGTATAGTTTACCAATTTTTGTAATACTTTATTTATTTTACTAAATTTTTATGATTTTCTTATATGTTTATAATTTTACATGTATTTCAAATAATATTTACAGGGATATAAAAATATAAAAGAAATAAAATAATAAATAATAGATTTTCCCTTTTATTTATATACAAGTATATTGCACAATGAGGGCTCAAACGCCAACTTTTGCATCTTAACTCAAAATTAAATGAAAACACCTTCATTAAATAAACATTTAATTTAATGAACAATAAAGATGAGTTTCGTTAATTTTGGGTTTGTATGGAGAAGATACATGTTTATGAAGTTTTCTTTACGACCTTTTATTATGTGTGTCCTGAGCATATTGCGCATTATTTTTTAATGAAATAAATTTTGCATTTTCTTTGTTTTTTTATGTACAATGTTCATGTCCAAAGTTTATTAATTTGAGGTATAATCAATAAATAATAAAATAGATCCAAAGATGCAATATATTGACAAAAAGTAATAGTGTTTTAAGGTTGTATTTTGTACAATTTCTCTTCCTCATACTCTGTTACTTGTCACACAAGTCCTCATGATGACTTGGTCTCAGGGTATAGGGTCACTCGGTGTCTTTAACACTTCATTCGTTTTCTTTCCTTTCTTTTATTATTTTATTTTAAAATTAAATACCAAATTCTATACAGTATTTAAGTACATATTATTGAATGTTGTTTTGTACAAATTAATGATACATACATGCATTTAAATGGGGATTTAAGGCTTAAATGAAAGAATAAAGGTGGTGAAATGGAGATTCATCAACTAATGAAGGTGATGGCGAGGTAGAGAAGGCTCTACAATGGACGAAGAGTCTAGTCGATGGAGTTTCATCAGAGGGAAAACTCGAGATCAAAGATGGATTCCAAACTCCGACTAATGAAGGAATCATTAACATGCATGTGTTAGCACATAACCGAAGCAACTAATGGGGGTCTTGAGTGGAATAAAGGGCTATTGAGGAGTAAATAGCTGCAAGACCTAGATGGGTTCTTCACCTGAGCGAGGTGAAGAAGGATCAAGATGGACGAGAATCCGGAGAAGGAGATGATGGAACCAGAGATATGTGTATGGATTTGGTTGTATGGTGAAAGTGTGTAAGTATTCAATTATTTGTGATGATGTATGTGATCGCACAATAAAATCAGAGGAACATCAAAGGGGTGTAACCGGGGTATCACTTGGAGATGATGAAGAAGGTTGGAGGCGGAGAAGGATGCTTGGAATGTCTCATTAGAGGCTCATGGTCCTCGCCTATGTTCATGAAAGCGGTCCGAGAGGCCGCATATGTGACCGCATATGCCTAAGCAGCCTCCTCAGTGCACTGATTACCTGAAGCCCCACTTTATGCTCCCTTTGCATATATATGGCCCGCATATGCGGCCTGTGCGGGCGCATATGCGCTCCGTGCGCCAGTTTAAGGTTTAGTTGGGTCATCGAATTGGGATATTAAGATCCATATATTGTATTATTTTAATTGTATATATTAAATTAGATTATGCAATACTATCTTTGATGACTTTGATATTTTGTTGTACTATTTTGTGCTTTACATGAAAATTATTTTTCTTAGATCTTCTGTTGGACCACATTTATTCATAAATTCAGATTAGTTGTAGTCACTTTTGTATATATGTATTTATTTTTAAATAAAAAATAGAAAACCGCTTAGAACCGCATAGACCCCGCATATGCCCCTGCATAGCGCTTAATTGCTATTCAGTGACATGTCCGAATGCATACACATACCGCTTTCCTGAACCTTGGTCCTCGCTCTACAAGAAAGGCAAGGTTGTGGAGCTCAAGCAGCACCTGGAAGTGGTCTGCAACATGGTGGTGATCACCGTGTATCTAACTAGAGAAGACCTAGATCTTCGATTCACTTATCTATCTCTTATTGCCACCGGAGGCAAATAAGAATCTCGTAAGTTTCTTGGTAAAGGTGAATAATGGTAACGTTCATCCTTCGATGGGTTTTTGTGAACATGAGTGGAGGTTGAAAGCAATGGTTTCAACCGTAATTTGTTGACGGAGTTGAGGAGGAGGGCTAGGGCATGGTGGTTGGCAAAGAAGAGGATCGCAATGGCTCCAGAATGGTACTGGAATTAGGTTGAGTGGACACATAGAGTGGCGAGGGAAATTGGGGAAACTGTCACCAGCGAAGAGGTACAATGCTCGGCCTGGAGGATGATGATAATAAAGATTCGTTGGATCAAGAGATCCAACGGTCCAGATTAAGGCATGATGGAAACGATGAGGGCCTCTTGATCATTCGATAAAAGCAGCTCTAGATGAGTGGTGTTGATGCGTTGTAGGCCGTCTTATCAAAATATCGAAGGATCTAGAATAGAGGTATGCCTTAACAAAGGGGCTAGCCACGTGGCTTGCCAAGAAGAGGTCACATTGCCTAATCAGAAAAATAAAAAAATAAAATAAAATACAATATAAATCAAAATAAAATATCAAGTGAAGTTAAATAAAAAAGTGTTCAACATGAAAGTTAAGTAATTTTTTTTAATATCTACAACTTTTATGTAGAACTTAGAACCAAAGTACATCACATGTACATAGAATTGTTTGTATAATTATTTTTAGGAATATAAAAATACTTATTTAAAATGTTTTGTTGTTTTTCTGTGTGTTTTTACTAAGAAATAATATGCAATATATTATTTACAATATTACACTAATTTTAGGGGATTTTAGATAGGTAAGAAAACATATAAAATAAAGTGAAAAATTGACACATAGATACAATAGTTAGAGACTTTATTTATTTACAACAACAAGACGTAATTATTTTATGAGATGAATAAAGTTAATTGTATCTAGTTAATTGTTAAATCGATTGGATATATGAAGATAGCGGGTTAGATTATTACTATAATGTTGATGAATCTAAGATTCACTACTTACTTATTCATTCTTTATAATTAATTTACTGCTCGAGGTCGAGTAAGGTTTAAGTATAGGTGGGTTATGAATATCAGATTCATCAACATTATATTGAGCATTTAACCCTCCGTCTTAGCATAATTAATTGATTAAACAACTAATTAGATTTAATTAACATATGTACTTTGTAAATAATTAATGTTAACTCATGTGAATAAATAAAAGATCAAATTATGTTGTAAAAATTGGATATATTTAATCATGTGTTTTCTTTTATTTTATGTGTTTACTATTAATTTATTAAATCCCCAAAAATTAGAATAATGTTGTACATAATATAGTTTATGTATATTTTATTTAAAATACCAAAAAAATAATCAATAAATTAGAAAAATATTTCAAGAAATATTGATATTATATATGAGGTATTTTGGTTTTAAGTTCTAGAAGAAAGTTGCAGATCTTAAAATGTTGCATAACTTTCATGTTGAACACTTTATGTTTGGACTTCCTTTACTATTATATTTCTATTTATTTACTTTCATTTATCTATTTTTTTATTGGACCACATGGTCTCTTCTGGGCTAGCCACGTGACATGACTCCTTACTCCAGCCCGCGTTCATCCTTAACTGTATGATATGTTGATCAGACGGTCCACAGCTTTGCATACCCATCTTCATATGGAGCTTCGGTTGATCAGACACTTGATGGCCCTCGATCATCACTAACCTCCCATATCTTATTCACATGCGATAGCCACCTCAACGGGGGTTTTCTCTTCCATTTTCCCTTGACTCTTTCTGTATCCTACTCCCATCATTCTAGTACCAACTTACGATCGGTTGGTACATCTCCTTCACCAACCCCTCTTCACCACCTTCCCCATTACAACATCAACCTCCTCTTATTTGAAACTGCTGCCTCCACTAACTACGACTCTGATTAAAACCTTGGTGGAGGGTGATAGTTGACCCCATCTGCCCTCTGTGCGAGGATCCTCCGACCTCAGCCTTTTCTTTGGTGATAGCGTGTGTGAGAGAGAGGGTCATTGATTGAAGACTGATTATGACTCCGATAATATCTGCGACCACCTCGGTCGTGTCACATCCCACTTCAGGTGCTGCTTGAGCTCTGTGCTTGCCATGCACGTCGAGCGAAGGCCCCATGAGTCTTCAAGACTCCAACTCATGTGCTCCAGCTCTACCTTGACCTCCTTCTTCGCTCTCCAGATGATCTTCCTTGTTCCCCTCTTTTTGATTTCTCCATTTTAATTCCGCACACACACGATCTCAGCTCGATCTTATCACTCCTCCACCATCGCAACACGTTCAGAATCTTCGCCTGCCACATCGATCACCCAATCTTCTTCCTCCAGACCTCCCTACGTCGGTCGTTCTTCTTCGTGTTCATGATAAGAACCTGCTTAAGGGCTTCACCTTCTTCGCATCGTTTAGCCCTCATTACAATCAGGACACCCCCTTTTCTGCTTCAATTATTTGAGTAACAATTTGCAACCTCCTTGAGGATGCATAGATCATAGGTTCCAATACCTCATCGATACCCTGCTCCACCTCCAATGAGGCAGTGTTGATGCACCATTCCAACCATCGCCTTCGCTTCACCAACCATCATCCAACTTCACCAATGCTCCAACATTCGTCCCTGGCCTTTGGAGCAACCTTAGAATAAGGGAGGAGCAACAACATCTTCAACAGAGCTCCATCTGACCTAGCCATGCACGAAGGAGGAGCAACGTACAATTACCGTCGAAGTTGGACTTTGGCAGGATCCAAAGGTCTACAGAAGTTAAGGGATGTTTTTAAGCCTCGTGCATCACAGAAGCATGTAGATCAAATCGTATCCAATCAAACAAGAATATTCGTAATACGAATCCATATAGTTGCATAATTTTAAATTAAAAATAAAATATGAAACTGCATGGATTAAGAACCATTCCCAATTTGTTTCATCAAATTACATGAGTTTAAAATTACATCTTGAAGCATGTTTGTAATCCTCTATCCTCTAAAGCAAGATACCTCTTGTCTACGTCAAATCTAACAGAGACAACAATTGTGGATGCGTAAATGAATAACGTAACTCCCACACTCCAAAGAAACAAGCCAACTTCCTTGGCAGCCTTGGGATAGGGGGACGACCACAATATGAGAGAAAAGGGATGTCTAGAGAGAGACGGTATTGCTTAATCATATTTTGAGAGTAGGAACTACCTCTCCTTATATATAAATTCAGATCGTTAGGATTGCAATCCTTATTGCATGATCAATGGCTAGGATTTAAGGAGCTTAAAACAACTTTTAGGATTGAGAGAACACTGGACAACTTTTAGGACTTGAATTCATAATTAATTATCAATTAAAATAATTCTAAAACAAACTAGTGAATAACTAAATAATTAATGAAATAAAAATTTCTCTCCCTAAATTGGGGTGGACATCAACCATGATGGGGACCACCTGAAGGATATTGAGAATCCTTAAGCGCATCACGGAAGCGTGTTGATCGCATCGTATGCAATCGGGGCAACTAGTCGCACTAGTCGCTAGATGCAACGGAAATTAAAAAAAATTTTAAAACTAAAGATGAAACCACATGATCACGAGAACACTTCTCGGATCGTTTCATCTAACCACAAGTATAAGGAATACCTCTTGAAGCGTGGTTGTGATCGCGAGATCCCAAAGTAGAGATCCTCCTATCTTAAGTCCGACCCACGGAGAATGCACTTGCGGGCACGATGATGAGTCGCCTCCTTCCCGCAATCCTTTGACGAAGATCCAAGCGTCGAGGCGTAGCAAAATTGATCTCCTTCCTAATACACAAAGTGGACGGCCACTTGAATATTAAGGAGATCCCACGAGAATGAGAGAGAGAGAGAGAGAGAGTAGAGTTATTCAACTCTAGATGATAATGTAACTTGGAAGGGCTACCCTATCCCTCCTTTTATACTAGTTTAGGATCCAATGGATCTCAATCCATGGGACACATGGATCTAATGGCTATGCTTGGTCCATGCTAAATCAATGGTCATGATTGTTGTTGGTTGAAACCAACAACATTAATTTAAATTAAAATATGTTGCAACATTATCAACATAATTTAATTTAACTAATTAAGAGATAATGTGACAACAAAAAGGGAGTCAACCAACCACCCTAAATTATAGGGTGTTATTTTGTCTCCTTTTATTTTATCTTATTATTTCTTAATAAATTGCAATAACTATTATTGCAATAATATCCACCAAATTAATTCCAAATTAATTTGTGAATATTTCAATCATGCCATTGATCATTATGTGAATCATATTCACAACCCAAACTAATTTGTAAATTACATTTCCAATTAATTAATTAATGTGAATCCAATCCACACTATTAATTAACAAATGCTATTTACATAGATTCTCTCTCTTATATATGTATATTATAAATCATATTTATAACACACATATATCATGGATAGTGTTATCCACATTCTCTTAATCTTTGATAATTAAATCTCATTTAATTATCTTAGATAATCATTTTCACAATATGAATTATATTCATATTAAGCTTGATAATTAAATCTCATTTAATCATCAAGTCCTTGCTTGGATATTTCATCAAAAGAATTATTCTTGAACCCTTTCATGAATAATGTGCTTTCTCCGCGGATACTTGGAGATAAGGATAGGGCGATTGTATTATTCCACGTATAGTGACTTGGATGTTGAGATCTCATCTCAAATCCAGATCTTACGGACCTCCCACAGATGCTTGATTAAATCAAGACCGCAAATCTAATCTTCTCATTGTATCTGAATCTCATTCAGACCAATGTCCAACACTTGGACTAAGATCAGATTGCTTCTCTACTGAAAGGAGTCACTAAAATCCAGACCTGTTTCATCACTCCCTCGGAATGGAAGCGTCATGGATATACAATCGTTTATGATCACATCACCCTCAGGTATTCCCAATACCTGTACATCCTGCATACTGGAAGACCCATGGTCAACCCAAAGATCAAGATCAATTTTACACTGTCTTCTTCAGGGTTTGATCACTAAGTTTCTCATTTGATCATTGGGATTTGGTATCGATCATATACTTTCCAAAAGCATATATCATACCTAGGTCTTGATCATATACTTTCCAAAAGTATATATCAAACCTACAAATTCAGTCAAGCTTCCAAAGCAAGACGACCGTGCACGGAATTTGATTCTTCCCAATATCTCATGAGTGAGCTCATGTCTTCCGGCTCAGTAGTGAACCTGTATGATCCCTTTGAGAGATCGTATTACTCATATGCCCTTATATGCACACCAACGCGCCGGTGTATAGACCTTGGTTAGGTCATCAACCTATTGGTCTGTCAAATGTACACACTCAGACATATAGCAATACATCTGTCTCCGGTCAGAGGATGCGTGCCTATGCTGTGACAGCATTCAACATAGGACTTAGGTTATCTCGATCTCGTTAAGTCAACTCTTTGACCTAACTAATCTGACACCTCCGAATCTCTATTCCTATGCAGAGGACCTGCATCAAGAGGTCAGTCAGATATCAACCTTTGTGAGAAAGGATTGCCATCTCCTACTCAGGCTGGAGATCACATCTTAACAATCATTTGACGGTGCTTGATGAGTCCTCAATCTAACTCTTTAGATATCATCCAAGCACCAGCCTCTATGATTCAATAATTGAATCAACAGCTGTATGATCATTAAGATAGCCATGGTACATAACCCTAATTGTACAGAGGGACCTTTTATGCAAATTATTTATTCTTCATTTCAGATCAGGGAATGATATTCGCAATAACATTTATTGCATAATGGCTCGCCGTGGGCTCACATGTCCAACAATCTCCCACTAGCCCAAAGAGCCATTAATAGGCTAATCATTTAAACTCACACTCATATGACAATCATAGGTTATTTAGAAAATAGCTAGGTAAGCTGATCAGTCACTCTGTTCCCGCGAGACTACGCCAAGTCCTTTTACGGCACTTGCATATCCCTAGGTAACAGTGCTCGCATCCAATGCGAATGTTGCATCTAATGCAACCAATACTCAATCTAGTCAAAGCAGTTATAGTGTTCTTGACACTATTGCTCAATAATTATTATAACCAGTATTTCCATAATCCTTATCAGAATACCCTTATTCCGGGAGATCACTATCTCTCAAGGTATCCACAGTTAAGACCTTTTAGATCTCTATCTATAAAGTCTTAACTTCTTGAAGATAAGACTTAGAGATCACTATCTCTAAAGCCTTGTCATCTTTGAAGATATCGTTATTACTGCAATCAAGTGTTTTCTCTTCATAATAGGATTAGTAACAGTTTACTACTCCCACTGCATGGCAGATATATGGCTTTTATACACATTTAGTATACATTTAGCTTCTCGTAACTGATGCAGAGGTGCAAGCAGTTCTAGCATTCACTTCCTCAACTCTTTGAGGTGCTATCCCTTTAGATAGGTCAGTACCAAATCTCAAGGGAAGGAAGCCTTTCTTGGAATTTCCAAGAATGGAATATGTCCAAGGTGTACTACAAATGTGACAGTCCCAATACCTTCTTTTCTTTGCTTCTGAACAACTTCAGAACTAGGATCTAAGAGGTATTCTTGAGATCATATCTCAAGGTATGGAATAGCCAGACTATAAAACACTTATTCTCATCCTTATATCATTCCAAATGATTAGGATATTATCTACATTTAGCACGATGAACACAATGGCACTCCTACTAAGCTTCACATGGTTCATCAAGATTCTATTTGAAATCATAACATTTATAATTTCATCAAATCTTATGTTCCAACAACAAGAAGCTTATTTGAGTCCATAGATGGATTTCTTTAGCTTTCACACCTTACTTTCCAAAATCATGAAGCCCTGGGGCTACTTCATGTGAATATCCTCAGAGAGGTATTCTTTAGAGGAATGCAATCTTGAATTACATCTTGAAGATGCAATAGTCAAGTTGTGTAGCTAATTTTAGCAATATTCTGATGAGTTTAAGCACGATTACCGAAGAGAAAGTCACATTGCAAGCAATGTCTTTTCTTACAGTGTGTAGCTCATGGCTACGAACCGAGCTTTGAAGGTCTCTACCTTCTCATCAGGTTCCCTCTTCTCTTGAAGATCCATTTACACCTTAATGGGTCAAACCCTTATAGGTGGATCCTCGAGGGTCCATATACAACACTTGTATATGAAGTCTACTTTAGACTTTATTGCTAATATCCATCTTTACATGTCATGATCCTTAGGAGCTTCATCACATGAAGTCCGATCACTGTCAGACTTAATCGACACATGGAATACATCCTCAAACTCATTTGAAGAGGTATTAATGTTTCATCTTTAATTGTCCTTTTAGTTTCCGATTTCAGGAGCCTCGTTATCTTCTCAAGATTAAATGAGTTCCTTTACTTCATTTTCATCTTGATTCTCAAGTGTCTCAATCCTCCAAGAATCACATTCTCAGAGATGAGATCTTTTAAGAATCTCAAGGTCATAAAGTAGGTATCCAATACCATCCTTTATTTTCCTAATGAAGTAGCACTTTCAAGTGCTAGATTCCAGCTTACATACATGGAACCTTATTAAGGATATATATTGTAGTCTCTATTACACATACATATCTGGAAACTAAGAGGAAATTATGCTAAAATTCATCATTGATCAAATCATGTCACACATGATCCAATTGTATCTCCCTACAACTCTATTGAGTTCAGGTTTATCAGGAGGAGTGAGATAGAAATGATATTCATATCTCCATAAGGTATTCTTTGAATTTTATCTAATTGGTACAAGCTACCTAGGTTAGATCAAATTCATTTCATCTTTCTTCAAACTTTGGTTCTAAACCAAAATTGTGAAATCTTTGAACATTTCAAAGGTTTCTCAAGTGAAGAGAAGAAATCTCATATCATACGTAATCATCAATAGATATTACATATCCATAATGTTTACTATGATATAGATGATCTACATACATCAATATGTATGAGATCTTGAATACCTCGACATCTAACACCATTCCCAAAGAAGGGTGTATTGGACATTTTACTTTGAATACAATATTCACAAGTATGTAAGATTTGAAATTTTTGATATTCTAAAGTTTCATATCTTACTAGTCTATTGATCAAATCAACAGACAAATGTCCAAGGCTTGATGCCAGATCATTGTCAAATGATCTTCATCCTCCTATTGATCTATCAAGGTTTAATTTTCAGTATTAGAAATCTTTAATGAACCATTCATTAATTTTCTAATTTTTTGTGGAGTCCACTAGATGTTAGATTACTATCTGAAATATTTCCATCATAACTCTTTATGATAGTTCTATCTCAGAATTCATGTTTATTTCCAACATTTAGAAACAAACAATGGGGTATTCTAATATCTAGGTCATAGAGACATTCTCTAAGACTAAGGGCTCTCCCACTGAGAATATGAAGTCCATCTATCCAACAGAGACTGTTGCAACAATTACAGCAATATCCATGCAGATGACTACTAAACCTTAAGATCAAATTTCTAATCTTCTAATATTTATATGCAACCAATTGCAAATATCACTAGAAGATTGGGATACAATTATCAGACTTTATCTTATGAAATAAGTAAGTCAAAGTCAATGATTATATGTAGATTATTCTGATGCTCTATCTAAGTCCTTCACTAAGGATTTTAGACAGATTTGATAGTCATACTATCAACACATCAACTTATTGCAGTATTGGCATTCATCCAACTCTTTGGATGTCATACGGAAGTCACAGAAGTATGATCAACTCTTTGACTTTCCTTCTCACATGGGTTCAACCCATGATTCCACTGTGCTCTCTTCATCTATAAACAACCATTGTTCAAGACAAAGAATCTCTTATGTTGAATTCAAAAGAATTTAATGTAAGAGCATTTCAACATTTATACATGCTTCATTAAATTCATTCAAAATGATTATTATGAAGCTTCATGAATGACTTGAGTATAGATAGTAGAATGATGACACTCATCATATCTACATACATCTTAACTCTTAGAGACTTAGGTTCAGGTAGGTATTCAAACATTTTGAATACATCATCTCTTTCGAGCCACCATTCTGCATAATGCAGAGAACCAAGTCATTCATGATTAAATGTCTAGAGCACATACGTATGCCAAAATATCTTCTTTTATTTTATAAGGATTATTCGACAATTACGATCACCATCGACATGTCACTTCCAAAGTACACTCGATGAAAGATCAAGACTATAGAGACATACAAACCCTAAGGTGATGTCTTATTGTCTTATTTAATTGCCCTTCCTCATTATGTTGAGGAAACTTGCACATTGCAACCACATAGATTATGTGTTCAATTGCAAGTACAATATCTGGATCATGAGTCCAATCCAAGATATTTTTACTGGTTATCATTGAGTATAACATTGAGTGGGTTTAATGAAGGATTATCTGAAATAAGAAATTTGCATAAGGGTATATATTATATATATACATATTTTACTTTGATTTAGGAATTTTTATATCAAAGTTGTCTTGCCTTGTCAACACTGAAAGTTCATTCCCTTAATCACTTTCAATGTAAGAGATATTCTTACCATTATATCTCTAGCAAGATCTGGGATCTCCTTTCCTATCTTCGTTGCATCCCAATAATATGAGAACCTACAACTCGGATAAAAAGAAGCGGGAACACATTCCGCCTTGCAAGTCCAACTTGCATTTCCCAATTCGGTCTTTAACACCCGAGCCCACCACCCCTAAGATGATGTTGACCCGTCATTAATTGAACCAACCGTCAACAGGCTTAATACTCGCTATACGCAATCCAATATCGCCCCAATAATATGAAGACCCGATATTGGGGTCACTGCGTATACGGCCTTACTCTTTCGAGAAGCAAAGAACCCGATCCAATTAAATCATGTACAGGATCTGTCACTTCGGACAGGCGTCTCCTATACACAACAACTGGCGACGAAATCCTTTGCCTTGACGGGAGACCATGGATGTCACTTATGTGATCCTCCACCTCATATTCAAATTGTAATTAATTATTGTGAATCATATTCACATAATTAATTCTTCCAAGGGAAATACACATCTATTCAAAATAGAGTGTTTATTGGATATAATTAATTTAATCACATTAAATTAATCATCAATCCAATCATCAATCAACAAACATGTCTTTTACTTGAATAGTAGGTATTATCTCAAAATACGTATTATTCGAATTTTAATAATTAGAAAAATACACATTGTCTGTCTCCGGTATTATACAGTCCCTACCCGCTGTCATGGCCAGTACCGACGAGAGTGAGACGGACCACATACGTTGCAACCCGCGACCCCAATGCTCTCCGACTAGGCACCACATCCGCCTCGGGAAAGGATAATACCAGATAGACCATCATGTACTTTGAGATGTTCATCGGTTTTTCAACCGAAATTATACCATATAATATAAATCAAAACATTTTTTGATTATAAGGAGATTTGCTAGACAAATCCCCAATCCTATTCAAGCAAAAAGGTTTTTTTCATGTAAAAGTTGTCCTACAACAATTGTAGGATAAACTATGGTTTTCATGAAAGCAATGTTTGTTGATGAACCAATGATCAAGATCTAATATCTTATCATTATGGTTTAGGCAAATGTCATTCAATGAAATAATTATTTCTTTAAATATTTCACAAATATTTATCACTAATTATTCCAGAAAATTAACAATTAATTTTCATCGTGATAATTGAATGACATATCACTAGGTTCAAGATCAAAATTGTTAATTTCCAGCAGTGAACCCCAATCACTAAAATTAACTTATCTTGATCAATTTAAATCCAAAAAATGCAAACTCAGTTTCCAAAGATTGCATATTTGATTTATTAAAGCACCCAAGTGATAATTCACGCATTTCGAGGCAGATTAAAACCGTAATTATCTCATTAATCACGTTCAAATCCGCAGTTCCCGCAACAGTGAATATAGTCATATTCAAAAAGCCATATCTTGAGCAAATAAAGTCCAAATTTAGTAAACTCAAGTCCTATGGTTTCCTTGTTTAATGGGGAACAAAATCCAATTGAAAATTTCGTGTTTAAACATTTTAAACAGTGCCGAAAAATTCAATTTTACAGAGGTGCGAAAATTGAAATGCAGTAAAAATTTCGCAACCCTTTCAAGAACCAAATCGTCTAAGGTCTATGGATCATATCCAAAACCTTATTCAACCTGGCTCTGATACCACTTGAAGGATATTGAGAATCCTTAAGCGCATCACGGAAGCGTGTTGATCGCATCGTATGCAATCGGGGCAACTAGTCGCACTAGTCGCTAGATGCAGCGGAAATTAAAAAAATTTTTAAAACTAAAGATGAAACCACATGATCACGAGAACACTTCTCGGATCGTTTCATCTAACCACAAGTATAAGGAATACCTCTTGAAGCGTGGTTGTGATCGCGAGATCCCAAAGTAGAGATCCTCCTATCTTAAGTCCGACCCACGGAGAATGCACTTGCGGGCACGATGATGAGTCGCCTCCTTCCCGCAATCCTTTGACGAAGATCCAAGCGTCGAGGCGTAGCAAAATTGATCTCCTTCCTAATACACAAAGTGGACGGCCACTTGAATATTAAGGAGATCCCACGAGAATGAGAGAGAGAGAGAGAGAGTAGAGTTATTCAACTCTAGATGATAATGTAACTTGGAAGGGCTACCCTATCCCTCCTTTTATACTAGTTTAGGATCCAATGGATCTCAATCCATGGGACACATGGATCTAATGGCTATGCTTGGTCCATGCTAAATCAATGGTCATGATTGTTGTTGGTTGAAACCAACAACATTAATTTAAATTAAAATATGTTGCAACATTATCAACATAATTTAATTTAACTAATTAAGAGATAATGTGACAACAAAAAGGGAGTCAACCAACCACCCTAAATTATAGGGTGTTATTTTGTCTCCTTTTATTTTATCTTATTATTTCTTAATAAATTGCAATAACTATTATTGCAATAATATCCACCAAATTAATTCCAAATTAATTTGTGAATATTTCAATCATGCCATTGATCATTATGTGAATCATATTCACAACCCAAACTAATTTGTAAATTACATTTCCAATTAATTAATTAATGTGAATCCAATCCACACTATTAATTAACAAATGCTATTTACATAGATTCTCTCTCTTATATATGTATATTATAAATCATATTTATAACACACATATATCATGGATAGTGTTATCCACATTCTCTTAATCTTTGATAATTAAATCTCATTTAATTATCTTAGATAATCATTTTCACAATATGAATTATATTCATATTAAGCTTGATAATTAAATCTCATTTAATCATCAAGTCCTTGCTTGGATATTTCATCAAAAGAATTATTCTTGAACCCTTTCATGAATAATGTGCTTTCTCCGCGGATACTTGGAGATAAGGATAGGGCGATTGTATTATTCCACGTATAGTGACTTGGATGTTGAGATCTCATCTCAAATCCAGATCTTACGGACCTCCCACAGATGCTTGATTAAATCAAGACCGCAAATCTAATCTTCTCATTGTATCTGAATCTCATTCAGACCAATGTCCAACACTTGGACTAAGATCAGATTGCTTCTCTACTGAAAGGAGTCACTAAAATCCAGACCTGTTTCATCACTCCCTCGGAATGGAAGCGTCATGGATATACAATCGTTTATGATCACATCACCCTCAGGTATCCCAATACCTGTACATCCTGCATACTGGAAGACCCATGGTCAACCCAAAGATCAAGATCAATTTTACACTGTCTTCTTCAGGGTTTGATCACTAAGTTTCTCATTTGATCATTGGGATTTGGTATCGATCATATACTTTCCAAAAGCATATATCATACCTAGGTCTTGATCATATACTTTCCAAAAGTATATATCAAAAACCTACAAATTCAGTCAAGCTTCCAAAGCAAGACGACCGTGCACGGAATTTGATTCTTCCCAATATCTCATGAGTGAGCTCATGTCTTCCGGCTCAGTAGTGAACCTGTATGATCCCTTTGAGAGATCGTATTACTCATATGCCCTTATATGCACACCAACGCGCCGGTGTATAGACCTTGGTTAGGTCATCAACCTATTGGTCTGTCAAATGTACACACTCAGACATATAGCAATACATCTGTCTCCGGTCAGAGGATGCGTGCCTATGCTGTGACAGCATTCAACATAGGACTTAGGTTATCTCGATCTCGTTAAGTCAACTCTTTGACCTAACTAATCTGACACCTCCGAATCTCTATTCCTATGCAGAGGACCTGCATCAAGAGGTCAGTCAGATATCAACCTTTGTGAGAAAGGATTGCCATCTCCTACTCAGGCTGGAGATCACATCTTAACAATCATTTGACGGTGCTTGATGAGTCCTCAATCTAACTCTTTAGATATCATCCAAGCACCAGCCTCTATGATTCAATAATTGAATCAACAGCTGTATGATCATTAAGATAGCCATGGTACATAACCCTAATTGTACAGAGGGACCTTTTATGCAAATTATTTATTCTTCATTTCAGATCAGGGAATGATATTCGCAATAACA